>CAWUFW010003189.1:0-1200000 GCA_963921515.1 Calotriton arnoldi | reverse complement strand
TGACAGCAGCAGTGCAGCACTGTCTCCAGACAGAGGCCTGAGGTCATACATCCTGTACCATGGTAAATTTAATTAAATTAACACCAAGTACAACTCTGACGACTGCATGCAGGTGGAAGGGGTCCAAGTCACAGCAGCACATGCCGCGCGTACTGACCATCAGCAGCATCCAAGCTGGCCCACGAGCACCAGACAGAGCCCTGTCAAGGAAGATCAGCTTCTCCAGGAGGTGAGCGATCCTCTTAACTGCCTCGCACCGTGACACCTCTCCCATTTCCCAGTGCCCCTTTTGCACAATGCGTAGTACATATAGCCAGCTAGCTACTCAGCATTTGATTTTTTTAGCCCTCCTGTCCTGATTCAGCGCTTTGTAAGGTCTCCTTCACTGTATGGGCTGGGGTTTAGGAAAGGTGACGGGGCTACCTGCTGCAAACGCTACGCCCCACCCTTCCCAGTGTGTTTGTGTGGCCTTGCTCAGCTTCAGACACGCACACAGTTACAGGATTTATCGCTGGGCTCTCCATCCATCAGAACACAGAGTTCAACCCCTGCTTCCACCACCCGCCTGAGGAGAGTTCATAAATCAATAATCACTGTTAGCTGATGGATGACTCGGAGCGCAGCGCTCTCTCTCTCTCCCTGACTGCCTGCAATCTGCTCCAGATGGAGCGGGAGCATCAGGCCTAACATTGCAAAATGCATGAGCAATCACCATGAAACAAGTTTAAGAGAGGCTTTTCAAATCGCCCAGGTGCGTGATAGCGCAGAACGGAGCCTGGGAATCCTGAAATTAGGGGTGGCCGAGCAACTCCCCCACTCGTGGAACTCTGCGGAATTTGGCGGAGTTTTTCAGGAACTCCGCGGAATTCTGCGGATTGAAACTCTGCGAGCTCCGCCCAAGCCTGCTTGCAATTTTAAGTGATGCAGAATTTTTTATTTAATTGTTAATAGTAGTTTACTGTTAAGTTTGTTGGGTTTGTATGGGTATACGGGTGAAAAGTTAATGTAGTAAAAACTAATTACTGATTAATTATTAATTTGTAATTAATTAATTATGTGATTGGTATTAATTATATAAAATATTTAATATTGATTTATTTTAGTTATATTTTCAGTGTGGGTTGCTAGGTTTGTGTGGGGGATAGAGTGGGAAGTTAATTAAGTAATTTTTAATTACCAATTAATTATTAATTTATTAATACTTATTTAATTACTTATTAAATATATAAATTGTGTCATAATTTTTTTTTTGTTATGTTAGGTGTGGGCTGCTGTATTAAGTAATAATTAACAATTCATTATTAATTAAATATTAAAGTACATTGTGCTACTCTTATTTATTTGAGTTACATTTTAGATGTGCAATGCCGGGTTTGTAATTGTGTAGGGTGGGAAGGTAATTAAGTAATAATTAATTAACAATTATTTGTTAATTAAATATTTAATTGATTATCATTTATGCAAATTGTGCTATACTTATTTATTTGGCTTCAGTTTAGTTGCAGGATGCTGGGTTTGTAGGGGTATAGGGTGGGAAGTTAAATACATAATAATTGAATAACAATTATTTATTAATTGGTAAAACATTTTAATAGTACTTATGTAAATTGATTGTTTTGCGTTTTTTAAATATATATATATATATTAATGTTAATTAATTTTTTTTTTATTAGGAGTTTATTATTTTTTCTACATTCACGGGGTTACTCATATATATGTGTTTGAAGTGAAGTATTTTCCCTTCTCTTGGTTAGACTGCAGTAGGAATAGTAAAATTAACATCTTCGCAATTCAACACTTTCCCTACTGTTGCCCTGACTATAGTTGGAATAGTACATTTTACCCCTCTGAAATCCAACGCTTTCCCTACTGTTGCACAGACTGGAGTGGGAATAGTGAATTGTACCCCTCCAAAGTCCAACACTTTCCCTACTATTGTGCTGTTTGAAGTGGGAATATTAAAGTTAGCCCCTCCAAAGTCTAACACTTTCCTTATTGTTGTGTAGACTGGAGTGAGAATAGTAAATTCCACTCCTCTGAAATCCAGTGCTTTCCCTACTGTTGCTTAGACTGGAGTGGAAATATTAAATTTCACCCCCATTGCTTTCTCTACTGTTGTACTGGCTGTAGTAGGAATAGTAAATCCAACTCCTCCAAAGTCCAACTCTTTCTTTATATTTGTGGTGACTCTATTAGGAATAGTAAATCTACCCCTGTGAAGCCCAACACTTTCCCTACTGTTGCATACACTAAAGTGGGAATAGACATCACTGATTACATCATCCAGTGACTGTGAGTGTTTTATAAACATTTCAGAGACTTAAAGATATATTCTAAGGTAACACAAAAGTTAAATTAGTAAAGTTTGTGTACTACTAATGAGTTATTCAATTTTTTAACATATATTATGTTAGTGGTTGTGTGACTGTGTGTATCCATGTTTAAATGGGTGTGGCTGTATGGGTGTGTTAGTGGCTGTGTGACTGTATCCGTGTGTGAGTGGGTGAATGAGCTGTATGGGTGAGTGAGTGGCTGTGTGAGTGGCTGTATTGGTGAGTGAGTGGCTTTGTGAGAGGCTGTATAGGTGGGTGTATATATATATATGTGTGTGTGTATAGTATCGACACTGGTAGTTTGACAAATCTCCACAAAACTTTCCAGAAAGTGCTCTTTTTTTGCCTAGCTCGCACAAGGAAAGTTTCAGGGGGATCCGTAAAGCAGTGGCCGAGAAAAAAGGGGGGCCCCAAAATGTGTTTTCCTCATTTATTTTCCCATATGAACTTTAGACATAGCTACAGACTAAACAGTTGAACAGATTTACACCAAAGTTTCAGAAAGCAAGATCCAGGTCCAGAAAGAGTGCTTATTGTGTTTTGGTATAAATTGGTTCAGTAGTTTTTGAGAAATTAATCATAAAATGACTTTGTATATATGGGGACGTGGAGGCTCCGCTGATCCCGACAGATCTCAAACTGAGATCTTCTTGGCTACCACTACCTCAACCAGGAAGTGATTGGAGCCATCTTAGGACTCGTTGTTCAGTCCTGAGTCATAAAAAAAGACACAAGGGGGCAGGTTTGGAATACCCTGACCACCTAGGCCTGGTGGTTGAGTCCCAGAGGGACCTCGCCTAAGACCAAAAACCTTTTTTTTTTTTTTTTAAATTAGCAGCAAATTTGCAGAGGATTGGCAAATCCGTGGCATTTTGTTTTTAAAAACACTGACTTTGCGCTTGTTTTCTAAGCACCCCAGGTGGGGCAGGTCCAGGGGGAAAAATATTTATAGTTTGAGGGAGCACTCAGCCCCCCACCCCAGGCCATTTTCAGCCCAGGAACCGCATCTCCCAGGGCCTGGCCGAAATGGTAAAGGGGAGGTAGGGGATGTGGCCCCCCTCTATGGGCTGATTTGCTGGTTTGGCCCTGGGGATGGGGTATCTGGGCCAAAAATCAGCCTGGGGAGGGGGTCCACATGCCCCCCTCCCCCTTTACTGATGCGGGTGGGCCCTGGAGAATGTGGTGCCTGGGGCAGAAAATGGCCTGGGTGGGGGGCCAAGCGCTAATTAGAATGACTAATTACTAGTACAGAAACAATAGTATTTTAACTTATGCAGTAGATTAGGATATATATTTTAAATCCCAAAAACTTTTATGAAACACACTCACTGGATGAAGTCATCAGTGCTGTCATCAGTGATGTCACTGACCATGAGTGATGTATTATGTGAGGTCATAAACAGTACATTGCGGGGCGTAAGTTAAAGTTAGCTCAGGTAACTATAACTGCTAAATTTCACTGGGTTTGTACGAGTGAAATCTGAGCCTAACTATATCATCCCTGCAACCTTTGTTTTTTCCAGTGTAAAAAAAAAATATATACATATATATATATATGCATCTCAAATGATATCACCAATGACATTACTGATGACATCATCCACAGAACCACTCACACCCCCATACAACCTCTCATATGCCCACTCAGATACCTACACAACCACTCACATATCCATTCACAGACCCATACCAGTACTCACACACCCACTCACTGCTCCATAGAGCCACTCACACACCCACTCACTCACTCACTTGTACAGCCACTCACACAACCATTCACTCACCCATACAGCTACTGATACAACCAGTCACTCACCCGTACAGCCACTCACACAGCTACACACTCAGCCATACAGCTACTCGCACACCCACTCACTCACCCATAGAACACAGCCACTCACTCACCCATACAAGCACTCACACACCCACACAACCACTTACATACCCATTCACACATCCATAAAAGCACTCACACATCCGCTCACTCACCCATACATACATTCACACAATCAATTACTCTACAATACAACCACTCACACACCAACTCTCTTAACCAAACAGCCACTCACAGTTGGTCAATGTCCGTGACTGAACCAGTTTCATTCCTAGGCTCATGTCCAGGGCACACTCGAAAGTGCACAGAAGACAGCGGAATATGGCATGTTTGCAGTGTAGCCACACAGGCCGAAAATAAAAGAACCAGTGTTCATTTAGTTCCTGAAGCAAGGGTGCACCACAATACTGTATTATGCGTTCACAACACAGGAGCACATGTGGAAGTAGCAGTTCTATTTGGCCTCTTGATGGGACATCCATTGCGGAGCAGAAAAAGTAAAATTAAAGTCCAGACAATCAGGAACAGGACCAGCAGGAGACCTCCAAAAATGCATCCCAGCACAAAGTGTATAAATAATGGAATAACTCAGAAGGCTGTCTGGAAGATACTAACCAACCCAGAGCCTATTGTCTTACAAAAGTGCTCCACTCCCGCAGTACTAGACATGTTGAAAATATGGTGCACAAGTTCCCCAAAATATAGTGGGAAATTAGTGTGAAGTAGCGACTGTATCTCAGAAGAAGACCTTGCAACGTGAAGATCAAACATCTCCTTTGCAGATGTTAAGGCGACATCCTTCTGGAACAATAAGGCTTTCAGTCTGCTCAAAGCATCAAAGTGCACATTTGAAAGCTTTATTGAAGGCCAAAGCATCACCTTCCTAACTGTGCGGGCAGGTGGAAACAGTACTGCTGAAACCGTCATGACTGCTGAAACCATCACCAGATAGGCGACCAGCGTGCTTTTGCCATAGGCCTGCATGCGTTCTTTGTTGTAGGCCTCCAGCTTCTTTGTGACCAATGATCATGTGGCTGGCGGCCATTTTGTGTAGGCAGCCAGTGTGCTTTTGCCATAGGTCTGCATGTGTTCTTTGTTGTAGGACTCCAGCTTCTTTGTGACCATGTGGCTGGCGGCCATTTTTTGTAGGCAGCCAGAGTGCTTTTGTCATAGGCCTGCATGCGTTCTTTGTTCGAGGCCTCCAGCTTCTTGTTGTGACCATGTGGCTGGCGGCCATTTGGTGTAGGCAGCCAGTGTGCTTTTGCCATAGGCCTGCATGCGTTCTTTGTTGTAGGCCTCCAGCTTCGTGTTGTGACCTTGTGGCTGGCGGACATTTTGTGTAGGCAACCAGTGTGCTTTTGCCATAGGCCTGCATGCGTTCTTTGTTCTAGGCCTCCAGCTTCTTGTTGCGACCATGTGGCTGGCGGCCATTTTGTGTAGGCAGCCAGTGCGCTTTTGCATTGGGCCTGCATGCGTTCTTTGTTCTAGGCCTCCAGCCTCTTGTTGTGACCATGTGGCTGGCGGCCAGTTTTTTGATCCAGACAGTGTGCTTTCCCTATAGGCCTGCGTGTCTTCTCCTTGTTCCCAATGAATGCCTTCCTGTTCAGTGTTGTTGATGACAATGTGGCACTGGTTGGCAGCCATTTTGTGCGTCCAAACAAATTCAGCCCTTTTTGCCATAGGCTGCATGGATGGTTGAGCAATGAGATAGCAGTTTAATATTAACTTATTAATATCTTTGACGATAACTTCACTTATGTTTAATTAGTTACATTTTTCTAATTTTTTAAAATTAATTTGTAAATGATTTTTTAAATTTGTTTTGCATAATTAAAAAAAAAAATCTTTGTTTATACCATTTCCCACTACATCTTGCTTCAATTAAATCAACCCCATGTCTGCTATAGATGCACAACAGCACAGCAGCTTTCATTGTCTAGGGATTATTCCTTCAATTGTCATTTCATTTGTCAGGTGCACCTCCCTCAGAGCCAGTGCCACATAACACATCGTGAGTGACGGGACATCACATGCCCCACATAAAGCAAACAGTTTCATCTGCATGTTATTGTTGTTTTTGTTCTCTCTTATTCTTCCTGAGTGGTCAGTCACCATGAAAGTAATGATATGTTGGTGTGTTTTTCCATTTTGCGAATGAGTACATATATTTACAGTGTATTGTTAATTAAGGGAGTAACAGCAGTGACCACACAATAAATTATATTTTTTTTGTTTGTGCTACTAATTGAACAGCAACATTGCCACGTTTCACTGATGTCCTTCTTGCTTCTTTTCTTTTAGGTGCACGACAAGAAGACAACAAAAAGAGACAACAACACATCACTCACAGTACTACCAGAAAGAATGCCTGTGCACGATGTGACGCGTGAGTGACCCACACATCAGACATCTCTTCAACTTGTGAAGCTAAGTGTCACTGCTATCTACCAGCTTCAAGATGGCCCTAAAGAAAGGTGCCATTGCTAAGCCTAAAATTGCTACCAAGAAAGTAGCCAGTGAGAAAAAGAAGGAGCTTACCACCACCACCACTGGTATGTCGCCCTAGATGTTTTTTGCAAAACAAAAAACTGTGCCTGCCGCACCAGCCTCTGGGGAGCAAGCTGGGAGCAGAACCCCAAAATCAGTGGACTCACTCCAATCTAGGCCCAAGCCCATGTCAGTTACAGAGGCAGCTAGTCTAATCACAGCAACACAGACGAGCAGTGATGTTAACATTGACGGTGCACAGACAGAATATCGAGTTTGAAATGTTGACATACACAAATATCGAGTTGGAAATATCGGGATGCAGAAATATCGACAGCAAGAATATCGTGGTAAGAATATCGATTTGGAGGTAAGAAATATCGTTTTTGAAAATATCAAAGTCATTAATATCGTTTGCAGAAATATAGGGGCCGATTCCGATCTCGGCCGGTAGGGCTCCGAATCGGATTCGGCATAACCGGATCCGATTCGGAGCCCTATTTCCCGACCGATTCGTATGCGCGTCCGGACGAGCGAGTACGATGCGAAACCGCCGACCGACTCGTTCGGGCGCCCCAACCGCTCCGACTGACTCGTTCCCGGGTCGAACCACACCGACCGACTCGCTCGGACACGACTCGCACCGCGCAATGGAGACGTTCCCTGGCCGGGTAAGTACGATGCGCGCCGCGAGCAGTCCAACCGACACGCGCCATCCGGCTCGAAAGAGCAGTCGGAGCCGTACTTCGGGGGTCCGTGTCGGACCCCCTGTATGCGTAGCCACGCGAGTCGCACACAGGGGGGACCCATGGGTCCCCCCTACCTGTGCGTGTACGCCGCGAGTCGCTTCGCGGCATACCCGCTGTAGGGGGCACCCTTGTTCGCCTCGCACCCATTGAGGCAATGGGAGCCCGCGTACGCGTAGTACGACAGGGTCCCATTGACTTCAATGGGAGTCCGACCGACTCGAGTACGATAGCATACGGACGCATCGTACTCGTTCGGTCGGGCTGCACGGGTCCGATTCGGTCAGAAATCTCTCCGGGTCCGGCTCGGTCGGAGAGATTTCCGGCCCGAATCGGAATCGGCCCCATAGTTGTTTAAAATATCATTGTTTTAATTAGTGTTATGTATTTTAGTATGTATTTTAAAAGTATGTGAACTATTTTTTGTATAAGTATTGCTTTTGTTTTGTAATATATGTGTTACATTTTTAGTAGTTATTAATTTTATTTTAAATACATTTTGCTTTTTTAGTTCTGTAGCGGGTTGTGGGTTTATAGGGAATAGGGTGGGAAGTAATTTAATTATAATACATTAATTATAATTTTTTATTTATTAGTATTTATTTAATTTAGATTTTATAGTGTTAATTGTGGGAATTAATTTATTATTAATTAATTATGAATTGGTTGTTAATTATTATTAATTAATTAATTGGTAATTATGTTAATTGTGTCATTTTTTTAGGAGCGGGTTGTGGGTTTATAGCGGTATAGGGTGGGAAGTAATTTAATTATAGTAAATGTATTTTAAAAGAAATATTTATTAATATGTATTTAATTTACATTTTATAGTATTAATTGTGGGAATTAATTAATTATTAATTATTTATTAACTGCTTGTTAATTATTATTAAATAATTAATTGGTAATTATGTTAATTTTGTCTTTTGTTTAGGAGAGGGTTGTGGGTTTATAGGGGAATAGGGTGGGAAGTAATTTAATTATAATATATGTATTAATATTTTTTATTTATTAATATGTATTTCATTTATATTTTATAGTGTTAATTGTGGGAATTAACTTATTATTAATTATGTATTAATTGCTTGTTAATTATTATTAATTAATTAATTAATTAATTGGTAATTAATTATGTTAATTGTGTTATTTTTTTAGGAGCGAGTGGTGGGGTTTATACGGGAATAGGGTGGGAAGTAATTTATTTATAATCAATTAATAATTATTTGTTGATTAATGGAAATTAATTAATTAAAATTTAAATATGGCAATTGTGTAATTAATTTTAGATGTGAGTTGTGGGGTTTATAGTGGTAAAGGGTGGGAAGTAAATTCTTTTAAATTAATTAATAAGTTGTTGTTAATTGATGTTAATTTATTAATGTAAAATGAGTTATGGAAATTGTGTAATGATTTTTAGGTGCGGGTTGTGGTGTTTATTGGGGTAGAGGGTGGAAAGTAATTTGTTTAATTAATTAATAATTACTTGATCATTAATATTAATTCATCAATTCATAAATATTTATGATAATTGTTTATTTTTATTTTGTGTGTGGGTTTTGGTTTTATAGGGGTAACGTTTGGGGAGTAAATTAATTTTTATCTGTTTTTATTTGTTTTTTAATTAATAATATTTCTTTAATTGATAATTAATTATGTTAATTGTGGAGGTACATTTTTTTTATTTAGATGTGTGTTGTGAATTGTGTGGTGTTATAGGGTAGGAAATAAAAAGATTATTTTTAAATTTAAAAAAAAAAATCTTTCTAGGTACTTGTTAGATCTTTTTAACATTATAATATGTTTCTATCTTTTGTAAATTTTTAATATTTTTATATATGATTTCTTTTTTTGTTTTTTTAAATCTTTTGTGTTGTAGTTGATATTTTGTTCGGTTTTAATTTTGAACTGACTCCAATGGGAATATTAATTTTTACCCCTCTGCTATCCAACACTTTCCCTACTGTTGCACTCACTGGAGTGGGAATAGTAAGTTTTACCTCTCCGCTATCCAACACTTTCCCTACTGTTGCACTCACTGGAGTGGGAATAGTTATTTTTCCCCTCCGCTATCCAACACTTTTCCTACTGTTGCACTCAATGGAGTGAAAAATTTAAAGACTATTAAATATTTTAATGTTTTAATTTATAATATAATGTTTTTTTATTAGATTTTATGTTATAGGTGTATGTATATATATATATTTATTTTTACATTTTTATTTATTTTTTAATTTAAAAATAAATTAAAATTAATAGTTTATTAATTGTTTTAAAGTAAATATATATATATATATATATATATATATATATATATTAAACAAACAGTTACCCTTTCCTTGAGAAGCACTCACAGGTTGGTATCCAGCTGAAAACACAAGCGCCTCCGGCAGAAACACAAATCACCTCGCTGTTATGCCAACGCGTTTCGAGCTTGGCGCTCTTCTTCATAGGCAGAGTAGGCAAGAAATGACACGCGTAGCCATTAGCACATCTCCTTTATTTCAAAAATCCAATAGCTCTCAGGTGAGTTTTCTCGCTATGATTTCTGGGACTAGTAGGCAAATTTCTTCCCCAAGTGGGTCGCTGTCATTTCATGCACTTTTGAAAAGATCCAGTTCATCAAAAAGGCGTAATAAATGTCCCGCACAGTTGCTTTTGTCCGTATTGCAGCACCAACCTGCTCCACGAACTGCCGCCTCAATAGGCAGCCGCAGACCCACCAGGGTGTCGTGACGGTGCTTACTCGAGGCCCGGGCAGGACCACCTCATATTAAACAAACAGTTACCCTTTCCTTGAGAAGCACTCACAGGTTGGTATCCAGCTGACAACACAAGCGCCTCCGGCAGAAACACAAATCACCTCACTGTTATGCCGACGCGTTTCGAGCTTGGCGCTCTTCTTCATAGGCAGAGTAGGCAAGAAATGACACGCGTAGCCACTAGCACATCCCCTTTATTTCAAAAATCCAATAGCTCTCAGGTGAGTTTTCTCGCTATGATTTCTGGGACTAGTAGGCAAATTTCTTCCCCAAGTGGGTCGCTGTCATTTCATGCACTTTTGAAAAGATCCAGTTCATCAAAAAAGTGCAGCTCACGAAAGGGCAAACTGTGATTTTTATATACATATATATATATATTACATTTTATATATGTATGTTTACATTTTTTAAATTACATTTATTTCTTATATTTGTTAAAATGTATATTAAATCCAAATCATTTTTTAAAGTTAAATTTATTATTTAATACATTTAACATTATTTTTATATACATAAATAAATTGATATTTTGTACATCTATATGTTTGACATCGATATTTTTTTTCTCGATATTTTTATACTTACCATTATAAATATAGGATGTTGATATTTTTGACATCTATATTTATGAGTCGATATATTTGTGTATGGGGATATTTTGGGCGTCGATATTCTATCAGTGAACCAATATTGACTTATCTCTGTCGCAAAATAGTACCCAATCATTGCAGGAAACTCAGAGAAGTGGACAACAACAAGAACAACAGCCACAGCTGCCAATAGTAGTTCCTCCCGAGGTAGGAGCAGTTCTAGAGATTGAGCTTCATGCTGAGGAAGTAGAGCAATCTGCTCCAGAAGATCCATTGTCTTCCAGATCTCCAACTAGAAAAAGGAGGGTTAGTGGTGCATCATCTTCTTCTTCAAGCCCCACTTCTGATGATCCAGATGCCACTTGGATCCCGCCTCAGTCAGAGAGTGAGACAAGGCACAAGACAACTCAGATGAGTGTAGGGAAAAGTAAGGTTCCAGAAAGCCTTAGAGTTATGGAGGCAGATGTAGAAGAGGAGGATGACGACGAGCCAATCATCATGGATGTTAGCCAAGCTCCAGTGGAGACCGACGTTACCCCATCCCAACTTCCTGGAGGGGATGTGGCAGTGGCACCACAATCCAAATAATGCCAGCTGCATATTTGCAAAGTCACAGCAGCGACCTACATCCAAAACCACCTCAGCAGAAGTAGGTACTGCAGAGCCTGAGAGTCAAACGTCAAAACGCCCACCTACCGCCAGTATCCGACATTGGGAGTGGCACCAGTATCAGAAAGTTGAGCTCCCCAGTTTGGGATTTCTTTTCTGTTAGCCAGAAGGAGGGGCGAACATTGCCATATGCTCCCTTTACAGAGCAAGTGTTAGCCGGGGTAAGCTTGGTACAAACTATGGTACTGGGGGCCAAACAACCCATTTGAGAAAGCACCATACGATCCGTTGGGAGGCACAAATTAGCAGCAAAAAAACTGCAAGTGTTGTTGGAGAAAGGGGTGAAAGCCGGCTGAGCAGGGAATCCGAAACCGATCCGATCATGGTGAAAGGAGAAGAAGAGGAAGACATCTTCATTACGCAAAGCAGCCCTCTCCCCAGCAGTCCAGTAGTATAGCCCACATCAGCAACATCGCAATGGCACAAGACTCAGGTCGAGACACCAAGGCATCAGAGGACAGTGACTGCCCCGCTGAAAAGCACATTGAGCCTACCACCGCCTGGTCTCAAGAAGTCACCTGCATCAGTGCCATCAGGAAAGAAAATAATTCAGGCTACTATTCCTGCCATGTTTAGGCCAGAGGGGCAGTATGAACGCAACCACCTAACGGCACGTTTGTAAAACGCGAAACTGGCTAAAATGTTAGCGCTGGACCTCCTTCCCTTTTCTTTTGTTGAAGGGGTGGGTTTTTTTGAATTAGTGGCAGCCATCTGCCCGAATTGGAAGGTTCCCAGCCGGTCCTATTTTGCCAGAGTTGCTGTTTCAGTGCTACAACACGATGTGCTTGAATTGCTTGGACATGCTTTTCAGCAGAGTGCTGTCCACACTATCCAC
Source organism: Calotriton arnoldi (assembly GCA_963921515.1). Lineage (NCBI taxonomy): Eukaryota > Metazoa > Chordata > Amphibia > Caudata > Salamandridae > Calotriton > Calotriton arnoldi. Next base: position 1,187,747 of record CAWUFW010003189.1, on the reverse strand, counting down.
CTGACAACAGACATGTGGATCAGTTGCCAAGCGACTGATTACATGTGCATCACTGCACACTGGATCTCTTTTGTGGGGGCTAGAAAAAAAATATCTGCAGGTGTTGACACTGCTGATATTTTTAATGATGCTCGGAAGCATGCCACAGTAGCGATGTTCGCAATGGAGAAATCTAATAGAGCAGCAAACATTTTGGAAGACTTTAACAACAAGGTCTTTGAATGGCTGTGACCAAGAGGGCTTAATATTGAATTTGTTGCCACAGACAATGGCAGTAATATAGTTAAGGCCATGGCCAATGGTGATTATTTCAGGGTCCTGTGTTTGGCTCACTGCATCAACATCATTGTACAGAACTTTCTCAAAAAGGAAGACCAAGTAAGCAACTTACTGTCCACCTGCAGAAGAATCTGCACTCATTTCAGACATTCATTTAAAGCCCAGAAACAGCTGAAGGTCATTCAGCATGATAATAGAATGCCTGTTAAAGCACTCATGCAGAAGGTACCAACATGCTCGAACTTCACTTATTACATTCTTGAGCGCCTGTTTGAGCAGTACAGACCTATCAATGAATATGTCATGCAAAGAGGAGATGCAACTATAAAAGGCATGATCATTGACATGGACCAATGGGGCCTAGTCAAATGCCTGACAGAGATGCTGCTTCCCTTTGAGGTATTCACTCAGGGAGTCAGCAAAGAGGACAGTACCATGGGCCAAGCTATCCCATTATTGCACATGCTACAGGAACAGCTAAGGGAGGTGTCTGCAATGTACGCAGGTGTGGAGGAAAAGAAAGATGCGCATGACTTGGTGGAGAGCTTAATCATTCACTTGTCTGCTAATACAAGGGTGCAAAGAGACATTGTGTCCTCCAAACATTACATCTGTGCGACAATTTTTGATCCACGGTACACACCATTACTGTCCACTTTCATTCCCTTTTCAGATGGGAATGTTAGAAAGTACAAAACATGGATAGCTGAGCAAGGCAGATAGTTCGAAAAAGAATGGCAGGCGATTAGAGGCCCACTAGTCCTGTGGGGCAGCCTTCAAGTTCAGAGCCTGAGGGCAGTGCTGTTGGCTCACAGCAGCCAATACCAATGAGAACACCATCAACAAGACCAGGAGCATCAGCCCCTACATTTGTAACTGAATGGTTTCTACTGGCAGGGCTTAAGTCCAGCGCAGAGGTGAAGGCAAAAGAGGTCCAGCAATGTGAAGCACCAGCAATGAACATTGAGCGAATGGTCCAGGCCTATCTGGATGACGCAACAACCCTATTGGTGTATTGCTATGGGAAGAGGCGCCAATGGCCAGTGCTCAGCAGTCTGGTAATAAACTATCTTGCTTGCCCCGTAGCCATTGTCTCCTCTGAGAGAGTTTTCAGTGCTGCTGGTGCTGTTGTCACAGTGAGAAGGACCAGTCTCTTGCCCCAAAAAGTGCAGAGATTAACCATGATCAAAATTAATCAGCACTTTATACCACCGGATTACACCATACGTGAAGTACCACAGGAGGAAGATGACGGAGACTCAGGTCATGGAAATAGTGTGTTAGATGACCTACTTCTAGGCGAACCACCAGAGTTTGAGGATGAGTTCAACTTCCCTGACTACTAGGCTTTCTTTCTTTGACGCCCCCCCAAAAAAATATAGCTAGGGAACATTATTTACTTCAGTATTTGTGTGTGTCTGGTTGACCAATTCATCCCCACCATCTTACTCTTAGACACATTTTATTGCCAGATTGGAGTCGGACTCGCAACTGTGTGCAGTGAAGACGTCCCGACTCGCCCTCCAAAGCCATTTCCCTGAAGCAAACATTGGGCGGAGAGTGAACAAATGTGTGCCTGCCTCCAACCCTGGGCCGTGAGTGATGATGACTTTCTATCCATTCCTTTCCTACCCTAGGGACTGGCCCACAATTCTCTGCTTCATGAACAAATGGAAGAGGATCTGCATTCTGCAATGTGCCACCAATCTATCATGGTGAGCACACCGGAAGAACAGGTAAATGCTGGCATGCATTGCACGCTGAGTGATTGTTGTTTGTTGTGATTTGAACTTGTTGTGATGATATGTTCATTATCATGTGTGTTGAGATTGAGAAGATGATTCATGTGGTGGCAGGCAACGTGTGTTTTTCTACGCTTAATGTGTTAATGATGATTCTGATTTGAGATTCACAATGTTGGTGGCCCAAGTACTGACGGCTGATCAATAATTTGCCCCTGAAGGTTATTATTTTTCCTTCCTCTTTGAGAGATAGGTAGCAAGATTTCTTCACCGGGTCCACTCCATACAGTCCACACTGCTTTCTTTGTTTTTATATTTTTTCCTCAAAGACTCAGACCCGACCAGTCCCTTAGATAATTCAATGTTTGCAAACACAAATCTAGTCTACACAAAAAGTGGCTCAATCTTTCCCTTCCTGTTGTTCACTAACAAAATTGTACTATCTATTACAGGCCAATCTATTGCATTTTTGAGTCGGGACTCAGGACACTGTTGGTACGGAGCTGGACACCATACTCGGAGTCAGACTCAGGAGGATCAGAGATGATGGGATGACTCAGGGCGTGGGCGAGAGCATGCTGACTACTTCGAGGACTGCCAGGAGAAGAAGATGGACGTTTTCAAAATCACATAAACCAACCGATTTGGATGATTGTTGATGACTTTGAAGAGGCCTAAAGGTAAACAACACAGCACACCTAGACAAGTCTGTGTAGTGGTGGTGGTGACTTGAGTGGTGTGACTGACAGCGGTGTGTTGATTTTTTACTTGATTGGGGCAATGCTATGTTGCTGGGGGTGTGTGTGCTGCTCGGGGCTGTCTCTGGCTCAAATTTGAAGCAAAGTGGAGGTTGGGTGGAGGCCTGTTGTTGAAGGTAACTGGAGACAGACATTTCGTCATGAATGATAAATAATCACATTATGCATGTGCTGCTGTCAGGCTAAATATTTTGCTATATATTATGTGATGATGAAATGACGATGATCAAGACAGTTTGCTCAGCCCGATACCGATAGTTACATTACATGCTGCAATTTGTTGAGGGATTTTTGCTGGTTGTTGTAAAATTGGCCTCACCACCAATTTGTTCACACACCAGGCATAAATGAATTAATGCAAAAGCTAAAGGACTATTCTTTTCTCCTCTCGCGCTTCCTCTGAGTCTTCACGGTGCACTCCTAGTCCTCCTTAGTCTAACTTCTCTCTTCCTCCTAGTCCTTGATTCTTCAGTATCATTTTTGTTTTCCAATCTACATGCCCTCTTATCCGACGCCAAACTGGAAAACCAATGCTTAGTTTACTGGACCACATCTGCCAGGCACCCAAAAATTGACAGACCGTGCAAGAGGAATCAATGCAGATGCAACTCCCAGTCCCAATTTGGCAACACAGTATCATTTTTTCTTTTAGTTATCATTTGAACTGTGTGTCTTTGTGTTGTGTACTTGGATCCTACAGAAACAGAAAGTGTATTTTGTAATATAATCGATATCTTTCAAAGCTCTGTGATCCTAGAGACAGTTCTCAGCAAAGAAAAAGTTACTCCCCACACCCTTCTATGCACAGCCATGCTCCAAGAGATATGTCTCACTGGAGAGGCAAGTCTCTCTCCACATCCTACTACACACACTCTTCATCTAAAGGAGAGGTGTCAGTTGAGAGGCCAGTCTCTCCCTGTACTCTACTACACACACCTGTTGTCTGAGAGAGAGGTCTCACTAGAGATGATAATCTCTCCTCTCACACCTTACTACGTACACCCATCATCCAAGAGAGAGGTCTCAAGTAAAAGACTACTCTTTCTTTACACCCTAGTAGTCTGAGTGATGAATCTAGTCTCTTCTGTTGACAGGTCTTTTATAAATTGAGTTTATTAGTCACAGGAGTCTCTCGGGAATCAGGCAAATATATTGGAGGCAGCAGCTGTTTGGGTGCTCCCACTTTCGTGAAAGCCCCACGGGTGTCAATATCGCAACAAAAAGGGATCTATAACATGAGAGAATTATTGGTTAAAGAGTGTTAGTTCTGTATTGGAGAACAATCTTGGATGAGTTTGAAATTCTGTTGTGATCTACAGAGAGTACTTTGCAAACTTCAAGGAATGAAGCTTGCCGCATGAGGCTTGAACAATCCCGCAAGAGGCTCCCGAGACCTGCATAGAAAATTACTGAATCAGCCTTCCACAAGGTGTTTTATGATCCCGCGAGGGTCTTGCAAGATCATATGAGGAGAAGTAAAAAAAGGACCAGGATATATTAAGGTCAACCTGTAGTTAAAATTGTGAGTACATGGTTGAAAAAGATGCTGTGATTTGATTGGCTGCACAACCAAAGATAGCTGAGATTGTGCTTGGTGGTTTGAAGGTGAAGGAAGTCTCTTTGACTTGTGCTTAACAGAGGTGATTTTATTTGGAAGAAAAAGAGACTGGTTTTTTCATCTGCCTTTATCCCCTTGCATGCAGAAGACTGAACCGTACCGTCCTCAGCCATGATGGTTGTGTGCTGAGGACAGAACCATTCTGTCCTCGCACATACCCATGGAGGAAGTGTTGGCTGGTGGTGTGCATGGACTGGTGCTTGGCTGGCGGTGTGTGTGAAGTGGCGCTTACCTGGCGGTGTGCATGGACTGGAGCTTGGCTGATGGTCTGCATGAAGTGGCACTTGGCTGGTGGTGTGGGTGAAGTGGCGATTAACTGGCAGTGTGAGCAGACTGGCACTTTCTGGTGGTGTGCGTGACTGGTGCGTGGCTGGTGGTGTACGTGAAGTGGCACTTGGCTGAGCATGGACTGGCACTTGGCTGGAAGTGTTTGTGGGCTGGCATTTTTCTGGCGGAGGTTGTGGACTGCTGTTAGGCTGATGATGTGTGTGGCTGGCATTTGAATGGTGATGGGCAGACTTCATAGTGTATCATAAAGTTAACTGTTTTATTTCTTGTCATCATTTGTGGTCATTATGTTTTATTTCTCCTTTTCATTCTAGTGCAAAGCTTTTGTTTTCCTTCACTGCGACTCCTGCTTGCGGTTTCGGCACTGGTAGATCTGCAGTTTACGTAGGTGCATGTGATGATAAGAAAACGTTTTTGTACTGTTTACTCCAAATGAGTATCATTGCCCTGCATGAATGCATTTTTGTAAATGCTGTAATAATAACAGCGTATTTAGCTTCTGTTTGATTGTGTATGAAATTCTCCTTGGATTTGTGCACATTGTGTATTGTATTGTCTTGTGAGTAATTTTCTTTTGTTTTTACTTTTGTCAGTAAGGATTATGGCTAACCACAGTATTACCACTCAGCAGGTTGTTAGTATGCTTTTTGAATCTCCTCTGACCATAATTATGAGACTGACTCTCCTTCTGAGGCAGATGAGGAAGTCCAGGATTCTGGCAGTGAATTTTCTGTCTGAGAGGAATCATCTGATGATGAAGCCACTCTCAGTGCAGAGGAAGTGCCTCTTTTAGAGAAGGGCACCGTTGTGCCAATAGTGCAGCAAGAGGCATTTGGATTGCAGCCTTTGATCCCCCAATGTTTCCACATGGAAATGTGAGGAAAATGTGATTTTCTTTACCTTAATATGAGGTTTGCAGGGGATTATGGGTAAGAAAATGTTGGGGGATCCACTCAAGCCACACCTACCTGGACTCCCCTGGGTGTCTAGTTTTCAGAAATGTCTGGGTTTGGTTGGTTTCCTGTTAGAAATGGGAGTTTCTAGTTGGCAAGGGTTTGTACCTTTGTCCAAGTAGGGACCCTTCCTTCTAGTCAGGATAAGGGAGTTACACTCCTAAAATAACCCCTGCTCACTCCTTGGTAGCTTGGCATGAGCAGTCAGGCTTATCTTAGAGGCAGTGTGTAAAGCATTTGCACATAACCAACAGTAACACAGTGAAAGCACTACAAAAGGACACCACACCAGTTTAGAAAAATATGCAATATTTTTATATACTCAAAACAAGACCCAAAACGATAAAAATCCACAAAACAGTACTTAGAAATCTTCAGTCATCAAAATAGACTTGAAGTGTAGTTCCTTGAAGTCGATAGCTCCGTCTGGGGCTATCACGGCGTCGTGAACAACAAATCCAAACAGTTCTGGCTGACCGCGGCATCGCGGGCCAGTTACGGTGTCGGGAAGACCAGCAAAACAGTACCTTTAGAAATGCAGGGCGTCGGTGGCCTCTCGATGAGCCCCGAAAGCACGGCGTCCGCAGGCATTGGTTCCGGACGTCAGTGCAGGAGTCGTCGGGCCCTTGAAGTCACACGCGTTGCAGATCGAACTCCTCGTGGTTGAAGTCGGGAGCGCCAGCATCGGCAGGTGTCGGGGCGGCAGTGCGAAGTGCAGCGGTGCAGCGTGCGGTGCCCTCCGGTCGTGGTGCAGGCAGCGGCTCGGTGACGGTCGTCCAGCGGCATTGGTGAGACAAGGGCTGCGGTGCGAAGTGATGCGGTGCTCGTCACGGTGCTGTCAGGTCACGGTGCAAGCAGCGGCGTCATTGTTGCTGAAGCGCTGTCGTGGGCTGACGAACTGGAGTCGATGGCGCGGGTAGGCCAAGGCTGCGGTGTGGGATGCAGACAGTGCGTCGTGTAACTTACAAGTGGTGCCCTCGAACCACGGTGCAAGCAGCGGCGTCGATATCGGCGTGGAGCGGCGTCGCCGGGGATACCAGGGTGACGGCGTGAAGCGGGGTGGTGCAGAGCGCAGTGCCCATTGGTTATGGTGCAAGCAGCGCTCGGTGGCGGCGTCAGGTGGTGTCGTTGGTGAGACCATGGTTGCGGTGTGGCGTTGCGGCGGTGCCCTCTGCGGTGCCTTCAGGACACGGAGTCGGCAGCAGCATCATAGATGGCTTCGGGTTGCTTTTTCTTCTGTTGCAGCACAAAACACACAGTCCCCAGTGCTGAGGGCAGTAGAACTTGAAGTCTTTGCTGTTCCTGAGACTTCTTGAACAGGGGGCAAGCTCTACCTCAAGCCCTTGGAGAAACTCACAAAACTAGATTGCAGAAAGTTCAAGCCCAGTCCTTTCACTGCCCAAGACAAAAGCAGCCACTTTAGGCCAACACAGCAAAGCACACAGCAAAGTGGTAGTCCCTCCTCACAGCTTCTCCAGCTCTCCTTCGTGGAAGTCTTCTTGGTTCCAAAATAGTTTTAAAGTTCTGGGGTTTGGGCCCCAGTATTTATACCCAAATTCCCTAGTCCTCTCAGGCAAAGAGTGTCTGTGCATAGTCAAAACCAGTTTGGTCCTCGCTGGCCCAGCTTCCCACCAGGAGGCGGAGACAGCATTGTCCAAGGCAGACAGGGCCTATTCAGATGCAAGGGAATTCTCCTCCCACCACTCTAAATGCAGACCGGGCCTATTCAGGTGCTAGTGAAAACTCCTCCCACTACTCTAAATGCAGCCCAGGTCTATTCAGCCCAGCCCTGACTCATCCAGACTCTCTGGAGCCACTGCCCATCCCCAGCCCCTGTCACTCCAAAGCCAGACAGTCAATACACATCCTAGCAAGTCACACAGGATGGCTAAGCAAGAACATACCTACTTTCTAAAAGTGGTATTTTCAAACACAGAATGTAAAAATCACCTTTACTAAAAGATGCATCTTTAGATTCTGAGTTCAGGCATACTAAACTTTATTTTTCTACCTTGTTCCCAGGGGTAGTCATATTTATAAGATGTTATAAACAAACTCCCCATTCTGTCCTATGGGAACAGGTAGCCTTGCAATACTGAAAAACAAAATTGGCAGTAATTTACTATCAGGACATGCCACGCACACCAGGGCATGTCCTACCTTTCACATACACTGCACCCTGCCCACAGGGGTTTCTTTGGCCTTCCTTAGGGGTGACTGATATGTAAGAAAAGGGAAGGTTAGGGCCTGGCAAGTGGCTACGCTTGCCATGTCGACATGGCAGTACCAGAGTGCACATAGGCTCTGCAGTGGCAGGTCTGAGTTACCTTTTCAGGGCTACTCATGTGGGTGGCACAATCAGTGCTGCAGGCCCACGAGTAGCATTTGATTTACAGGCCCTGGCACACTCAGTGCACTTTACTAGGGACTGATTAGTAAATCAAATATGCCAATCATGGAAACACCAATCCATAATAACAATTTTCACAGACAGCATATGCACTTTAGCATTGAATAGCAGTGGTAAAGTGCCTAGAGTCCTAAAACCAACAACAGCAGGTCAGGAAAAAATAGGAGGAAGAAGCAAAAAGTTTGGGGATAACCCTGCAAAAATGGCCATCTCCTACATTTCCCTTGATGGCCACCGAGCCCGGGACCAAAAACGCAAGTGACCCCCCTTGCAAAACCAGGTCATTTTGTGATTGATAATTTTGATGCTTCCACAATATATTTTGGGCACTTCCCTGTTGCAGGCTCTAGGCCTACCCACATAGGGAGTGGGTAGGCTGCCACGCCCGGGACCAAAAACGCAAGTGACCCCCTTGCTAAACCAGGTGGTTTTGTGATTGGTAATTTCAATTGCCTCCACATGAATGTGATGTATCCACGTTGCGTTGAAGTTTGTGGCTCCCCACTAATTCCAGAACTTTCCATCACAGAAATGTGAGGCAAATGTGATTGTTTTAGTCAAATTTTGAGGCTTGCAAGGGATTCTGGGTAAGAAGAACCTGGTGAGAGCCACACAAGTCAACCCATCCTGGATTACCCTAGGTGTCTAGTTTTAAAAAATGTTCAGGTTTGCTAGGTTTCCCCAAAATCCACAGCTAGGCACATTTAAAAAAGGGTCAGTTTTCAGTGGAAAAATGTGATATGTCCGTGTTGCGTTTTGGCCTGTTTCCTTTCGCAGGCACTAGGCCTACCCACACAAGTGAGGTACCATTTTTATCGGGCAGGAGACTTAGGTAGAACAAGTGTTATTACCAATTGTCTTTCTCTGCATTCGTGCTTTCCAAATGTAAGACAATGTGTTAAAAAGAAGTCATTTTTAGAAATGCACTGTAATTCACATGCTAGTATGGGTACCCACAAATTCAGAGATGTGCAAATAACCACTGCTTCTAGACTCTGTATCTTGTGCCCATTTCGGAAATACATAGGTTTCCTTTATACCTATTTTTCACTCTTTATATTTTACCAAATGAATTGCTGTTTACCCGTACACAATGAAAAACCATTGCAAGGTGCAGCTCAGTTATTGGCTCTTGGTACCTCTGATTTTTGGTGAAGCTACAGACACTATATATCCCTGCAACCAGAAGGGTCCAGCGGACGTAACAGTGTATTGCTTTTGAAAATCTGGTTTAGTTAGAAGTTACAGATGAAATGGCTGTTTTCTTAAACTCAATTATAATATTTTGTTATTTCAACTGTTAAATGACCCCTTGCTGAATTTAGAATTTTGTCTACTTTTCAGAAATGTATAGCTTTCCACGATCCACCATGGGTTTCACACTCGTTTCACCACCAATTGGAAGGAGGTTGAAAGCACAAAAAAACAGGAAAATGGTCTAGCTCCCAGTAAAATACCAAAACTGTGTTGAAAAATGTGGTTTTCTGATTTAAGTCTGCCTGTTCCTGAAAGCTGTGAAGATGGTTATTTTAGCACCACAAACCCTTCATTGATACCATTTGCAGGAAAAAATACAGACACACTCTTCTGCAGCACATTTTTTTCCCATTTTTCCTAAAAAAACTAACATTTTGCTGTATTTTGGCTAATTTCCTTGGGCCCCTCCAGGGGAATCCACAAACCCTGGGTACCTTCAGAATCCCCAGGATGTTGGAAAAAAAGGAAGAAAATTTGCTGTGGATACCTTATGTGAACAAAAAGGTTTCGGAGCCTAAGCGCAAACAACACCAGATAGCGCAGAAAAAGGCTTTGCATGGGGGGGGGGCCTAGCAAAAAGAGGTTAAGAAACAGCTCCAGGTACGTAGATAAACAGTTTAATGATGTTCTTTCTTAAAATATATTTTAAAATTATGTGGTTTTCAAGGGATTGGTGATTATTTGCCAAATTTAAATTGTGAATAGTAGGAAAATCAGTATTGAAAAACTTGAAAATAATGTGGAGGATCTACTTTTCTCTGAAATCTTGAACACAGGTTCTTTACTCTTTTGAGAAATGTGAGTAGATAGCCTGCAGTGTATTAAGTTATTCTACACTATGTTTACTGAAAAAAATGTGTTTGTAGAGGGGTAGCTTCCTCAGTATAGCCTTTTACATGTAGAGATTACAACGTAGAGAGATGTCAGCAGGGATGGCATGTGAAAAAATGAAGTGTTCACCTTGTATATAGTTTAAAGAAAAGGAGGTAGTGTTTCTCAAATTATAAAATATAGAATCTGGAGTGTGTTAATACAAGGCTTGGTGTTTTTCTGAAGCCTACTAGACAAATCCCTTACACTTTTCAGAGGTTTCAGAGGTGAGATTGCTGTTTGTAATGTGAAACACCCTACTCGCTCTCAGCAAATGTCCCTGAACAGGAATGTGTTACTTCCTAAGGCTTTATACAGCTAGCTTTTACCCTGAACAGATGTGTCAGTAGTTAAAGTGTATGCTACATAATGTAGGTGCATCCACCTGGTTTGTCACTTTGAACTGTGTAGAGTACATTTGGGATGATCTTCTTGACTTTTACAGGCTAGCTAATTAATGGACAGATTGCAGGGATAAATTATAAACCTCCTGATTAATTTTGTTCCATTGGGCCTGCAAATGTTTGTAGGTACTTCAAGCCTAGATTTGAAGCCATGCTTCACTTGATCTGTAACAAAAAGAATGATGCACTGGGTGAGGCTGTGGAATCTTTCTGGAGAAAGGAATATCAAGTTAGTGGTGCACTATATATATATGTCATTGTGGGTGAAAGATGTAGAAACGTTTGGTGAACATAGTTTCAGTATTATCATTCTTTGAGCAATATGTAACTTTTCATTTTTTGGTTGTTTTTTTCTTTTTGTAGGAGGAAAATGGAAAACGGAAATTTTCGAAAAGTTAAGTATCTTGTGACAAAATGTATGGAGGAGAAAAACAAAACCTTTTCATTTTTGAAGAAGAAGGTAACAATAACTTTGTGGAAAATCAGAAAAAAATGATTGCTTGGAGGGGTGTTTATGTTCCTGTGAAGCTTATTGTGGAAGGTGTAGTTGTTTCACAAGAAGAAACAATTTGTTTGCAGAAGAAGAAAAACACAGCCTTTTTTAAATGGGTCTAATTGATATCACGTTATACTCACTAGTGGGTAACTGTTCCTGTAAGAAGAGGATAGGCAACCTATTATGGATGGATAGTAGTGTCGGTGTGGTCTCCAGAAGTTCAACAGGTTGGGTCTAGATGAAGGTGGGGGAATTCCTCCTCTTGGAATTAGTGCCCTCACACACCCTTGCGAGTGTCATGCTTCATCATCGGGCTTAGCTCCTCGTGGTGGTGGTGCTGCTGTCCCCCACAGGCCCCGCGAGAGGGCTCTTTATCGGAGATCTTTTGAAGGAGGTGCCGCAGTTGTGCATGCGGATGTATGGGCCTATAAAAGTGTGCGGGTGAATAAAATTACCTTCACGGTGCCCAGAAACAATTTTAATTCAGGGGTCCGGAAGGTAAGGTTAAAAAACAATGGATAGGAGCCTCTCCTTTAAACAAATATTGTGGAGGGATAAGTATGCCCCCGCTGCTCTAAATCCGTGAAAAGTGAGTGAGAAGGTGCAATTAGGTCAACATGTTTCACGCATCGTGTGGGTCCCTAGTGGATCCTTGTGCGCTTCGTCAGGACCTTGAAGTGAAAGAAAAGAAATGGGAATCAGGGAAAAGACACCCTATAATCCCACATTACCTACAGTGAGGTTTAATGCGTCTTAGCGCTGGAAGGAACGTCTCAATGGCGTTCCTTATTCCCAACTTGATGGAGAAAACACAAAGGAGACACACAAAGCACATAAACGATTTTATAAGTTAGATGACACAAATAAGCATTCGCAATGAGTAGAATGCTGTTATGGTGGTTTAAATATCCACACTGATTTTTTGCATGCTCAGTGTGACATGCCTTCCAAATCATACTTATGCATTTGTATGCGTGACAGAGAACTGCACGCAATTGCGGCCGGTGTAAATGAAATTCCCACAGGCAGTGCGTCACCTTCATCTGGCAACATCAGAGGTGACTGGTTTATGCATGCATGTATCATAAATATATACCCCAGGGTAAGTGAGAGAGCCAAATTCGTTTCGGGTGAAAATAAAATGAATGCTAGGCATCCATGCCTTTGTGCTCGTGGCAGTCCGTTAGCCATAACCGACACCAATAAGACTGTTCTAGTGTGTCGATTGAGTAAGTCTAATCATGGTGTAAACAGTTAGCCGTTTTTCACACACACAGAATATATCATCAAACAATCATGACCGCATACCACTCTAATTGTAAGGATTGGCCTCACCGGCAATCACTGCGGTCTGGAAGAGGGAATTCTGTAGGTGCGGTAAAGTAAGTAGACGATTCGTCAGCTTGTGATATCTCGAGCGCATTGCATTGTTAAAGTACCTGAATCCGCGGTGGAGAGCAGCCGGAGCATACTTACATCGTGCCTCTTCACTGACAGCCTGTTACCTGCCCTGCCGCTCAGAATCGCAGGTAAAGTGTGGTGAATCTGCACGCCTTGATATAGCGTGTTCACTTCCGGGTGTCGGAAGAGCCGGTGTGGGCGTAATACGTGACATGGCAGGACGTCCAAGCGTCATGTGGGTCGTGGTAATGTGGCGGCCATATTGGAATGGGGCAGTTTTTGTGAGAATCCAGAGGATCCCACATTGGGTGTGAAGTTAGTGTGCCTTCACACTAGTAAAGCGTTAATTATGTTCACAGTAGTAGTGAATGCTCGTGAAAGTAGAATAACCACACATTGGTCAATGCTCACATATTGGGAACCCCAGGTGTTAATGTTTTGATACTAGGTCAAAATGCCCGGGATTACGTGTGTGTAAGAGCGAATCTTCCTATAACGGGAGACTGCTGGCATGGTGGCGGCGAAGCCTGTACGGGGCCACACACGTTGGTTTGTAAGAAGTCTCAATAACTGTGCACAAGAAAAATAATTTTCCGTGCAGCAATGTTGTCGTGGGATATTGGTCAAACCAGGATGTAGTATAGGTAGCGAATCTTGTGTGGTGCTTGGGAGAGCTGCGTTACAAGCACTGGGCATGCTAACTGCACAACATGTTGCAATCACCCTAGTCTGTGTGAACCCATGCGATGGGAGGGCCCCGAGATATGTTAAAGTCATGTCCCAGACATAATGGATGTTATAGCCTGGAGGTTTAGAATGTCACAGTGTGAGGGCTAGTCTTGGGTAGTGCAGAACTAGTCGTTAGGTGGATGGGATATTCACCGAACAGCTATGGTGATGCTAATCTCTGCGGTAGTCCTTCAATGAATCGTGCGATCTTAGGTCATCAATTCTGCCCATGGTATGTCGTCATTCAAGCCCCCTATGTTGCTCTTCAATCGAAAAACCCAACGTTGTTCTTGCCTGAATAGTGTACTAGTTGCCCAGTGTGGGTTGGATTCAATGATAGTCCACCTAAGGCTGTCGGGGGGATGGTTTTTCTCGAGAAAATGACTCAGTAATCTAGTACTGGTTTTCCTGCAACGTATAGTGCTCCTGTGTTCTCCTATCCGAATCTTAACGGGCCTAGTGGTCATCCCCACATACCTCATCTCACAAGGACAGGTGATGAGATATATGCAATTTTTAGTATTGTAATTGGTGTGGCTCCCCCCTCTCTATTTTGTGTTGCGATCTAATTGATATCAGCCTCACTGGATAGTACTTGAGGTCAATCAATCAATCAATCAGAACATTTGTAAAGCGCACTACTCACCCGTGAGGGTCTCAAGGCACTGGGGGGGGGGAGGAGGTGCTGCTACTGCTCGAACAGCCAGGTCTTGAGTAGCCTCCTGAAGGTTAGTAGGTCCTGGGTCTGCAGTAGGAGGATGGGGAGGGTGTTCCAGGTCTTGGCGGCGAGGTAGGAGAACGATCTTCCGCCGGTGGTTGCTCTTCGGATGCAGGGGACGATGGCGAGGGCGAGGTCGGTGGAGCGGAGCTGGCGGTTCGGGGTGTAGAAGGTGAGTCGTCTGTTGAGGTATGCCGGTCCGGTGTTGCGGAGTGCTTTGTGTGCATGGGTGAGGAGCTTGAAGGTGATCCTCTTGTTGACGGGGAGCCAGTGCAGGTCTCTCAGGTGGGGTGAGATGTGGCTGTGGCGAGGGATGTCGAGGATGAGGCGTGCAGAGGCGTTCTGTATGCGTTGCAGTCGTTTCAGGAGTTTGGCCAAGGCTCCCGCGTAGAGGGCATTTCCGTAGTCCAGCCTGCTGCTGACGAGGGCCTGGGTGACCGTTCTTCTTGTTTTGGTGGGGATCCACCTGTAGATCTTGCGGAGCATGCATAGGGTGTTGAAGCAGGAGGACAAGACGGTGTTGACTTGCTTGGTCATGGAGAGTGTCGAGTCGAGGATGACCCCCAGGTTGCGTGCGTGGTCAGTGGGTATCAGTGCTGCTCCCAGTGTGGTTGGCCACCAGGAGTCGTCCCAGGCTGACGGGGTGGAGCCGAGGATGAGGACCTCTGTCTTGTCCGAGTTCAGCTTCAGTCGGCTCTTCTTCATCCACTCGGCGACGGCCTTCATTCCTTCGTGGAGGTTGGCTTTGGCGGTGGGGGGGTCCTTGGTGAGGGAGAGAATCAGCTGGGTGTAGTCGGCGTAGGAGATGATGTTGAGGTCGTGCAGTCGGGCGACGTGAGCGAGCGGTGCCATGTAGGTGTTGAACAGTGTCGGGCTGAGGGATGATCCTTGGGGTACGCCGCAGATGATCTCGGAGGCTTCGGAACGGAATGGGTGGAGGCGGACACTCTGGGTTCTGCCAGAGAGGAAGGAGGTGGTCCATTCCAGAGCCTTGTCTCGGATCCCTGCGTTGTGGAGGCGTGTGCGTAGGGTGCGGTGGCAGACCGTGTCGAAGGCGGCTGAGAGGTCCAGGAGGATGAGGGCCGTGGTTTCACCGTTGTCCAGCAGGGTCCTGATGTCATCGGTGGTGGCGATGAGGGCAGTTTCGGTACTGTGGTTGCTGCGGAACCCGGACTGGGATGGGTCCAGGATGTTGTACTCCTCGAGGTAGCGGGTCAGTTGTCTGTTGACGATCTTCTCGATGACCTTCGCCAGGAATGGGAGCAGGGAGATGGGCCGGAAGTTCTTGAGGTCTCTCGGATCCGCCTTGGGTTTCTTGAGTAAGGCGTTGATCTCTGCGTGCTTCCAGCTCTCTGGGAAGGTCGCGGTCTCGAAGGAGATGTTGATGACTTTGCGGAGATGGGTTGCGATAGTGGCGCTTGCTTTGTTGAAGATGTGGTGTGGGCACGGGTCTGACGGAGAGCCGGAGTGGATGGTGTTCATGATTTTGATGGTGTCGTCGTCGTTCACGTTGGTCCAGGTGAGCATGGGGTCGATGCGGATGGTGGCCGGGGGGTCCGAGGTGTCATTGGCTGTCACAGCGGTCAGGTTGTTGAAGCTGTCGTGGATGTCTGCGATCTTGCAGTGGAAGAAGGTGGCAAGGGAGTCGCACAGGTCTTGCGATGGTGGGATGTCATTGGCGTTGGAGCTGGGGTTGGAGAGTTCCTTCACGATGTTGAAGAGCTCTTTGCTGTTGTGTGCATTGTTGTCGAGGCGGTCCTTGAAGGAGGCCCTTTTGGCAGTTCTGATGAGGTGATGGTGTCTGCGGATGGCGTTCTTGTGGGCCTCATGGCTGTCCGGTGTCTGTTCGCGGTGCCATTTCTTCTCTAGTTTCCGGCAGATTTGCTTGGAGGCCTGGAGGTCCGCGGTGAACCAGCTGGCTTTCTTGTCAGTGTGTCTGTTGGAGGGTTTCTTGATCGGGGCGAAAGTGTTGGTGCAGTCGTCGATCCATCGCATGAGGTCGCGGGCGGCGGTGTCGGTGTCAGTAGGGTCGGCGGGTGGGCTCCGGGCGAGGGTGGTGTTAAGCTGGACATCGGTGACTTTGCTCCAGCTGCAGCGGGGGATCTGTTGAGTGCGGTGGTGCATGGTGGGTTTCCGGAAGGTGAAGTGGATGCAGCGATGGTCGGTCCAGTGGAGTTCGGTGGTGTGACTGAAAGAGACGTGGGAGCTTGCGGAGAAGATGGGGTCGAGCGTGTGGCCGGCGGAGTGGGTGGGCGTTGTGACGAGCTGTCTGAGTCCGAGGTAGGTGAGGTTGTCGATCAGGGTGGTGGAGTTGGTGTCGTTGGTGTTCTCGAGGTGGAAGTTCAGGTCTCCGAGGAGGATGTAGTCTGTGGAGGCCATGGCGTGCGTGCTGACGAAGTCGGCGATGGAGTCACTGAACTGAGGCCGGGGTCCGGGGGGTCTGTAGACGAGCGTTCCTCTGAGGGTGGTGTTGGGGTCCGTGTGGATCTGGAAGTGCAGGTGTTCGGCGGTGCTGAGGGTGTCGTCGGTGCTGGTCGAGACCCTGAGGGTGTTCTTGTGGACAATGGCGATTCCACCTCCTACTCCGTTGGTGCGGTCCCTGCGGGTGATCTTGTAGCCGTCCGGGATGGCTATGGCGATGTCGGGCGCAGAGGAGGCGTTCATCCAGGTCTCCGTCAGGAAGGCGACGTCCGGGGTGGACGTGTCGATCAGGTCCCAGAGTTCGACAGCGTGTTTGCTTGCGGAGCGGGTGTTGAGTAGGATGCATCTGAGGTGGTTGCGTCCTTTCTCGGCGGGCGGTTTGGCGGCTCGGAGGCTGGTGAAGCTGCAGTTCCGGCAGGAGAAGGGTCCTTGGGTGCGCTTCGGGACGGCCAGGTAGCAGGTGTGTGATCGTCCGGTGTTGAGTGCGTGGAGGGTGCTGGCATCGTAGTGGCGTCGGTCGTTGTGGCGGTCGCGGGGACCAGGGGGTCTGTCGCTGGGCGCGGTCCAGGCGCGGACAGGCGCAGATGGGCTTGCCTTAGGCGTGCATTCGGCGCGCCAGCGGCGCGGCCGCACAGCGGCCGCCATAAGAAGGGGAGGTGGGAGGGAGGAGCAGCTGGAAGGGGGAGCGAAACGAATGGGCGTGCGGGGGGCGGGGCCACAGGGGACGCAGCGGCGAGAAAGGGAGAGCGGAGACGGGTGGAAAAACGCGGGGCACAATACAGGCTAAAAATGGAAAAAGAACGATACAACAAAATCAAGCAGAAGGGGCACAGGGGGCAAAACGAAATTACACTGGCAACGAAGGTACAGAAGAAAAACAGAAGGCAGACAGTAAAAAGGGGCACAGGGGGCAAAACGAAATTACACTGGCAACGAAGGTACAGAAGAAAAATCAGAAGGCAGACAGTCAATCATAAGGGGGCACAGGGGGCACACAGAGACTTACGGTTCCCCACTGGCCACCAGGGATGAGGCGCAGGTGGTAGCCTGCGGGTGGAGGAGGGCCTCGAACTCGCAGCAGCAGCGAGGGTAGGGAGCAAGGTACACGGGCACAACAGGTGGTGCTGTGCGGCGTGGGGAGCGACCTGCCTGAGTCAGGGTCAAGGTGGTAGTGTATCCCCAGGTGTAAAAGATTTTGAACTTTCTGAAATGATGTCTATTTCAGAACAGCAAGGCATCTGAGCACTAGAAACGTAGATCTTAAATGTTTCTACATACAAGTAGTGTTTGTGCTGTACTGCTTCTTTATCGCTCTGCTGAATAGCTTGTTTCAAAGTTTGCAAGTCGCAAACTTGGCAGATACCTTTTTTGTTCATGCTCTGAAACTGCTGGTGTCTGCTGATCAGACTCAGAAGACATTATAGATGAGTGAAGTTGGTTGTATTCTTTGTTTTAGTGTTGTTGATATAGTTTGTTCATATAGTTGTTGTAGGTTTGTAATGTAGTTAAATTATTTTATTGTAATAAAAAAAGTTTAAAGTTAGAAGTGATTTTATTTTTCTTAGTAGCTAATTTAGCTTTCAATATCATTACAGTTTTGGAAGTTCACTGAAACTGGCAGTTCCATCTCTTTGAACTCCATGTATGTCTATTTATACAGTACTAACCACATACTTGATGCCAAAGAGAGGTGTTAGAGGGGAAGTCAATTATCTGTACAGCTTACTATGCTCACTTGTCATGCAAGAGTGAAGTCTCAGTAGAGAGATCAGTACTTGTCCACAATGTGGTATGGGGAGCTCCCATACACACTCGTCATCCAAGAGAGAAGTCTCACCTATGAGGCCAGTAGACAAAGGGGCATTTTTACAAGCCCCTTACGCCACCAGAGCGTCACTTTTTCTGATGCTCTGGTGGTGTTGCGCCATTCCCCATATTTACAAGGTGGCACTAAGCCACTTAACGTGGCTTGACGCCACCTTGTTAATATGCCCCATTCTGCCGCAGTCTGCTGTGGCAAAGGGGCAACCAATGGGTGTTGCAGGGGCCATTCCACCACAATACCCATTGCTTATTGACGCTGCCCCAGATTTACAAGGCTGGGGCAGCACCAAAAACTAAAGCCAGGTAATACCTGGTCTTAGAATGGCGATACAAGGTGAAATTATTCATTTCTCGTCGTTCTTTGCTCTTTCTATGTGTGCTGAATTCTTCAGCACACATAGAAAGAGCAAATCGACATTATTGATTGTTTATGTGCAGCTGCGGTGAGGTTATATTAGCGTCAACCAATAGTTAACATTCCCTTTACAAATTTCAAATAAAGCTACGATGTGATTGGCTGCAAGGCTTGAAAGTTCAGATACTTATATCTGTTGCATAACCTCAGACACCTGAGTTTGCCCTTGGTGGTTTGGAGGTGAAGCAAGTGCAATTTCTTTGACTTGTGCTCAGCAGAGGACATTTGATTTTTTAGTAAAGGAGACTGGTGTATTCAGCTGCCTTCAACTTACAGCTTCATTTGCAGGTAATTAAAAATATAGGGGCATATTATCAAGCCATTTATCGCCGCGTTAGCGGCACTTTCTTGCCGCTAACGCATTTTTTTTTTAACGCCCTATTATCAAGCTGTCGCTAACAGGCGTTAGATACAGCTTTCCGGTGATAGCAGCCGTTTTTTTTATCGCCTTGCATGCCAGCGATATTTATTGCTAATGACATGCAAGGTAGGCTCACGCTAACACCAGTGCGCCCATCATCAAGGATCGGCCGGACCCGCGAAGCGATAAAAAAAGTCACGCTAAGGTCCGTTAGCTGCAGGAACTTAAGACCAAAAAATAGCTGGTCTTAAAAATGGGGACAAGACTTGGGCCCACATGTATGCATGTCTTTGGTGCTGGACAGCGCTGCAAGCAATGTTGCAGCACTGCCCTGTGACAATAATACAGTGTAGGAATGCGCACCATCAATGAGTTAGTGCGCATTCCTGTGCCCCACTCATGAAAAGTGTTGCTGCGTTGCGATAAGACAGCGTAGCAGCACTTCTCATTACGCCCTCCTTGCAACAGCATGGATGCGCTGTACTCACTGGACAGCGCTCCATGGCGCAAGTAATGAGCATATACGTCAGGAATCCTGGCGTATCTGTCTCGCGCTAAAGTCACGCATTGCTGCAGTTGTGTCACAACCATGACGCAACTCCAGCAATGCATGGGGCCAGCCTATCCCTATGGCACTGCCTCACCCTCATGCCTGTTATCAGGCAGGCGGAAGGTACTGACGCAGTGCCGTTCATGAGGGGTGCCCGAATGTCGGCGATGTTGGAGATCCATCGGTGGTGGTTGCGCGCTGTGGTGTCATCGTTTGGAAGCATTGGTGGAGTGTTGGTGCGGAGGCAGTTGACCAGACGTTCTGCGGTGGCCTTGATCCAGCTGCGACGGGGTGCGATGATGGCGCTGGCGTCCGGTGGGCAAGGTGAAGAAGTCATTCATCCAATGATGGTAGTGCCAGGAGAGTCCGGTGTTGTGGCTGTATTTGAAGTACCCGCTGGCAGAGGTGACGTGCTCGACCGTGTGTCCTGCTATGTGGCCTGTTGAGGTGACTTGCTGCTTGCGTCTGTTGTCGGTGACAGGAGGGGGTGGTGCTCTGGTCACTGGGGTTGCCCAGGTGGAACTTGAGTCCACCGAGTTGGATGTCGTCGGGGGATGGGAGACCCTGGGGTGCAATGATGTCTAAAATGGGATTGTAGAATGGGGACCATGGCCCGGGGGGACTGCACATGACAATGTTCTTGGACTTGGTCCAGATCTGGGAGTTGACGTGATCCATGGTCACCCTTGGCACATTAGAGTGCGTGGTCAGTTGGAGTGTGCTTCTGTAGGTGACGGCAATGCCTCCTCCTTGATGGTCGGGGTGCTCCTTGCGGGTGATACAGCATCCGTCAGTGATGGCGAAGGCGATGTCCATTACGGAGCAGAGGTTTGTCCTGGCAGGCGAGGTGGCGCCCAGGGTTGATGGCGAGGAGGGTGCTGGCGTCA
Organism: Calotriton arnoldi; assembly: GCA_963921515.1. Classification (NCBI taxonomy): domain Eukaryota; kingdom Metazoa; phylum Chordata; class Amphibia; order Caudata; family Salamandridae; genus Calotriton; species Calotriton arnoldi. Next base: position 1,167,366 of record CAWUFW010003189.1, on the reverse strand, counting down.
TAGCGGTGGAGTGTCCAAGAGGAATGCACCTTGGTGCTGAGCATGGTCCAGGGGCAGACAGACGCAAATGGCGTAGCTCATGTGTTGCCTTTGTCACGGTAGACGACCATTACAATGCAGGCAGTACATCGTTAACAACGCAACTCCAACAATGCGGGTCCCTTAACATCGCATTTGATTACAACGCATTGTGAGGTCAGTAATGGGGTAATTTAAACTTTTTCAGGTGTGTATGGGTTTTGGATGAAAAAAATTAAAATTGGACTATTTCTTGGGGTAAAATATGAAAAATGGTCTATTTCTTGGGGTAAAATATGAAAAATGGGGTGTTTTTGGGGGTAAAATATGAAAAATTGGGTGTTTTTTGGGGTAAATATTGGAATTCTTGGGTGTTTTATTGGGGTCAAATTTCTAAATCTTGGAATTCTTGGGTGTGTTTTGTGCCAAAACAAAGAGAAATTTGGGGGGTGCATTTGTCTCAAATGTGATCTTTTGGGTGTCTGTTGGGGGTTCAGAAAGGAATTCCAGGGTTCATGGTTGGGTTTGTTGTGCAAAGGTTATTTTTTGGTTGCACTCACTGTAGTGGGAACAGTGATCTTCATGTCTCCGCTATGCAACACCTACTCTACTGTTGCAATGTGCCTAGTATTAGTATGTATTGGAATGGAATGCGATGTTATGGCATGCATCGCAACTACATAGGTGCCTTTGGCACACGAGTGGTATGCCCGCTGTGCATGGGCGCACAGCGGCCACCATTGAGAAGTGCGGGGGGTGTCTGGACAGCTGTGAGGTGGTAAACCCCGTAAAGAACACTGGATGGTGCGTGGACGCGGGGATGTGTGTGTGTGAGCGTGTGTTGTTAATTTTTTTTAGAGGGAAGTCTTACCTCTAAGCCGTGTCACGTGTCTTCGTAGCTCCTGCTCTACTGCGTCTGCTTCCAGGAAAAGGAAGTAGGCAGCTAGTCTCCCTCCCCTGAGTCAATCACAATGCTGCGATGCGACGGTGGGATTGTTAATTGGCAACGGGACAAGTCATGCAGCCAGGGGCCGGAGGGGTGGGCATGTTCTCCATGCAGGCTGTAATGCAGCCTGCATTGCGAACAGAGAAGTGCCATGTCTGCATTGGGCGGCCTGAGTGGGCCGACCAAACAGTCATTGCGCGCTTGAGTGTGCATGCCAATCCGCACATTCCCTGCTCCGTGTTTGGAGCAGTCCTACCTACCCGCCCACCCCCTGAGGATACATAGCATGATTGCATCAGTTAATTATCCCTTGTTTTTCCCTTCTTTAGATGTTTTTTTGGCTTCTCTGCTGACCCTGCGGCCCCGCACCCGTGTCCTCGCACATTCCCGCCTCCCAGCTGATCGTTCCTCCACCCTCCCCTACTTAATGGCGGACGCTGCGCGATTGCGCAGCAGACACGTGCCGCTAGCGCACAGAAGGTGCACCTAAGACAGGCCCGTCTGCGCACGTCTGCGACCCAACCGTGACCAGCACCAGGAAGCCTGGATCACGGGCCACCCACTGCTACAGCACAGCCACCCTCCACGCACTCAACCCCGGGAAAGTCAGAGACTGACAACAGGCCTCGGCAAACACGACCCACGGCCAGTTCTCATGCCTTCACTGCCGCCAGAGCTTAACCACCACCCTGGACTCCAACACAGCCGACGCCAGCACCGGCAACACCCTAGGATGCATCCTCCTCAACGGGAGCTCCGTGCACAAACACGCCGTGCAAATCTGGAACCTACTCGACTCTCTCTCGCCCTACATCGCCTTCTTCACGGAGACCTGGACCAACGTCTCCTCCGCCCCCGACATCAACACCACCATCCCGGATGGATACAAGATACAGAGGAAGGACCGCACCAACCACCCGGGAGGGTGCCTCGCCATTGCCCACAAGAGCACCCTCCGGTTCACCACCTCCAGCGAAACCTTCCCCTCCGCCGAACACCTGCACTTCCAGATCCAGACCAGCCACAACTCCACACTCCGAGGAACCCTCGTCTACAGACACCCCGGGCCCCGGACACACCAGCCAGCCCACCATCTCCACCTGGACGCCAGTCACAGCTCAAGACACAGCCTCGACCATGAAAGGCATCCACTTGTGGGCCCCCACAAACCCATGCCCTCCCACATCTACCACAGAGCTGCGGCCGCCATCACACACGAACTGCAACACACCATCAACACCACCTTCAAAACAGCCACCTACCCAGACGACTGAAAGCGTGCACAAGTCTGGCCCCTTCTCAAAAAGACCACAGCTGACCCCACCGACCTCAAGAACTACCGGCACATCTCGCTCCTCCCCTTCGCGGCCAAAGTTGCAGAGTAAACAGTCAACAGGGAACTGACACGATTCATTGATGACAACGCCATCCTCGACTCGTCCCAATCCAGATTGCAAACCAACCACAGCAACGAGGCCGTCCTACTCGCCGCCACAGATGACATCCGCACACTCCTGGACCAAGGCCACTCCGCAGCCCTCATCATACTCGTCCTTTCAGCGGCCTTCGACACCGTCTCCCACCACACACTAGTCGCCAGACTACACGATGCTGGCATACAAGGAACAGGCCTCGACTGGATCCAATCATTCCTCCCCAGAAGAAGCCAAAGGGTCAGACTGCCAACCTTCCTCTCCGATCCCACGTAAATCACCTGCGGAGTCCCAGAGGGTTCATCTCTGAGCCCGACCCTCTTCAACATCTACATGGCACCCTCGACGCCATCGTCCGACAACACGGCCTCAACATCATATCCTATGCTGATGACACCCAGCTCATCCTCTCCCTCACCAAAGACCCCACCACTGCCAGACTCAACTTCCAGAAAGGAATGCAGTCGCAGTCTGGATGACCAACAGCTGCCTGAAGCTCAACGCCAAGAAGACAGAAGTCCTTGTCCTTGGAACCACACCTTCAGCATGGGACAACACCTGTTGGCCTTCGCCCTCGGAAGCCCACCTACCCCCTCGGACCACGCCAGAAACCTCGGCATCGTACTTGACCGATCCCTCGCCATGAACAGACAGGTCTACGCCGTCACCTCCAGCTGCTTCAACACCCTCCGCATCCTCCGCATCACCTTCAAATGGATACCCCAGAGTCAAGGAAGACAGTCACCCATGCACTCATCACCAGCAGACTGGACTATGGAAACGCACTCTCGCCGCCATTTACAAGTCCCTACTCCGCAAACTACCGACATTACAGTACACCGCCGCCAGACTCGTACTCGGCATCCCCCGGCACTAACACATCAGCCAACACTTACGTAGACTCCAATGTCTCCCCGTGGTGAAAAAAGTCACCTTCAAAATCATCACTCACGCCTACAAATGCCTACACAACAACGTAACCAAATACCTCAACGACAGAATCAACTTCCACGTACACAAATGAGACATCCGATCTTCCAACCTCGCACTGTCCAAAACCCAGCGCATCCACAGAGTCAGAGCAGGCGGAAGATCCTTCTCCCACATTGCATCCAATACCTGGAATGAGCTACCGGCAGACATCAGAGGTGCCCCTCCTGAACACCTTCAGGAAGACCCTCAAGACCTGGCTCTTCGGCTAACAGATCTATGGCCCCCACCCCTCAGTGCCTTGCGACCCTCACGGGTGAGTGGTGCGCTTACAATTCCCCTGAGTGATTGATTGATTGAGTTATCATCATGTGATGATTGTTCCTCTTCTGCACTGCTTGAGGTGGTTCGGCAACGCTCTTCCAACATAGGGGTAGAGCTGCCACTGGGGGTGCGTCATCTATGTGTGATAGGCATGAGCGACTCCCCTCCCCCGGCCCTCCTGCGCTACGCGTCCCACCTTCTCCTTACCTGGACATTGACCCCGTGGCGCAATCCACTGCACTCTCTCCAAATCTGTGACTCAGCCAGCAGGAGCCTGAGCCAGGTGTGCTTTCACTGGGCTGGGTACAGCAGTCACCGCGTAGTCCACTGGTGGACCACCCGATGAAGTTGATGCAGCAGGGCTCCCTTAGGCATGTAGTTGCAGCGCTCAGTCCACACAAGTTCGGCGTAGCACAGGGGCCTCACCCTCCAGAGCGTCCGGCCAGCCCACCATCATCCATCCTGTGATGCAGAGAGACGGCACCCACCGCTGGTAATCCCCTCCGTGCACCCCAGTGTAGTGGTGGATCATAGTATGCGAAGCAGACCTCACCACGTTGGTGCGCAGGATCACCTCTACCATTGACTGCACCAAGGTGCGCAAGGCGGGCTTCTCACACAAGTCAGCAACGTGTCTCCATGCGACCTGCCAGACTTCACCACCAGGTACGGGCGATCGTCGCACATTGATGTCTCCCGCCACGGCTCATCGACTCCACAGCTACTCCACATCCCACTCCAGGCCACAGACGCAGGTCCAGCGAGGGATCCAGGAACCAGACGCAGGTCCAGTAAGGGATCCAGGAACCAGACGCAGGTCCAGGGAGGGATCCAGGAACCAGACGCAGGTCCAGCGAGGGATCCAGGAACCAGACGCAGGTCCAGCGAGGGATCCAGGAACCAGACGCAGGTCCAGCGAGGAATCCAGGAACCAGACGCAGCTCAGCGAGGGATCCAGGAACCAGACGCAGGTCCAGCGAGGATCCAGGAACCAGACGCAGCTCCAGCGAGGGATCTAGGAACCAGACGCAGGTCCAATATATTTAGAAACCATTTTCAATGTGTGTATACATTATGAGAGTACTAATAATTTGAATAGTTAAAATGTGATTGCCAAACTGTTCACTATTGAAAGATTTTAAACAAATGATAAGAAATGAATATTGAAAATTGTATTGAAATGTTGTTGTTCTGGTGGTAATTGCTCTTTTGTGTTTGTTGTCTGTAAACATTTTACTGTGTTAGTTGCTGTTGAAATTTCATAAGTTTGATCAAATTAAGCACCATATATAAATGAGTGCTTGCTATTGAACCTTAGCTGATTCTATCTTTGATATATTGTTGAGTTCATTGGTGTCTATTGAGATATTTTTGTATTGAGTTCGAGCTATCTCTCATGAGTGGTTGATGTATATTCAAACTATTGTACTTCCTATATATAATTTTGGAGAGTGGATGTCCTAAACACAGTCATAAAGCTTGTTCACTAATTTAAAAGATGTTTGAAGGGGTAGTGACTTTCTCAATCAAGGTTATGGTACCTAGGTATCAGTCAGTAGAGAAGTGTCAGCTAAGAGGATATTTTGTCATAAACATTAAGTATTCACCCTGTAAAGATAAGGAGCTAATGTATGAAATTGTACTGTAGAGATTGTATACCCTGTTATAATGGGAAAAACAGGGCATAGTGGTTCTGTCATACCATCTACATAGAGCCTTTACATTGTAGTGATGTGTTACTGTAGAGGCTGTTTTTGCAAACCCCATCATTAACCCAGTTTACTGAAAGAAAGGTGTCACTAACCCTTTACTCTGTTCAAAGCTGTCAGTAGAGACCTTGCTGTCTGTAAACCCATTAATACACCATGTTCTCTCAGAGAAGACACCTTTGTACAGGGCTGAATTGCTCACTAAGGGCCAGATGTAGGTAAAATCAATTTTGCGAATCTTTAATAGCGAATTTTACCGATTCGCTATTAAGGACTCGCAAAATTGAATGTAGGTAGGAATCGCTAAAATATTAGCGATTCCTTAATATTCCTTAATAGCGAATCACAAATTGAGATTCGCTAATAAGGACTACCTACCCATTCATTCCTATGGGCTAGGAGGCCCATAGGAATGAATGGGAAAGACATTCTCAATTTGCGATTAGCTATTAGAGAATCGCAAATTGTGGCGCAATTTCAAGGGTGCAAGGGTTCCAAAGGACACCCTGTTGCACCTGAAATGTGCATGTGTGCACATATGGCGCACATACATGCCCTAAGGGCATGAATGTGTGCCACATGGCACTCTAAAAGCAAAAGTGCTTTTTAAAGGAAATAGCTAATTACCACCAACTTGAAGTTGGTGGTAATTGCTGATTCACTTAAGACTAAAGTGCACTTCTTTTGTGCTACTTACATTGCATTTAAGGAATCGCAATTTGCGATTCCTTTAATGTAATCGCAAAATGAGGGAATCGCAATTTTGCGATTCCTTATTTTATGCAGTAGAGTTTAATCTTACCTACATTGCTCAAAGCCAAATTGCGATCGCAAAGAGCCGAAATTCTGCGAATTTCGGCATTTGCGATCGCTAATTCACTACCTACATCTGGCCCTAAGTCCCTTTGCACCTAGCCTTTAACCTCTACAGACCTATTAGTAAAGAGGGAATGTTGTGATAGAAGTGAACCATTCATTCTGTATCAAGTTGCATTACAAAGGTTTACTTTTACATCCAAACTTAACTATCTATATCTGCTGCCTGCTAAAATATAGTAGCTGAGGGCCTAGTGTTTCCCTGAGACCTTTTACGCAAACTCTTTACTATGTTCAGCAATATCAGTGGAGAGCTTGCTGTTTGTAAACCTATATCACACAACAGATAGTAGTTCTCTAAGTTCTTTTACAGAAACCATTATATCTCTACTGAGCTTTCACTAGAGTAACTACGGTTACACGGCAGTATGAGATAGGATCTCAGTTTTATCAAAGCTTATCATACAGAACTCATAGTATGTTGAAATATACTAGCACAGTACCTAGTTTTTCTCTTAATATTTGTACACAATGGGGCATATTCTCAAGAACGTGTGATAACTACCGCAAATCCAGCTTAACGCAACACTTCACATCGCAGTCCATCGCGGGAAAATAACGCTGTGTCAACGTGGCATTCCCAACACGGCGGTACCATGCGATAGTCACACGATAACGCGTCAAATGAACGCGTTAAAATCAACGTGATGCCGCAAAAACGCGAAACCCCAACGCGAAAATAGTAGCGATGACGCCAATCGCGATACAAAAATTTGCGAAAACCAGCCACAGGCCTGCAATTCCCACGCGTCATGCGGGAAAATGCACTATAAAAGTAGAAACAAAACATACAAACAAAAGCCAAACAACAGCGAAGCACAATGGAGGCATCCGGAGCAAGTACAGAGGACAACCAGAACCCCACAAGCCCCCCGGAGGACCAGCCTGGGACCTCGGGGTCAGGGAAGGGCAAGGACAAGAAGAGTAGGAAGAAGAGGTTCAGTCCGCAGGAAAACAGGATCCTGATAACGGAGGTGATAGAACACCATCAAACACTGTTCGTCACCTCCACTGTGTCACTGGCCAATAAAAATTGAATATGGCAGACCGTCGTGGACAAGGTGAATGTAGTCGGAGTGCTGAGGAGGACAATGGATGAAGTCAAGAGGCGCTGGAATGATGTGAAGCGCAAAACCAAGCTGAAACTCGCAAACAACCGGAAGGCAGCAATGCAGACTGGAGGTGGGAGCCCAGCGCCACAGGAGGAGCTGGACGAGATGGAGGAAATGGTGTCCACAGGTCATCAGTGGGGAGACGGTGGCAGGAGTTGGGGGACCGGACACTGCTCAACATGACTGGACACAACAGCAACAGGGTGAGTAACGACCAGGGACTGGGGGACGGGGGAGATGGGCACAATGGCACACATGCACAATTAAGCATAGCACATCTGCGGACAAACCATGCCCCAGACCCCCAACTCCCACCAAGAGACCAATGCACACAGGTATGCAACATCTCAGCACTGCATAAGCACAGAAGCCCGAGGCACACCGCATGTAAGGGATAAGGGACAGCTACATCAGAGCTGCAGGGGCAACTCCCCCAAAATGCGGCACACACACACATAACATGCAGAGCACATCAACATTGACAATGATGTGGTACAAACCGCAACACGTCCACAATAGAACAGAGGACACAACTGGTGCTGCACGTGCGTAGAAACTGGCCAATCACATTTGGCATTGCAGGGAAATTATAGTTGACAATGTACAAGTACAAACACACATCCGTGATGTAGTCGGAATGTCCACTGTCCCGCATCAAATAGGCAGCTCCCCCCAAACAGTCACAATGTACATTGTCATGCAGTCTGAATGTAAACATGTACAATGCATAAAACATACATGTGAACACAATGTGAAACTGCATCTCACTTTCACATTGCAGGGGGAAATCCAACACCTCCTGCGGAGTAGTCCGAACCTCTCTACTCTGATGACGAAGAGGACCACCACACCTTTGACTCCGACGCCCTCCAACAGCTCGTGGACAGCCTCCGCAGCCCACTTCCAGGAGCAGGGCAGCCCAGCTGCCACGAGGAGAACCCACCCCCTGCACAGAACACACAGCAGGCAGCACCCACCACCACGGCTGCCTCCCAGGACCCCCACAACGAACACATGGCCTTCCAACGCCGTGTGTTGGGGTGCCAGGAGAAGCTGGCTGAACAGGTGCAGGTGGGGTTCGACCGCATGGCAGCCAAACTAGACGCCATACGTGGGTGTCTGAGTCCCATCAGGGACCACTCACAGTCCCTAACGGACACCCACAGTCCGCTCCATGCTCTCCAATGGACCATGGTTGACATCGCTAGAGTCCTGACTCTGCGACAAGAACGACTGTCTAGCCAGAGTGCCTCCAGCGATCTCGCCCGGGAGTTGGGACACATGCGGAGATCATGGAGAACATGGAGCGGACGCAGGCGGAAAGAGCGGCAGCCACGGCTGCACACCAGCGAGAGGTAGCTGGGTCCCTCAATGCCCTAAAGACCCTCCTCATTGCATTGCTGCCACAAGGCCTGGCGCTGATGCATGCTGCTGCTACCACCCCATCCACATCTCCGGCCCCTGATGTGTCAGTGCCACACAGTGCGGCAGACATTCCACCTCCGGCCCCTGAGGTGTCACTGCCACACAGTGCTGGAGACAGAACACCACCACCCACATGTGAGGCACATGCAACAGCAGAGGACGAAGATGCGGATGAATCTGCCTTCGTGGTCAGAAGGACGCAGTAGCATTCTTCCCCACCATGTGGCCTGTTTCTGCTTGGTTCTGCCCTCTGCATCATCACCTTCCACTGTCCCCCAATGCACTCAGCGACACTCACCTTGGACCTCGACATGGACTGCCATATTCTGTTTGGTCACCAATGACACAGCTATCAGACTGCGGACTGAACTCCTCCTCTCCTGATGTACCTGTCATTCCCTGAAGGACTCTGGCTGGCCCTCCACGGGCCAACAATGTAAAGTGGGGTTGCATGGCCCTGTACTGCTCCAGCTGCAACACTCCACTGAATGTGCAATAAACATTCATATTCACACAGATGTGTCATGTCTATGATCTTTCAAGTGTGGAAGTATGGATGAATGTAGGGTCAGTGATTCCCCCTTACTTCCGTGTTGCTCATGTTGTGGGACTTCTGTCACAGGGTGACAGATTGCCGATTGCGGTCCGGGTGGCGCCAACACTACAACAGAGACACATCCATTAGTCACTTCCTTGTCCAGGCCAGGACAGAACCACGCCCAGAGCTCCGGGGTCATTGTACACACCCTTACGCTGGACTGACATACACCAGGACAGCCCACTCCGCTTACGCACACAGGGGGGACGACAACGCCACATGTCCCAGGTCTTTACTGTAGGGATCTGCAGCTCACAGGTCTAGTTGTCAGCATGCCACAGCTACTCCCTCATGGCTGGTGTACACCCACACCACACCCATCCAGCACAGGCATCACAGGACATGTGACCCTGCCAATAAAAAGGGCCTGGCGCACATGCTGGATGCCATTTCCACTCTCGAACTGGGTATCTCCGTGTAGTTCTCATGTATGCATGAGGGCCTAGGGCCCTGCCACCTCACATTGCCCAGTGCCGGGGGTGACATGATGGCATCCGCACCACGGAACTCAATCATTAAGGGTCCATGGCTAGCGGTGCACAGACTTGGTGGCACCGGATACACTGCGGCAGGCACAGGCACACCACCACGGGACGGTGTCTTGCGGTGCAGTGAGATAGGGGCACCCAAAGTGCTGAGCGGGTGTGCAGCCTGCGATGATGCGCCGTCCTGGCGGTCCGGACTGGCAAGGATCAGTGTGAGCCCTGCTGGACCGCAGTGTAGGCCTGAGCCAGCGGGCAGTGCGGGCCTCCCGCCACGTGGCGTTGCCTTGCGGTTCACAGAGTTAGTGGCACCTCAAGCACTGAGCGGGTGTGCAGCCTGCGATGATGCCGTGTGCACTGATGTGGTCTCTGCCATTGCGAAATCAAGACCCAGAGTCAGGTGTGTGGCCTGCGGTGAGGGGCTGCATGATGTGGAGGGTGCCGTTGTCGTGGGCCCCGGGCTTGGAGATCCCACCGGAACGTGGTGGGCCCTCTTGGAGACACGCCGGTGGCGGAAGGTGAGCAGTGAAGCCTGGTTGCGCAGTGGCGGGCAATCACCGCTGGGCAGCAGGAGGGGCTGGGGTGCAGCAGCCTGTGTGCGCAGGGGCGGGCAAGCGATGTTGGCATGTGCAACTGTATGGACTCTGCCATTCATGTCTCTGGACACTGTTTCAGATAAGGGACCTGGGGGACTGCAGTGTATGCCGGCACGTGATTGGAGACACACCGGTGGCAGCAGGTGAGCAGTGAGGCCTAGGTCCGCAGTGTCGGCACTCTCTCACCCTCTCTTTCTCTCTCCCTCTCTCCCTCTCTCCTTCTCTCTCTCTCTCTTTCTCTCTCCCTCTCTCCCTCTCTCTCTCTCTCTTTCTCTCTCCTCTCTCCCTCTCCCTCTCTCTCTTTCTCTCTCCCTCTCTCTTTCTCTCTTTCTCTCTCCCTCTCTCTCTCTCTTTCGCTCTCTCTCTCTCTCTCTTTCGCTCTCTCTCTCTGTACTTTGATGGGCGCATGGCACACCTTCTTATCCAGATTTCTGTTTTGCAGGCTGTGACTTACAGAATGTCCTGAGAAGACCCGCCATGCCTCTTCAGAATTGTTGTTTTTGGTTTATTCTGTAATAAACGTATTATTATGATATTATGATATGGATGTATGATGTCCCTTTTTCTGACCACACATGTATGTTAGGTGTTGTGATTGTGCGACTTCTGGCGATTTGTTTGGTTCATGGTTTTGTGGAGTTGATGTGCAATATCTTTGTCCAAAGGGGGGGGGGTGCCCGGGGTGGGGCCCAGGGGGCTGGGGGTGGTAGGTTCCTGGGGGTGGTGGCGGTGGGTGTTGTTGGCCTATTGGGGCTCCGGGCTGCATGATCGGTTGCTCCAGGGCATCTGTTGTTCTTCATGTGTGGCTATGGGCTGTGCTCCCTTGTCTGGTGCAGGTTGTCGTCCGACTTTACACCAGGTAAGAGCAGGTGTTAATTTCCTGCTGCTAACGCGCCTTATCGCATGTTTTGTGATCTTATCGCCGATGTGGCTGGTCGTTGGGAATGTTGTGGAGTGGTGTTGTCGCTGATTTTTGCACGGGAACGCCTACTCTGCATATCATTAGCGTTAGTTGCCGGGGTCATCTGTGGCGATGTTTTTTGCGACTGCTTTCGCAGGTAAACTGGTGTTATGGGCTGTTGTCGCCAGCTTGTGAATGGGGCGATGAATTTATCGCGACTTTGGCTGCGATAAAGTGACGATAACTCGGTGATAGATCCTTGAGAATATGCCCCAGAATGTCTATTTTTTTCAGAGTAACCACAAGCGTGGGTGGAGAGGGTGACCTTACTGTAATGACCAAAAAACCCTATTCACTCAGAGAAAAACATCTTTACAGGGGGATGACTTTCTCTGTAAAAGCCTTTCACATCCAAACTTCACCCTGAAGAGAGGTCTCACTAGACAGGTTATGTTGTTATACAAAAAGCATTTACCCTGCATACACCTATAAGAAAAGGAGCCCCTCTTTCATACAACTCTGCCATACAAAATCTGCACCCTTTTAAAATGTAATAATATATGGGCTATTGTTTCCATGGACCCATATACAGAGGTTCTGTATCCTTTTCAGACGTGTCAGTTGAGAGATTGCTGTTTGTAAATTAAAAAATATACCCTGTTCACTCTGAGAAAAGATCTCCAGAGACAGATGCCGTCTTTGTTAAAGCCCTTCACACCCACTGTTTACCATGTAGAGAGGTGTCAGAAGAGATGCAGTGCTCTTATAAAACTGAACCATTCACTCTGTATAGACTTGTATGAGAATGGGTTACTATTTCATGAAACTCTACCACACACACTCTGTACCCCATTTACTTATGTTAGTAGAGGGTCTAGTGTTTGTCTAAAACCTTATACACTAACTCTTTACTCTGTTTATAGGTATCAGTAGAGACCTTGCTGTCTGTAAACCCATTAACATACCATGTTCTCTCAGAGAAGATGTCTTTGTACAGGGCTGAATTGCTCACTAACGCTTTTTACACATAACCTTTAACCTCTACTGTCCTATTAGTAGAGAAGGAATGTTGATCTGAATGATTGATTGATTATCCATCGTAGGCAATTAAATAGAAGTAGGAAGACTGAGTAAGTGGGTTATATATTTATCAAAGATTTACAAAGAATTTACACCACCTGAGTACTACGTGATGACACAATGAGAATGCCTGATTGTGCTAAAATAGAAAAAATAGAAAAAAATAGAAAAAATAGCAATACTTTGGGTGATGTCTCTTCTCTTGTGCACCTAAAAGCAAACGAGCAAGAAGAACATCAGTGAAACGTGGCATTGTTGCAGTTCAAGTAGTAGTACAAACAAACAATATCATTTAGAGCCTGATTACGATGGTGGTGAGACCACCACCGTCAGGCCGACAGTGGCGGTCTCACCTCCTTCGGCCCCTGCATTAGGATGCGGCGGGCGGAGGCATCTGGTGGAGGGACAAACCACCGCACATCCGACGGGCTGAAGGAGCCCGTCGGACCGTCGGTGGGACAGTAATCCCTACAATAGGGGCGGTGCCTGCTCAGGCTCTGCCGTAGGGATTACAATGTCCCTTTCTGCCTGCCCTTTCATGGCTGTCCGCCTGCCATGAAAAGGCAGGCGGAAAGTGACTTTGGGGGCCCCTGGCAGGCCCTCCTTCCCCCCTGGCCCTCTGCTATGGGGTCTGGGGGGAACCTATGGTGCCCCCCTAAACATCCCTACACCGTGTGGCAGGTACCGCATGGTGCCTGTCACAAGGTCCAGGGATGTTTACAAACATGTCTCTGAGCAGTGAGGCTTGTGCTGCAACCCTTTTTTGGGCCGCAGCACAAGCCTCAATGCTAAGAGGCATGTGTCCGATCACCTACATGGTAGTCAGATTGTATTTTGCCTGGCAGGACCCCTGACTCCCTGTCGGCCTGTCCGGTTCCCGCCATCATATTCAGCCCCTTAATGTGGTGACTTAGCAATAATAATACAATCTAACTATTCATTAGTAAAACCACACCAACAAACTTTCTTTGTGTGCAGTACACTCAGGAAGGATCAGAAAGAGCAACAACAACATCATACAGATGTAATTTTTGCTTTATGTGCAACACTTTGGGAATGGGATGTGGCACTTGGGTAGGTGCAGGTGGCAATAGAATAATTCTTAGACAATGAATGCTGCTGTGCAGTGCACCTATTTCAGTCATGGGGTTGGATGCCAGATGTTAGGAAAATGGGAAAAAAATGTTTTAGATCAAAGTAAAAAAAATGTCAATTAAAAAAAATGTAACTAAAAATGAAAATAATTTTTTAAGAAAAAAACGTAAACATTTTTGAAAAAATAAAAATAAGCAAAAAAATGTAAATAAAAAAATAAAATACATTTAAAAAAATATATATATATTTTTAATTTCAAATAAAAAAATAAACTAATTACTATAAAAATAAAAATAAAAAATGTAAAATTCAAAAACTCAAAATAAAAAAATAAAGATAGGTGAAAATATCCGCAGGCATATTAATTTCTTTAACTGCTATCATTGTCAACCATCCATGCAGCCTATGACAAAGGGCCACACTGGCTGGATGCACAAAATGGCTGCCAGCCAGTGCAACATGGTCATCAACAACACTTAGCACTGAGCAAGGAGGCATGGCCCCCAAACAGAGAAGACATGCAGGCCTATGGGGAAAGCACACTGGCTGGCTACACAAAATGGCTGCCAGCCACATGGCCAGAACAACAACAACCAGCAAGAAGGCATGGCCACAAACAAAGGAGACATGCAGGCCTATAGGAAAAGTTCACTGGATGGCTACACAAAATGGCCGCCAGCCACATGGTCAGAACAACAACCAGCAAGAAGGCCTGGCCACAAACAAAGAAGACATGCAGGCCTATGGGGAAAGCACACTGGCTAGCTACACAAAACGCCCACCAGCCACATGGTCAAAAGAAGAACAACCAGCAAGGAGGCATGGCCACAAACAAAGAAGACATGCAGGCGTATAGGGAAAGCAAAGCACACTGGCTGGCTACACAAAATGGCCACCAGCCACATGGTCAGAACAACAACAACCAGCAAGAAGTCATGGCCACAAAGAAAGAAGACATGCAGGCCTATGGGGAAAGCATACTGACTAGGTACACAAAATGGCCACCTGCCACAGGGTCACAACAACAACCAGCAAGGAGGCATGGCCACATACAGAGAAGACATGCAGGCCCATGGCAAAAGCATGCTGGCTTGCTACACAAAATGGCAGCCAGCCACATGGCCACAACAACAAGCAGGAGGCCTGGAAAACAAAGAACACATGCAGGCCTAGGGTGGACACTGACTATACAAAATGCCCCCTGGCCACATGGCATGGGGAACAACAAAGGCAAATGGTGGCCTATTGCAAATACACACACACACTGGCCAGAAAAAAGAGGCATGGTAACACAGAGAACACAGCATTAAATCAGCAATGCCAAAAATGAAAATTAACAGGGCTAAAAATGTTTACAACAACACACATCCTCCAAAGCCATTACCCCACCTATACACTGTTTGCAGGGGGAAAAAAGTGAAATACCACTAGAAAAAGCACATTTTGTATTTTAATCCAATGTTGTCCAGTGCCTAAATGATGTTTCAATTCAACTGACACCACAGAAACAGTTGTTTCATGCACCCATGAATAGTACAGGGCCTACTGGCTGGAAGGTCCAGTGGCAGACTAGGCCACAAAGTGAATTAAATCAATATTGCAAATTTATTAAAAAACGGGGAGAACATGTAGTAAACTGTGCAAAATTTTTCCTTCACAAAAGAAGAAAAATAAATGCACGAAAAAATAACTAGGCCCCTACTAAAACTGCAGGCCACCCACCACAATAAATGTTAAAAATTGAATAAAAGTACAAATAAATCCCAATCAAACAAACATCACCCTTATACACCAGTTTTTCAACTTACTTGTGATATCTCAAAAACAAAGACCTTAAATCCAACTGTATATATGCAGCAGACAAGGAGAGTGATCCTTCCAGCTCCAAATCCCAATGAAAAATGACCAGGAGAGGGACAAAGCACTGGGAGGAGCCTGTTGGACAGGAACAGGAAGATGGAGTCTCTGGGGCACTTCTTTCTGGTTTGAATTTTTTTTTTTTTTAAATGGATTCTCGCACAAAAAAACAACTCCAACGGCCAGTTGGAGAAGAAAACCCACTCCAAATGCCTCTCAGCTGCATTCTCAAGCAGAAAAGCTGCTCGACCGCTCTGTTTGCGATCGCGATCAGCACTAAGAATACTAGATTGGCGCAGTCAGGCCGTGTGAGTGAGAGCGAAGTCTCGCAGGAGCTCACTAGCATTGTGAGAAGTCTCGGGCGCGCTTGCAAGTGGCCCAAGACTCTTGGTGCTCGCGGTTGAGAGCCAAAAGAAAATTCCAGCGCACAAACAAAAAAAAAACCTCCACTTCGCGCCCGAGTTCCCGAATTCTGCAAACGCAGCGAGCGGAGTTTACCGCCCGGGCTTAGTTGAAACCATTTCCTGAAAATGCATATCTTGCTCACTTTGATCCACAAAGTACCTAGCTACCTAGCTACCTAAAACAAATATGATGGACATTTACCCTAATCAGACTGTCCATCTAGAAAACCTTTGTCTATATGAAGTACTGTAATACTATACATACAGAAATAAGGTGGACGAAAGTATTAAACAAGGAAAGCTTTGGGTGACTGGCTGTAATGGATGTTTAGTGAGACATTCAAAACCAAGTCTCATTAATCAATGTAAACTGAGCTGTTAGACAGGTGAGAAAAGGAAATTCTTTTACCCGGCTCTTTTGAAACTTTTTAAACCTTGCCGTTCAGAGACTGAACTGCTAGGTAGTTATGGCTGATATGAAGATGGTTTCAATGCAGTCAAAGATAGTATTCAATGTGAAGTGTTTCCCTCGTATCAGAAAATGTTATATGATGAAATTCAACAAGAGGAAGCAATTGCTACATAGGCTGCAAAGAGTAGCTCACAAGACAGGCAGATCTCAGAGCCTAATAATGAAGATCCAATTGGCCATCCTATTATTGAAAAAGGGGCATCCATAGCTATGAATGAAGTGGAAAATGCTATGGGCCAAGTGAGATATGAGACCATTGATTTAGAAATTGATCTCTCAACTGAATCAAGACCAGCTAGAATTTCTGAGGAAATTACAAATTCTGTAGAGCATGGATTCCTAAATGATAAATCTAAATGTTCATATAGAACATTTAAGCCTACACTTCTCTATGTTAGTGGGCAGGCAGGTACAGGAAAACGTTTTCGAATTAAAGTGGTGACTGCATTTGTTCAGAGGAAGACTAGTTGTGATCTTTCATGTGTTGTGACTGCTTCTTCTGGAATAGCTGCTCACAACATTAAAGGAATCACATTGCACAGTCTACTTATGTTGCCTGTGGAACATGATACCAAACTAGAATACTTGAAGTAATTGGTGATGCTTGTCGTGTAGTCTTAAGAGTTCTGAAAAAAATTAGAGATTCTTATTATTGTGAGGTTAGCATGGTATCAAACCTAATGCTAGCTTTCATTTATTGGAGGATGCAAGAGGTCCTCAGAACTGACTATGATGTCCTGTTTGGTGGTAAACTCGTCATAGTTTTTGGTGACCTTCTACAGTCGACTCGTGTCAAAGGTAACCAATTTTTAAGAAACTGCTTCATGAAGAAACTAAAAAAGTCATTAGAGAGTATTGGAAATGTTAACATATGGTTACATTTTCAGTATGCTGAGTTGACACAACATCTGAAATAACCTGCAGATGTGGAGTATGGAAATATATTAAAAGACATGCAAATAGGAATTATTAAGAAAGAAGCAAAAAGCTCTTGCTACTTGCATTGTTATGTCTCTGTACCCACACCACGACTACCAGCTTCTGTAATGAAAGATCTTATGAAAACTCATAAAGAGAATGTGTGCCTCATGCCAACATTGGACTAGTGCGCTCAATTTAACTTGGAAATGCTTCATTTGTAAAAACAAGAGATTGTAAGTCTTAATAGTAAAGATAAAATGGAACATCAAGGTTTAAACTTACCACTATTTCAATCAGTGGTAACAAAAACTTTAATCACTAGAGAAAACAGTTTCACATACTACTGTTTGGAATAAACTCTAAATCTGTGTAAAAATTACAGAAACAATTTGCAACAAAATCTAAATGTCAAGGAGAGATCAGTGAATGGTGAAATGGGTAATGTGATAAACTTCATTACATATCCCACTAGAACAAAGTAAAAATATATTTTGATTAAATTTGATCATATTGAAGAGGGTAAAAAAATTGCAAGGTGCACTGGTAGATTTCTGTTAGTAAAAGACCTCTATGTGAGAAGACAACAGTTTCCTCTGCGTTTGGCCTATGCTGTTACCATTCACAAATCTCAAGGATTAAGTTTGGATGCATAAATATAGGTCACACAGTCTTCAAAGAAGGTATGTCTTGAGTTGCTCTATCACGGGTTAGGTCATTGTCAGAATTGTACCTTCTTCTGTTTGATGAGAGCAATGTCAATGTTGACTCATCATGTGTGGTAAAATACAATTGTTTGAGAGGATGATATGCTCCTCATCTAAGCTATTATCAGATTGATGAGAAACATCCATATTATAGGAAGCGAAAAACTGCTGAGGTTTCAGATTTTTCAAAAGTTTCAAAACTGAGTGAAGAATCTACATATACTTACAAAAAGGTAAAATAAATTAAGTGAATAATGTAATAGGTTTTCCATTTTCAAACACTCCAGGAGCTTCGTGTTACTGTAATGTAGTTGGCAATGTTCTAATCCAGCTACAACCGGAGGTTGAAAACATTCAACAAAAGAATGACAAACCATTAAGTCAAGGTGGCCAGCTAAGATTGCAGAGTAGACGCATCAGCGCGGAGCTTCGTCCCGAGGAAATAAAACTCCTACATTAATTCTGGCGGCAGCATAGCCCCAAAAACTGTGACGACTACCCGCCCGGACCCTGGTACAGCGATAAAAAAACATGGAGTTTCATCCCCGAGATTACTGGGATGCGTGGTGAACTCTGAGATTGACTACCGGCGAGTGCCTGACCCCGAGATGGCGCAGCCTGACCTTGCCACGAAGGGTGACTAACCCCAAGCAAGACGGAACAAAAACTCCGGTGAAGACCGCAAAACCCCCCAGCGAGTGACGGTGGGGCCCGCGAGAACCCGTAACAAGCTGACGATGAGGAGATTCGGCCGCGATACAGCAGAGCCCCCGGAAGGCCGAAAATTTGAGGTAGGCCCACCTGAGGCCCAAGAGATTTCCCGTAAGCGAGCGCGACCCGTGGCGGCCTCTGGAGGGGGGCGAATTGCAAGACTGCCCTTGCGATCGTGCCAGCTGACATTAGAGTCTCTGGTAAAATTATAGACGTGGCATTTTGCCGCCGGTGAGGTGAAGCAACGGGGGCCTACGCAAGTATTGCTTCAGGGAGTGGCCTGCCCCACAAGAGAACTGCCGGCTAATTTAAGGGGAAGCCAGGGAGATAAATGACGAGAGGTGCTCCGGGAGACAGCGGTGAGTCCAAAGGGAGACCGGACCCTGGCAGGACCTGAATGACGTATAATTAGGGCCAGAGGGGACCCATAAACCACAATAAACCTACAGGTTACCAGTCACGATTCCACGATTCCCCGGTCACTAGAGCACCGTCCGAGGGACTGAAATAAAGGGGCACATTGGAACAGTGCCCGGATGGAAGTCTGGAAAACCGGGTGGCTGTAAGAGAGAGTGGAGTCACCTGGGGAGCAACGCTCATAAGCGAAACAAGGCCAGAAAGCAGAGATCGAGTGAGCCTGCGAACTAGTAGACGAATCGCACGGGGGCTAGATCTCAACACCCACACCGGAGGCCAACATAGATAGTTTAGCGGCCCATCACCCATCAAGAGGGAAAGGGGGCCTGGTGGAAAAACATCCTTGAGGCAACAAACCTTTATAAGGCCATAAAGACTGACTTTACCACGCAAACGGCGAGCTGAGGGACCGCACACAGTTCCCTTTGCTTAATGGAGGTACAAGGCCACTGAGGTCGAATCTGGTAGACGCCGGCAGGCGGGAATAACGTACTTTAGAAGCGAGTGGCGCAGTATGCCATTGGTTTATAATAGAAGGGAACAAGGCCTCCTACGCAAGTTAGCAAAGGTACTCAAATCCAGCACCTCCTGAAGATGACATCTAGACATGGCCTCGGCATGGGCAAGGACAAGTCAAGGAGGGGAGGACAAACCAATAAAATCGTTCAATGCACAGTAACAGAACCAGGCCTGTCGGAGCAGCCCAGTCGAGAACCGAATGATCCGACCATCTCTGACAAGATGGCACAAGACAAAACTGACATTCTAAATGCCATCAAAGACTCCCGAGTCGCCCTGGAGTAAAAAATGGATACCATGGCGATGGATATCAATCATCTGGTGGCCTTGATCTTCGGAAAGTGGCTGACAGGGTCACTACTACAGAAGAAGAGGTTGGGACATTACGAGAAGATGTCAATCGACTTCATACAACAGTTTCGACGCTCCAGACCCAAACCATTCGACTAGAAGATAGAGTGGAGGATGCCGAAGGGCGTTCCAGACGAAACAACCTCAGGTTTGTGGGATTTCCCAAAAAAGCGGCGGGACCGGCGGTGGACATCTTCTTAGAAGAATGGATTACCACGGGCATGGGAAATATCAGACTCTCAAAATTTTTGGCGATTGAAAGAGCTCATCGCGCCCTCGGGCCCCGACCAAGCCCAGGTGCCCCGCCTAGGGCATTGATAGCTTGACTATTTAACCACAGAGACAGAGACATAATTCTTCAATACATTCAGATCAATGGCCCGCCGAAATACGAAGACCGGACAATCCAAATATTTCCGGACTACACCAGGAAAGTGCAGGAGCTTCGGAACGGCTATCTTGGAGTGAAAAGGTGTCTTCGAGAGCATAATATCAAACACAGCCTGCTATTCCCCGCTAAACTGCGTGTACAGAATAAGGAAAAGGTCCATTTCTATGACACGCCACAGGATGTGGTCGACTGGATGGAAGAACTAGGCCTGGCAGGTCCCAACCAGAATCAGGGTTGGCGAGAGCAGCAGTCACGCCGTCGCAGGCAAAGAGGACAACGATGGGAAAGCTTGGAACAAAGACCCCCACCACAGGAGGCAACGGGGTCCGGACGAATCCTGGTCAACTTGGATGGTACTTTACGAACTGATTCGTCAACTATTCAGCTCCAGAATCAGTTTTCCCCTCTCTGCCTGGTGCAAGAAACTCAATCTCAGTCAGAGGAGCCTGCAACAGACTAAAAAAGAGACAGATGAGCTTACTCTGCAGGACAGATGGAAGGCCAAGAAGATGAACAAACACTGATCAGGAACCGTGAGTAACAGATATCCGGGGGGTCGGCGCTAACCAGTGGATGGACTACAACTTGTTTCTAAATTACATGACAGGTATAAGGGTGGGGAACGGGTGGGCAGAACATGAAGAGGATACTTCTTATGGGACGCTATGCTGTGTGGCTCCGCCACTGTGTTTTCTTAGGACTCCCCAGCCGCCTTCACCCCGTGAGTGGTCTTGCGGGGCTGTCTGGCTCAGCGGGGTCCCGTGGGGCTGGGTGACTGGGCCACAGGGTTGATATCTTCTTTCTACTTTTTTTCTTTAGCTAGACATGTAGACATTGATGTTGAACAATTTCGTACGGATCCAGTTGGGGTAGGATTATAGTGATCACGTACAAGGGGTAAGGGTTGTGGGTGGGTAAGTGTGGTGGGGCAGAGCCCCAGGTCCTTAGGACATGTTTGGTACCAGAGGGATGGGAAGCTACTGCTTCCCATCAGGGAGCAATTGTTACGAAATTGCAGTGTTGGGGATACGTTCAAAACCAGCAGACAAATTAGGAGTTCGGTTACTCGTTGGGAAAGAAATGTGATTGCTATTGGGTGGAGCCGAGGGCGATGTGGCCCTGCAGAAAAAGTTGCTTGGTCACCCTGGGTTAATTTGTTGTCAAGATGGTTCGAAGATGTGCCTATAAGTTCATAACCTGGAATGTTCGGGGTCTGAATAATTTTGTAAAACGTAATTGCATATTCACCTATATGAGGCGATATGGGGTTTCAATAGCATTCCTACAAGAAACGCACCTCTGGGTGGACTGCCTCAAGTATGTACAGAGACGTTGGAGGGGTCAGATATTTGCGACGTCTTACTCTGAGTTTTCGAGGGGTATATTGGTGTGGGTGGCACCAGGGGTCCCCTTTAAACTGACTTGGACTAAGCCATATCCTAATGGTAGATTTGTAGTGGTCGAAGTTACATTAGATGGTCATGACATGTGCCTTATTAATATTTATGCGCCCAACACAGATGACGGTGACTTCCTGGGATTGACCCTCAGCCAGGCCCAACTTAGCCCAGACACAGAATTACTGATTGCGGGCGACTTCAACTATGCATTTGATGGTGCCCTAGATAGACTTCCACAGAAATTAGACACTAAGCCCAAAGTTAGAGTGGCCATGACAGAAATGCAATCTAACCACGGACTGGTGGATATCTGGAGACACAGACACCCGCTCCTAAAAATATACTTGTGTCATACACCAGCGACCGACACTTATAGTAGGCTAGATTATTTCTTTATTCAGGCGGAATTAATACACAGGGTGGATGCCGCACAATACTTGGCCCGATACCTGTCCGATCACTCCCCCTTGCTGATAACCTATACTTTGAATAGACCCCGCCCAAAAATCCCGCTTTGGAGAATTAACGATGAAGCTCTGTCGGACCCGGTGCATAAAGATCAGTTGGACACGGAACTAAGAGGTTACTTCAACACCAACTGGAAGACGACAAATACCAGGGCGACGGAGTGGGACGCAATGAAAGTGGTGCTTAGAGGGGTTTGCATGACAACAGAGATCGGAGTCAGAAAAGTGTTAGAAAGGGACCTGCAGGACCAAGAGTGTAAGTTAGCAGCCCTGGAAGCATCAAATTCCACAAGAATAGAGGGTCTCCAGGGCTGGACACAACAGAGACAAAAAGTAGGTGAGTTATGGGACAGGCTGGATAAGTTTGACCGTTCGAAAGGCAGGAAGCGATGGTACACAGAAGGTGACAAAGCTGGACGCCTGTTGGCACGACTTATACAAATGGAAACTCAGCCCAAGCCGATCCTAGAAATCTGGGACCCCGGAAGTCAGACGATGAAATACATGCAGCATGAAATAAATGCAGTATTTGCGGAACACCTGAAAAAAGTTTACACAGAAACCCGGTAAGAGGTTCCCACCTCCGTGACAGAATCGTACCTGGAAGGGATTACCCTGCCTAGTCTGGATCAGGAAGCCCAGGATATCTTGGGTGCCCCGGTGACAAAAATGGAATTAATAACAGCAATCAATCAGATGAAAACCCTCAAGTCACCAGGCGCTGACGGCCATTCAGCCGAATTTTATAAACAATTCCCAGGAATACTTGTAGAAAGTTTACTCGAGACTATAAACAAGGCGCAAGAGAAGAAGGAAATACCGAAATTGTTACGGGAGGCTCTCATAGTGCTCATTCACAAACCAGGGAAAGACCCAACGCTACCGAGCTCGTATAGACCCATATCCATGTTAAACATGGATATGAAACTTATTAGTCATGTTTTGGCATCCAGACTGCTCCCGTATATGACCCAGATTATACATGAAGACCAATCGGGCTCCATTCCCCGCAGGAATACCCTAAGAAACATCCGTCGCCTGGCACATGTCATGCAATCACTGGAAGGGAGACCGGGAGAGGGCACCCTTGCCTTTTTAGATATAGAACAAGCATTCGACTCGGTCCGATGGGACTATGTATGGCAAGTATTACAAAAGATGGGTCTAGGACAGAAATACATCGATTGGGTCAAACTACTATACACAATCCCAATGGCAAGGGTCCGTACTGGTCGTTACGTGTCAGATAATATAGCGCTCCAACGGGGGACACGACAGGGATGTCCTCTGTCCCCATTGATATTTGCAATAGCAATGGAGCCATTAGCCTGTCACCTAAGAAATAGATGTGTTGCTGACATCTCTGCTATGGAATGGGAAGCGATGCAGGGTGAGCCTTGAGGTACTCAAACTACCATGGGATAGAGGGGGAATGGAACTCCCAGACCTAGAACTCTATTATCTGGCATCACAGTTACAGCACATGATAAATTGGTTTGACGCGGAGTCCTCTTGGGAGAGGAGTCTGATGGCAGGCACATATGGGAACCAACAATTGGCCACCCTCCTTATGAGGGGGAAAAGCAGCCCAGATACGACCCTCCCCTGATACGATTGATGGCTAGTCTCTGGGACAAAACGGTCAGCAGGGTAATCAAGAGGAAGCCCTTTGCCCCGGAAGCGGATGTCTGGGCCTTTCCACAGTTTGCAAAAATAGAACATACAATGACAGTTTATAACCTACCAAGAGGCATTCGCAGATACTGGTCACCATGAATGCCATGGCGGGAGGGCGTAAGTTTGTAACTCACCTGTACCGAGCTTTACAAAATGATAGACAGGGCAGGCCCCTAAAAATAGAAAAAAGTTGGCAGGAGGTGGTGGATCATCCGGTAACACCGGCTGAGTGGAAAAAAATACACGGGGTGCGTAAAGTGTCTGTGTGTGCCAGATTTAAACTAAAACGGTGTAATGTAATACATATGACGTATCTTTCTCCCAGGCGGCTACAGATGAATAATGCAGCACGAAGCCCACAATGTCTTAGATGTGCTTACTCGCAAACCGACTTTCTGCACATGGCTTGGCAGTGCCCATGAATACAGGTATACTGGTCGGCAGTACTCAACCAACTAAACAGGGTGACAGGCTGGGAGATAGCGTTAGAAATCAGAACATGCCTTTTGGGACTGATACCCAGTAATCCCAAACGAAAAAGGACGAGACGATTTTTGATATTGGGGCTCACTATAGCAAAGAGACGGATAGCAATACCCTGGCTGACCCCACAGGGCCCATCCATTGATAAATGGAAGATAGACATAAAGGAATGGGCGACAGCAGAACAGGATCATATGAGAAAAACCAGACGAGATGAGAAACTCCAGAGCTACTATTAGCCTGGGGAATGATGGTATAGGAACTGACAACCACTCCCCAGACATCGCAGGTAGACCAAGGGGAGGGTGAGCAACGAGACACACAGACCTCTCATAGCCAGGAAGGACAAACCATCACTATTCAACAAGGCCCATAGGTATTGAATTTTAGAATTTAAGGGGATCATTTCTCAAAGAAAACGTATAATAGCAAATAACATACTTAACTCTGTCATATGGATGCTGGTGGGGGGGTTGAGGGATGTTTATTTTTAAGATATTATCTCAAAGTTTAAAGTTGAACAAAGAATGGGATTCCTATTATAAAAAGAATAATGAGTATAATACTACAGAAAACGTGTTGTGTAAAAACTACTATGTACTGAAAACTTTGTATTGTATAATATGATGAAACAATACAGAAATTCCCCCAAAAAACCATAAAGTCAAGCTTTCACAACCCAACTCAGTGCAATACACACTGAAAACGCATGTGTACTTCAACTGCAATTATACTGTAATGGTGGTACACAGTTCACTTTGAATGTGCAAAAGACACACAATTGATGGACGGAATGCAGAACAAATCAAAACATTCACCCCCAGTCAAGAGATCTGGGTTAAATCCATCATTCTTTTGCTCACCATGCCACCCCAGTTTAGACCTGGCCATATGCAAATCAGTCTTGACCCTGTGCCTCATGGGAACAGTCCAGCCCGAACTGCCAAGCCAGGTCCTCCCTGGCCCGGAAACAAGCATCCTAGGACCGGTTTCAGGGTTTCACCCCTCTTCAGCCAGGATAGCTTGATTCCAGTGGCACAGTGAGCCCAGGACCCACGTCTGGGCATACCTGGCGCACTTAGGGCGAGAAAGCAAAAGACACACAATTGATGGACGGAATGCAGAACAAATCAAAACATTCAGCCCCAGTCAAGAGATCTGGGTTAAATCCATCATTCTTTTGCTCACCATGCCACCCCAGTTTAGACATGGCCATATGCAAATCAGTCTTGACCCTGTGCCTCATGGGAACAGTCCAGCCCGAACTGCCAAGCCAGGTCCTCCCTGGACCGGAAACAAGCATCCTAGGACCGGTTTCAGGGTTTCACCCCTCTTCAGCCAGGATAGCTTGATTCCAGTGGCACAGTGAGCCCAGGACCCACGTCTGGGCATACCTGGCGCACTTAGGGCGAGAATGCAAAAGACACACAATTGATGGACGGAATGCAGAACAAATCAAAACATTCACCCCCAGTCAAGAGATCTGGGTTAAATCCATCATTCTTTTGCTCACCATGCCACCCCAGTTTAGACCTGGCCATATGCAAATCAGAATTGACCCTGTGCCTCATGGGAACAGTCCAGCCCGAACTGCCAAGCCAGGTCCTCCCTGGACCGGAAACAAGCATCCTAGGACCGGTTTCAGGGTTTCACCCCTCTTCAGCCAGGATAGCTTGATTCCAGTGGCACAGTGAGCCCAGGACCCACGTCTGGGCATACCTGGCGCACTTAGGGCGAGAAAGCAAAAGACACACAATTGATGGACGGAATGCAGAACAAATCAAAACATTCACCCCCAGTCAAGAGATCTGGGTTAAATCCATCATTCTTTTGCTCACCATGCCACCCCAATTTAGACCTGGCCATATGCAAATCAGTCTTGACTCTGTGCCTCATGGGAACAGTCCAGCCCGAACTGCCAAGCCAGGTCCTCCCTGGACCGGAAACAAGCATCCTAGGACCGGTTTCAGGGTTTCACCCCTCTTCAGCCAGGATAGCTTGATTCCAGTGGCACAGTGAGCCCAGGACCCACGTCTGGGCATACCTGGCGCACTTAGGGCGAGAAAGCAAAAGACACACAATTGATGGACGGAATGCAGAACAAATCAAAACATTCACCCCCAGTCAAGAGATCTGGGTTAAATCCATCATTCTTTTGTTCACCATGCCACCCAGTTTGAATGTGCAACAGGGTGCACAGGAGATTTTAATGGAAGTGGTAAATATTTAAGAACTGTGACTTCTTTAGAACATGCTATTCATGGAGCCATGAGTGTGTTAATTGTTCCTATTCAAGCAGAACAGACATTCATTCAAAGAGATTTGCGTACCTTACAGTACCAGATTGCAAGTCAGTAGCTTTTGAAAAACTTTAGGTTAAAGCTGTGCAGCATAACTCCTGTCCAGACTGCACATCAGTATTACTGTCTACATTAGTTGTGAGACACAGTTCAAAATATATTATTCTCATGCTACAAAGATGTAGAGCTGATGGCAGTAAAATCAATACTGATATCACCAACTTTAGAGCTGGTCAGATATCAATTTATAGGAAAACATACACTGCTGTAGCCATTATTTTTCACCATGGACAGTCAACCAACTCAGGCCACTACACTGTGTACCTTAAAAATACATGTAGCTGGACTCAGTGTGATGACACATGTCTTACAGTAAAGCAAAGCTTACCTTGGAAACTTCCAAACTCCTATCTCATATTTCTGGAACCAAAGTTCTAGAGAAATATGACGTTTACAAAAATCTATATACATATAAACAGACAAAAAGCATAACGGTTCATGTTCATTGTAATTATGAGGCTTACCAAGGATAACAACTATATAATGATTGAACTTTTTTAATAGTAAAAAATAAAGTTTTCATAAAATAAATTAATCAGTATCAATGTGGATATTAGAAAGATGTTACATCACTTTAGGTATAATGTTCTCTTGTAATTCAAAATTGCTAATTTTAGTTTCTGCCTGTGATGTCAACAGACTGTATTTTAAAATGGAAGAAGAAAAGAGAGGAAATTCTTTTTGATAAAATAGAAAATAAGCAAAAGAAAAGATCAGAAGCCTTAGGCAATCAGTGTCGTTTAATAACTAAATACAGTGTCCAACAGGACAGATTAAGAGGCATTCTAAACAAACATTGGCACGTAATCAAGAACGATCCTATACTGGGTAAAGTAGTGCCACAGAGGCCGCAAATGACTTTTAGGCGTGCGAAATAGTTTAAACAAATTTTGGTAAGAAACACCCTGAGACAACAGCAACCTAAGGAAACCTGGTTAAGTAGAAAACAAGGGTTTCTGAAATGTCCTAAATGTAAGGCATGTCTTTATGGAATTAATACCACCCAATATAGACCAGGGCTGTCGAGAGTAATGAAAAACATCAAAGGTAAATTTACTTGTAAAACGGATTTTGCTGTCTACGTGCTTCAGTGCCCCTGTGGCCTGAGATACGTGGGCAGCACTATCCTAGAAGTCCATAAAAGAATCCTACAACACTTACGGGCAATCAAGAATGGTAATCGCACGTATCCAGTTGCGTGCCATTTTGAGAAAGTCCACAACAAAGACAGTAAAGGTCTCACATACTATGTGATAGATACAGTGGCAGCAGACAAACGGGGCGGAAACAGGGAGAAGAAACTGAGAAAACTGGAGTCCAGGTATATAATCGAATTGAATTGTAAATACCCAGAAGGTTTGAACACAGAAGAAGATCTGTACACTCATTTGCTGCAGAATGAAAAGAAGATAAGGTTTTTAATTTCACGTGGGTTTAAGTTGGGTAAAATGGGTTATTCACGATCAGACCAGAACTGATGAAAAACGAAACTCCTAGTAGCCCACTGGGGCAAGACATGCACAATAGTTCCCTTTGTATTAATTGTTGGGTGGTTATAAAATAGCCCACATGGGCTTAATAATGATATATGAATTTAAACCGCAGTGTTCATTGCCCACTTGGGCTGTATATGAATAGTTTGGGAATTTTAAAAACATTAAGTTCTCTTGTTACATGCCATTGTCATTAATGCTGCGGCCGCAATTTGCAAACATTGTATATATTATACATTTTGTAAAGTTTAATTTTATGAAAAACTTATATGAAATTATAATGAAATGCAAAATGTATTTTACGAAGGGAAGAAAATGATTTGTCAAAATTCGGTGTATAATCATGCTGAATTATGGAGATACAAAAAACTACAGGTCTGTTGTCACTTTTTATTGTTTTGTAGTTTTCACGTGACACGCAGAAATCGTAAGTAGTACGGTTTAAAAAATGGCCGCTTTCAAAGCTTTATTGTAGGTGAGCAAGGAGCATAACGCTCCGAAACGCGTTCGACTGAGGCCGAATAAAGAGATTTTTTGGCACCACACATAGCGTCGTTATTCCTGGGTTGAAAGGAGTTGTGTGCGGATATATATATATATCACTCCAAATCCCCTCCTCGGAGAGAAATGAGCCGCACTCTCAGCAGTGAAGGTAAATACATTTTATTTCATTCTTCAGTTGTCCTGACGCGTTTCGGTCGTCCTCGACCTTTGTCAAAGGAAAAGTCTTGGCACCCTATTACCACATTTCCATTTACGTCCTTGATTTATCAAATTTTTTTAACCCCTGGTGGACAACCTTTAATAGGTCTTCGCAATGGATCCTGGAACATGTGGTACATGATTCTCCCCTCCGGTGGGTGATGCCGCAAATTGACCTGATTTGTTTCAAAAATAAAGTTTATTTTCACTCACTGTTGACTCACTAGCATGTCCATTTTCAAGAATGCAGAGAGACCATGCCGAAGTCAGTCTTCGGCGGCACACAACTAACCCTTGGCGTTTTCACGTTCGACAAAAGGGGTTCGTTTTCTGGCAGTCATTGCGCTCTTGCTGGTGGTGCGTTGCTCCCGGCTGAACCACGCCGTGTAAACATCACTCCAAATCCCCTCCTCGGAGAGAAATGAGCCGCACTCTCAGCAGTGAAGGTAAATACATTTTATTTCATTCTTCAGTTGTCCTGACGCGTTTCGGTCGTCCTCGACCTTTGTATATATATATATATATAAAAATATCAGGATGTATTCAGTGTAAATGTAATTTCGAGAGCAACAAAATAAGGTTTTTGGAAGAAAGTTACATTAATTTAATATTTACATTATACCAGTAAGATAAAAATATTAAAAGTAAGTCAATATGTTCTCTTCTTTTCTATCAGGATAGTAAGTGCATTGGAAAAGGTCAGTCTCTTTCCACACCATAGTAGAAACTATCATCACCCTAAGAAGAAGTCTCAGCTAAGAGCCAGTCTTTCTTCACTCTGTACTAATCACATGTATAAACCAAAGAATAGTATAAGTATATAGTGCACTATTTTATCACACTCTATTACATGCATTCTCACTAAACACCTCTTGTCCCAGACAACATTATTAACTCATATTTTACTGTCACTCTTAATACTACTGTATTATGCATTTATTTGAGCCTGAGGAAAGATCTTAGAAGAGAGATTACTCCCTCTTCAGACATTACTATGGACGCTCTTCACTTTGGGAGGAGATGTAAGAGATGTCACCAAGAACACTATCTCTCTCCACAACCTTATACATATGTCCATTATACTGAAGAAAGTTCTTAGCAGAGACACCAGTGTGCATCTGCATCCTTCTAAGCACATCCATGATTGAAGACAGTTTCCAACACAGATAGAAGCTGCTAAGTAAACTATACTACATATAGTCATTATGCTGTGGAGAGGTATTGGTGGAGATGACACTATCTCACCATACTCTACAACATACATTCATCATCATACTAGAGAATAGCCCCCTTTCACAGCTCTTGTTGTGAACTATCAACAGACAACAGCTGTGGCCCTGCGTGTGCTGTTAAGTGTTGAACAATCATGTGAAACTTAGGCTTTGGAGCCGGGGGTATTTCAATTCAATCAGCTGTGAAGCCTTTGTTTGATTAATTAGGGTGTTCTGCCCTCAAGGGATGGAATGTTCTAATAACCTTATAGACCACTGCAGCTGGACAATACCACCCATTTAAGGCCCACTTTTTTGATAAAAGCCCTCGTCTTTAGGTAAGGCGTTTAACACTGGTGCAGAACTTTAATGGCCGGTATAGCCTCCTACAGTAAACTTTAAAGTTTTATTAGAAGTTTGTAATGTAATGAGTTCTATTAAAGAAGCTAAAGTCACTCACACATATACAAATGGCACATGTCTTCTAGTACAATATTTCAATGATTGTGTTTCTATATGTCCTTTCTGGATTGAGAACATTCTACCCTATTTTAGTGCAATGTTTTATTACTCTTACAGCTGTTCTGCCTCAGGATATACCAGTTGTTAAAGGCTCTTTCCTTTGTTATAGGCCTTTGTGTGTGGCTCAGCCCTATAACACTGGTTGAGGGCCTGAAACAACTGTTATGGTCCTCAGTAGTGGGCAATCAGCCAGAGAGCAGACACATTAGTCTCTTCCCATACACTACACCACACGGACATCATCCTACAGAAAGGCCTTACTGGAGAAACCAGTCCCTCCCCACAACCTGCAATGCACAGCTGTTTTCTTAGACTGAGTACTGTGTACAAAGGTGAGTTCCTTCCTACACTCTAATATGTACACTAATTTCATAAGACTGAGATTTT
Source organism: Calotriton arnoldi (assembly GCA_963921515.1). Taxonomy (NCBI): domain Eukaryota; kingdom Metazoa; phylum Chordata; class Amphibia; order Caudata; family Salamandridae; genus Calotriton; species Calotriton arnoldi. Next base: position 1,136,392 of record CAWUFW010003189.1, on the reverse strand, counting down.
AGCATAGAGCAGCACTTGTTAAAATGGTACTATATACACTTATCATTCAGAAGAAGAGTGTAAGCAGAGAAACTAATTCTTCATTACATCCTAATACGCTCATATATCACTCAATACAATATACACCATCATGCAAAGCCATTCTCATTGGAAGGAATGTGTTTAGACAAGAAAGCTTCTCTCTGCATCCTAATATGTGCAACTTGGAAATTAAATATAACTTTATGTAAAAAAAAGAATTTGAAAGGTCATTCTGGGAACAGATGTCAGCAGAGAGGCCAGTCCCTCATCACGCTCTACTAACCATGGTCACTACTTATTAACTGTAGCAAGGCTATCCCTAGCAGAATTGCTCATTTCTGAGACAAATATTATTCACTTACATAGACAGCAGTAGAGAACTTTTTAACGTAGTTAGAGTTACAGTCTACCTCCCTAACCTGCACATCAGGAAGTACACAGTCTCTAAGTTGAGCTTTTCTTGTTGCACTAAAGGATGATACTCCTGCACTTTTTCTTTCCATCTCTGCAGTGCAAGTTGTGTAGGATGCATTGACCATAAATGATGCCACATGCCAGTGGTGCCAAAGGAGTACTGTTTCCTTACCACGAGAAAACTCATTTTGGTACAAATTGCAGGACACAACTCCCGAAGACACTTTTTCAGTGCCAAGTGGAATTTTGAAAAAATATCAAACAAGGGATCCCTTGCTGGCTTTAGTGGGTTCAGCAAGGGATGGTCCAGCCTTCTACTCACTGTCTGAAGAGGGTGGAATTTGTCTCCTGAAAAGAATAAGCTCCAAGCAGCAAAAATCTCCAAGTAAATGGTGGGAGCAGCAACAGTTGAACTTCAGTAGGTTCTTCCCAAAAGTGAAAAATTTGATGGGTATTTCCTCCTAAAAAACAATGACATTAATATTAACGAATCAAATCTCTTATATGTGTGTGACTCGAATCTTGCAGTCTTCTTGCAAGAGTCTCACAAGAGGCCTGCAAGATCATAAAAACCTAGAAAAAATGATTGTAGGTCTGGCATGTACAGTTCCTTTATGTCTCCTTTATATAACCAGTAGGATCAAACTTCCTTCAGCATTTCTATTACATACTATAATATATGGTATCACAAGCCATCCACGGGAGTGAAACAGGAAGTTCTGCCCCCGCAGACTGCACACAGTAGATTATGTGCCTGATTCTTGCCAGGTATCGATTTTAATAAAATGCAAATAAAAATAGTATAGATAGATCAATCATACCCTTATTCACTATTTGCATTAAATACACATACAACTAATGAATAACTTCAATATACAACACTATAAAACTGAATTAAGAAGTATAAGATCTTGCAAGAGGCTCGCAAGCATCCCGCAGGAGTAGAGACACATCCAGGAAAAAACGTTTGATTGGTTAACACTAATGCCATGAATTTTTTAAGGAAGTTGTCACCCTTCTTTTCTCATGTAGGAGCAGCTCTTTGATGTGGAAACATCCAATGAGGTCTAGGAGGATCTTCTTTTCTATTTGTGGAGAACTTTGGTGAGAAGAAACCGCCTTAATCTGACAGTGATGAACAAGGACCAGCTGAACCAACTGGATCTGCTAAGCCATGAAAGGAATCTATTTTGTGGCAATTCTTTGAGTTGTCATCTGGAAGTAAAGGAAAGTGTCCGCAAAGCACATGAAGTGCAAACTGTGCAATAAGGAATTTAGCAGAGGCACCAAAAAACAATACAGTATGGGAACAATGGGGATAATGCAGAACTTAAGGGCAACGCATCCCCAATGTTCTAACTTGAGCAGCAATGCAGAGGAGTGCAGAGCTAGATGCCTTATCAGGTGCCTCTACGTCTATTCAAGCAGGGCAGTCAGCACCATCTCAGGTTGTGGCAAGTCGGACTACTAATAGCCCAGCCTACTTAAATAAAGCACTTTTTGTTGTCTTTGCAAGACAATAATTTTGTCTTCAAAAGAGAATGCAGATGCCCATGACTGGCTGGCAGAAGAGCACAAATGCCCTCCTAAGCATTAGGTTTTCTTTTCTCATCGTTTTTCTCCCAGTTTACAATCTGTCATTTTTCTGGAGTCTACTCCTTACTTCTGTTTTCCACTATTAAAAAATTTTGTTAGAAAAACTCTACAAAAAAACCCCAAACCATTGCAAAAAACATTTTAGAGCCACTTATTCTGGTAAAACAAAAGGCAAAAGTTTTAATTTTCAGGTTGATTAGGTCCTCGAACACCATCGGGACTCTCACAGGGGTTTTTTAATTTTTTTGAAAGGCAAGTTATAATACAAAGGCAGTAGATAACAACAGTACTGGATGTTTTTTTAATTATTACTTTTTTGCATTTCTTAAGGTTTTCTATATTTTAAAACAGACATAATGCTTGGTCAAAAAATGTAAAAATCAACAACTTTTCATTTGAAAAGAAAAAAACGTGGACAAAAATAATTCCTCCAAAAAAACCTATTGCCTGGGGGAGCATTTATGCTCTTGTGCAAGTTTATCCTGTGCAGCTCTACTGGTCTCAAATGAAAAAATAATAAGTTTACACAAGCAGCAAAAAAGAGCTTCATTTAAATACTCAGGGTTTTTATCCACTTGACTGGCCAGTACCTGAGCTGGTACTGAATCCCCAGGTGCAAAAGATGTTGAAGGTCTTGGGGACTTTTCATTTCTGTAGAATGAGCTAACTCTGCATGAGCAAGCCTCTGTGGATGCATTGATCTTAAATTCCTCCACATACCAGTAGTGCCCATGCTGTACAGTTTCTTGGTTCCTCTCCTAAGCTCCTTATTACAAAGTTTGCAAGTTACAAAAGCAGCAGATCCTTTTTTCCCTTCAGCTCTCATTTAAAAAAATGGCCAAACAAGAGATTCTTTGGTACCGGTCTGCTCACCTGAGTCAAAGGAAAACATTATAGTTTCTCAAAAAAAAGATTTCTAAAGTGATGAGAAACTGCCGGAGCTACTATTAGCCTGGGGAATGATGGTACAGGAACTGACAGCCACTCCCCAGACATCGCAGGTAGACCCAGGGGAGGGTGAGCAACGAGACACACAGACCTCTCATAGCCAGGAAGGACAAACCATCACTATTCAACAAGGCCCATAGGTATTGAATTTTAGAATTTAAGGGGATCATTTCTCAAAGTAAACGTATAATAGCAAATAACATACTTAACTCTGTCATATGGATGCTGTTGGGGGGGTTGAGGGATGTTTATTTTTAAGATTTTATCTCAAAGTTTAAAGTTGAACAAAGAATGGGATTCCTATTATAAAAAGAATAACGAGGATAATACTACAGAAAACGTGTTGTGTAAAAACTACTATGTACTGAAAACTTAGCATTGTATAATATGATGAAACAATACAGAAATTCCCCCCAAAAAAAACATAAAGTCAAGCTTTCACAACCCAACTCAGTGCAATACACACTGAAAACGCATGTGTACTTCAACTGCAATTATACTGTAATGGTGGTACACAGTTCACTTTGAATGTGCAAAAGACACACAATTGATGCACGGAATGCAGAACAAATCAAAACATTCACCCCCAGTCAAGAGATCTGGGTTAAATCCATCATTCTTTTGCTCACCATGCCCCCCCAGTTTAGACCTGGCCATATGCAAATCAGTCTTGACCCTGTGCCTCATGGGAACAGTCCAGCCCGAACTGCCAAGTCAAGTCCTCCCTGGACCGGAAACAAGCATCCTAGGACCGGTTTCAGGGTTTCACCCCTCTTCAGCCAGGATAGCTTGATTCCAGTGGCACAGTGAGCCCAGGACCCACGTCTGGGCATACCTGGCGCACTTAGGGCGAGAAAGCAAAAGACACACAATTGATGGACGGAATGCAGAACAAATCAAAACATTCACCCCCAGTCAAAGAACTGGGTTAAATCCATCATTCTAAAAACTACTATGTATTGAAAACTTTGTATTGTATAATATGATGAAACAATAAAGAAATTCTCCCCAAAAAAAACCATAAAGTCAAGCTTTCACAACCCAACTCAGTTTAATACACACTGAATACACATGTGTACTTCAACTGCAATTATACTGTAATGGTGGTACACAGTTCACTTTGAATGTGCAACAGGGTGCACAGGAGATTTTAATGGAAGTGGTAAATATTTAAGAACTGTGACTTCTTTAGAACATGCTATTCATGGAGCCATGAGTGTGTTAATTGTTCCTATTCAAGCAGAACAGACATTCATTCAAAGAGATTTGCGTACCTTACAGTACCAGATTGCAAGTCAGTAGCTTTTGAAAAACTTTAGGTTAAAGCTGTGCAGAATAACTGCTATCCAGACTGCACATCAGAACTACTGTCTACATTAGTTGTGAGACACAGCTCAAAATATCTTATTCTCATGCTACAAAGATGTAGAGCAGATGGCAGTAAAATCAATACTGATATCACCAACTTTAAAGCTGGTCAGATATCAATTTATTGGAAAACATACACTGCTGTGGCCATTATTTTTCACCATGGACAGTCAACAAACTCAGGCCACTACACTGTGTACCTTAAAAATACATGTAGCTGGACTCAGTGTGATGACACATGTCTTACAGTAAAGCAAAGCTTACCTTGGAAACTTCCAAACTCCTATCTCATATTTCTGGAACCAAAGTTCTAGAGAATATGGCGTTTACAAAAATCTATATACATATAAACAGACAAAAAGCATAACGGTTCATGTTCATTGTAATTATGAGGCTTACCAAGGATAACAACTATATAATGATTGAACTTTTTTAATAGTAAAAATAAAGTTTTCATAAAATAAATTAATCAGTATCAATGTCGATATTAGAAAGATGTTACATCACTTTAGTAATAATGTTCTCTTGTAATTCAAAATTGCTAATTTTAGTTTCTGCCTGTGATGTCAACAGACTGTATTTTAAAATGGTAGTTTGATACATATAAAACATGTGTTTTTTCTTAATGAAACTTACTGATTTATTTTTGCTCACAGTTCAATGATGGCTTGCATTATAATTAATTATCAGTCTATAACCACTGTTAGTATGCTGGTATGTATGTATATATATATATATATATATATTATCTACTGTCGGTCGCCAGTAGATAGTTATAGTTAGGACCTATTTTCCATAGGAAATTCACAACATTCTATTTCCAATAACTTTGGCGCCGGTCGACGAATCTTCGCGAAGGTTTCAAAACGTATGGCCCGCTCCGGTCCGCTCCTATCCTGAAAGTCTCGGGGTGATTTGTCAAGTGGGGGCCGAGAAAAAAGGGGGGTCCCAAAAAGTGTTTTCCCCATGCAATTTTCCATAGGAACCTTTAGTCGCAGCTACAGCCCAAACTGCTGAACGGAATTACACCAAATTTGGCAAAAAGGTAGCCCTTGGATCAGAGTCGTGCCTTTTGGTTAAATGGTGTAAATCCGTTCAGTAGTTCCTGAGAAAATCAAAAGTAAAATCACATATATATCTGGGCGGAGCCTAACCACACATGTCATCGTGAGATCTGATTGGCTGTCAGCACTTCATCCTGGAATTGCTGGCAGCCATCTTGGGACCAATATACATGATAGTACCCCATTGAAATGCATTGTAGTGAATCAAAGATTTTGAGGGTTACCAAAAGGAGAACTATAAAGGGTGATAACAGACTTTAGTTACATTAGAATTCATTTGTTGATGGTACCATACTAATTTCAGGAATTGTGGTGTGTTCTAAGGTGATTTTACCCTGTGAAAAACCTTCTGCTGGGATATCATGAATCATGTTTGAGAGTAAACTATTTTCACATGCTTGTCCCATAGAGTTTTGGAAGGTGCTCCAGAAGCTAAAATGAGAGCATATTTTCTGTAAATTCACATTATCTTTCTCAGTCATGTGGAGAATGAAGTCTGACATTCTCAGTAAAACATGTACATCCAACAAGGGCAGAGACTGTCAGTTGATTCCTTTGTGTTCTACTGCAGCTTCCCAGAGTGTTCTAAAGAACAACTAGAGTGCTAACAGCCTTACTTATAACAAAATTATGGCACACCTGAAGCCATCTTGATTGGAATAAACTGGTAACTCTTAAAACATTTAATTTAAAAAGGAACAAAATGAGGGGGTTCATTTTGTCATAGAAATTATGGTTAGTGCTGCAGAAAGAAAAATTAGGACATGTTTTAAGTGAGATCTCAACTATCTTCCTGTTATATTTCAACAGGAGCAGCCTGCCAGTTGATTCCTTTGTGTTCTACTGCAGCTTCCCAGAGTGTTCCAAAGAACAACTAGAGCGCTAACAGCCTTACTTATGACAAAAGTATGGCACACCTGAAGCCATCTTGCTTGGAATAAACTGGTAACACTTAAAACATTTAATTTAAAAAGGAACAAAATGATGGGGTTCATTTTGTCATAGAAATTATGGTTAGTGCTGTAGAAAGAAAAATTAGGACATGTTTCAAGTGTGATCTCAAATATCTTCCTGTTATATTTCAACAGGAGCAGCCTGTCAGTTGATACCTTTGTGTTCTACTGCAGCTTCCCAGAGTGTTCTAAAGAACAACTAGAGAGCTAACAGTCTTACTTATGACAAAATTATGGCACACCTCAAGCCATCTGGATTGGAATAAACTGGTAACACTTAAAACATTTAATTTAAAAAGGAACAAAATGAGGGGGTTCATTTTGCCATAGAAATGAACAACATTCCCAGCACGACCCCCTACACTACACAAGCACCACTGCACTACCCTAAACCCTAAAACACTACCCCCAGCACGACCCCCTTCACTACACAAACACCACTGCACTAACATAAACCCTAAAACACTACCCCCAGCACGACCCCCTACACTACACAAACACCACTGCACTAACATAAACCCTAAAACACTACCCCCAGCACGACCCCCTACACTACCCAAACACCACTGCACTACCCTAAACCATAAAACACTACCCCCAGCACGACCCCCTACACTACCCAATCACCACTGCCCTACCCTAAACCCTAAAACACTACCCCCAGCATGAACCCCTACACTACCCAAACACCACTGCACTACCCTAGACCCTAAAACACTACCCCCAGCACTACACCCTACACTACACAAACACCACTGTACTACCCTAAACCCTAAAACACTACCGCAGCACTACCCCCTACACTACCCAAACACCACTGCACTAACATAAACCCTAAAACACTACCCCAGCACAACCCCTACACTACACAAACACCACTGCACTACCCTAAACCCTAAAACACTACCCCCAGCACGACTCCCTACACTACCCAAACACCACTGCACTACCCTAAACCCTAAATCTACCCCAGCATGACCCCCTACACTACCCAAACACCACTGTACTACCCTAAACCATAAAACACTACCCACAGCATGACCCCCTACACTACACAAAACACCACTGCACTACCCTAAACCCTAAAACACTACCACCAGCATGACCCCTATACTACTCAAACACCACTGCACTACCCTAAACCCTAAAACACTACCCCAGCACGACCCCCTACACCACCCAAACATCACTGCACTACCCTAAATCCAAAAACACTACCCCCAGCACGACCCCTACACTACCCAAACACCACTGCATGACCCTAAACCCTAAAACACGACTCCCTACACTACACAAACACCACTGCACTACCCTAAACCCTAAAACACTAGAACCCAGCACGACCCCCTACAGTACACCAACACCACTGCACTACCCTAAACCCTAAAACACTACCCCCTACACTACACAAACACCACTGCACTACCCTAAACCCTAAAACACTACCCCCAGCACGACCCCTACACTACACAAACACCACTGCACTACCGTAAACCCAAAACACTACCCCAGCACTACCCTATACTACCCAAACACCACTGCACTACCCTAAACCCTAAAACACTACCCCAGCATGACCCCTACACTACACAAACACCACTGCACTACCCTAAACCCTAAAACACTACCCCCAGCACGACCCCCTACACTACCCAAACACCACTGCACTACCCTAAACCCTAAAACACTACCCCCAGCACGACTCCCTACACTACACAAACACCACTGCACTACCCTAAACCCTAAAACACTACCCCCAGCACGACTCCCTACACTACACAAACACCACTGGACTACTCTAAACCCTAAAACACTACCCCCAGCATGACTCCCTACACTACCCAAACACCACTGCACTACACTAAACCCTAAATCTACCCCCAGCATGACCTCCCACACTACACAAACACCACTGCACTACCCTGCCCCTAAAACACTGCCCCCAGCATGACCCCTACACTACCCAAACACCACTGCACTACCCTAAACCCTAAAACACTAACCCCAGCATGACCCCTACACTACCCAAACACCACTGCACTACCCTATACCCTAAAACACGACCCCTACACTACACAAACACGACTGCACTACCCTAAAACACTACCCACAGCATGACCCCCTACACTACACAAACACCACTGCACTACCCTAAACCCTAAAACACTACCCCCTACAGTACACAAACACCACTGCACTACCCTAAACCCTAAAACACTACCCCCAGCATGACCCCCTACACTACACAAACACCACTGCACTACCCTAAACCCCTACACTATACAAACACCACTGCACTACTCTAAACCCTAAAACACTACCCCCAGCACAACCCCTCACAACACAAACACCACTGCACTACCCTAAACCCTAAATCTACCCCCAGCACGACCCCCTACACTATCCAAACACCACTGCCATACCCTAAACCCTAAAACACTACCCCCAGAATGAACCCCTACACTACCCAAACACCACTGCACTAACATAAACCCTAAAACACTAACCCCAGCACTAACCCCTATACTACACAAACACCGCTGCACTACCCTAAACCCTAAAACACTACCCCAGCACTACCCCTACACTACCCAAACACCACTGCACTAACATAAACCCTAAAACACTACCCCAGCACAACCCCCTACACTACACAAACACCACTGCACAACCCTAAACCCTAAAACACTACCCCCAGCACGACTCCCTACACTACCCAAACACCACTGCACTACCCTAAATCTACCCCCAGCATGACCACCTAAACTACCCAAACACCACTGCACTACCCTAAACCATAAAACACTACCCCCAGCATGACCCCCTACACTACACAAACACCACTGCACTACCCTAAACCCTAAAACACTACCACCAGCATGACCCCCTACACTACTCAAACACCACTGCACTACCCTAAAACACTACCCCAGCACGACCCCCTACACTACCCATACACCACTGCACTACCCTAAACCCTAAAACACTACCCCCAGCACGACCCCTACACTACTGCACTACCCTAAACCCTAAAACACTACCCCCAGCACGACCCCCTACTCTACCCAAACACCACTGCACTACCCTAAACCCTAAACCACTACCCCCAGCACGACCCCCTACACCACCCAAACACCACTGCACTACCCTAAACCCTAGAAAAGAAACCCCACCCCATGCCCAATCCCCCTTACCTCTCACTCCTCGTGGTTCCTCTCTCCTCGTGGTTCCTGCTTCACGTCGTCTCTGAGGGCCAGTGCACGTCATTGTGAGGAAACGGAACAGCCTCTGTTTCCTTACAACGACGTGGATCATCTACATGTTTTTTAGAACGCATGGTCATTTACCATACATACCTTTACAACAAAATTCGTTGGAAAGGCATGCATGTTAAATGACCATGCGTTCTAAAAAAATGTGTAGTAATGACTTCGCGATGTACAACGCATGCGTTGTAATGGTATTGCAAAGTAAAAAAGTCGTTGTAACAGCTGCTTACCGATTGAAGCTGGCCCCTGTTCTTCAGTGAGACGTTTATTTGATTAATTAGGAGGAAGGAATGTGTTTTTTTTACCGAAAAGTGCATTCCCGGCTGTTGTATTGTGAAAGTGTCCGCGTGGCCTGGTTTCACTTCCGGTGAGGGAGTGAAAGAGTCTGTTTGGATCTAAAGGAGTTCTGTTGTTGGACGGGGCCGCGCGAAACATCATCAGAAAACATAGCTAATGGAAAGCGTCCTCCCTGAAGTGTGGAGCAGTGCCATGAGAGGTCAACGAGTGTGAGTCCCACCGCAATATGACCGTACCGCGTGACCCATGTGCCGCCTCCAGGGTACGGGAGGCAGAAGCGGCATCGCAGGTCCTCTTGAAGACTGTTGTAGCACTAATTCTACATTTTGGTACTAGGGCAATTTAACTTCGTTGTTCCTGCCAGATACAAAGAGAAGATCCTGTGTTATTCAGTGCCCTCGTTACCTTTTTTGTGGGTTGTGGTGCTTGTCACTTCGCTGCCCCGCCGGTGCACATGACTGAGCACCCCACCTCGTGTGCCATCTGCAGGGCCTCTGCCCTCTGATCACTGGTTTTGGTTTCTGGAGTGGCAACATAAACAGTTGCTCCCAAAGGACCAGCCTGAACACTTAGGTGAATATCCCCTGCACCAGCATTCCACGGAAATTCTTTCCTAGCTCTCCCACGTCAACGAGGACGTCATAATAGCACGGCTCAGCTCGCGACACCGTATGACGTCATCGGAGCCATAAGAGGACCTCATCGGCGTGCTGACGTCAGTTCCACCCATTTTTTCCGTGCCACCGAGGCAAACAGGCGGACCGAGACATTTTCACATGTATACATAGTATAATAAATATATATATATTCACTGAAAAAACCATAGGTTTCAGGCACGTTATAGTTAGAAATTAGCATTTAAAAACCTTAGAAATTCACTGAAAAAACCATAGGTTTCAGGCACGTTATAGTTCGAAATTAGCATTTAAAAAACCTTAGAAATTCACTGAAAAAACCATAGGTTTCAGGGGCGTTATAGTTAGTTGGACATTTCACTCGTACAAAACCATAGAAATTCCCCGTTATAGTTAGTTCAGCTAACTATAACTCGCACGCCCGCAATGCACTGCTGATGACGTCACATATTACATCACTCATGACATGGTCAGTGACATCACTCATGACATCACTGATGACATCTCAAATGACATCACTGATGACATCACTGATGACATCATCCTTGTGATAGAGTGGCAGACCTCCTCTCACCCTAATATAACCTTTGATACACACACTCAAAAATACAAACTGACATTTTCAAAACAATAGACATACCAATACCAGTTACAACACACCTATTCAGTAATTCCAAGATCTACACACACATCCACTCATTCACCAACAGTCCCTATACAGTCACTCATACATGTACTCACTCATCATATGTACTCATACACCTATACATCCTGTTACACACCGCCACTCATCCTTAGAGTTACTCACACACATAGTCACACATGCAAACAAAGTATCAAACATCCATTTACTTGCATATACAGTTATACACACACTACCACACTTACTTCTACAGAAACTTACACATACTTACTCTCTTAAACAATCACTTATAGAAACACCTACTTATTTGTACAGGAACTATTCCAATCTCTCACTCTCACATATATTCACTTATATAGAAAGGAAACATCCTTGGAATGTTTTCCACTACTTACCAAGGAGCTCTTTGACAGTACTGCCCAAAATGTATCCTCTGGATCCCCTCTAGACCCCCTCCCACATAAGATCTGGAAGTCTTGGGGACAAGATCTATTCCCCCGGTTGCGACTGATCTGCAACCAGTCCCTAGAGGAAGGAGTGGTCCCGGAGATCTGGAAGCAGGCAGTGGTAACTCCCCTGCTAAAGAAACCATCATCGGATCCCACGGACCCGGCTAATTTTAGGCCTATATCACTACTGCCATACCCTATAAAAATCTTGGAGAAAATAGTTAGTAAGTCTTTGTCATGCTATCTGGAGGAGAACAACCTTCTAGATAGGGATCAATTTGGATTCCGACCAGGTCATGGGACATAAACAGCCCTGGCAACTGTAATGGATAATCTTCGAATGCGAGCCGACAATGGGAACGCCTCGGTACTAGTACTGTTAGATATGTCGGCTGCCTTCGACACAGTAAGCCATGCAGTATTGCTGGGAAGATTGGAGAGGGCAGGGGTGAAAGGCCGAGCACTGAAGTGGCTACAATCATACCTCACTGAGAGACAGCAGATGGTAACCATGACGCCGTATGCTGCTCCCAAATCCCAGGTTCGCCATGGAGTGCCACAGGGGTCGGCAATTAGCCCCATCCTCTTCAATATATATCTGTGCCCATTGATTTCCCTAATAAAATCTTTTGGGATAGACCTGGTTAATTATGCTGACAACACTCAACTAGTTTTCTCCTTGGGAGGGAAAGATGCTGTGACCATGGACACCTTACAAGAATGCATGCGCCAAACATCGGCTGGCTTAGAGAAAACTCTCTGCAATTTAATAGGGAAAAAACGGAAGTGGTGTACTGTAATACTGCCAAATTGACGCATCAGATACCGACGGAGATTAAACTCTCCCCTGGAGATAAATCTCTGTCCCCAGTTAAAACGGTCCGTAATTTAGGTGTCCTGATCGATGACAACCTCCAGATGGCATCACAGGCCAATAAAACAACCAGTGTCTGCTTTGCCCTATTAAAGGCACTGCGGAAGATCCTCCCTTACTGCCAGATGAAACCAGACCCTTGGTAGTAAGGAGTGCAATCCTGAGCAGACTGGACTACTGCAACTCCCTATATTTGGGAGCCCCGCAGTATATCCTGCAGGGATTGCAGAGAGTCCAGTCCATGGCAGCTAAGTTGGCATTGGGAAGGCAACGCAGGTCCTCAACCACGCTGGCTCTAAGAGAGCTACACTGGCTACCAGTTAAGGACAGAGTTAGTTTTAAATCTCTATGCATAGTGTTTAGAGCGGCACATGGCTTGGGCCCCCTCTCTATGCAGGATAGATTTACATGGTACAAGCCGACTAGACCTCTTCGATCTTCTGGCGCCAATCTGGCTAAAACCACTAGATTTAAAAAATCCAGGATGGGAGGAAGGGCCTTCAGCAATGCGGCCTCCCGCCTGTGGAACGAACTCCCCCAGAAGATCAGACAAGCTGATACCCTGCTTTGCTTCAGAAAAAATCTGAAAACATGGCTCTTCCCTAGGAATGATAATGCCACTCTTTAGGTTGAGAAGCACTGTAGACTGATGAATTCCTCTGCTAAGTGACAGCGCCAGGATACCCGCAGGGTGGCAGCATGCGCTATATAAATATACAATACAATACAATACAATATACACCAATACTCACATATACTAGTTTAAAACATATGTAGTTACTCATAAAGACACTATTGAGACAGTCATTCACTCACTAACACACCCATACACACACTCATCCACCTATACAGTCCTGCACACATGCTGTCTTCAACACATACAAACAGTGAGTCACTCATTCATGCATCTATGCACTAAGTAATACCCCCCACTGAACCATACAGACACTCAGACACTCATACTGATACTCAAAAAACCAACTAATAACCCATATAGACACTCATGTAGCTACTCACCAACCCATGCAGCCACTTATACACAAAGTGAGAGACTGATACAGATATTTTCATATTTAGACATTACTCACTAACCCATGTATTCACTAAGATACACTTAATCAGTCAGTTATACAATCAATTTTACAAAAAAAATTATCCATTTAGACACTTATATACCCATTTATTCTTCCATCGACCTTGAGATATACATATATAAAACATATTTAATTTTCAGAAAAACACACATTCCCTGGATGATGTCATCAGTGATGTCATTTGAGATGTCATCAGTGATGTCATCAGTGATGTCACTGACCATGTCATGAGTGATGTAATATGTGACGTCATCAGCAGTGCATTGCGGGCACGCGAGTTATAGTTAGCTGAACTAACTATAACGGGGAATTTCTATGGTTTTGTACGAGTGAAATGTCCAACTAACTATAACGCCCCTGAAACCTATGGTTTTTTCAGTGAATATATATATATATATATATATATACACATATGTATATATATAAAAACATCAGGATGTATTCAGTGTAAATGTAATTTTGAGAGCAACAAAATAAGGTTTTTGGAAGAAAGTTACATTAATTTAATATTTACATTATACCAGTAAGATAAAAATATTAAAAATAAGTCAATATGTTCTCTTCTTTTCTATCAGGGTAGTAAGTGCATTGGAAAAGGTCAGTCTCTTTCCACACCATAGTAGAAACTATCATCACCCTAAGAAGAAGTCTCAGCTAAGAGCCAGTCATTCTTCACTCTGTACTAATCACATGTATAAACCAAAGAATAGTATAAGTATATAGTGCACTATTTTATCACACTCTATTACATGCATTCTCACTAAACACCTCTTGTCCCAGACAACATTATTAACTCATATTTTACTGTCACTCTTAATACTACTGTAGTATGCATTTATTTGAGCCTGAGGAAAGATCTTAGAAGAGAGATTACTCCCTCTTCAAACATTACTATGGACACCCTTCACTTTGTGAGGAGATGTAACCAAGAACACAATCTCTCTCCACAACCTTATACATATGTCCATTATACTGAAGAATGCTCTTAGCAGAGACACCAGTGTGCATCTGCATCCTACTAAGCACATTCATGATTGAACAGACAGTTTCCAACACAGATAGAAGCTGCTAAGTAAACAATACTACATTTAGTCATTATGCTGTGGAGAGGTATTGGTGGAGATGGCACTATCTCACCATACTCTACAACATACATTCATCATCATACTAGAGAATAGCCCCCTTTCACAGCTCTTGCTGTGAACTATCAACAGACAACAGCTGTGGCCCTGCTTGTGCTGTTAAGTGTTGAACAATCACAGTAACAACTGTGAAACTTAGGCTTTGGAGTCGGGGGTATTTCAATGCAATCAGCTGTGAAGCCTTTGTTTGATTAATTAGGGTGTTCTGCCCTCAAGGGATGGAATGTTCTAATAACCTTATAGACCACTGCAGCTGGACAATACCAGCCATTTAAGGCCCGCTTTTTTGTTAAAAGCCCTCGTCTTTAGGTAAGGCGTTTAACACTGGTGCAGACCTTTAATGGTCGGTATAGCCTCCTACAGTAAACTTTAAAGTTTTATTAGAAGTTTGTAATGTAATGAGTTCTATTAAAGAAGCTAAAGTCACTCACACATATACAAATGGCACATGTCTTCTAGTACAATATTTCAATGATTGTGTTTCTATATGTCCTTTCTGGATTGAGAACATTCTACCCTATTTTAGTGCAATGTTTTATTACTCTTACAGCTGCTCTGCCTCAGGCTATACCAGTTGTTAAAGGCTCTTTCCTTTGTTATAGGCCTTTGTGTGTGACTCAGCCCTATAACACTGGTTGAGGGCCTGAAACAACTGTTATGGTCCTCAGTAGTGGGCAGTCAGCCAGAGAGCAGACAAATTAGTCTCTTCCCACACGCTACATCACACAGACATCATCCAACAGAAAGGCCTTACTGGAAAAGCCAGTCCCTCCCCACAACCTGCAATGCACAGCTGTTTTCTTACAGTGAGTACTGTGTACAAAGGTGAGTTCCATCCTACACTCTAATATGTACACTAATTTCTTAAGACTGAGATTTATAGCATAGAGCAGCACTTGTTAAAATGGTACTATATACACCTATCATTCAGAAGAAGAGTGTAAGCAGAGAAACTAATTCTTCATTACATCCTAGTACGCTCACATATCACTCAATACAATATACACTATCATGCAAAGACATTCACATTGGAAGGAATCTGTTTAGACAAAAAAAGCTCCTCTCTGCATCCTAATATGTGCAACTTGGAAATTAAATAGAACTTTATGTAAAAAAAAGAATTTGAAAGGTCATTCTGGGAACAGATGTCAGCAGAGAGGCCAGTCCCTCATCACGTTCTACTAACCATGGTCACTACTTATGAACTGTAGCAAGGCTATCCCTAGCAGAATTGCTCATTTCTGAGGCAAATATTATTCACTTACATAGACAGCAGTAGAGAACTTTTTTAACGTAGTTAGGGTTACAGTCTACCTCACTAACCTGCACATCAGGAAGTACACAGTCTCCAAGTTGAGCTTTTCTTGTTGCACTAGAGGATGATACTCCTGCACTTTTTCTTTCCATCTCTGCAGTGCACGTTGTGTAGGATGCATTGACCATAAATGATGCCACATGCCAGTGATGCCAAAGGAGTACTGTTTCCTTACCACGAGAAAACTCATTTTGGTACAAATTGCAGGTCACAACTCCCAAAGACACTTTTTCAGGGCCAAGTGGAATTTTGAAAAAATATCAAACAAGGGATCCCTTGCTGGATTTAGTTGGTTCAACAAGGGATGGTCCAGCCGTCTGCTCACTGTCTGAAGAGGGTGGCATTTCACTTCTGCAAGAATAAGCTCCAAGCAGCAAAAATCTCCAAGTAAATGGTGGGATCAGCAACAGTTGAACTTCAGTAGGTTCTTCCCAAAAGTGAAAGATTCGATGGGTATTTCTCCTAAAAAACAATGACATTAATATTAACTAATCAAATCTCTTATATGTGTGTGACTCGAATCTTGCAGTCTTCTTGCAAGAGTCTCACAAGAGGCCTGCAGGATCATAAAAACCTAGAAAAAATTATTGTAGGTCTGGCCTGTACAGTTCCTTTATGTCTGCTTTATATAACCAGTATGATCAAACTTTCTTCAGCATTTCTATTACATACTATTATATACGGTATTACAAGCCATCCACGGGAGTGAAACAGGAAGTTCTGCCCCCGCAGACTGCACACAGCGGATTATGTGCATGACTCCTGCCAGTTATTGTTTTTAATAAAATGCAAATAAAAATAATAAAGATAGATCAATCATACCCTTATTCACTATTTGCATTAAATACACATACAACTAATGAATAACCTCAATATACAACACTATAAAACTGAATTAATAAGTATACGATCTTGCAAGAGGCTTGCAAGCATCCCGCAGGAGTAGAGACACATCCAGGAAAAAACTTTTGATTGGTTAACACTAATGCCATGAATTTTTTAAGGAAGTTGTCACCCTTCTTTTCTCATGTAGGAGCAGCTCTTTGATGTGGAAACATCCAATGAGGTCTAGGAGGATCTTCTTTTCTATTTGTGGAGAACTTTGGTGAGAAGAAAACGTCTTCATCTGACAATGATGAACAAGGACCAGCTGAACCAACTGGATCTGCTAAGCCATGAAAGGAATCTATTTTGTGGCAATTCTTTGAGATGTCGTCTGGAAGTAAAGGAAAGTGTCCGCAAAGCACATGAAGTGCAAACTGTGCAATAAGGAATTTAGCAGAGGCACCAAAAAACAATACAGTATAGGAACAAAATGGGATGATGCAGAACTTAAGGGCAACGCATCCCCAATGTCTAACTTGAGCAGCAATGCAGAGGAGTGCAGAGATAGATGCCTCATCAGGTGCCTCTACGTCTATTCAAGCAGGCAATCAGCACCATCTCAGGTTGTGGCAAGTCGGACTACTAACAGCCCAGCCTACTTAAATAAAGCACTTTTTGTTGTCTTTGCAGGACAATAAATTTGTCTTCAAAAGAGAATGCAGATGCCCATGACTAGCTGGCAGAAGAGCACAAATGCCCTCCTAAGCATTAGGTTTTTTTTTTCTCATCGTTTTTCTCCCAGTTTACAATCTGTCATTTTTCTGGAGTCTCCTCCTTACTTCTGTTTTCCACTATTAAAAAAATGTGTTACAAAAAACTCTAAAAAAACCCCAAATCATTGCAAAAAACTTTTGAGAGCCACTTATTCTGGTAAAACAAAATGCAAAAGTTTTAATTTTCAGGTTGATTAGGTCCTCGAACACCATCGGGACTCTCACAGGGGTTTTTAATTTTTTTTTAAAGGCAAGTTATAATACAAATGCAGTAGATAACAACAGTACTGGATGTTTTTTTCTCTAATTATTACTTTTTTGCATTTCTTAAGGTTTTCTATATTTTAAAAGAGACATAATGCTTGGTCAAAAAATGTAAAAGAATCAACAACTTTTCATTTGAAAAGGAAAAACGTGGGAAAAAATAATTCCTCCAAAAAACCTATTGCCTGGGGAGCATTTATGCTCTTGTGCAAGTTTATCCTGTGCAGCTCTACTGGTCTCAGATGAAAAAATAATAAGTTTACACAAGCAGCAAAAAGAGCTTCATTTAAATATGCAGGGTTTTTATCCATTTGACTGGCCAGTGCCTGAGCTGGTACTGAATCCCCAGGTGCAAAAGATGTTGAAGCTCTTGGGGACTTTACATTTCTGTAGAATGAGCTAACTCTGCATGAGCAAGCCTCTGTGGATGCATTGATCTTAAATTCCTCCACATACCAGTAGTGCCCATGCTGTACAGTTTCTTGGTTCCTCTCCTAAGCTCCTTATTACAAAGTTTGCAAGTTACAAAGGCAGCAGATACTTTTTTCCCTCCAGCTCTCATTTAAAAAAATGGCCAAACAAGAGATTCTTTGGTACCGGTCTGCTCATCTGAGTCAAAGGAAAACATTATAGTTTCTCCAAAAAAAGATTTCCAAAGTGGAAATACAGCAAATTAGGAAGTTCTGCTCACACCAAAAGCCAAAACACAAATTAGGCAAAAAAGGATGGATTCAAGTAATGACATTGATATGAACCAATCATAAAGTGCTTCCTGGGTGTGTCTTTGCTCTCGCAGACCACTTGTCGGTGACTCGCGGGATTGGAAAAAATTATTGAATGTTTCTGCTGGTGCTACACATAATTAATTTTTGTTAGTTTCACAAAAATCCCTATTGTCATACTTGGTTCAGAATTACTATAAAACACTATTATCAACAAAATTTCAAATATACGATTTCGCGCTGCCCGCGAGAGCCAAGCAGGAAGTACTCCATGCAGGGCATTGTGTGCTTGACACTCGTAAGTCTCTTGCAGGAGTCACTCATTAATTAAAAAATAAAATAAATATAATATACATGTTTAATTGGCATTCTTATTATAAAGTGGAATTAAATACTAAGTCTACACAAGAATGACAACTCTATACACTATAAACAGAAATTTATGACTGTACAGCCTTCCGAGCATCCCTTGAGCTGCTTGAGAGACTCTCATGAGAGTGATGACACACCCATAAAAATACATTTAAATAGTTAATACATTATTAAAAGAAGTGATCACCCTCTCTTTCTGATTTACAATCACCTCTTTGATGTAAAAACGCTTTCACAGCCCTGAGACAATTTTCTTTTCAATTATTATTGAGCTTGATGAGAAGATGTCTTAATGTAACACAGACAAGGACTGAGAACATGGACAACCTCAACTGAAATAATGCCTTTTCACACCTTATTACACTCAGACATCATTCATTCATTCATTCAAATAGTGCATTGTGTTATGGTACAACACAAAGCCATTTCCTTTGCAAATGATGTGTGCAGACAGGATACATCCTTTAGTCGTCCTACCATATATTAAGCCTGGGCGGAGTGTGTGGAGTGGTGCTCCACGTAGTTCCACGGAGTTTAAAAAAAACTCTGTGAAACCACACCCGCTCCGCGCCCTCCCCCCTCCCAAAGCAATTAAAAATAATTAAAAAGGCACTTACCTGCCGCGTCTTCCTCGGCTGCCTCCTCCTCGCAATGGCTGCGTGTTGCACGTCTTGTGCGTGCGCATGTGCATTCGCAAGACGTACACATAGGGGTTATTCAGTGCGAGGAGGACGCAGGAGAGAGCAGCCATTGCAAGTAGGAGGCAGGAGAGAGCAGCCATTGCGAGGAGGAGACAGCCGAGGAAGCCGCGGCAGGTAAGTGCCTTTCTAATTATTTTTAATAACTTTGGGAGGGTGGAGGGGCCGGCTAACAACGCTCCACCACGGAGTCGTAGTTTTGCCTGAACTCCGCGTTCGCAGTGGAACACAGAGTAGGCAAAACTACGCAAACTCGGCGGGCGGAGCGTAGTTACCCGCCCGGGCTTACCATATATACATTGAAAATGAAAAATTTGTCTACTTTAAAAAAAACCTTAGGAATTCAATGACAAAAACATAGGTTAAAGTAATGTTATAGTTAGGTGCGATAAAAATCAATTTTTCTTTAAAAAAACATAGAAATTCACTGAAAAAAACAAAGGGTAGAGTAACTTTATAGCTATAGTTAGGTGTGATAAAAAGATCTTTATTTGTTTTTCAAGAAACTTAGAAATTCACTGAAAAAATCAAAGGTTAAAGTGACGTTATAGTTAGGGGAATATGTCAGTGACAGCACTAACATTTTACTTATCAAAAAGAGGGGGAGGAAGAGGAAAAACTGGGTTCACCCTCCTCATTAGTATGTACTTAAAAAAATAGAGAAACCCAGTAGGGGAAGAGCGCCGAATTCTCCGCCGCAATATAATTTTTAGAAAAACATAGTTTTCCTTAGAAACCCCACACCCACCAGGGTTGCCCGTTGGTGGCATGCTTCATCGTTGGGGTTCATCCCCGATCCACTGCGGATCGAGGCGTGCTACGACCAGGCAAATACGCTGGAGCACTTAGAGATAACGTCTATGATAAAGACAGTGTTGGTGAGGGGAGTGGAAAGTGAGTGCTAACAGCTTAAAAATACCTGACTAGTAGGACTCTTACTTTATTCCTGCCTCTAGCCGGTATGTTTAAAATCAGAGGGTTCTGGTTGAGTCTACAATGAGTCTATCTCTTCAAATTGGTCAATATGTTTTGAGCCTTTGTCCTATTGGCTCTTCGTCAGGACCTATAGGAAACCAGTTCCTATTGGTGCCACTCCTTACAGTACCTTAATAGGAACATAATAAATAGAATGCCATGCATGATTCACATAATATACATACGATTCTTATTAGTGTAACCTGTAACATCATTCCGTATCTGTAACAAGAAAGAACAGTGGAGAGTTTAAAAACAATTCAACCATAGGCTGATATACCTTGATCTTTATGTGAATACTCTGCTGTGAAGGTGCTTAAGAAACACGTAAAATCGGTGATCACTCTGTGTGTAACAAACCATGCTTGGTCCACCATCTCAAATCTTATACAGTGGCCGAAAAATGTCTATATTCAAATGGAGGTGGTACATCACAAGACAAAACAAACATTTATACCACATTACATACATTAAAGACGTCGTACTAGTGCGTCATGGTCTTGCTGAGGAGGGGACCTGTAGTCACACCCTATAACAAGAAAATGAAACACCTTGTCATTCAGTATTGAATTAATTCAGAGGGAAAAAGGTCCAATTCCTACGAGGAGAAAGTCTCCCTGCTCAGCGGTAACAAAATATGTGGCGTGATGCCATCGTAAAGCGCCCGCCCCGCTCACTTACTTCATCAAGGCCGTCCTCGGCCTTTGTGCCTAAATTGATCCCTGGAGACCGCATTTTACCGGTGAGTGTCCCGGGGTGGCTATTTCAACAGGACGTGTTGCGGAATACTTCCGCACACATGTCCTCCTAATGAAAAAGACTAGACCGCTCAGTGTCATAGAAATGGCCGCCCATCACAGAACATTGGCGGGGCCATTTAAGTATTTTTGTGTATATGCAGGGAATGACCCTGTTGTCTAATTACAAGTTTTGAAGGTTATTAAGAAATGTACTTGAAACACAGGATTCTAATGAATAAACAAAGTTTATACTGACAATGAAATGATATATTCATTGTCGTAGACTCGTTTTCTTGTTTTTATGAAAAACAAATATCTTGTTGAACCAAAGGTGATGTGTCATTTTTTGTAGATAAAAACAATGGTGTTAGTAAAAGACCCCACATAATGATTGTAGGTTGGCTCAAGTGTTGGTTAATGTTTCTGGTCAGGCTAATACAGGCCACAGGGTGGTGGACCCTCCAGAAACGGTTGTGGCGGTGCAAGTATATGTCTGCGTCTCAGAGAAATTGGCCCCAAGGGATATTGTCGTTGAGGCCCTGGGTGTCAGTTTTGAGTTTAAAAACCCATCTCTGCTCTTTCTCGAACAGCTTCCGTTCCGAATTTTCTGTACTCTTTATGTATTCTAGTACTACCCATTTTAAATCACGAGGTGTGTGGTTGAATTCCAAATAATGGGATGACATCTTCGTTGTCGTGCGTTGGCATCTAATGTTGCCACGATGTTCACATATTCTGGTTCTAACTTTTCGAGTGGTCATACCTACATAGTGTGAATTGCAAGGGCAGGTTATCAGGTAGACTACTCTAGGTGTATTGCAATTCGTTAGATTGTGTAGTTGCCACGTCATACCATTGTTGACCACCGTTTTAGTGATCTTGGTGAGGTGGCAGACACTGCAAGTCCCACATGGGTAGTGGCCCATTGGTGTTGTCCCAGTGTTAACTGGTGTCCCTGATCTCACGTGCGTCGTCCGTGGGCTGGTGTGCACTAGCATGTCGCTTAAGCTTTTACCTCTTATGTGGGAGAACATGGGTTTGGGTATAGCCAGGTTGCCACTATTCAGAATACACCAGTGTTTTTGGATGACTTTTGAAACTCGGTCAGAAGCTATGCTGTATGTTGTAATACAGATCAGTCTTTTTTCTTCTTGGTCACTTTGTGGGGAACGGGGTTCAAGGAGGGTATTTCTATGGTTGTTCAAAGAGCGTTTTCTAGCGTGAGTCACAATTCGTCTGGGGTGGTTCCTTGCTATCAGTTTCTTAGTCAGTTGATCGGCCTGTCTCTTGAAATCACTGAGTTCCATACAGTTTCTCCTGATCCTTAGAAACTGTCCAAAAGGTAGGTTTTCTTTAAGATGTCTGGGGTGAACACTGTCATACAAGAGCAGACAATTTTTAGCAGTTGGTTTTTCATGAGTATTGGTCTTCAAAAAACCTTGTTCAGCAATGATATTGAGATCCAGAAAAACTAATTCCTTCCTACTCATGGTATGTGTGAATCTCAGAAAGGGGTTTTGTGTGTTGAGCCATACTATGAATTCCTCACCCGTTGATTCGGTGCCTTCCCAGATCACTAAAATGTCATCAATGTATCTTTTCCATGTTTTTATGTGCTTTAGGAAGGGGTTGGTCTGGTTGAGAATTCTGTGTGTCTCAAGGTGATGTACGTATAAGCCCTCCATACTAGGGGCATAGGTGCTCCCCATACTTGTCCCGTGTTGTTGGAGGAACAGCATGCCATCGAACCTGAAAATGTTTTCTGTAAGGGCCCACCTACAGCATTCCAGGACTAGGTGTCTGGGTGTGTGATAGCCCCATTCTGTTTCGAAAAGGACTTCCTTAATGATATCAAGAGTTTCTTGATGAGGTAGACTGGTGTAGAGGCTTTCAACATCAAGTCCAATCAGAATGTTGGTGTTAGGATTGAAAGTAAACTCCCGTAGGACACATAGGACTGCTTTTGTGTCCTTTAGATACGTTTCAGTGCTCTGAAATCATCCAAACTTCTTTTGCACTCATTGCTCTATAAATAGGCATTAGAGAAATGAAAGAAACTGCAAAATAGCTCAGAATAATATGAAGCAGCATTAACGCCATCATAGATACAACTCCCTTAGGTCTAGCAAGTATGTGTTATGTGCAACATTGACCCTATACCATACACTTCATGGATATCTAGTTCACATTAACAACCAACCACAGATATATGGGAAACCCTCATTGCACACGGTGTACAATCTGTATACAACTGTTCAGAGAGAAAAGAGTGGAGAGAGAGGGTATATTCAGCATCACCTGCAAAAAAGACATGTAATATTTGTTATGCTGAAGAAATATTCTAAATGTAGTACATAATGTATATTTATATGCAGTCATTCTTAGGGATATGTATGTCTATTTTATTGTACTGAGGTAATGAATAAGTGGGTTTATGATGCCACTCCCCAGATGCACTAGCTACACATCACCAACATCTCCAGCAACCAACTGACGTGTAATGAAGTACACCTGTATCTAAGTGGTGAAGTACACCTGTAACTAAGTGGTGAAGTCCTAACTTTTCACTCCCTCCTCCTTTGCATAGGCAGGTGTGCTGCATGTCATGTGCATATGAGGCTTGTTGGGCCTGGCCCTTTCTGAAGGACCACCCTTCCTGTGCCTTATTATGCTGAACCCGTTTTTGTTGGCTTTTAAGAATCTGTGCACTTTAGTCCCACTAATCAGAGGTAAAGTGCTTGTACTTTCCCTTGAAAACAAGGCAAATGTGGCCTACACGCGATTGTAACATTTAATTTAATTGTAAGACCTTAGTATTTGGTACTACATGTACCCAGGGCCTGTAAATTAAAAGCTACTAGAGGGCTGCAGCACTCATTGTGCCACCTACTAAAGTAGCCCTGTAAAACATGTCTCAGGCCTGCCACTGCAGCCTGTAGAGCAGTATTAAAACTGCCATTTCGATATGGCAAAGTTAACTTTTTGCCAAGCCTACGCCTCCCTTTTTAATACTTATAAGTCACCTCTAAGGTAGGCCATAAGGGCTCATAGGGCAGGATGCATAGAATATAAAATGTAGGATATATATATTTAAGTTTTAATGTCCTGGCAGTGAAAAATGTCTAAAGTCATGTTTCACTGTTTTAAGGCTATCTTAACACTGGATTACCTTAATACATTTAATAAATTATAACTTCAGTCTGGGAACAGATAGAGAAATGATTCTTTCACTCAAATGTATTGTAATTGAAAATCTTTTTTTATGTTAAAGCCACGTTTTAAGTTACTATTCTGAAAATGCTGCTTTAAGAAAGTTGGCAGTTTTCTGCCTAAATCAAATGTGCCTTTTTACCAGTATACAGGGTAACATGCCAATGAATGGTTCTCCTGTGGTGTTTTGGGTATTCCTTCCATACATGGCAACAAAAGGGCTTTGAGTGTGGGGGCAGGGTGTCCCTCTCCTGAGCAGAATGTCCTGGGGTCTATACTCAGCCTTCCTGAGCTTCAAAGGGTTGCCTCAAGGATGGCCAACTTCTTCCTGACTTTTAAGTGCTGCCTGCCCTGCTGCTGATAAATGCAGCTCACACATAGCACTGCCTGCCCTTTGTTGCCTGAATGGCACTGGGGATAAAAGTGTCACATCTAGAACCTCTCATCAGTACACTCTTGGACAAGTGAAAGATTCAGAAGAACTGTCCTGCTGTCTGAAGAAGGTAGACTGGGCCGCTTGGTGTCTTTAATCTAGGCTCCGCCAATGAGACTCTAAGCGTCAGTTGGCTGACCTCCTGTTTGTGCTACAGGGACACAATAAGCTTCCAGAGCCCCCCCTGCAACTGCGCAGCTTACCAGCACCAACTGGACGCGCCTGAGCCTGAGCCTGACTGCAGTCCTGAGTCCTGATCCCGAAGAGGTGCCCCCAGGTCCTGGACCCTTGGTTGGCATCAGAGTGTACTTCTCCTGAATTCAAGGTGAAACTACTGATGTTTTGGGCTCCTAGCGACTGTGAAGTAAACTCTTCGCACCCAACAGTGATCCCCTGTATCGACTGCCAATGTGAAGCCCCAGAGTACCTGCACTTTGCGCCAACAGCGACCGTCCATAATTCTCCACCTGCTCCTCACAAAGCTCCAGCGACGACCGGCTCTTCTTGGCAAAACAGCGACTGTCCATAACAGATGACCAGCTCCTCACGCTGACAACAACCTCCTCGCGGGCCCTGCTAATGCAAACGTCAGCTCCTCACATGGACACGAGAAGCTAAACTCTTCAGCGAGACGAATCTGGTACCTGTATCCGATCTGCACTCCATCCCGGTCAGCCTAAACTTGTAATTTGACTCCAGTCTAGTGCGACCAGAAGTCTGCGAGTGGCGCTTTCTGCTTTTTGGTGCAATCTTCACTTAAAAAAAATTTAAAAATCATTTCTCTGGCAACCCTGACAAGGACTGTGTTCATCTTTAACTGAAGCTTCCACCTCTCTCAACTAATAACCCAACTTCTTACAAGTCTTGTTCTAATATTCTTCACAAGAAAATTCATTGTAAATTAAAATCAGGTCATATGAAAAAATGTATAAATTACAAATGTATTTTTTTTTTTTTAAAGTAAGAGCTATTTTAAAATATGTTCACTTTATTTTCCTATTTGTCCCATTGTTTTGTTATTATTAATCCATTGATTTCTATTAGTGTGTGTTGCAGTATCAGTAATTGGGCATGTGTGGCACTTGACTTACTGCCAAGGCTTGGCTGGAGTACATTTGAGCCTCCTTTGCAGTAGTAGGGTTGTATTATAAACAGAAATCTATTTTGTCATTAGAAATTGTCTACCTCTTTTGTGCTTCTGCTGCATGTCCCTCCCTAAATCACTCTTTAAAGTCCTACATACCCCACTAATTTTGTATTAAATATTCCCCACTTTCCCATCAATCCTCCATGCCCATCCCACATTTTCGACTAAATCCTATACCTACTTGTATTGAGATCTGTGTTATGCACCACGGGGGACATCTCACTCTCCACAGAAAAATATAGGAGAGGCAGAGGTCTCCACCTGGAGGTTTTTGAATTTTGGAGTATGTACAGTTTTACTTGCTTACATGCACCTCAATGGCTTTTGTGAATAGGCTGCTCTGTGATATAATGGGTTTACAGGGACATCACCATTCTGAATGGCTGCCCAGCAGCCAATTAGAGTGGTCTAACTACTAGGACTCATTCTGATTGGTTGATGAAAGCCAAATACAGTTGTTAAAACTGCCTTCTCTTCCAGCAGTTCTGCTTGCTTGCCCTCAACCGATCAAATTAAGTATCTGTGAATCAACTAGTAAAATTAGCTACTGGGTAGTGAGTCGGAATAATCAGGTGTAGCCTGTCCCTCCACAGATTTTTTCTGCAGTCATGGAATGTGCGGACAACGGAAGTTGTTTTCCTGTGCATAGGCATTACATATTTCCCATTCTTGACCTTGCAAGAAAGAATTTGGTATTTTTTTAAGTGGAGCTCCACTCCCCAGAGGCAGTGTCGCCTTGGATTTTCAGGGCCCTGGGCAAGACATATTTTGCGACCCCTATTCATAACAACTTCCAATTGTATTACTCAATTTTGTGCTAATTGTAACACAAAAACAGTTGAAATATGTCTTTCCGACAACCCCAAAAATCCTTAAGATGATGCTGTGCAAAGAAAGACAGAGATGCAGGTAGGCAGAGGGAAGAAGAGAGATTCCGATATGGAAATAGACAAGGGGGTTTAGATAGAGACAATGTTTACCTTCCCAGTGGGCCCCCTGGCAAGTGGGGGCACTGGGCAATTGCTCAGTAGCGCCCGGCATTGCTCACGGGTGGGAGGGCAGGCGCGAGGGGTCGCGGGGGGATTCACGTGGGTGTCGTGGGGAAATAAAAAAAAAAAATTAAACTTACCTTTCCGCCGGGTCCCGCGTCTTCTCAGCTCCTGCTCTCCTGCCTCCGACAGGAACAGGAAGCAGTCAGCCAGGCTCCCTCCCCTAAGCCAATCACAACGCTGCTGCAAGCAGCGTTGTGATTGGTCAGGACGCCGCCCAGGCAGGGGCTAATGGGGCAGCCATGTTCTCCCTGCAAGCTGCAATGCAGCCTGCATGGAGAAGGGCAGAGTGTGCATGACTGGTTTGGGTGGCCCGAGATGGCTGACCAAACAGTCTTTGCGCACTCAGGAGTGGTTAAACCACTCATCCCCTGCCCAAAGAGCAGAGCAGCACTGCCCAACCACCCGCCCACAATGCGCAAAGCAAAGATAAAATGGTAATAACTTTCAGTTATTACCATTTTATGTTTTGGCTTTCTCACACTGCGAGAAAGCAGTGAGGCAACGCTCCTCTGCCCTAGTGGAGGAGCCGCCCCTGCAAATTGCTCACTTTCCCCTCGCCTTTAAAACGTCTCTACCCAGAGGTACTTGTGGAGGGGGCAGACTCTAACCTGCTTGCTTTCGGGTAAAATCATATCCTTCTGGCTCTATCATGATTTGTCCAGCTTTAAGATGATGATGAGGCAGAGCTGGAAAATCAGTGCACGGGCACTCTCTCTCTCTCTCTCTCTCTCTCTCTCTCTCTCTCTCTTGTGGTTTAAATAATGACAAAGGTAAAGGCCAAATAGAAACTAAATCAACGTGACAAACACAGAAACGTTGTCCAATAGCAAATCTGAAAGCATTATAATGAATAAGATTTATTCAATGCACATAGTTTTTCAGTCAATAACAAACTATAAATAAATCACTCACGTTTCAATGTATTACGAGACAGTGGTTAAAGACAAATAGAATACTTTGCTACACTGACCAAACTTGGCATTTTTCTATTCAAATAAGAGCATCTCAAGCTTATAGCTGATTCCTTAATTGGCAAAAAGTACTTTCACATTGGGTAAGCAACACCAGGTATTGTTTCATTGCACTTTCAGGCAATACACATTTAAACATCATACACCATTTTGAGTGGTTGGAAATATAAGACGCGTGGCTTTAGCAACGTTTGATTAAACACACATTTACACAAGCACACACTGGTTGTATATTACTCACATGGTCTTCAGTTGCTTATGCTTAATAACATACTTTTCGCTTTAGATAAACACAAAACAGGATAAACAAACAATACTTTACTGGGTTATTGATTGGCAACGCAGGCAGACTGGCCACGGTTGGACAAATATTTAGTAAAGAAGGTGTTGATCCACTCCGTTGTTCAAAAGAGGTTGAACTAATTAGGTACAGAGTATTGAATCTAATTAATTTTTAATGTTTCTTTAAAAATATCGCATCTAGTTTTTTTTTTATCTGATGGTGGCATTTTGGCCCTTTCAGGTGAAAGACTAATACTGAGTCTGGACTTCGGCCATTTGGCTGTACTCTTTTGAATGGACACTTCATTGTGGTTCATTACAGTCAATCCAATGTGGGAGTTTCTGCCCTGCCTTCGACCTTGGAGTTGCCTGGCTCCACATTCATGTTGATTTGGCAGGTCTCTGGTTCTGAGTGTGGAGGCAATGCCTTTTCAGTGTACTGCCCGTTCATCTCCAGGCCTCTCTTAGGGTGTTCACCGCAGGGCATGCTCTTTTATTCTTGCCCAGCCTTCCTGGCAGATATTCGCCCATTAGATCCTCTCCCTAGCAACATCCAGCTTCTGAGCTATCATGAACACAATGTTGCAGCTCCTACTTGCCTTGAGTTGCTATTGCGTTGCTTAATTTCTCACCAAGCTCTCTCCTTGGCTTTGTAGTTCAAATCAATCAATCAAAACGAGCTTTATTCGATTTTAAACATTAAAATCATAAAAGCAGGCATAAAAACATTTCATCTAATATCTGGTATATGAAATTTGTTAAAATACATAAGATACAAACCAGTTCCTAAAAAGTTCTTACAAGTTCATTTAAACAATAGACGGTTCCAGAAACATCAAAACAAGACTTATATTACTATGCATAATGTATCCCAGCTCCCAACACAGTCATTCTAATATGATTAATATCTGACAATTAAATACAAAGAGATTTCCTAGTTCTAAGCACACTTTTTAGGAAACCCACCATGGAACCAGTACAGTAAATATTTCCTAACATCTGTAAATATAAAAAAGCAGGGCGACATTGTCTCCATCCTCCTTGTTTTAGTAAAGGTGTTACCCATCTTCGCCTTTCATTAATATAAAATTTACAGAATAAAATTACATGTATTGTTGTTTGTGGAGAAATATTGTCACAAGGGCAACGACAGAGTTCCCTCGACCAGTTGTTTAAATCAGGAAAACTAATTAAACGATGAAAGATTCCAAATCGGAATCTTGTTAGTAGATATCTATCGTAACCCCCAAAATACATGTCAGATACGGTTGAATAGCATAAGTTGCAATTATTATTTGATGCTGAACCACCGTAGGTTTACTCATTTCCAAGGTTAACCGGTTTTCTTCCAGGTGGGTCATACAGATTTTTTTTAAATCCTTCCTGGTAATAGAATTCATTTTTTCAGGTAGAAAGTAAAACTCTGGGTGTCCAATATCCTGCATAAAGTTTTTTACATATTTTAGCCATGGGATCTTGGAAGCATTATCTAGTCTCATCGCATCAGTTATTATTTCCCTGTTTAAGCCAGTGCTAACAGAGATCCATATTCTGTGCCAGAGCAGCACCGGTTGTACCTTGATTAGGTCAGAAATATATAATACACCTAGTTCACTGTGACAGTTAAAAACAGGGGCACTGACTGGGACCGCTAAAATGAATTTTAAAAAAGCATTTTCTATATATTGAATCGATGTACAATCTTGAAAACCCCAGATGCCTGCCCCAAAAACAGCTATACTCACACATTTGGCTTGATACATTTTTAGAAGAATTTCTGGTGGCCTTCTCCCCAATTTTTTTGTAAAATTCATTAAAGCTGCGGTGGATTTCATAAACAGAAGGCTCCTAGCCTTAATTGCTTTTGCCCAGGAGCCAGTTCGATTAAAAAGGACCCCCAAATAACAAAAAGAGTTAACAGTTTCCACCCTACGCCCCCCCGCATTGTAACTTCTATTCTTATTTTTCCCTCTCTCACATGACATGATAAAGCTTTTCTTAACATTCATTTTTAATCCAAGATTATCCATAAAGCTAGCATAAAAGGTGAGAGCCCTCTGTAAACCGATCTGGGTACGAGCCATAAGTACTGCATCATCGGCATAGAGGAGAGAGCATATAGGGCGGTTATTGACATATGGTGAATCCCTAACATGTGACACCAACTCCTGTTCCAAGGCATTTGTATATAGTGTGAACAGGAGTGGTGCCAAAACACACCCTTGCCTTACACCCCTCTCCACTTTAAATGGCACAGTACACTCTCCCTTAAGTCCATAACGGACTTTTGCAGTGGCACCACAATATAGCTGCCTTAAAAACTGGATTAAAACAGGATCCACCTTTAAATCACTAAGAACGCCCCACAGTTTATTATGAATTACGCAGTCAAATGCGGCTGTTAGATCAACAAATGCCAAGTAAAATTTTCCTGTTTTTGCCTGCGTATATTTTCCAATTAAAATACTAAGATTAAGAATTTGCTCGTTGACTCCTAAGCCAGATCTGAAACCATATTGTACGTCACTTAAAATACTTTCATCTTCCGCCCACACCTGCAACCGATCTAAAACAATCCTGCCCGCTACTTTCATAAGCGAATCTAACAAAGATATTGGGCGGTAGCAGGCAGGATTTTCCCGCTCCCCCTTCTTAAAAATAGGGACTATAATTGATTCTGACCATGTGCTTATAAATCCCTTTTCACAACATGCTTTTAGGACCCGAGTAAGAATGGGGCCCCACATCTCCAAGTTCGACTTAAAGAGATCAATTGGTACCCCATCCGGGCCAGCGGCCTTGCCACTCTTACTTGTATTTATGGCCATGATTACGTCATGCAAGGAAATATCAAAATCAATTGGCGTAAAATTCTGGTAGGTCCACTCAGTATCTTGGCTATGGATTGCTTCCTCAGTGGCCCCCGAGTACACACTTGAAAAAAAGTCCACCCACGTTTTTTCCGCTATCGCCACTTCAATTGATGGTACATCTAATCTATGATTGAGGAAAGGGGCATTCACGGCTAGCCAGAATTTAGAGCTGTCCCTACTTATTGAGGCTTCACTGAGATTCTTCCAGGCCTTTTCTTTTAACTCGATTATCCTGTTTTTCCTAGCTTCGTTATAAAGCTTTCTACAGGACCTAATCACCTCTTTATCCCTAGTTGATCTATGTAGGGCACTCTTTAGGTTAGAATAACTTTTTGTACAATTATTATCAAACCATCCCTGTCTGGAGTTACGTGTACCTTTATTTTCCGCTTGCAACGTATTTTTTACGATTTCAGTAATGGAAGAAAAAGCCTTTAAAACGTTTTCATGCGATGGATTATCACTTAAACATATTAAAATTGGGTCTAATGCCTTTGTGACTATTTCTTTGCTTAATTTTATAGGGTCCCGGCTCGCCCAGCGAATCGCATAGCAATTTATTCTTCCCAACTCTATATTTTGCACCCATGCTAATGTATTACAAGTTTTCCTTGCTAAACAGTTTGGAATTGCTATTTTCACACTTATAGCTAAATGGTCACTCATCACATTTTGGTGAATATTATACCCTTTTACATAACATGCATGTCGATTTGGTATAATAATAAAGTCTATAGT
The DNA here is from genome assembly GCA_963921515.1 of Calotriton arnoldi. Taxonomy (NCBI): domain Eukaryota; kingdom Metazoa; phylum Chordata; class Amphibia; order Caudata; family Salamandridae; genus Calotriton; species Calotriton arnoldi. The sequence continues at coordinate 1,104,235 of CAWUFW010003189.1, read as the reverse complement.
CGATTCAGCTCCTCTACCTATAAATGTATGACCAAACTCCACTCTTGGAGAACATAAGCAATTTGAAAAACCAAAATCATGTTTATACATAATCTCATTAAACAGTTCACCTTTATCTGAGTGGAAAAAATGAAACGGAGGGTCATCGTCTTCCAAAGTTAGTCCACATTTCCCTATTTCAGCCAATGGGCACAGACCAACGTTAAAATCCCCTCCCCAAATAGGGATAATTTCAGTCTCGCTTTTTAGTTTTAAATTACTAATGTCGTCGCTAAGCTTCCCTAATATAACCCCCAATTGCCCCTTTTCCACATTATTATAAAAATTGATCAGAACCAATGTACAATTTGCTACCGTATGTATTAAAACAATTTGATAATAAATTTCAGATCTAACCATCTCGACATTATGTGCCCCTAGCAGGTTTGAGACATATACACATATTCCCCCCTTGGATCTGCCACTCGCTGATTCAATAGCTGGTGTGTGGAATGTCTTGAATCCATTAATGTGTATTTCATCGATAACCCATGTCTCTTGTAAGCACAATATATCAAAATTGCTAATAAAATTCAACCAGACCGGATCATTCACTTTATTCCTTAGGCCCGCTATATTCCAAAACAGGATTCTACATAGTCCCGTTGCTTGGTCGGTTATTTCAGTGTAATCTGCCTTAATGGGATCCTCACTATTAGGGTTATTTTCCCCCTCATCTTCTGGCTCATCATGAGTTGTGCCACACAGGGTAGATACACATGGGATTTCAACACCTTGATCGTTTCCGGTTTCAATTCCTGACGAATTCTGGCAGATTGATAGTCAATCATTTTCATCCAAAGTGGTTAGCGGCCCAAATCTGTTTGACACTGCTAAATTATATAGTGGACCATCCAAGGCCTGTCTATAGAGCCCTTGATTTTCAGGTTTTTCCGGACACGATGGCTGGTAAAAAAAGTCCAACGGATATACTTGAATACTAGTATTAGTTGCGCTCGAATTTTGTATTCTCAGTAAAATTTCCCTTACCAACGCTGGTGATCCTAACGAAAGGACAATGCAGTCGCCTTCAAAAAAATTTCTATTATTTCCTATCCAATTAATTCTCCTCACCATCTTAAATTCCCCAAAAAGTGCTCTGGTCAGACCTATCCGATTACCCAGCCAGTGTATTGTCTTATTTCTTAGGGCATGCCAAGTTTCCGTTTCTTGCACAGAAAGAGAGGGAACATTGGCTAAAATAACAGTATACGGTACAGCAGCCGGTGGCAGGTTAAGTGTTGTTGCATTTTGCGTCACCCCGGGGGTATTGTTAATTATTGTACTAGTACTTTCCCCTCCTATCCGTCTTTCAGCTCTTTTGTGGCCAATCCCTCCCGTCTCATTTAATCTGTGCTCCCTACTCCCTAATGGGGGCCTATTTTCCGTGCTTGCTGTTATAATCGGATGAGGTTCATATGGCTCACCCTGTTCAATTGCTCCTTGTGGACCCTTTACTGACCGAGGAATGGTTTTTAAAACACCCTTCTCGGGGCATATAGGCGTACCCAGTAACTTCTGAGTTTCTACAACCCTTTCTTGTGCGGCCTTATTCTGGGCTGCTAGGACTTTCTCCAAACCTACTTCTATTTTGTCCAATCTGCCCGCAAGAGTACTGATAGATTTTGTAACGAACTCCTTTAGGTCCTTAATGACCGAGGGCAGATTTACTGGCTCACATAGAGGTACATTGCTACTTTTCCTCCCCATCGGTACACCTACACTGCCTGTATCCCTCTGTGTTTTATTTTTGGCACCCTGCAATTTTCCCTGTAACTTTCTTGGGTGAGTTGTAATTAGTCTAGGAGTAGGAGTAGGAGTCGGTTGGGTTATATGTGTACCTTCAACAGTTTTATCAGGTTTACTTAAAATTAGCGATTTACAAGATTTTTTTTGGGGGGGGGGTGAATGGTCATTATCCAATTCCCCAAAAGGAATAACATCGGAGATTTCCTGAATACAGCCATTTTTACGTTGCACTTTCGGGGGATCTTTCACAGCAGCCACTACATCCCTTGGCATGGTACTATCTGTTATTTTTTGTAATACTAATGGTGGATCCACAGTATCAATATTTAGTGTTTCTTCCACAGAGCTTATCTGCCTTTCGATGTCACCAACTGCCCCTGTTAGGTAATTTAGCAGAGTCATATTAACTTTCCTGTGCTTACTTGGTGTTTTCAATATCTGACTCGCCACTTGCTTCCTTTTCCCCATAGTGCAGGTCAATTAATTACCTACTACTACAACTGTGGGTCTGAAACTCAAAGATCCCCAAGGGAGATCCACCAGTACACAGCCTATTTGCTAGCTTAACCACAAAAAATATAAAATGCAATATTCTCCTAACGTAAAGTCAAGATCTAAAGAGGATCTGGAGAGCAAAAAGTGCAAATGTGCAAAAATGCAAAAGTGCAAATATGCAAAAGTGCGAATGCTACCACTGGGTTCCAATTGTCCTCAGATATTAAATAAATGAATAAATAACCATATTTCACAAACTATACATATACAATTTAAACTACAATTTAAACTATTAAAAATTCTGTTAGGAATACAAGCAAAGCGCCAAGTGCAAAGTACATAAAAGTTAAAAGAAATAAAACCTGGTACACGAGCTACAGGGACCTCTAAAATGCTAGTAGCAAGATATTAATGTGCAAAATAGCAAGTTGTTTAAAGTCACCTATAATTGGTAACACACGTGGCCTCCAACCAATTGTGTGCAGTTGGTCACTCGGGTAGGTGAATCACAGTACCTTTAAGTCCAGTCTTATTTAGAGACACGACCCTAAACGTTCGGGAGGTGGCCCTGCCCTGCCTCTTCCTGGCACTGACGGGCAAGGACGGGCCCGCCCTTGGCCCGGGCTTCGCCCGCGCGCGTCCCGCGAAGCGGGTGCCGCGAGTCGTTAAATACGGCCCCCTGGGCGCACAGCAGTGATGTCGGCGCCTCCAGGCGCGTACAGCAGGGCTCTCTGGGACTTGGAGTCCCCCCACAGGTCACTGTTCGGCGGCGATGCGGCTCCCGCGAAGCGGGTGCCGCGAGTCGTTAAATACGGCCCCCTGGGCGCACAGCAGTGATGTCGGCGCCTCCAGGCGCGTACAGCAGGGCTCTCTGGGACTTGGAGTCCCCCCACAGGTCACTGTTCGGCGGCGATGCGGCTCCCGCGAAGCGGGTACCGCGAGGCGTTAAATATGCCCCCCTGGGCGCACAGCAGTGATGTCGGCGCCTCCAGGCGTGTACAGCAGGGCTCTCTGGGACTTGGAGTCCCCCCACAGGTCATCCTTTCTAGTCCCATCGAAGTAGGTAGGTGTTAGTCTTTCTTCCGCATGTTGTTGTCAAGGCTTGCAGATTTCACTTATTCCAAAAAGACACAGATCGTAAACGCCAACCAGCATGAAGCAAGATGGCTGGACTGGAACTTTCTCAATTTCCGTTAGACGCCGCTCCATTCCATCCTCGTTGCCATTACTGAGGGGTCTCGCAAGTTTGCAGTATGAATAAATTCCTCTGCTCAGGGGCTGGCCGAACAATCTTTGCAATTTCCTGCTTTGTAGTTCTTTGGGTCTAGATTCTGTTGTTAGTTGTGGCTCTTTTTTCTTCCCAGCCTTAGGACATTCGGTAGGTGACATATATTATCTGGATAATTGGCGCTGGCGTTTAGCACTATTTTCAGGGGTCATGGTAAGTCTCTCTATAAGGATTCCAGGAAATCACACTCTGGGCCTCAGTGTTTCCTTCTTGTGTCTTGTGTTTCCTCATTCTGCAGTCTTTCATATATGTGGTTTTGCCTGCATCTGGATCCCCTGGGTCGATGTTTACTCATTTGTTGCTTCTCCTTTCACAAAGTTTCAAATGTCATTTGCCAGTGGCCACCAGTACAGGGCTGTGAAGCTTCCTTCTGACAATCCTCAAGTGATGTACTCCTTTGTCTCTCTCGGCACTTGTGGAGGTGTGCATGTAGGCCTTCGAGCTGGGATGGTGGGCCCCTCTGCTGAGTTGCTGTACACAGTACTGTGGCTCCTTTTGCAGAATTCCCAATTGTTCCCCAGGTACCTTGACAGCAGGGTTATGACTCTTCTTTGGTTGCCCCTCTCCTACTGGGCCTTCTCTGATCCCTTGGCTGACCTATCTCTCCTCCACCATGAAAAGTTTAGGGAGACCAGAACTTTATCTCGATCCAAGTGGTATTGTCCAAACTGATAAAAGATGGGTCAAAGAAGCGTTTAGAGATAAGATGGCAGCAGATCATGAGACTTCAGCACTGCATAAGCTTTTAGCACATCATGCGATTTGAGCGAAAACTGTAGGTGGCTTAGAGCCGTACCTTACTTTGGACATGCCCTGCCACCAGCGACAATTGCTGAGATTTTTTAGGCTTAATTTATTACCACGGCTACTGCCCACTACTCTTGGGGACATATTCACAAGAACGTGTGATAACCACCGCAAGTTTAGCTTAACGCAACTTTGCACATCGCAGTCCATCGTGGGAAAACAACGCCGTGTTAACGTAGCATTCTCAACCTGGCATCACCATGCGATAGTCATACGATAATACGTCAAATGACCGCGTTAAAAATAACGCGACGCCGAAAAAATGCGAAACACCAACGCGAATAAAGTTGCGATGAGGCCAACCTCGAAAAAAAACGAGCGACAACCAGCGATAGTCCTGCAATACCAACGCGTCTGGCGGGAAAATGCACCATAAAAGCTGAACAAGAAAAACACACCATAAACAAATCAAACTGCGCAGCAACATGGATGCACCCAGGACCAGTGCCCAGGTCAACGTGAACCCCACAAGCCCCACAGACCACCAGCAAGGAACCTCGGGGTCGGGGAAGGCCAAGGAGAAGAGGAAGAGGAAGACGGGTACAGTCCGCAGGAAAACCCGATCGTCGTCACGGAGGTGACAGAGCACCAACAACAACTGTCCGTCACCACCACCGTGTCATTGGCAATACAGATGGAAAAATGCCATCCCATCGTGAATGCAGTCGGAGTGCCGAGGAGGCCAAGATGCGCTGGCACGATGTCAAAAGCCAATCCAAGCAGAAACCCGCTGCCAACAGGAAGGCGGCAACGGCGAATGGAGGTGGGAGTCCTGCGCCACAGGAGGATCTGGAGCAATGGTGGCCACAGTCATTACTGTGGAGACGGTGCAAGAAGTCTGTAGTCCGGACCCTGCTCGCCATGACCTGACACAACATCAACAGGGTGAGTAACGAACAGGGACTGGCGGGACGGGCACAATGGCACACATGCACAACCACGTGTAGCTCACCGCACACCCACAACGACCCTGGGTCATGTCCCTGATCCCCGGGGCACACTGCAGCACACATAAAAACATCAAGTAGGCCCCCATACACCATGTGCCCGAAGGGGTCCCACCCCACACAACACCAATTCCACAACACAGACATGCAACAGTACGAAACACAGCAAAGATGCGTATGCGAGAGCCACACTGACAATGCAAGTGACACCACATGACGAGCAGCATGGTCGGAGTAAAATCACCATGACACTGTGCACGCCACAAGACTGAGGTGGCTGAGTGTAAACCACATCCGGAAGGAGCAGGTCACACTCTGACACATCCACGTGCACAAACAACCACTGACTTCAACAATACATCTGCAGACAAACAATGCACAAGAGTACAAAAACCTTCCAAGAGCACAAATGACCCAAGTCGCCAACATAACAGCACCTCAAAAACATGAAAGCCAAAGGCACACCGCCTCCAAGGGATAAGGGGCAGCAAAATCACAGCTGCAGGTGCGACTCGCACACAATGCAGCACAAACACATAGCAATCACAGCACATCCACATGGACGACAATGTGGGACACAGTGCAACACTTAAACTGCAGAACAGAGGACACAACTGGGTCCGCCTGTGTGTAGAAAATGGCCAATCACATCTGACATAGCAGGAAACTGTGAGATGAAAATGTACGTGTACAACATCACCCACCTCATGTAGTCCAAATGTCCACTATCACGCATCAAATAGTCCGCCCCTCCCAAACAGTCACAATGTACATTGTCATGCAGTCTGTATGTAAACTCGAACAATGCGTCAACATACATGCCAACACAATGTCAACAAGCATCTCCCCTTCACATTGCAGCGGGACAAACAACACCTCCAGCAGAGCAGACCTGACAGCCCATCAGTGATGCTGAAGAGGACCTCCACACTTCCGACACCGACGCCCCACAACAGTCCATGGACATCCCAGGCAATAGAGCTCCAGGAGCTGGGCAGCCCCGCTGCATCGAGGATTCACCACCCCCTGCACGGACAACACAGCTGGATGCACCCACCACCCTGGCTGGCTCCCAGCAGCCCACCTAAGCACACATCCCATTCCAAGGCCAGCTGTCAGACTGCCAGAAGGGGCTGGCCGAACAGGTGCGGGTGGGGTACTACCTCATGGAAGATGAACTAGATCAAATACGTGGGAGTCCAAGTCCCATCAGGGACCACCTACACTCCCCAACGGAGACCCACACTGCGACAGAGACACATGCCTTTGCACATTTCCAGTACTGAACCACACCCAGAGCCACAGGATAATCATCCACACCCCCACGCTGGACTGGCGTACGCCTGCCCAGGTCACTCCTCTTACGTATTGAGTGGGGACGACAAAGCTACATGTGCAATGTCTCACCCGCTGCCTGCGGTGACAGGGCTGCGTCCTCTGTACATGGCACAATGTAAGGTTGTAGGGCCCGGGGCCCTAATGCATACATCATGAGCACACGGACACACTCAGATAGTTCGTTGAACTGGCTACGGGCACGTGCGCTCGACACCTTTATTGGCATGGTCACATGTACAGTGACGCATGTGCTGGATGTGTGTGGGGTGAGTGTAAGCCAGCCCTCATGGAGTCGTTGATGCTGGCAACAACTTGAACAGTGATCACAATAAAAGCGGAAACAGAAAACACCAGCATAACAGGAACAACTGTGAAGCATCATGGTGGTAGCCGGAGAAAGTACAGTGTGCACCCAACATGCAAGCAGAATTGTCCATGAATTGTGGTGCATTGAGTCAGTGGCACCTGAAGAGCTGAGCAGGGTATCAACCTGATGATGGCACCCACGACAGGTGTGAGCATCTCTGATAGTCCGGCAGTAAGACACTTCCGACTCTGGCACCTGTTGTTTGGAGTTGGTCCTGGCGGTGGTGGCGTGTGTATCCTGCGGTGATGCGACGTCTGGGCAGGTCAGGATTCGATTTGATGTGTGAGCCCAGGTGGACCGCAGTTGTGGCTGGAGGCAGCGGACAGCGCAGGGCCACAGACACATGGCCTTGATGACCCCCAGTCCATCGACCCAGAGGCCATCCAATATGCTATCAGAGAGGGGCCATGACTTGAGCTTGCACAGAGTTAGTGGCCACGGATGCACTGCAGCCGCACAGGCCCACCGCCATGGGACGGTGACTTGCGGTGCAGTGAGATAGGGCCACGCGAGGTGAGCGGGTCCTCGTCGATGTCGAAGGTGAATGTAGCGGAGGTTTGCGGGGGACAGTGGAAGGTGTCCTCCAGGGCATGATGCAGAGGGCAGAAGCCGGCTGGAAGCGGCAAATGGAGGAGTGGAATGCTACAGCCTCGTATTTGCCACAAAGTCAGTATCACCGACATGATGATGAAGACAACCCCCAGTCCATAGATTCAGTCGCCACCAAAGTTCAACCAGAAAGTGTCCATCGATGTCGGGGAACAGACTTAGTGGCACCGGAGCTGAAAGGGGATGCAGTCTGCGATGAGGCCAGTACAATGATATCAAGTCTGCCATAAATGAATCATGACTGAATTCCCAATGTGTGACCTACTCGACCACAGTGTAGGCCGAAGGCGTAGTCATCAAGGGCCCAGAGTCACGTGTGGTTGGGATGCCATGCACATACTTTGTGTCACCACATCGAAGGGAGTATAGTGATTTAAACTCAGCATTGATATGTGTACTCGGCCATCGTGTAATCAAGACTCAGTTCCAGATGTGTGACCTACTTGACCGCAGTGTAGGCCTGAGGCAGCGGTCAGCAGGGGCCCACAGCCACGTGTCGTTGGCCCGCGATGCACAGAGTTAGTGACACCAGAGCAGTTGTCGGCAGTGTTCGATCACCTCCGTAACGATGATCCTCTTCTCCTCCGGACTGAACCGCGTCTTCCTCTTACTCGTCTCCTTGCGTACATTGATATGAACTCCGCCATGCAGAAATCACGACTCAGTTCCACATGTGTGACCCACTCGACCGCAGTGTAGGGTGAAGGCAGTAGTCAGCAAGGGACCACAGACAGGTGTAGTTCGAATGCTATGCACAGAGTTGGTGGCACCACATCGAAGGGAGTACAGTGATATAAACTCAGCCATAAGGTGTGTACTCTGCCATTGCATAATCAAGACTCAGTTCCAAATGTGTGACCTACTTGACCGTAGTGTAGGCCGGAGGCAGCGGTGGAGTACGTCAACGAGAAAGGAGTAAAGCGGGCATGTGTCACGGAGGCTGTGATGGTCTGAGGAGGCTGCCAAGGTCGCGGGCTTCTGGGCTTGGAGCTTGCGCCGGCACGTGGTGGGCCCTCTCCGACACACGCCGGTGTCGGCAGGTGAGCAATGAGGCCTGGCTGCGCAGGGACGGGCATGACAGGTTCGGGGTCCAGCGGCCCGGGGTGCAGCAGGCGCACAGGATCGCAGGCCACACCGCTCACGGCGACGGCGTCTGCCTCGTGGAGGGGTGGGAGGCGCCGCCCTGGCAGACACGTTGGGCATTCTGGAAGAGAACCACGCCCAGAGCTACGTGCTTTTTATTTACACTCCTACGCTGGCCTGGTGTCCTCCGGGCCAGCCCACTCCGCACACGCTTACAGGGGGACGTCACAAGCTACATTTCCGCGATCTTCCCCACTGGCTGGGGTGACATGGTTGCGTCCACTGTCCACTACACTCCAAACACCAGCAGTGCATGTAGACATGGCTATGTCTGTGGTCTGCATACTGCAGTCTGTCCAGCACATCTCCGCCAAACTTGGCATTGTGTACATTCTCATTCATGGGTCACTTGCCTCCTTCGCACATGCCTGGTTCCCACCTCTCCCCACATTCCGGTATTGTGTGGCTGAGGTGCCATGCCATTGATGGCTCATGTACATGGCTAACCAATGTTGCCACAGTAAGTTGTGCTGTCATGTCTGGTGGGGGGCATGTTGTTTGGCATGTTGTATGTGATTTTGTGACGTGTGCAGTGCCAGAGTTGTGAGTTGCATGATTGTGGGGTTGAGGTGTGTGGTGTGTTCATTTGGTACTTGCTAACGAGCAGTGCATTCCCATGGGTGCCATCCTGGAAGCACTGGTTGATGTTGGACTGTCGGAAGATGAAGGGATCATGCACACTGCCTGGGTAGTTGGCTATGACATTGGTGAGGAGTCCCCTGTGGTCCACTATTGCCTGCACATTGATGGGATGCATGTGCTTTCTGTTGCGGTAATTGTGTGTGGTGTTGGCAGGGGGCACAAGTGGGACAAGTGTGCAGTCGATTGCCCCCGGACACGTGCGGGGATCCAGCTATGGCGTATAGTCCTTGCTTGGTCTCCAGCTGTTCCTGCGCATTGTGGGGAACGTATGGGTGCTGGGGTCCCTAGCTGGTGAGGGCATCCAGGACAGTTGTGAGGAACTTGGATGGGGCTGGCTGTGAGACTCCTCCGACTTGGGCAGTTGTTGTTTGGGAGGATACCAGAGGCCAACAGGTGCAGCACAGCCAGCAGCTTTGTCTGCGGAGGGATGTTGGTTGTCCGCTGTGTTGGTACCGTCAGCCTGTGGGCAATGATGTTCAGGATGTCGGTGGATGGTTGTCCTTTTGGGCCTGTGGTGGGCATTGGCATTGTCTGGTGTTAGGTCTGTGGGGCTGGTGCATTTCCTGAAGGTCCGCTGTCTTTGTCTGCGCTGCCTCTGTGGTGGTCTGGGGGGGCGGGGGTGGTCAGTTGGGGGTGTGGCTGTCCTGGGGGTGGTGGCTGTGGGTGTTGTTGCCCTCTCGGGGCTCCGGGGTGCATGGTGAGTGGCTCCATGGCATCTGTTGTTCTTCAGGTGTGGCTGTGGGCTGGGCTCCCTTTTCTTGTGCAGGTTGACGTCCGACTTTGCACCAAGTCAGAGCAGGTGTTAATTTCCTGCTGGTAACACGCCGTATCGCCTGTTTTGTGTTCCTATCACTGATGTGGCTGGTCGTTGAGAATGTTGCGTTGTGGTGTTGTTGCAGCTTTTTGCTCGGGAACGCCTACTCGCATCTCATTAGCGTTAGTTGCCGGGGTCATCTGTGGCGATGTTTTTTGCGACTGCTTTCGCAGGAAAACTGGTGTTATGGGCTGTTAGCACCAACTTGTGAATGGGGCGATAAATTTAGCGCGACTTTGGATGCGTTAAAGTGCTGATAACTCGGCGATAGCTCCTTGAGAATATGCCCCATGGTTGCTTTAAGGACTCGAGGTTGCCTTTGTGTGATTGTGAAAATGTTTCCATTAATGATAACTTGCACATAGTCATGATCTGTCCGAAATATAATTATCTGCGTTCAAAATACATACTTCCACTACTGAAGCCCATGAATTTTAACCAAGTGAGACCTGTATTACTGTTCCTGCAGTTATTAACCACCCCCGCTGTGTGCTATTTTTTATCCCGCTATCTTTCTGGCATTTTAAAGCCAATCAAATTTTAATTTATTTGATGTTTATAAAATGTATCGTACTGTGCTTGACGTTTATGATTTTATTTTCTAAAATCGAATGAAGAATATATTGGTTGAGTGATTGACTGGGTGTGCCTGTCCATGTCTACTGCATGTCAGGTCTGTGTTGGCCTTTTGTTCTTTGTCATCTGCCTTCTGGGGAGTCTGACTTTGCTACCACACTATGTTGCTAGGTTGAGTCAAAGATCTCCAGTACCCATGTCTGCCAGTGTTCTCTTTTCCCAGTTCAGTGCAGGGTCGTCCATTGAGGTCTTCCAGCCTTTTAGGTAAAGCTGGACAGTCCTCCATCCAGTCCTGTCATGCTGCTTCTTGCGCTGCTCCCTCTTCTTTATCTCCCACTCTGGGTAGGTTAGTGGGGTTTGGAGGTCACTGGACTTTGGGTCTCAAGCTCTTGTAGATGTTCTTTCAGATTCCACTTGCTCCTGTATTTCGGTTCTCTTTCCTCCACCTTGCACTGTGTTGGGGTTTCATATGCTTTGTTGCTAATTGGGTTGTGTACTTTTTGGCCGTTCACATTCTCATTTTAAAAAGGACTTAGTCAAGGATGAGTTTACAATGTAGTGCACCAATTACTTACCTGTAATCGTCATTGTTTTACTCTCCCTTATCTAAGTACACACTGCTCACTGTTAGTCCCCTGGTTTATTGACCTTGATCCCAAGTGCTTGCTGACAACAGGAGAGGGCGTAGACATGCCTCCACTCAATAGTCACTCCAGGCGTGGCAAGGTCTGAGGAGGAGGCCAGAAGGAAGTAGGGACTGTTTTGGATGTTTGACTACGTCACATGGTGCCTCGGTTAGACTCCACGGGGCATATTATCAAGGAATAGCGATATTTATCGCTAACCGCGCTTAGCGCAATTGTTTTAACGCCGCCTATCGCTGGAAAATATCGCTGAGATAACACCCTATTAACAAGGTTTATCTCCATAGCGATAAAATTTCCAGCGATAGCGGTGAAATGTGAGAATATCGCTGGAAAAGCAGCGATATTCTCGCATTAACTGCAAGGATGGATTTAGCCTGACAATCCACCTCCTATACTTTAAACAGGTAAAGTCATACTCAGTAGCAGGTGTTAAAATCTAGCGATAAACGCGCTTAGCGCGATTAATTTTATCGCTTCGCCTGCCTTGTTAATAGGGGTTAGTTGTGTTAGCGACTGTTTTCAGTCGCTATTAGTGGGGAACGCCTACCTTGCATGTCATTAGCGATATTTATCGCTGGCATGCAAGGCGATGGTAAAACCGGCCGCTAACGCATGAAAGCTGTCGCTAACGCCTGTTAGCGACAGCTTGCTGATAGGGCGATAAAATTATCGCCGCTTTAGCTGCAAAAAGTGCCGCTAAAGCGGCGATAAAGCCCTTGATAATATGCCCCCACATTATTAATGTACCTATGCAAATAAGACAAGAAAAGGTATTCATATTACTTAAAATTACTGGTGCATAAGAGGCACGTTTTTAGTAGAGTCTTGCTCGAGGAGGCCAATGCGGTGGCAGGCTCCCACTTTACAATATCCTGTTAAGATAATAAGATTGAGTGCTTTTGATTTGAATACAGACTTTCTGAGACATGAAAAAGTGCGACTTTTCTGCAATTTATCATACGGATTATATTAAAAGGTGAATTTTAATGCTGTCATTAAAAGGAAACAGCACTGACATGAACTATTTGATCTGATGAAAAAAGCACGAAAACAGCAGCTCATAAGTAGTTTTCGCCACCTCTCCGATATCACAGCGTCATGTGCTGGAAAAGCCCTAGAAATATATCTATGCAGACATGAATGTGGTTGCATCCGGTGGTGGGAGTAATCAAAACACTAGTAAAACAGCTGCAATAAATTACATGCAAATTAATGTAAATTGATTACAACATCAAACGAGAAGGAACGCCACGAATCGACAGCATAGGCATGTTTTATTTCTCTACCAAGAAGAGATGGAGGTGTTTCTGCAGCCTTACTTCGGCCTGTGTACACAAAGGAACAGAAGGCGCGCATTCTGGGCATTGTCCTTAGGAACAGACTCTATTTACCTTCACGAGGACAAGAGGGCTGGGATGCCCACAGCCACCGCAGTTACTATCGCAACATGAGCAACTCAGTGGGGGAGGAATGTATCTTGTAAAAAAAAGCACTTTGAGGGCCTCAAACCCACGTGGTGTTGTGACTGGGTTTCATGTTGTGGCTGCCATTTTTACAGCTGCTGATGTGATATTGACGTGAATGGGAGTGCCATCTGCGGAGGCAGCGGTGCTCACTTGAAAACCCGCTACTACTGGTCATGGTTTCAGTGTAAGCTTAATTACAAGCCTTTGAAATGTGTCAAACACACAATTGAAACACGCGGGCCCTTGTCTGCCAAACTATCAACATATTGAATATGGACTACTTCCCGCCTTCGGCCTGAAAGGAATGAATCAAACAAATCGTCATTGTATTGAATATTTCAGGCCCTGTATGTCACCCATAAAATTATTGTCGGCAAAGCCATTGACAATAAAAAGGCGTATTTGGCGATAACATCACAGAATAAAACAGAAGTCACAAAGATGAGAACGGTGAATAAATTCACAGGAGCATCTGTGAATACAAAAAGAAAGTAATGTGTATTTCTGGACATTCCAAGGATCGTCTAAAGTATACCAAAGCCCATATTTATCAAGATTTTGCACTACGCAAGGGGGTGTGAGGGTGACGCAAAACCTAAGTGAGATGTATCAAGCCACGTGGCCCTGCATGGTTTGATAAATCTAGAGTAACGCAAGGCAGCACAAATTGCTGCCTTGCCTTACTCTGCCCCAGAGAGGTCTTCCCACGCATCCACCCATGGATTTTGGCGCATTCCCAGATTTACTATTAGTGGTAGACCTGGGTATGCATCAAAACGCTACACCTCCCCGGTGAGGTGTAACAAGGAGAAATATCTTTATTTCTCCTTGTTTTTTCCTCTTTCTAGGTGTGCTACATTCCACAGCAGGCACAGAAAGAGGCAAAGGATCTCAGGATTGTTTTTTGAAGGAAGGTGTCCCTTCCTGCACAAATACAATCCTGTCTACAACGTGAGGCACCCTTGCAACATGACGAAAGGTGTGCCAGCATTGGAGATAGGCAGCCAAAAGTGTGCCAGCACTAGGAAAGTGCAGGAATGCGCAGAATTTTTTTTAAATACGGCATACTACTGCCTTTTTACACAGCACAGTAAGGTGGCTTGCTGCGTTGCTCTGCATGGATGAGTGATACATCTGTCCCCAAATAATTAAGGTAACATATATCCATGTAGTCTTAAGGTAGCTCTTCGTGACTAAACGCAACATAAGAAATGAACTATTTGCATACTGGTTAGGGGGCAGATTTACCAAGATTCATGCAACAGAACGCGGGGTTAAAATCTCCTGCTTTACAGTGTGTGAATTGCCAAAATGTAAGCTGCCTCATATTTACAACTCATCACGTGCCGATGATGCAATCAGTTTACCCAACACCAATAATGCCACGTGACGCTAAACAAAATTTAACATTGAACTACGGGGCAAAGGCAGATCAAACTGTGTCTTGAGTGACTTCTATACCCAAGGAATATTCTCCGGCACTATTTTATTCACACATATGAATGTCCGAGGATAAATTAGATTATATGTGTAATATTCTTGAAAATTACAGATGTTGTGCATGGAAATACGTGATTTACTTTTGTCCATTGTTTGCGCCTGTTTTCATTTCAAACTAGTGTTCCATGCAAAGCTATGTCAATCTGCTTTCCGTGACTTTAGTTTATATGCCTATGAACCAACGGTTCCAAGCGTCGATTTTCTGTGTCAGAATCCTTTTGCGGGAAAAGGTTTATCAAAGCTACAGTCTGCGATGCTTGGCATCGCTATTGGTCACACAAGTGACCCCCAGTTAAATAACATTGAATCTGGGCCTACCTTTATTTAGGCTTTGGTGCAAAAACCGGCAAACCTCATTGGGGCTTATTTACAAGGCCCTTGCGCCACTTTTGCGTCACTTTAAACATGGGAAAAGTGGCGCAAGGGGCTTGTAAATCTGCCGCATTGTATTTATATTGTTAAAGATAGGTACCTACCATCTTCTCCTCAGATCTTGGTAAAAGATTTTTCTCTAGTAAATATTAGGCTTGACACTTAGATATTTTAGCTTCTGCACTCCTGACCAGTCAAAGGTGCCAGCATCGCTTCTGATATTTCCATAGATCTGTCAGACTAAGACATCTGTAATTTGCAGGCAAGCACTAGTGACTAAGGTATGAGCTTTTGACATCTGTTAAACCTAGGGCCCAGCTCTCCTTTTGATTTCCAGGCCTACAACACTTGTGTCACTGGCGATAAATCACTGATATGTGAGGTCATAGGGGCATATTATCAAGGGCTTTATCGCCGCGTTAGCGTCACTTTTTGGCGATAAAGCGGCGATAATTTCATCGCCCTATCAACAAGGCGTCGCTAACCCCCATTAGCGCTAGTTTCCGGCGATAGTACCCTGAAATTTTATCGCCTTGCACGGCAGCGATAATCTCCGCTAATGATATGCAAAGTAGGCGTTCCTGACTAAAAATCATCGACAAATGTTGCTAACACAGCTTCGCACTATTAACAATAGACCCGCATAGCTACACAACAATTTGCGCTAACTCACGTTATCTCCAGTTATTAACACCTAATACAAACCTGACTTAAATTGGAGATAAGTGGATATATATAAGGGAGACTAGGCCAGAGCTCCCTCAGAACAGCCACAGAAGCCATGGAGGTAGTCATCATGCAGATTGGAGTCCCACGAAGGCAACAACAACCACCGCCAATGCCACCACCCCCAGGACCACCACCACTGAGGCAGCGACAAAGAAGACAGCGGGCACTGCGCAGACGTGTTTGCCTCGCCGAATTAACGCCAGAGGATGTTATAGCCCACTACAGGCTCAAAAGGACATCCATCCAGCATATCCTGACCCTTATTGCCCACAGGTTGACGCCACCAACACAGCGGAGAACAAACATCCCTCCGCAGACAAAACTGCTTGCTGTGCTGCACTTCTTGGCCTCTGGGACATTTCAACAAACAACAGCCAGAGTTGGTGGAGTATCACAGGCAGCCTTCTCAGGCTTCCTCCCCACTGTCTTGGATGGCATACTCAGCCTGATACCCCAGCACCTTCATTTCCCCAACACCATGCAGGAGCAGATTGCTATCAAGCAAGGATTCTATGCCATCGCTGGCTTCCCACAGGTGTTGGGTGCAATTGACTGCACACATGTATCATTTGTGCCCCCTGCGGACAGCGCACACATATACCGCAACAGGAAGCACACGTATTCAATGAATGTGCAGGCAATAGTGGACCACCGCGGACTGTTCACAAATGTCATTGCCAAATTTCCAGGGAGTGTGCACGATGCATTCATCTACCGACACTGCGTCATAAACCAGCGCTTCCAGAATCGCATA
The DNA here is from genome assembly GCA_963921515.1 of Calotriton arnoldi. Taxonomy (NCBI): domain Eukaryota; kingdom Metazoa; phylum Chordata; class Amphibia; order Caudata; family Salamandridae; genus Calotriton; species Calotriton arnoldi. The sequence continues at coordinate 1,087,953 of CAWUFW010003189.1, read as the reverse complement.
TATGGAAATTCATTGCTTGTCGATAAGTACCAACTGGACACACCACATGCCCAAAATCCACAATCATGTTGTTCCATTAAGAGGGAGGATTCAAATACGTCGCCTAGGTACCGACAGGGGGGGGGGCTGCAAAAGGCATTGGCACATCACCTGGTGTCACATGTTGATGTATTGTGTACAAGGATGAGGTCTCCAGGCTCCTCTGCGTACAGTACCCACCAGCTTCTGAACATCCACGTTGCATATCAAAGTTATCCTCACTGGTATCCCAGTCTGGTGTGTGGGCGTATTGGTGAGGATGAACATAATGTTGGAGTCCTTGTTGCTGGTGACATATTATGGTTGACTAAATGTCGCAAAAGTACTCCCCCATGTCTTATCAGTGTGTTAATTCAGAGCTGTGTTGTGACCAGGCTTGTATCACTGCATGTTGAATGTTGGAGTTGCATAGTGTGGCAAATGTGTATGCGCAGGTGGAGAAATCTATCTTGAAATCACTATCTAGCGCCAACGGTGTTGACTGCAGTGTTGTGGGTGCTGCTGTTGATGGTGGTGTGTAGCATCTCATCTCTAACCCAGCTACACACATTTTTCATTGTCCCATCTCTGATATGGTGTGTTTTGTGGTTGCCCGATGAGTAAGTGGATGTGTTTGTGGTCACTACATGTGTGCTGAATTTGTTTTGTCAACTGCAAAAATATAACAAATGCCAAGAAGTGTGCAAAGGTGTGCCCTGCCATGTGTATCAGTTTGGTGAAGTGTTTGGACAATCTGATGTTGTCAAAAAATTCACAGAGTGCAATTGATTTTGAGTAGGTGTGGTATGTGAGTTTGAGGCTCTGCTCGCGACAGAGGATGTAGTCCATGAAGTTTACGTTGTGGCATGTGATGTTGTTGATGGTGTGTGCAAACCGTCAATGCCCTCAGTGGGCCCTGCCGGCGAGGGGGCTGCTGTCTGTTGCTTTGTGTTAGCTCTGGATATTCAATTGCATGTTTTGTGTGGTGTCACAGGTCTGGCGTCAGCATCAGACGCAGATCTGAATGTGAGCTGTGTCAGGCGTGGCCTATGTCATTTGAACATTCACATGGCGTTGACTGCGAGGAGTGAGGATTAGTGCCATCGCTAGATGGTAGGATGCAACCTTGCAGCACACACTAGCAAAATGGCTGTTTGGAGGATCAACACTGAGGAAATGTACTTAGCATTGATGCTGCTAAATAGCCAGAAGCAACACATGGCCAACCTAAATCAAAAAATAGCAAAAATAACTATACAAAAAAACTGTCAACACTGCCAACACAGTATGCATAATGAATCATGGACACATCTCCCTATTACATGTTACAGGTGATCAAGGATATGCTCTCTGCCCGTGGATGATGACACCCATACGAAACCCCACCACCCAGGCACAGAGGCAGTACAATGCTGCACATAGACGCACCCGTGGCATCGTTGAGCACACATTTGGCGTGCTGAAGTCACGTTTCCGTTGCCTGGATATCACAGGTGGCAAACTTCTGTACAGCCCAGAAATGGTAAATAAAATCATACTATCATGTTGTGTATTGCACAACATTTGTGTGCCCACCAATGCCCCCTGGATCCAAGTGCCTGCAGCACCGGACGATGACCAGGATGATGAGGAAGATCACCGAGGTGGACCACACCCCACAGCCACTGCAGCAGGAATTGCCCGAAGGGACAGGATAATAAACAATTACTTCACTTGAGCACATCACATTGTGACTGACTAAAACAAAGATATGTTTCTGGAACATTACCACAACAACTGTTTGTGACAATAAACAAACTCAACACATATACCCTGTCTGCAAGTCACTCTCCTGCATAAGTATATCACAAATGAAATGTTACCATTGCACAATAATTGCAATTAAGATCACAAAAGTCAATCAATGGTGTGTATGTCACCTCAGTACAGAGATGCTATAGTGTGTCAATTGTGCACAACTTGACTTTCCAAGGTGTAAGTTGTGGCACACAATTACTCAATTAGTGTGTCATACTGTAAGTAAATCATGATTTACAGGGTGTACTCGGTTTAAAATCTTGAAATGTATGGGGTCGTATGTGGGAAATAATGAATATGAATGTTCAGTCTGTGTGAAATTATCATTTCAAGGTTATGAAATGGTGGTAAAATATGAAAACTCGGTGTGAAATGGTGGTAAAATATGAAGACTGGGTGTGAAATGGGGGTCAAATATGAAAACTGGGTGTGAAATGGGGGTTAAATATGAAAACTGGGTGTGAAATGGGGGTCAAATATGAAATCTGGGTGTGAAATGGGGGTTAAATATGAAAACTGGGTGTAAAATGGGGGTCTAATATGAAAACTGGGTGTGAAATGGGGGCCAAATATGAAAAGTGGGTGTGAAATGGGGTCAAATATGAAAACTGGGTGTGAAATGGGGGTCTAATATGAAAAATAATCTCACCTTGCACCCAAGACTTTGAATGAGCCACCAGCAGACCTCACAAGTGCACCATCCCTGAACACCTTCATGAAGCACATCAAGACCTATCTCTTTGTCGAACAAATCTGCGTATCGGCGGTATGACCCGACAGACCTGAAGAACTATTGGACCATCTCCCTCCTTCCCTTCGCGGACAAAGTCACTGAGAGACACATAAAGCCCCAGATGACTGCCTTCATTGAAGAAAACTCCATCAGGGACCCCTCCCAGTCTGGGTACGGCAGCAAGCACAGCACCAAGACCGCACACCGCACCGCCAACAACGACATACGCATGCCACTTGACCAGGGTCACATTGCGGAACACATCCTACTACACCTCTCCGCAGCCTTCAACCCCGTCTCACAACGCACCCCATCCGCCAGACTCCATGACGCCGGGATATGAGGAACCGCCCTCTCCTGGATCCACTCCTTCCTCTCCATAATAACCCAAAGGATCAGACTCCCCCCTTCCTCCACGAACCCACAGAGATCAACTGCGGAGTACCCCAAGGATCGTCCCTAAGCCCCACGATTTTCAACGTCTACATGGACCCCCTCACCGCCATCGTCAGACAGCACGGGCTCAGCATAGTATCCTACGCAGACAACACACAGCTCATCAACTCCCTCACGAAGATCAAAAAAGACTACAAACTCTGCTTCCAGGAATGAATGTTGGAACTTGCAGATTGGATGAAAAACATCTGCTTAAAGCTCAACTCAGAGAAGACTGACCTCCTCATCCTCGGGCCATCCACATCTGCATGGGACAACACCTGGTGGCTCTCCACCCTCGGGAGTCTGCCCTCACCAACAGACCACGCACGCAACCTCGGCATCATCCTCGACTCTTCCCTCACCATGACCTTCCAGATCAACTCCATTGCCTTCACCAGCTACAACTGCCTACGGATCCTACGCAATACATTCAAATGTATAACCCCCGAATGCATCAAAAACGTAAACCAAGCACTCATCACCAGCAGACTGGACTACGTCAACGCCCTCAACGCAGGAATCAACAAAACACTACTACACAAGCACAAAAACATCCAGAAGGCCGCAGACAGACCCGTCATCAGAACCCCATGTCACAAACACATGAGCCAACACATACAAAACCTCCACTGGCTCACCGTCAAGATGAGAGTAACCTTAAAACCACTCACACACACCTACAAATCACTCCACATCATCGGACACAAATACATCAACGAGAGAGTCACCTTCAACGTCCCCAAGAGGAACTGCCGCTCTGCAAACCTTGCCCTTGCAGACTCTCCCCGGATCCGCTAATCCAGAGCGGGAGGAAGAGCATTCTCCTACGTCGCTGGCAAATCCTGGAACAAGATGACAGTCAACATCAAACGCTCTCCCACCCTGCACGCTTTCAGGAGGAACAACAAGACATGGCTATTTGCCTGAGACGGAGCTGCACTCTCACTCCCCCCAGCGCCTTGTGAGCTTCACGGGAGAGTCGTGCACTTTATTACCCCCCTCATGGACTGATTGATCTGTGCACACCCTCATCGCCTACAGACCACCACAGGTGAGTAGTGCACTTACAATTCACATCATTAATTCACTGATTGTATGTGCAAATTGCTATTGAGGTGGTGATGAGTCATGTTACGTGAAATTTAGGCTGTCATCTATCTTGAAATATAAAATGTAGGCTGTCTTCATTGTGCAAAACAATCTTTACCTTGTATTTTATGGCTTTGAGAAGACATTTTCTCTGACTGTCCATCTGTGTATGAAATTGGTCTTTGCGTGAAATCTACACGCCAACGCGATGTTTTATTTAAACGCGCTATGTAAAAAACATCGCTAGACACACTCACTGTACAATACAGTATCAACCTAAGCCTATTTGCGGCCTATTTGCGTGCAGATTTACATCGCATTTCCAAAAACAGCCCGCATACACAATATAGTTACAACAAGCCTATTTGCGAGCTATTTGCGTGCAGATTTACATCGCATTCCCAAAAACGGCCGCATACACAATATAGTTACAACGAGCCTATTTGCGAGCTATTTGCGTGCAGATTTACCTTGCATTCCCAAAAATGGGCCGCATACACAATATACTTACAACATGAGCCTATTTGCGTGCAGATTTACATCGCATACTAAAAAACGGGCCGCATACACACAGGTAGTGATGAATGCATGCTTCCTGTCTACCAGAGGAGTGGTTTTCACTTTTACTTTCTGTTCTTAGCACATTGCTGGTGATTGTTCAGAGTGAAGGAGGTGTCTGGTGGTTTGTGCTGTTGGTCTGAGATTGTGAGAGTGTTGCTGTGTCCTGTGTCCTGTCAAAAGTGTCTGTTAATTTAGTTGTAATTGTTTAAAATTGTTTTACTGTCTCCTGTCGGCAGTCTTGTTGGGTGTTTGTCTTGGGGTATTTTACTTTTGTGGTTTTAGAGGGTTATCATTCATTGGGTTGAGGGGTTACTGGTGTGCAGGGAGATGCCGGCTGTGGGCAGGTCGGGAAGGATGTCTGAGGGGGCATTGGGGGGCTTCTGGGCATTGTCCTTAGGAACAGACTCTATTTACCTTCACGAGGACAAGAGGGCTGGGATGCCCACAGTCACCGCAGTTACTATTGCAACATGAGTAACTCAGTGGGGGAGGAATGTATCTTGTAAAAAAAAAGAGCACTTTGAGGGCCTCAAACCCACGTGGTGTTGTGACTGGGTTTCATGTTGTGGCTGCCATTTTTACAGCTGCTGATGTGATATTGACGTGAATGGGAGTGCCATCTGCGGAGGCAGCGGTGCTCACTTGAAAACCAGCTACTACTGGTCATGGTTTCAGCGTAAGCTTAATTACAAGCCTTTGAAATGTGTCAAATACACAATTGAAACACGCTGGCCCTTGTCTGCCACACTATCAACATATTGAATATGGACTACTTCCCGCCTTCGGCCTGAAAGGAATGAATCAAACAAATCGTCATCGTATTGAATATTTAAGGCCCTGTATGTCACCCATAAAATTATTTTTGGCAAAGCCATTGACAATAAAAAGGCGTATTTGGCGATAACATCACAGAATAAAACAAAAGTCACAAAGATGAGAACGGTGAATAAATTCACAGGAGCATCTGTGAATACAAAAAGAAAGTAATGTGTATTTCTGGACATTCCAAGGATCGTCTAAAGTATACCAAACCCATATTTATCAAGATTTTGCACTACGCAAGGGGGCGTGAGGGTGACGCAAAACCTAAGTGAGATGTATCAAGCCACGTGGCCCTGCATGGTTTGATAAATCTAGAGTAACGCAAGGCAGCACAAATTGCTGCCTTGCCTTACTCTGCCCCAGAGAGGTGTTCCCACGCATCCACCCATGGATTTTGGCGCATTCCCAGATTTACTATTAGTGGTAGACCTGGGTATGCATCAAAACGCTACACCTCCCCGGTGAGGTGTAACGAGGAGAAATATCTTTATTTCTCCTTGTTTTTTCCTCTTTCTAGGTGTGCTACATTCCACAGCAGGCACAGAAAGAGGCAAAAGGATCTCAGGATTGTTTTTTTGAAGGAAGGTGTCCCTTCCTGCACAAATACAATCCTGTCTACAACGCAGGCACCCTTGCAACATGACGAAAGGTGTGCCAGCATTGGAGATAGGCAGCCAAAAGTGCGCCAGCACTAGGAAAGTGCAGGAATGCGCAGAATTTTTTTTAAATACGGCATACTACTGCCTTTTTACAAAGCACAGCAAGGTGGCTTGCTGCGTTGCTCTGCATGGATGAGTGATACATCTGTCCCCAAATAATTAAGGTAACATATATCCATGTAGTCTTAAGGTAGCTCTTCGTGACTAAGCGCAACATAAGAAATGAACTATTTGCATACTGGTTAGGGGGCAGATTTACCAAGATTCATGCAACAGAACGCTGGGTTAAAATCTCCTGCTTTACAGTGTGTGAATTGCCAAAATGTAAGCTGCCTCATATTTACAACTCGTCACGTGCCGATTACGCAATCAGTCTACCCAACACCAATAATGCCACGTGACGCTAAACAAAATTTAACATTGAACTACGGGGCAAAGGCAGAGCAAACTGTGTCTTGAGTGACTTCTATACCCAAGGAATATTCTCCGGCACTATTTTATTCACACATATGAATGTCCGAGGATAAATTAGATTATATGTGTAATATTCTTGAAAAATACAGATGTTGTGCATGGAAATACGTGATTTACTTTTGTCCATTGTTTGCGTCTGTTTTCATTTCACACTAGTGTTCCATGCAAAGCTATGTCAATCTGCTTTCCGTGACTTTAGTTTATATGCCTATGAACCAACGGTTCCAAGCGTCGATTTTCTGTGTCAGAATCCTTTTGCGGGAAAAGGTTTATCAAAGCTACAGTCTGCGATGCTTGGCGTCGCTATTGGTCACACAAGTGACCCCCAGTTAAATAACAGTGAATCTAGGCCTAGCTTTATTTAGCCTTTGGCGCAAAAACCGGCAAACCTCATTGGGGCTTATTTACAAGGCCCTTGCGCCACTTTTGCGTCACTTTAAACATGGGAAAAGTGACGCAAAAGTGGCGCAAGGGGCTTGTAAATCTTCCCCATTGTATTTATATTGTTAAAGATAGGTACCTACCATCTTCTCCTCAGATCTTGGTAAAAGATTTTCCCTAGTAAATATTAGGCTTGACAGTTAGATATTTTAGCTTCTGCACTCCTGACCAGTCAAAGGTGCCAGCATCGCTTCTGATATTTCCATAGATCTGTCAGACTAAGACATCTGTAATTTGCAGGCAAGCACTAGTGACTAAGGTATGAGCTTTTGACATCTGTTAAACCTAGGGCCCAGCTCTCCTTTTTGATTTCCAGGCCTACAACACTCGTGTCACTGGCGATAAATCACTGATATGTGAGGTCATAGGGGCATATTATCAAGGGCTTTATCGCCGCGTTAGCGTCACTTTTTGGCGATAAAGCGGCGATAATTTCATCGCCCTATCAACAAGGCGTCGCTAACCCCCATTAGCACTAGTTTCCGGCGATAGTACCCTGAAATGTTATCGGCTTGCACGGCAGCGATAATCTCCGCTAATGATATGCAAAGTAGGCGTTCCTGACTAAAAATCATCGACAAAAGTCACTAACACAGCTTCGCACTATTAACAATGATATCGCTGACCCGCGTAGCTACACAAAAATTTGCGCTAACTCACGTTATCTCCAGTTATTAACACCTAATACAAACCTGACTTAAATTGGAGATAAGTGGATATATATAAGGGAGACTAGGCCAGAGCTCCCTCAGAACAGCCACAGAAGCCATGGAGGTAGTCATCATGCAGATTGGAGTCCCACGAAGGCAACAACAACCACCGCCAATGCCACCACCCCCAGGACCACCACCACTGAGGCAGCGACAAAGAAAACAGCGGGCACTGCGCAGACGTGTTTGCCTCGCCGAATTAACGCCAGAGGATGTCATAGCCCACTACAGGCTCAAAAGGACATCCATCCAGCATATCCTGACCCTTATTGCCCACAGGCTGACGCCACCAACACAGCGGAGAACAAACATCCCTCCGCAGACAAAACTGCTTGCTGTGCTGCACTTCTTGGCCTCTGGGACATTTCAACCAACAACAGCCAGAGTTGGTGGAGTATCACAGGCAGCCTTCTCAGGCTTCCTCCCCACTGTCTTGGATGGCATACTCAGCCTGATACCCCAGCACCTTCATTTCCCCAACACCATGCAGGAGCAGATTGCTATCAAGCAAGGATTCTATGCCATCGCTGGCTTCCCGCAGGTGTTGGGTGCAATTGACTGCACACATGTATCATTTGTGCCCCCTGCGGACAGCGCACACATATACCGCAACAGGAAGCACACGTATTCAATGAATGTGCAGGCAATAGTGGACCACCGCGGACTGTTCACAAATGTCATTGCCAAATTTCCAGGGAGTGTGCACGATGCATTCATCTACCGACACTGTGTCATAAACCAGCGCTTCCAGAATCGCATATATGGAAATTCATTGCTTGTCGATAAGTACCAACTGGACACACCACATGCCCAAAATCCACAATCATGTTGTTCCATCAAGAGGGAGGATTCAAATACGTCGCCTAGGTACCGACAGGGGGGGGGGCTGCAAAAGGCATTGGCACATCACCTGGTGTCACATGTTGATGTATTGTGTATGAGGATGAGGTCTCCAGGCTCCTCTGCGTACAGTACCCACCAGCTTCTGAACATCCATGTTGCATATCAAAGTTATCCTCACTGGTATCCCAGTCTGGTGTGTGGGCGTATTGGTGAGGATGAACATAATGTTGGTGTCCTTTTTGCTGGTGACATATTATGGCTGACTAAATGTCGCACAAGTACTCCCCCATGTCTTATCAGTGTGTTAATTCAGAGCTGTGTTGTGACCAGGCTTGTATCACTGAATGTTGAATGTTGGAGTTGCATAGTGTGGCAAATGTGTATGCGCAGGTGGAGAAATCTGTCTTGAAATCACTATCTAGTGCCATCGGTGTTGACTGCAGTGTTGTGGGTGCTGCTGTTGATGGTGGTATGTAGCATCTCATCTCTAACCCAGCTACACAAATTTTTCATTGTCCCATCTGTGATATGGTGTGTTTTGTGGTTGCCCGATGAGTAAGTGGATGTGTTTGTGGTCACTACATGTGTGTTGAATTTGTTTTGTCAACTGCAAAAATATAACAAATGCCAAGAAGTGTGCAAAGGTGTGCCCTGCCATGTGTATCAGTGTGGTGAAGTGTTTGGACAATCTGATGTTGTCAAAAAATTCACAGAGTGCAATTGATTTTGAGTAGGTGTGGTATGTGAGTTTGAGGCTCTGCTCGCGACAGAGCATGTAGTCCATGAAGTTTACGTTGTGGCATGTGATGTTGTTGATGGTGTGTGCAAACCGTCAATGCCCTCAGTGGGCCCTGCAGGCGAGGGGCTGCTGTCTGTTGCTTTGTGTTAGCTCTGGATATTCAATTGCATGTGTTGTGTGGTGTCACAGGTCTGGCGTCAGCATCAGACGCAGATCTGAATGTGAGCTGTGTCAGGCGTGGCCTATGTCATTTGAACATTCACATGGCGTTGACTGCGAGGAGTGCGGATTAGTGCCATCGCTAGATGGTAGGATGCAACCTTGCAGCACACACTAGCAAAATGGCTGTTTGGAGGATCAACACTGAGGCAATGTACTTAGCATTGATGCTGCTAAATAGCCAGAAGCAACACATGGCCAACCTAAATCAAAAAATAGCAAAAATAACTATACAAAAAAACTGTCAACACTGCCAACACAGTATGCATAATGAATCATGGACACATCTCCCTATTACATGTTACAGGTGATCAAGGATATGCTCTCTGCCCGTGGATGATGACACCCATACGAAACCCCACCACCCAGGCACAGAGGCAGTACAATGCTGCACATAGACGCACCCGTGGCATCGTTGAGCGCACATTTGGCGTGCTGAAGTCACGTTTCCATTGCCTGGATATCACAGGTGTCAAACTTCTGTACAGCCCAGAAATGGTAAATAAAATCATACTATCATGTTGTGTATTGCACAACATTTGTGTGCGCACCAATGCCCCCTGGATCCAAGTGCCTGCAGCACCGGACGATGACCAGGATGATGAGGAAGATCACCGAGGTGGACCACACCCCACAGCCACTGCAGCAGGAATTGCCCGAAGGGACAGGATAATAAACAATTACTTCACTTGAGCACATCACATTGTGACTGACTAAAACAAAGATATGTTTCTGGAACATTACCACAACAACTGTTTGTGACAATAAACAAACTCAACACATAAACCCTGTCTGCAAGTCACTCTCCTGCATACGTATATCACAAATGAAATGTTACCATTGCACAATAATTGCAATTAAGATCACAAAAGTCAATCAATGGTGTGTATGTCACCTCAGTACAGAGATGCTATAGTGTGTCAATTGTGCACAACTTGACTTTCCAAGGTGTAAATTGTGGCACACAATTACTCAATTAGTGTGTCATACTGTAAGTAAATCATGATTTACAGGGTGTACTCGGTTTAAAATCTTGAAATGTATGGGGTCGAATGTGGGAAATAATGAATATGAATGTTCAGTCTGTGTGAAATTATCATTTCAAGGTTGTGAAATGGTGGTAAAATATGAAAACTCGGTGTGAAATGGTGGTAAAATATGAAGACTGGGTGTGAAATGGGGGTCAAATATGAAAACTGGGTGTGAAATGGGGGTTAAATATGAAAACTGGGTGTGAAATGGGGGTCAAATATGAAAACTGGGTGTGAAATGGGGGTTAAATATGAAAACTGGGTGTGAAATGGGGGTCTACTATGAAGACTGGGTGTGAAATGGGGGTCTAATATGAAAACAGGGTGTGAAATGGGGGTCAAATATGAAAACTGGGTGTGAAATGGGGGTCTAATATGAAAAAATAATCTCACCTTGCACCCAAGACTTTGAACGAGCCACCAGCAGACCTCACAAGCGCACCATCCCTGAACACCTTCATGAAGCACATCAAGACCTATCTCTTTGTCGAACAAATCTGCGTATCGGCGGTATGACCCGACAGACCTGAAGAACTATTGGACCATCTCCCTCCTTCCCTTCGCGGACAAAGTCACCGAGAGACACATAAAGCCCCAGCTGACTGCCTTCATTGAAGCAAACTCCATCAGTGAACCCTCCCAGTCTGGGTACGGCAGCAAGCACAGCACCAAGACCGCACACCTCACCGCCAACAACGACATACGCATGCCACTTGACCAGGGTCACATTGCGGAACACATCCTACTACACCTCTCCGCAGCCTTCAACCCCGTCCCACAACGCACCCCATCCGCCAGACTCCATGACGCCGGGATACGAGGAACCACCCTCTCCTGGATCCACTCCTTCCTCTCCGTAATAACCCAAAGGATCAGACTCCCCCTTCATCCATGAACCCACAGAGATCAACTGCGGAGTACCCCAAGGATCGTCCCTAAGCCCCACGATTTTCAACGTCTACATGGACCCCCTCACCGCCATCGTCAGACAGCACGGGCTCAGCATAGTATCCTACGCAGACAACACACAGCTCATGCACTCCCTCACGAAGATCAAAAAAGACTACAAACTCTGCTTCCAGGAATGAATGTTGGAACTTGCAGATTGGATGAAAAACATCTGCCTAAAGCTCAACTCAGAGAAGACTGACCTCCTCATCCTCGGGCCATCCACATCCGCATGGGACAACACCTGGTGTCTCTCTGCCCTCGGGAGCCTGCCCTCACCGACAGACCACGCACGCAACCTCTGCATCATCCTCGACTCTTCCCTCACCATGACCTTCCAGATCAACTCCATTGCCTTCACCAGCTACAACTGCCTACGGATCCTACGCAATACATTCAAATGTATAACCCCCGAATGCATCAAAAACGTAAACCACGCACTCATCACCAGCAGACTGGACTGCGGCAACGCCCTCAACGCAGGAATCAACAAAACACTACTACACAAGCACAAAAACATCCAGAAGGCCGCAGACAGACCCGTCATCAGAACCCCATGTCACAAACACATGAGCCAACACATACAAAACCTCCACTGGTTCACCGTCAAGATGAGAGTAACCTTAAAACCACTCACACACACCTACAAATCACTCCACATCATCGGACACAAATACATCAACGAGAGAGTCACCTTCAACGTCCCCAAGAGGAACTGCCGCTCTGCATTCCTTGCCCTTGTTGACTCTCCCCGGATCCGCTAATCCAGAGCGGGAGGAAGAGCATTCTCCTACGTCGCTGGCAAATCCTGGAACAAGATGACAGTCAACATCAAACGCTCTCCCACCCTGCACGCTTTCAGGAGGAACAACAAGACATGGCTATTTGCCTGAGACGGAGCTGCACTCTCACTTCCCCCAGCGCCTTGTGAGCTTCACGGGTGAGTCGTGCACTTTATTACCCCCCTCATGGACTGATTGATCTGTGCACACCCTCATCGCCTACAGACCACCACAGGTGAGTAGTGCACTTACAATTCACATCATTAATTCACTGAATGTATGTGCAAATTGCTATTGAGGTGGTGATGAGTCATGTTACGTGAAATTTAGGCTGTCATCTGTCTTGAAATATAAAATGTAGGCTGTCTTCATTGTGCAAAACAATCTTTACCTTGTATTTTATGGCTTTGATAAGACATTTTCTCTGACTGTCCATCTGTGTATGAAATTGGTCTTTGCGTGAAATCTACACGCCAACGCGATGTTTTATTTAAACGCGTTATGTAAAAAACATCGCTAGACACACTCACTGTACAATACAGTATCAACCTAAGCCTATTTGCGGCCTATTTGCGTGCAGATTTACATCGCATTTCCAAAAACAGCCCGCATACACAATATAGTTACAACGAGCCTATTTGCGAGCTATTTGCGTGCAGATTTACATCGCATTCCCAAAAACGGGCCGCATACACAATATAGTTACAACGAGCCTATTTGCGAGCTATTTGCGTGCAGATTTACATCGCTTTCCCAAAAATGGGCCGCATACACAATATACTTACAACATGAGCGTATTTGCGAGCTATTTGCGTGCAGATTTACATCGCATACTAAAAAATGGGCCGCATACACACAGGAAGTGATGAATGCATGCTTCCTGTCTACCAGAGGAGTGGTTTTCACTTTTACTTTCTGTTCTTAGCACATTGCTGGTGATTTTTCAGAGTGAAGGAGGTGTCTGGTGGTTTGTGCTGTTGGTCTGAGATTGTGAGAGTGTTGCTTTGTCCTGTGTCCTGTGAAAAGTGTCTGTTAATTTAGTTGTAATTGTTTAAAATTGTTTTACTGTCTCCTGTCCTCAGTCTTGTTGGGTGTTTGTCTTGGGGTATTTTACTTTTGTGGTTTTAGAGGGTTTATCATTCATTGGGTTGAGGGGTTACTGGTGTGCAGGGAGATGCCGGCTGTGGGCAGGTCGGGAAGGATGTCTGAGGGGGCATTGGGGGGCTTTCTTTGGCTGGTCAAATTTAACCTGCCATTGATGTTGGAGAGGGGTGGACGTATCCTGCAAGGGTACAGCGTGACAGTGCGGAAGCTGCGTTGGGAGCGTGTGCGGGTGCAGATGCTCCGGTGCTTTGGAGTGGACCGTAACGTGCGCCAGTGGAAGCACCGCTGGCAGGACATGCTGGCACGTGAGGCGGACATCCTTGATTTCACCGGAGTCATGACTGGCATACAGGGTGGTAAGTACAAACACTATTTTAACCATGAATACTGTTACGTACATTGACAATTGACGTGTGGGACATGAAGGTATGACGTCATAATGCTGTCTTAACACCGTGATACTGTTACAACGTGGTTAATACAATGCAAGTCGTCAAAAAGACTTGCGCCTGATGCACTGGACTTTGGAATTGTATGATTTAGTCTCCCCACTACAGTGTGTGCAACAGTAGGGAAGGTGTTGGAATACTCAATCCTAATATCACTTATTGTAGAGCGCAATCCAGCGCAAGTTGTAGTGTCAATTTCCGTTGTAATGACCGCGTAGAAAACATATTGCGCTGTAAAGACCACATTGTAATGTAGGTCTCCTGTGGGACACATTCCATCAATCACATGCTTATTGTGAGCGTCTACTCATTTGTAAGGGTCGCAAGGGGCGGGGGGGTTTGCATGTTCAAATCCATCAAGGGGGGTGTTTGTCGACGAGCCATTTTCATTTGTTTTTGTCTGAAGATGGGGAGCAATGTTGTCTGTTGAGGTGGAAGTTCAGGACTCCCAGTGTGTTGTAGTTGGTGGACGCAATGGCATGCGGGGAGATGATGTTGGTGATGGAGTTGGCAAGAGGTCCGCGGGGGCAGCAGCGGTTGCCGAGAAAGGGGCGTGAAAGGAGGAAAGGTAGGTAGAAAGGGAAAACAGAGTAAGCATCAGAAAGCCGGATACTGACAAACAATAGATTAGGTATGAGGGTGGAAACAAGTGAAGTAACAAGTTGATAAGAGTGAATGATGGAGCCGAAAGCGGGAGTCAGAGGTCCACTGGACCACCAGGGTTGATGCGCAGGTGAACCTGCGGGTGGAGGAGGGCTTCAAACACTCACACTAGAGAGTGCATGTGCTTGGGGGAGGCCTCATTCAATGGTGGAGCTGCGAGGGTGGGAGAGCAATTTCACTGACAGATAGTCAGTGGTCTTGCTCGTCTGTCCCCGCAGCGGACGTCATTAAGTAGGGGTCCAATTGCAGTACATTTGCTGAGTGAGGTGTGAGGTGCAATGTGTTTACACATGATGTGGTCACATCAGAGGCACAACGCTGCATCATGTCGACAAGCATAGGGGGCTATTTTGGGTGACCCACTGCGCTGGATCAACACTTAGCAATGTGGTGCCAAAGCTGGCACACTTGTGCAAAACCTGCGTGCAGAATAACGTATGTTTGTGTACAGTAAGGGTGACTGTACATGTACAATCCAAGCCATTGTGTGCGTGAGCTGTGTGCTGGCCAGAATCTAGTGTAAAAATTGCAGTCCTACATAACTTGTGGAACCGTAGCTACGCTGCCCCTGTACATGGTTTATGTGTGAGTATGAATTTGAGAGGTCAAAAGACACAAAGGAAATGGGACATCTCCAGAGTGTCATACCCCAAAAATCTCTGTGTAACAGCCTTTTTAAATCTGCAGAGATGCAATCGTACACAGAGCAAGTTTTATCTCATGGCCGTGTTGAAATGGGGCCTTGACATTGTGTCACACGACTCATATGTGCATGTCTGCCAGCAGTAATGTATTGTGTGGTCCGCCTCTGCATTCACAGGTCTTGTGTGAATGGCAGTCAAAGTAGTCACAGTCATGTGGCCAACATGAAAGGCAACACCACAGTTATGTTGCATTCTCAGTTACTGTAATGAATTTCATCATGAATATGTGACGTTTGTTTACGTCTGGTAACAACACATGTTTACATTTGTTGTCTCACAGATGGTCGTCAACCTATTACACAGGGGGACATAGACAGATTCAGGGACCCACACGCCACTGGTGAGTATGGACATTAAATATTGTCATGTTGCGGTGTCATGAATGTCTGTTACAAATGCTACACTTTGTCGATTAGCAGTATGGGTGTGTATCGCATGTCCCTTGCCCACAATGTGAAGATGCATTGTGTAAGTCAGATTTGTGTCCAAATTGGTAGGTGAAGGTGGGGCAATGCATCTGATTCACAGTTGTGACTTTGCCCATCAACAGTCAGTGATACCCATTTCAATTGAGGGGCATAATTTCAATCCCCTAACGCCGCCACTGCGTCACTTTCACTGAAGTTGTGTTGGCAATCGGGTCATCGGCTTATTGCCGATGTTGAGTTACGCTGCCTTGTCAATAAGGCACACTTTCATGCTGTGTTTATCGTCGAAGGGGCGTGCAGTGGGTGTTACGTTGTGCACAAGGAGGCAGTGCTTTTCAGGGCGTGCAAGCTCACAGACATGTTGGAACAGTGATTTCTTATGTATGCTGCATAGCAGCTTCACAGAAGTGGCAGTGTGTAGCTGAGAGCCAAACATATCAATGGCACGTTACACAAACACATATCAAAGATGTGCATGTTAATTGCAATTGCATCTTTGTGCACTGCAATGGTGTTGCCAGGCTGTGTCCGTGGGGACATTCCATGCTTGACTCTGGATCATGTGTACATACTCCTCTGTCACAATTGGTGACATTACTCCACACACATTTTCAACACATGCTTGAGCTCTGCATTATTTGCAGTCCCATATATTTAACAATGCAGGGCTCAACGACACTATCTGTGTGTAAGCATTAGCCATAACAATAACACAACGCTCATGACCCCAGGGTGCCGTTACAATGTTGAAGGCATTGTAACAGTTTGCGTTGTAAAGGCATGCGTGTTCTTATTTACTACGGAGTGAGGTTAGCGGTTACAAGACATGCATGAGTGACAATTTTGGTGAAATGATGTCTCCCCCTCTCAGTGGCAAAACATCACAAATTGTATAGTAATGGTGGAGTGAGGAACAGCGCATCATGTCAATGTAAGTGTTCAGACACCAAACATGTTTCCATGTGTGCTGCATGATTGAAAGTGTGAGTAGGGCTGTCCCAGTCTTGTTCCTGTGCATGTAGGGTGACCTTACAATAGATTGACAAGCACACCTGCACACAGACACCCTTGCACTCTTGTGCAGGAGTGCCTGTCTTGCCGCTGACTTGATGACCTGCACACAGTTGCTGGTGGACACACAGGGCTGCACATGTGCATTGTACATAAGATGCAGCAGTGTGTCACAGGACAGGATGAGGGTGGTTCTGTACACGGAGGGCTAATGCCTCCCTCCTCCAAATATTTGTACATGTCAACCACAGTCAGGGTGTCCAATGGTGCCATGTTTTGACCGTGTCAGTCTCATTTTGTTGTGACAGTACATGTCCCATGACATGCACTGTCATGTCAGTCTCCACAGCATGTAGTGAATGATTCATGCTTCAAGATTTGGTTGACCAGGTCAGTCTCTGACTTCACATAGTTACGCTGGTGTGTTGGCTCCCATGTTGATTTGATCTTTGAATACAGATTTAATGTAGAACATTGACATAGTCTGAAGTACTGAAATTGACATTGATTATATTTTACAGACAACATGACACCAGCGGAGCAACATGCCTTCCAGGTGGCCAAGGACCGGTACCTTCATGTCAAGAAGGTTGCCAAAGGTTTCAGACAGATGGCGAGGAGGTATCGGAACGAAAGAAAGGCAGGAACATGGAATGCGTTGCAGGATGTTGGACGAACCGGCAGCTGCTAGCCCATCCCCGTACCCTCTGGTGCCAGTGTGGTGTCTCAGCCTGTCATTCCCCCTCCGATCACACCCGCCCAGGTGCCAATACCACCTGCACCTGCGGATCACGTGGAGCATTTTAATGCCACGGACAGGAGGATGATCGCTGCGAACAATTCCTTGCTCTTGGACATTCGGGGAGAATTGTTGTACCTTAACAGGAACTTGCATGACATCCGGACACACCTTGGAATGGAGTGATTCCTCCCCATGTTGGCCCCCATCCCCCTCTTCTCCCTTGCCACAATGTTTATGTTTTAGTGTTGGCTAGTGTTAGGGAAGTTTTGTAAGTTTTAGGTAGAGTAGTTTTAGAGTAGGCCTAGTTAGTGGTAGTTTTTAAGTAATTATATTTATTGTTACAATTTTATGGTATTTGGGGATAAGTTTCATTTTCCTTTGGGTGGGGGGTTGATGTCGTAAATGTTTTTGCGTGTTTAGGAATAGTTAGGGTATTGAGTTAAGTTAAGTAAAATATTTATAGTTAGTTTAGATTTAGTGTTAGTATTAGTTATTAGTGGTAGTGTAGGGAATTTATATATTTTATATTGTTCAATAAATAATGTTATTTTTTTTTTCTGCTTGCACTTACGTCAGGGATGATGTGGGGGAGTGGGGCTTGTTCCATTGTATGCAACTCATACCGTCACTGGCCAAATCCTTGAATGTGTAACTATGGTCATGACCTGTTACTTAGCAGGATGGATTGTGTCAGGATACCATAGATGTGAGCACAGTGAACTTGCATGGCTGACAGATTGTCAAGTATGGTTTACAGACTAGTCTAGGGATATTTTTTTGTGACGTTCTACATCTTAAGTGTGACACACAGGGTTGTACTGCACATTGTTGCAAATTTACAACACAACGTAGGGACATTGCATTGTGAGTATATAGAAGTTGCTACAGTTATCCATCATGGATATGGATGTATGCACCGAGTAACACATATAGCGTCTAACACATGCATATCAGATGCTCCGGGCTCTGAGTCCATCTACATTGCACAGACCTTGGCACACTTGATGCGTGGTGCCAGGGTATCAGCTTGCTTTGCCTTACATGTCCCTGTGCATGGCAGCTCAATCTCCATGGCATGCATGATGTAGGTCATTTGTGTGTCCATTGGTAACGTCACATGGCACAACAGTGTTTGTGAATCACATGAGTTATGTGAGAATGAGTTATGACCTTACAATTGAGGTTATTCACAAATGTTATTTAGGAGTTGCACTGTTAGGTATACTGACTTAACTTCTACTATCTTCCTTTTGTGACTGCCATAATTAGTTAAGTTATGCTTTGGTCACAGTTGACGTTTTGTTGCAGGCACACTGTTCTGCTGCACACAAGTGGTGACATGTTGCATAGCTCTCTGTACAGACAGTGTCATGGGCACTCGTCCCAGCTGTTACTTTTGGCATTGGCTCATTGTGATGACACCCTTGGAATGTTGCCACTGAATCAGACTATATGCTAAGTGCAGTTCAACCGACATCCGTAGACACATTGGCCAATATGCTCACAGTGGGCACAGCATGAGAGGGCTCCAAATTTGTTAGGCATTGTTTGTACACAGGTAGGGGCTGACTGACGCTTTGCACTTTGGCTATAGTCACTATTGTGAACTACACTTCAGTGAGGCAGACTTTGTTGTTCCATATATGTATGTTAGACATGTGCCCTTAGGTCTCCTCATCAATGTGAATCTGGTGTGCAACATCTAGGGATGTGATATGCAATGCGCAACATCACAACAAGCTTTGTACACCATGTTGAGTGTAAGTAGATATGCCAGGAGATTATGGTTTGCAATTGTTCAGGGTGACACTACTTGTGTCTTGCCACAGACTTGTACATTTAATCACACATGCCTATTTCCTCAATGGACGTGGGTAAAAGTTGGTATATTGCTAGATTGTGGTATCTGATCAATGAGGGCACAGCAATTTTACACATACAGGCTCATCTCACTGCCTATCCGTGTCAGGTAACACATGTACATTGCTTGTATTTCCCTTGGTGGACCTTCTTGTGGATTCACAGTCCATGAATTATTTACTGAGTTCAATACTTGATTGGTCATGTAAACACGCATCTGTGTGAATTGGATAATTTTATTTACAGTACAAGGGGGAAGACTGGAACAGTACTTGCCCATACAACCCAACATAGCATGGATGCCCGTTAGAGGGGCAGACAGAGTCCTTTGGGAGTGACGGATCCAAGGGAAGAGGCAGAGTTTGCAGTGTCATTGTCAAGAAAAAAGACAGATATGGAAGTCCATGTGTAGGTCCAAGGTGAGTGTTGGGGGACATTGGAAGACAATGGAAGAGGAAGTTCAGTGGCATGATAGTAAGAACAGAACCAATGTAAGACAGGCCTTTTGGCGTCAATGTTTGCTCTGTGTTCTCCTTACCATTATGGCGGAATCATCCTCATCTCCGTCCTCTGATGTGTCATGTGGCTCACATGTGGGTGGTGGTCTGGTGGGTGCAGCACTGTGAGGCACGGACACATCAGGGGGCGGAGCTGAGGATGTGGAGGCGCCAGCAGCAGCAACTATTGGCGCCAGACCGTGGGGCAGCACTGAGGTGACGAGCAGATGCAGGGCCTGGTAGAGCCCAGCTACATTGCGCTGGTGTGCAGCCGTGGCAGCCATCTGTTGTTCTTCCCTCCTCTCCCTGCTCTCCATTATCCGTGCAAGTCTGGACAAATCTGCGCTGACACTACTGGAGCCACCCTGCTGAGACAGTTGGTCTAGTCTCTGAGTCAGGACTACAGCAATGTCATCCAGGGAGCGTTGTAGAGCATTGAGCGTGATGTGGATGTCTGTCATCCTCTGCATGTGGTCCCGGATGGGACTCAGACACCCACGTATGTCGTCCATTTTGGCTGTCAGGCTCTCAAACCCCACCCGCACCTGGTCACGCGTCTCCCGCTGGACCTCAAGCACATGGCGGTGAAAAGCCTGATATGGGTCGTCAAGGTCCTGGGAGGCAGCTGTGGTGGAAGGTGCTTGCTGCTGGGTGGTTTGTGCAGGGGGTGGGGTTGGCGCAATGCTACTGGGTTGCCCTGCTCCTGTAGATGGTGTGCCAAGGGAGTCCAGCATCTGTAGGAATTCCTCTTGGTTGATGGTGGTGTAATCGTCCAAGTCAACGGTGAGGGGTGGGTCATTCTGCTGTCCAGGAGGTGTTGTCTCTCCCTCTGCAATTTGTATGGGAGATACAGTTTAACAGTGTGTTACATGTGGGAGCATGCATTTGTTTACTTTACAAACAGACTGCGGGAGACTGTACATTCTGACTGTTTTGGATGAGATGCTTATTTTGAGCAGGATGGTGATTATTTCAAGGGCATCACGGATGTGAGCTTGTACTTGTACATTGTCATCTCACATTTTACCAATATGAAAAATGTTTTTTGACAGTGTCTACACACAAGCGCTACCTGTTGTGTCCTCTGTTCAGTTGTGTGAGTGATGCAGTTCGTAACACCTAGTAGTCAATGTTGATGTACTCAGATTTGTATGTGTGTGCACTGCATTGTGTGATAGTGGCACCTGCTGCTTTTG
Source organism: Calotriton arnoldi (assembly GCA_963921515.1). Classification (NCBI taxonomy): domain Eukaryota; kingdom Metazoa; phylum Chordata; class Amphibia; order Caudata; family Salamandridae; genus Calotriton; species Calotriton arnoldi. The sequence goes on along the minus strand of CAWUFW010003189.1, from coordinate 1,066,995 downwards.
TTTTACTGCCCCTTGTCCCTTTCAGGAAATGAGCCTTTGACTTCTGTGAATGTACAATGCAGAGATGTTGAAAGCTGTGGTGATTATGTGTCTTGGTCAGAGTTGTGACACTTGTGCATAGTAGGTCATGAAATGTCTGGTTCACATCAGGGGTTGTGTGTACAGAAGGATGTGTCAGAGTGTGACCTGCTCCTTTAAGGAGGTGGTCCACACTCCGCCACATCAGTGAGATGTCCTGCACCATGTAAATATGTTTGTCCTGCAGGCATGCTATTCATCATGCCCTGTCACTTGCCTTGTCAGTGTGGCTCACAGACCTGCAGCTTTGCAGGGTACTGCACATGTGCATGTGTTTTGTGTGAGATTAGTTATGTGTGAGGAGGGCACCCTTTTGGCACATTGGCAATGAGAGCCTACTTGCTTTTTCAACGTGGCTGCACTATGTAGGACACATGTGCATCTATGTAGCTTTGGCTATTGTGATTTGTCTTGTGTGCATTCTGTCAGTCATGTTTAATCTTGCATGTATTGCTTACTGCACTTCTGTTGGATTACCCATTCTGAGTGTGGTGCAGCATGTATTGCAATAGTTGTTACTGTCTGTTCAGACGGTGTCAACACCCATTACCTGCAACTTTGACCCCACATGTGGTGTGTGTGTGGCAGTAGTGTCCCGTATAGGGCATGCTGCCGGGCGGTGACGTGGGGCGGGGGAGGGGCAGGGTGGGGGTAGTAAACACCGGAATACGGATGAATGCATGTAAGTAGACATTTAAAACAATAAAAGGGATTTCGTTGGGCGCCCTGCATCGCATTGGCAATGCAGTGCGCGCAAATGAATCCGTTTTAATGATTTAAATGTATACTTACCTGCATTCATCCGTATTCCAGTGTTTACTACACCCCACCCTGCCTCCCCTGCCCCACGTCACCGCCCGGCAGCACGCCCTATACGGGACACTACTGGTGTGTGTTACAGGATTTTGCGTATGTTGATTTTCAGATGCGTATTTATGTTGCTCAGGCCTTGTCAGTGCCACCCTCACAACAGAAGCAAATGGCATGGTGATGTGTATTTGTGTATGTGCCACGCAGCTGCTGACATGGATGATACATGCTGTCCTGGTTCCAGATATTCAAGGCCTGGCTTTGCGTGTGTGTGATGATTTGACATGACTGGATGTTTGTTTACTGACACAGTTGACTTACCAAACAGATGTGTTTACATGCACATGATCGTGTGATGGCCAACTCAAATGATGACAGAGGTGGAATGCTGTTTTCAGTATGGCAGATGTGTACACTTGGGGGTGGATGAGTGAAATTTGACCTTATGATTGAGTGTGCCATTTGTGGCTTTTTAATTGTTTGTGGCAACTTTGCTATCCTTGCTTGTTGTCATACTTTGTTTGGCATACTTCTTTACGGGGACATTGTTGTGTGAGTTTGTCACAACAACAAGTAAAGCAGTACAGCTTTGTGAGACACATTGCTGATATGCATTGTACACGTACCGTGGTGTTGCAGGTATTGCCCCCCTGCTCATTGCATACCATTGCCCCATGAGTAAAGTCTGCAGCATGTGTGCATTTAGTCATATGACTATTTTAGCCATCGGCCTACATGGTCACTTTTTTGGGACATTGCATGTGTTGCCGGTATGCAGACTTACTAGATGCTTTCTCACTTGCTGTAGGCAGAACTGCATTGCATGAACAGGCAAGGGGGCATATTGCTTGGCGATGCATGAGGTTGTCACGATGTCCCTCTTGCCTCATCACCACGCATATCCAATTCATCAGCACAAGGCCGCATCTCCCAGACGCCCAAATGAGCATGCATTGTGAATGTGACAGATCACGTGCACGAGTAAGCATGCCAACAACAAGCTCAGCACAACTGCAACTTTGCGCATGTGTCTGACTTGTGTGCAAGGTTGTGTATGGCCATCAAAGTCACCCTTGATGGCCATGCACAACCTTGCACACAAGTCAGACACATGCGCAATGTTGCAGGTGTGCTGAGCTTGTTGTTGGCATGCTTACTGGTGCACGTGATCTGTCACATTCACACTGCATGCTCATTTGGGCGTCTGGGAGATGCGGCCTTGTGCTGATGAATTGGATATGGGTTCTGATGATGCAAGGTGTGCATTTTGCCAGCCTTCCGCATCTCTAGGTGATGTGGCACTTTGCTAATTGATGTTGCCCTTATTTTGTGGTCTGATGTTGTACCTGGACTGTGTTTGGCTAACTTTTCGGTGCACATTTCAAAGTCTATGTGCCCGGCAATATGTGTCTTGCAATGTTTTGGTTGAGTCAGGTGATATGTGTCCATGCCACCATGCCACCATGCACACGGCTATCTGGGACCTGATCCACAGTAATTGTGGGTCTGCAATGCAATTTATTGTGCATTAGTGCCATTGTGCCCATCCACCCCCATCCACCCACTCCATGGTTGGTACTCACCCTGTGGTTGTGTCTGCTCACATTCAGCAGTATCCTGACCCGGCACTCCGACCACCGTTTCATCAGTGATGACTTGGGCCACCATTTCCTCCGTCTCATCCAGCTCCAGCAGGGGCACTGGACTCCCACCTCCAGTCGCATTTGCTGCCTTCCGGTTGGCTGCTATTTTTTCCTTGGTATTTTTCTTACTATCATTCCAGCGCTTCCTGACCTCGTCCACTGTCCTCCTCTTCCTCTCTCCAACAGCATTCACCTTGTCCCTAATGTCCTCCCATATTTCTTTTTTTCTTGACAATGGCACTGTGCGTTTGACAAATAGCTCCTGTTGATGTTCAGCCACCAGGCCACACAGGACCTGATTTTCCTGGTGACTGAACCTGGGGTTCCTCTTCCTCTTGGCCTTATCCTGGGTCTCTGTCTGGTCCTCCTGGCTAGCTGGGGGGTTGTTTGTAGGCTCAGCACTTGTCCCAGCTTCCTCCATGTCTCTTCTGGTATCTGTTGTATTCTCCATTTTGAATGTTTTTTTTTTCCTGCGTGTAGGCCTTTTATAGTGCATTTTGGCGCTTGAATCGTGTGACATGCAGGCCTGCTGCCAATTTTCCGGCCGATTTTAGAGCTAATTGGCCCATCGCGACTTTTCTGGGGTTAGCGTGAATTCTTTTCTCGCCGTCGCGCAGGATATATCGCCGTCCATTAGCGCCGGTAATGGAAGCTATCGCTGGGTAGCGGCGCGTTGTTAATACGTCGCTACCACGGTGATAAAATCCGGGTTTCGACGGCGATAAAAAAAGCACGCTTATCGCGCTTAGCGATAATTATCGCGGTTTGTTGATAATATCCCCCTGAGTTTTTATATGCTTAACTCGATGTACAACTCTTCTGTATAAGAGGAAAATGTGCGCAATTCCCAATCTTAAGTTCTTAAATAATACTCGCATAGCAGTCAGTGAGTGACACATCCCAAATGCCGGTAGAGGCTGCTGAACTTTTGAGTTAGGGAGAGGAACTTCTGTCCCAATTTTCACAGAGCAAGTGGCGCCAGAGAGAGCTTGGGGTGATTGCACCCTCCCACTTTTTTTTAATAAAATGGAACCAAATCGTGCATTTAATCGAAACTGGCTAAAAAGCTGCACATTTTACAAACAGTTCAAATAATTCTGCTATGGTACGCAATTTGACGTATTCTCATATCATAGTACGCAATGCATAAAACACCTTTGCCTCACTTAACCCTTTTCTTCCTTTCATTTTCCATGCTGCCGCATCGAGGTGGATTATCAGTCAAAGTGACTGAGAATCTACTTCACATAGATTGCATTGGTATCTGTCAGCTTTGCACCACTGCAATTATTCACCATGATCTGCAATAACAGAGCTCTTCAAAAATAATATATGCACTAATTAGCCAGTGCAGAAACAACATTTTACATTGCTGGTCATTAAAATTATTGTTCTTACACGAGTTTATCTGCGAAAACGATGGTGCAAAATGGCCACACAATGATGCAATGAAAGTGATTCAGTTCCCAGACTGGGCAGAATGGCAATATTAAATGCTATACAGTTCTAAAGAATGTTAGGTATTGGAGAACAGAGCTATGCCCCAGGTTGTAGAAGTCTTGCAGTCTTAGACATCAGAGCTAGTGTCCAGGATGCTGACATTTTACAAGTTTAGACAATGGATATATCTCATTGAATGAATGAATGAACTGATTAATTATTTTATTTGCATAATTACTTAAAATCATTGCAAAGTTGCAGTACGCTATCAAAATTATTGTATAAATGCGTATCTCACACCATTATAATACATATATCAAGCCAATAGTAAGTTTATTGTACAGTTAATTAAAACCATTACAAACATATATCTCGTAACACATTTTCGTAGCGACAGTTTAAATCGAGTAAGAGCCGCTATTAAAAAAAAAAGAAAAAAACTTTAAACAGACATACATAAAAGTTGGCCCCCTAAAACCATCGTGGATGAAAGATGCAGACTGACAATTTATAGGCGTGAGATTAGCAGCAGGGCAGGCCTAATTAGCCTCTTTAGATGAATACTTAGCAGCAGAGTTTTTCAATCAGCGAGAAACGGATGCAAGGGTGTACCGGGGAAAGTGCAGAGTGCAAGAACGACTTAATGACCAAGAGCAGGGCGGCCAGGAAAAGCCCACTGAGGGTCATTGAGCAATCTTCTTTGTTAATAAAAGCCTATGTAATAAGAGGAAGCACATACTTTCATATAAAACCATTAAAAGGATAGAGGGGTCTGAATGTGCAAAATGGGAGCGATTTCTAAAAAGCAATAGGGTCCAGACAACTAATTTTAAAATTCCTTGCTAGTGTTCCGCAGCTTAACGTCCTTGCTACGGCGGCACACATAGAAGCTGCCCCCGCAACCGTTTGAAGTTGGTTATTCCATTAAAATGCGTGATGTGCAAAATGTGCAAATATTTGCCAGTACTGGAGTTCGCGGTAAAGTAAAGTAACAGAATGGCGGCTATTATAGGCATATAACTAGCAGCGGAGCCGAACTAGTTAACCTCTTTGGTCAAATACTTAGCAGCAGAATGGTTAGAGAAGCAAGCAGCAGGTGCACAGGAGTGCAAGGGAAAGTGCAGAGTGTAAAAACGACTTGATATCCAGGTGCAGGACGGCCAGAATTGACCCGCCAAGGGTCCTTAAGCTATCTTCTTCATTTCACTTCAGAGTTAATTAAGACCTGTGTTCTAAGGTAAAACAAATGCATTCGTATAAAACCCTTAAAAGGATACAAAAGACTGATTGTGCAAGATGGAGGTGGTTTCTAAAAAACAGTGGGGACCAAATAACTGATTTGAAAGTTCATTGCTGGTATTCTGCGGCTTAAAGTCCTTGGGCCAGTTGCTGCAGTGGGGGTAAACATAAGTGCTGGCCCCACGACCATTCCGAGTTATTTGGTCCGTTTGAAGTGCAAGATGTGCAAAGGGTTTACCGGCGCTGGGATTCTCAGTAGAGTGGAGATGCAGACATTGTCTTTCGCGATGAGGGTCAGGGTGCTGAGTTCCGCACTACTTCCGGTGCAATGCCACCTCATAGGCCATTAGTTTGTTTTTTAATGCTGGCTTCTGTGGCTGTTAGAAATTTTACCAGGTGACAGCTCAGTTGGACATCGTCGCCGGAGAAGCTTGCCAGCACTGCTTGCCTGCAGGACCGTATATGTTCCTTATTGAATAATGATCTCAGGAGGGTCCGGCGCTCCCGTATTAATTCCCGGCATATAGTGATCAGGTGCACTATATCCTCCTCACCTTCCCCGCAGAGTCGACAGGTTGCTGGCTTTGAAGGGCGTGGCCACGGCGGCAAGTGGTGTGCAGAAGGCAGTAATCCTAGACGGAATATCAAGGACTTCTCTTGCGTAGTTTTAGAGAAGCTAGTGTGGAGATATGCTTTAGGTGAAGCTTTGCTGTAGGACTGTATGGTAAGCCAGCCATGTGCGCGTTCTTTCAGGTGGCTTTATCTTGAATGAGGGATTCTTTCTTGACTATGTTATTTACAGTTTTTTTTAAACTAGCGTGAGTCCCTGATTGTTCCCAAAGGTGCCGTAACCCCAGCTGATCAAGAGCGGCATCCAAGTAGCGTCTGGCGGGGCAGGCCTCTTTGGCCTGCAATTCTTTCCACAGAAAGGCGTTTAGCGATTCCGGCTCTCCTCTTCTGATTTTGTGCCAGCTTTTGATAAATGCACCTTTGCATGCCAGCTCTTCTCTTTGTAACCCAAATTCTAGCCTCATTTGTGCGGGGGATGTATATCCCGGTAAGCGTAGATCATTCGCAATGCTCTCGCTATGGTGCCATCCAGTGTTTCAGCGTCCCTCCCTCTCATAACTTCGCTTCCATAGGTGATGGATGGTATTAATTTTGCCTCTATCACTCTGGTTAGGGGGAGGAAACTCGGGCCCGAGGTCTTATTTTTATGTTTCTTAAGGCCACTGCTGTCATTATTCCTCTTTTTTTTATGGACTCACGTTGGGGTATGTAGTTACCTTTGTTATCGATGATAACTCCCAGATAGTTATATTCTTGTACGGCCTCTAGCTTGCGTGTTGCCAGATACCAGTAATTTGTTATTTTTGTTTTGCGAATGTTAACACTCATAACTTTTGTTTTTTCTTGATTGATGCTGAGTTTGCTAGTCTCCGAGTATCGTGAGGTGATGTTGAGCAGACGCTGTAGGCCTACGGGAGTCCGGCTGATAAGCACCAGGTCGTCTGCATAAAATAAGTTGGATAGCTGGAAGCCCCCTAGCTTAGGAGCGTGCGAGTTGCATTCATTCAAGGAAACTGATAACTCTGCCATAAAAAGATTAAAAAGTGTTGGTGCGAGCACGCAGCCTTGTTTTACCCCAGAGCTTGTTGAGATCTTCTTTGTTAAATAGTCTCCTGCACCCAGTTTTACTTGCACCCAGGTGCCACTGTGCAAAAGAATTTGTTGTTTTAGGAGCAGCAGTGGAATGTTCAGCCTTTTTAGCTTTTGCCATAATAGGTTTCTATTTACATGGTCGAACGCTGAGCTATAGTCGATAAAACACAGGTATAGTGGCTGTTTGGTTACAAGCGCAGTGTCTATCATTAGTGAGAGAGCTAAGATGTTAGTAGTGGTCCCCATATTCTTGCAAAAGCTTGTTTGGTTAAGTGGAATTGCTGTGATTTCTGTAGCCCAGGTCGTTAATTCTTGAAGTAATAAACCTGCATAATATTTGGCCTCATTGTCCAGTAAAGCTACCAGCCGGTAGCTTTTTGGGTCATTCCTGTTTCCTTTTTTGTAAATGGGTGAGGTAATCGCGCCGCTCCAAAATGATGGTATCGTTGATGTTTGCAGGATTGATTGAAAGATTGGTTTGAATACTGAGGCCCAAAATTCCTACTCTTGTTTAAACAATATTGGAGGGATCCCGTTTGGGCCTGGAGCACCCTCACGTCTGCCCTTAGCGATTCTTTTGCAGATTTACACGTTCGTAATTAAAATGTCCTGCTCCTATATTGAGTTGGGGACGGTTTCAGATGATCGAGCTTCTGAGTCGGGCGAGAGGTTGTTTGTGCAGGTTCGAATTTCTTGATCTTTGTTGAAGTGTGATTCGAGGAAGGTTATCCAGGCCTCTTCAGTAACATGTGACTCGATGCCCTGGCACCGCGGATTGGTCAGGGCGTTGATCTTTTGCCAAAATTGTGAACTGTTATTGTTTTTGATGTCATGTAGGAGTTTAGCCCAAAGACTCTCGTCAGCTTCATTTCTAAGACGGCAGGTTAATTTCCTGCGGGTGGCTTTTAACTGCCTCAGCTCTTGCAGTTCCGCTGGGTCTTTCTTCACTCTCCGAAGCGCACAGTTTATCGAGGCTTTTAACTTTTTTAGTTGAGCATTATTTCTGACGTTCGGGTATAGACATTGATTTGGCGCATGGGCCATTCCCTTATTTCGGAGGTTTCCCTTTTTGGCTCCAGAGCTGTTTCGTAGTATTTTTGTGAACGCCTCCCAGCTATCAATTCTGTATGGCTCTGCTGCTTGGACTTCTCCAAGTAATTGCTTTGCAAGAGAGATGAGGCTTTTTGGATCGTCAGTTCTGCATTTTACCCTTTTCTCGTTGGAGGTGTATTCTAGGCAGTATGCATTTGCTGGCAGTGGATAAGATATTGATGGTGCTTCTACCGTGATTTCCTGAGGCAGGTGGTCGCTATAGTCTAAAGATCCAATGCGATAGTCCCTTACCTTTGGGAACATGCAGTAAGAGAAGAATGTAAAATCTATTGTTGTGCTTGCAACTGCATTGTGGAAAGTTGCTGCCTGTGGAGGATCTCCTGGGAATCTTCCTTTTAGTGCACGAAAGCCCAACTGTTCCAATGTCGCTAGAAGCTTCTGCACCATTTTCGTGTGTCTTCCGCCTGAGGTGTTGTCTTGTGAGGTTGTTTCCCATGCAAATGGGTTCTCCTCGAGATGGATATCTATGGCTGAATTACCGAACATGTTTAAATTGAAATCCCCACTAATAATCAAGCTGTTTGTTTCTCCTCCCTTTATATTTTTACTAGCTCTTCCTTCAGCTGCTGGCTTCCTCTAGTTTTATCTCGCGGGTGTAAATAAAGATTTATCAGTATTATATGCTCATTTTTTCCCAACTCCTGGGTGGTGATTCGTAGAGCTTGCATTGCGTTTGGAGGAGCTAACTTATATGCCAAGTACTCCGCTGCATAGATGCTCCGTATAGAGCTGTATGTAACAAGGCCACCCTTACTGTGGCCAAAATTTGCGCTCTTTATAGCTGTTAGGAAATGCAGGCTATATCCCTGGAGTGCTGTCGGTGAGTCAGACCAGGTTTCTTGGAGTGTGATGATGTCGAATGTTTGTAAGTAGGTTTGCAGTTCCCGGTCCGTAAGCTTATCTCCTAATCCATTGATGTTCCAAGAGCAGAGTTTTAGAATATTTTTAGTTTTCCTTGCAATTGGCTTGGTATGTCACAGACTTTCAGTTTTGGTGTTTATGGTCCTGGAGAGCCATCTCCACTCTTGGGGGACTGTGCCTTTGGTTGTATTTGACCTGTGAGTCTGCAGCTCTCTGACTTCTGTATTCTCGGGGGTTTTGCTGCGAGCTCCTCGCAGCACAGAGAATGATTGTGTACTCGAGTGGACCGGTCCAGGATCTCTTTGTTGTTCTATTTTGGTTATTAAGGGGTCCGGATATCTAGGTTTAATAAAAGGTCGTAGCTTGATACCCCAGGTATTGAATTTAGAGTGTTCTTTTAGAACTTTCTCAGCTAGGTCTAATGTGGCCCAGACTGTTTTTGTTACTTCCACTCCTGGTTACTCGGGTGATTCGATGAATTCGACTGACTCCAAGTCGACGGTTTTTAGATTCTTCAGACTATTAATGGATCTTAGCAGGCGTAAGATGTTTCCCCTGTTTAATATATCGACCCTTCCCTTTGATTTGTACTCCGGGTGGAACACAATTGTAGCCGTGCCGGCTAGCCCTATCTGTTCAGTTGGTCTGCTCTGTTTGGCAATTTGTTCGTCCCCTGACCCAATAGGTTCTTCCGTCGTTGTAGCCTGACCTTGGGTGCCTTTTTCGTTTGCCCGGGCCGTATCTATGCCAGTGTGAATTGTTGTTGTTGTATCCCCTTTTGAGTCTTCCCAGCTTTTTCCGGGTTCGTTTTTCGGAACAGAACCGTTGCTATATAATTTGTTGAGAGAGGTGCTTCCTTCGGTTTCTGACCTCTCTTTCCGGGTCGGCCTTTCTCTTGGGTCTAAGTCTGAGTCTGTCACATCGCTCATCCAGGCTGACATGTCTCGTCGAGCTCCCATTGACTCATTTCCAGAGCTGTGGGTCTTTCCCCTACTGAGTAGCGTGGGCTGTATTGTCTTTTGATTTCGCCCCTTCCTCCTCTGCTTTCTCCGCTGTTTGGTAGGATGGTTGCTTTCTGCCAAGACAGTTTTTTGCGGGGATTTCCTAGAAGATACTGTGTTACTTTTTATTGGTGATTGGGCTCTTAGGGTCAATGGGTTGTTGTTTGGACCTGATTTTGTTGTGTCCACGGCCTCCCCTTGCTGCCTTGCTTCTTGTGTCGGCTTTGGAGTCGCCAGAGTCTGATTTCTCAATTTCATTGTCAGTTGATCTTTGTTTCTTATCTGGGCAGATCTGTTTACTGATTTGTTTGTTACGGCCTCTCTTACGTCAGAGAGAAGATTGTCCATTGCTGTCGGTAGTGTTGCCAGCTTGTCCACAATTGTTATGCAGGTGCAATTGGCCTGTGTAAATTGAGTCTCCGATTGGGCCCTTCTGACCAGGTTGTTGAGGTCTGCCAGTTTGTCGTCGATGTTGGCGACGAAGATAGAGAGTGAGTTGAGAACTGACAATTGAAGATCCATCTTGTCCGATTGGTATTGGATAGCGTTTACAGACATTTGCATTGTGTGCAGCAGAGAGGTCCAAATGTCTTCTTTTACCTGCAGTTTTTCCTTGTCGATGTTGAGTTTTGGGGAACTGATGCTTTTTCCTAGTGGTTCTTCTTGAGGGGCCATGGAATATGAAGCTACTAATTCTTCCCATTCCTCTGGTGTGAGGTAGGATGACTCTGGTTCCACGTCCTGGGATGTTGATGTGACTATCCTCAACGTGTTTAGTTGAGATTGAGCAGTGCTGTGTGCAGGTTGTTCATGCAGCTCTTCGTGAGTTTGGTGGGCAGGCCGTTCTTGCGTAGTTGTTTGGGGTGTGGTTTGTATTTTTTCAACTGTCATATTGATTGATTGTTTGTTGGGGTCTTTATTCCCCTTGGTGATCACCGAGGGCTCAAGCATAGTTTTGATAGTGGGGATGATATACTTTTCTTGATCGGGTTCTCTCTCCGGCTGTGCCTTATCATGTTGGGTGAGTCCTAAGGATGCTATATCTCCCCTTGGGGTGGTAATGTTGGTCAGGGACTGGCTGCATACTTGTGACTCCTGCCCCTCTTTATTCATTCGGTGTGGGAGCTTTTTATCCAGAGTTTCTTCCTTAGTGTGCCTGAGGGGGCTATGATTTTTAGTACCTTCGTTCCCTTCTTTTTTTATTGCCACTGCAAAACTCATGGCCTGTCCTAGGCCGTCATTCTTGCTCCCGTTCCGGTTGTCATTTTGTTTAAGTGGAGAGGTGTGGTGCAGCTGCCAGGGCAGCTGACTTCGGAGCACAGGGTTCACGGTTCGATCCCCGGCTCCGGCGGCAGCTCAGCTCAGCACCATGTGACTCTGGGCAATAGCTCACTTAATTTCCACGACGGCCCCCAGCGCCTTGAGACCCGTAAGGGTGAGTAGTTCGCGCTTTACAAATACGGATTTAGATTTAGATTTAGATTTAAGCTCAGCCGGATCCCGGATCTCTTGACTTAATAGGTTGTTTTCTTCATTGCCCTTAGTTGATTCTTCTATGCATACGTCTGCTTTTCTAGCTGCGCGGTTTTTTCCAGCATCTGCAGACTCTCCATAGGCAGTTTTCAGCAGCAGCTGCTGCTGTTGGCCCGTCTGATATACCTTACTTGGTTGGAGAGGAGAGGGTAGGTTGCTTACATTGTTACTATTCAGACACAGGACTGGTCCGGCATCTTTTATGAACAAAAACTTAGTATATATTTTGGGTTGGTGGCTTGGTTTACACGGAGTAGACACATTTGTTGCGCCTTTGGTTCTGATGTTTGGCAGGGCTTGCGGGCTGGTATGGAGTGGCGAGATCAGGGGAATGTCCTCCTTCTTCATCTGGTCAGCTTCACTTTCCTTGGTAAGTGCCTTTTTAGTTGCCCTCCGCGTTCTTTTGTTGGAGTTGGCTGGCGCCTGCTGCTGCCTTGACTTCCCTGATCTCATTATAGTAGTTACTGTTGCTGTTTATGGTCACTGTGTGATTAGTACCAGATCTTGACAGAGCCCCTTCCCAGCCTTTTCTCCGCTGGACTCCTTATCTGGTATCCTTGTCTCCTTATCTCCTTAGGCCTTAACCTGGGGCCTCAACCTGGAAAGGCGACTGCTTTTTGCCCTTTTGTCCTTTTGCCCTTGTAGCCTTTTTAGCCTCTTTTTGTCTTTTTGTCCTCTTGTCCTATTGCCTATTGCCTTTTTGGCCTTTTTGGCCCTTTGGCCCAATTTAAATTTCCTGCCTGGTTAGCCTGTGGCCGGTAGCCTGTTGCCGGTTGCCAGTTGCCAGTTGTTTGTTGTTGTTGTTGTTTGTACAAACTGGCGCAAGGCTTCGGGTGATATGATGATATGGTGATAAGGTGACCTGGTGAAGTTAGGAGGAGGAGGGATGAGCGTCTCCCAGAACCAAGACCCAAGGTGCAAGAGTTGAATGTCAAGGGTCGACAGAATCGAATGTCCTGTAAGTTCTTATTCTTGGTCTTATTGATTTTGTTATAGACTTATTATTATTGTTCTTGCCGAACGCCTCCTGGCCTCCTTTCTCTGTACTCCCTCCGCGTACTTGACCACAGTCCACTCCAGTCCAATCCTGTCCCCGTCCCAGTCTCTGGGCGAGTGGGAAGTTGGGAGATCTTCTAAGGACCTTTGACCATCTGCCGCCACCTTGCCTTTCCTTAACTTGGCTCCCCCGCCACGGTCCCCCCTCTCCCTAACGCCCTCTGCCTTCTACGCTCCGGTGATTGATCGGGTAGAGGCTGGATGGTGGGCAGGGAAGAGGGAAGGGGTGGGGGGGGCAGCTGTCCGGATGGCTAGGTAGCTGGTTAGCTGAGTGGTTAGCTGAGTGGCAGGTGGTGAGAGGCGGGTAGCAGTAGGTGGCTTGTTGGTAGTAAGCGGGTGTTTGATTTGAATGCGGACGCGGATGCGGTACCGGCCGAGATGCAGGGCTCAGCTGTGTCAGGACGGGCCACAATGTTGCAGTACCTGTTGTGTCCTGAGGGTGTCCCGGCTGCTCTGCCTCTCGAGCTGCCACGATCAGCCCCCGCAGACCCGCAAGCCTCACCCGGTCTCGGTCTCAAGGTTACGGGGGACCACCGGGCCGCTTCCGCGGGAGAGTGCGGGGGGAGGCTGCAGTCAAACAGCGGTGATTGTTGACAGCGGGGACTGCTCAAACCTGCTTGCGCCCACTCTCAGGCTCCGGCTAGCTGCTCGCTCTCACTCTTGCTACTGGCGCTAATCCCGCGAGAGTCCCGTCAACAAAGCCAGCAGAGTCCTATGTCATATATCAAATCGTATATAAAAATTAAAAAAAACATTTGAACACTGGTCGCAGACCATTTGTAAGAAGTGGGTTTTACCCTGAAATACATTAGTTTAAAATTACGTTTAGAAAGGTCCCTGTTCCTCATATGTTCTTGGAAAAAAATAATCACTTAATGCGTTGCGGGTCTAGTGGGTACCATGCGGTCCTTTTCTGGAAGGGATCCTCACCGTTCGTCTCCTTCTGTTACTACAGGAGTCTCAACAATTGCAACCGCACAATTATTTTCTGTGCTGTTTTCAATTAAGACCCTTCGTGTCATATTCATGAATTTGCCAAATTTGGCCTGATCCGAGGGCTCTGTGCAGGACTGGAGCAGGGCCACTGCGTCAATGCATTTTCTGAGCCCATGCCTTAAAAACATTGGTTTTAACAATTTGCGTCCGTGTTGCAGTAAGGCAGGGCAGCAACATATTAGGTGTACGGAAAACAACCTTTACATCGCGGATTTTACACCGCGATGCAATCACAACGCGGTCGTTCCAACGACCGTGTGGTTACAACGCAGTGCCATTACTACGCAAGTCATTACATCGACTTGCAGTAGATGGCGCTCTAACATAAGGAATAGTATAGTTTACTATTCCAACAGCTTCCCTTCAGTTACGTAGGCTGGAGTTGGAATAGTAAATTATAAATTTCTAATGTTACGGCGCCATCTACTGCAAGTCGATGTAATGACTTGCGTAGTAATGGCATTGCGTGGTAACAATGCGGTCATTGTAACGACCGCGTTGTGTGTGAAATACCGCTTAGAAAAAGCACGCGTTGTAAAGTTCTATATTCTAGGTGTACCAACGATTCTGCACTATAGTTGCACAACCTGCATCTGGTTATATTGCTCAACGATTTCCAGATCGGGTTCAGTTCCTTTACTGGCAGGGGGACTAGGAGTGCCCATTGAATTTCTTTCAAGCACTTCCTTCCTAGGGGTTGTTCATATATGGCTGAATTTTGTGCGACTCATATGCTTAAGTTAGGCCGACCAACCCTCTGATGTCCTTGAGTCTAGCTATATCTTCATTCCTTGATATCTGGGTGGTTTGATTATTTAGCGCCCTCTTTATTGCTGGATAGTTTAGTTCCTCTTGGGACCAGGACGCTGTGGTTAAGCCTAACTCAGCCCCCTCAAATGTGGTTCTCAATACCTCCTTAAGGGATCCTTTCTGGGCTTTTACTGTCTTAAACCAGAATTTTACCAATGTGCTCCTGCATTCATATTTTTGTTGTACCAGGCCAAACTCAAGCCGAATCAGGGCGTTTCGTGTGTGCTTAGGGAGCCTGACAAGCCTTTTATAACACCGGCACTGGGCTTTTTACATCATCTTTTCCATCTTTCCTGGGAATGCGTGAGATGTGTACCCAGCAACAGTAAGCAGTTTAGATTTTGTTACTCTCATAATAGGTTTCGTGGGAGGGCTGTGTAATTTACCTTGTAGTTTGCACAGTGCGTAGATGGTGGCTTGTATTTTGGCTTGCGTCTTAGCCTGGTGCAAGGTTGCCTATCCTTTATCGTTCAACCACGCTCCTAGGTAGTGGTATGCTCTTTCTGTGGCTATGTTGTTACTGCCCAGTCTCCACTTTAAGCATGTTTTCTTCAAATATTTACCAAACACCACGACTTTCGTTTTGCCGGGGTTAGCCACAAGCTCGTTTTCCTAGTTGTAGATTTTTAATGCATTCAAACCTCTTTTCAAACCTATTCTGGTGTGATCGAGAATAACCAGATCATCGGCATACTGGAGCACGTGTAGTTGTTGCTGTCGGATTTTCGGGGTTGCCAAGCTTGCTCCTTGTAGGGCTTTCCCCAAGTCTGCCGTGTAAAGGTTGAAGAGTGTTGGTGCTAAAACGCAGCCCTGCTTTAGACCTCAGTCAGTTGACAGTTTGTGTGTGACCGTATTCTCCGCCAGTTTGATTCTCACCCAAGTGTTGGTGTACAGTGACGTAATTGCCTTCAGTAGTTTACTGGGGATCTTCAAGCTGGATAGTTTATGCCATAGCTTGCTTCGGTTTACCCCGTCGAATGCTGCAGAATAGTCTACAAAGCATGAAATACTGGCAGATTTTTACTGGAATTTGCCTGTTGTGCCAGGAACGAGAGAGCCATTATGTTATCTATGGTAGAACAGCCTTTTCGGAATCCAGTTTGGTAAAAAGGTCATATTTCATTGTCCTCGATCCAGGATGTTAGTTCCTGTAGCAAAGTACTAGCATTTGCTTTACCTTCGATGTCTAACAGGGCAATGAGTCTATAGTTTTTTGGGTCCGTTTTTGCTCCCTCTTGTATATTGGATGCAGTAGCAAGCCGCGCCAGGCATCCAGCACATCTCCCAAATCTCTGCATTCCATGTACAGAGGTGATAGCAACTCCGCCCACCCCTTGGGGTCCTGCTTAAACAGTCCGCCCGGTAGGCCATTGGGTCCAGGGGATCCGTCCCTTTTTATCTTTTTTATGACCTTTATGAGTTCTTTCGGGTCCCGGGCTTGGCCCGCCTCGTGTGTCTGGTCTTCTTCCTCCACTTCAGCCCCTTCTGACCTGGGGGACCTTCTGATGTTTTGGCCTCCGGGTTTCATTGTGTAAATTTCTGCTGTATGGTCCAGCCAGGCTTCTGTTGTGACTGCGTTCCGCCTGTCCGTTTTTGTGCTTTCCATCTTGGCTATATACTCCCAGAATTGCTTCTGTGTGTTGGGTTTGCATAAGTCAAATAACTTGATCCATTCCTTCTCCATCGTCTGGCATATCTCATTGATTACACCAATTTCACAAACAAAGGCATTAGTCTATAATTATATAAAACAATAGTACGTTTTAAAAAGTCCTCCAATAAAGATCATGATCTTCCTCCACATCAGTCATGAAATAAATGCCATAACAGAACTGTGTCAATCATAGGTCCAGATCGATTGCAGATTTTTAGTATAACCACTGACTTAGCAGAAAATAATTGCCTTCTAGCGCCAAAGAAATCATGCCTTAACATCAGCAAGTATCCTAACATTATCAACATTATGTATCAACATTATGTTGAATCATTTTTGGAAATATGCCTATCATACCCCATAGATCAACTTGCCATTTTTCTGAAGTATGCAAATTTTTCACTCCTGTAAGACTTTTCCATTGTGGTAAACAAAAAAGCTTATCATTTTCATAAATTACACCTTATCCTCAAAATACAGTTTTTGACATTTGTAATCCACACTAATTGTGTCCCCAGGTTTCAACTTGTCATAAGCACTTCCATTTACTCCTCTCTCATTTGGAAATATGGTGTCTCATGTTACCAAATAGCACTGCTAAATTTGAAGTTCAACCTAGCATTCTAAGGTGCAATTACACATAGCCAAGCGTATCCTCACCAGATAACACATAGGGTCTCCCTATTCAAAGGATGGATACTATAGGGCAGAGATAGCCCTAGCTCTCAGAGAGGATCACAATATTGCAGGTATATTAACCAGATATTGCTACTAAGTGCTAGAGATGGCCACATATGAAAGGGCTGCCCAATGCATGGCAGTGATGCTAACCACATGATGTAAATTGTTGTTGCATTCAGGAATGTCCGACACAAGCCAAGGATCCCCATCAGATGCCAAGGCTGAGTACTAGATGCTAAGCATGATCATAATAAAATTAGGGGCGATTATTATATGGAAAATGAACAGATTCTGGTAGTTATGGGACCCTGTGCCGCACTATCTGAAGTAATCACTGTAAACAGAAAAGAAAGTTGCCCACCTCTATCAGCCACCAATTGGTCAAACATTAGAATCATTTATACATAGTTGAGAGGCAAATCAGATATCTTAACAGAGAGTTACAATGTAAGTCAAATACAAGTAATACAAATCAATCCTGTGCTTGTGTGTAAATTATTTTATTCATGCTTTTCTTTATAGGAAGAGCAGAAAGACAAAGCCAACACGTTTCGCCTACATGAGACTTCTTTAGGGCTGCAAACAGGCAGAAAACACCAATATTATTGTATACAACCATAAAAACACACCAATCTAAAACAGCCACTACTGAAAAAACCTGGCCTGGACCCTAATGATCTGAACAACTTCAGACCCGTCTCCAATCTCCCCCTCCTATCCAAAATCCTCGAAAAGTGCGTTCTCCTTCAACTGACTCAGCACATGGACAACATCAACCTTCTAGATCCCTACCAATCAGGCTTCAGAAAAGGCTGCAGCACAGAGACCGCTATCCTCAGCATCGTGGATGACATCCACAAGTCTCTAGATACGAACCAATGTTGCCTACTCATCCTCCTGGACTTATCGGCAGCCTTTGACACGGTTGATCACAAGCTACTCATCAAGGCTCTACAAGACAGGGTGGGTACAGATGAGGTGGTCCTACACTGGTTCTCCTCCTTCTTACACAACCGCTCCCAAAGGATAAAAATCAAAACCTTCACGTCCGACCTACACCCCGTCAGCAGAGGCGTCCCCCAAGGATCAGTTCTCTCCCCTCAACTGTTCAACATATATATGGAGCCCCTTACCTCCCTTCTTTAAAAAGTCAACATCCCCTTCCACATATATGCAGACTACACCCAAATCTATCTAGAAACCTCCTCCATCGAAGACATTCAGAGACTAAATAACACTCTCAAAGAAGTCCAACACTGGCTATCCATCAACCACCTCAAACTCAACCAAGAAAAAAACCGAAATCCTCCTCATCTCCAACAAAGAAGAAAACCCTCAAATCATGGAATGGCTAAAAGCAATCGATGCCCTCAATGGTACTATCACTCTGGCCAACTCCGTAAAATCATTAGGAATCACCCTAGACCCTAAACTTGACATGGACAAACACATCAAGAACTCCGCAAGGAGTGCCTTCCTCAATCTTAAGCTTCTCAACAAAATAAAACCCTTCATCCCGACCACAGACCTCGAACAAGCCACTCAATCACTGGTGATATCGAGACTTGACTATGGAAATGCAATCCTCACCGGGACAATGAAATCCCACCTGGCCCCCCTCAAAACTACTCTCAATGCAGCAGCCAGAATGGTCACCGGAGTCAAGAAATTCGATCACATCTCACCCGCACTCAGAGAACTAAAATGGCTCCCAGTAGAAATGCGTGCTAGCTTCAGAACTGCCTGCCTCGCGCACAAAGCCCTGCACACAGGGAAACCTGAATACCTGGCCTCCAAACTCAAAAAGGCCGGCCAAACTAGGAACCTCAGGAGCTCTAACTCCCTACTTTTCATCCCTATGAAAACACGCAAACAAAAAACCGCTACACGATCCTTCGCTGGAAACGCACCAAAAATCTGGAACTCCATCCCAGCGGATATTAGGACTATCCCGTCCTTTGTAAAATTAAAAAACTCCTAAAAGACCTCTTCCTCAACCGTGCCTTCCCAAATCGATAACCATCGCTGTAGCACATGCTCTCCACACCTCCATGACACTTTGTCACTAAGACCTACCTCCTCCAAACGCTCCAACTCCCCTCCTCGTTCACCCCTGATTCCTCCCAAGACTACATGCACTCAGCGAGGTTCCGCAGGACTTCCTTGCCTCAATGTGGCACTGCACGCTGGGACTTCCAAATTAACATGTATACCTATGCCCTATTTTGTGATTCCTGCATTATAACTGTTGTAAAGTGCTCCGATACCCTCGGGTCTGGCCAGCGCTATATAAAACTCCTTAATAAATAAATAAATAATCCAGTGGCATATATGATTGTTACTCAACCATCCCTAAAAATGCAGAGAATCTCTAGCCATCATGACGTAAACAGATTACATAGTAAAACATGAAATTATAACAAAAGCAAAAAACACCACTACAAAGGATAAACAGTGAGAACATAACCGGGTAGAGATTTAAACACCCATTAATAAGAGTCATAACATGAAGATCACAATAAATGATGGTATACATCTTAACTTATTTGCAAAACAGCAGACATATCACCTACATGCGCCAGTTTTCATGTGTGTGGGGGGTTTCTTGTGTATTTAATAGGGCTCAACGCAGTGAATGAATATAACAGTGGACGACCTAGATGAAAACCAAGATACGAGGGGCGTGTTTTCTCGTGTACTAATAGGGGGGCTTCTTCAGGATAGTTTACGTGTTATTAGCGTACTTGATATTCAGGTATGGTGGAACACGCGCTAGTTTCACTGTGAGGGTGCTTTTTCTCATGTACTCAATAAGGTAGTGCTTCCCTTAAAGCCCTAAAGAGTCAGTGTCTCGACGCAAAACACAACGCAGTAAGTTCAGTACAATACGCTCTAGTTGTTTGGTGGGGAGTGGCTGACTAATACCGATGGCGTGGAAGACCGATGTTCGGTTCTTTCATCTTGTATACCTTGTGCCTGATTGCTGGTCTGAAGAGATGCTCCACCGAACACGGGTGAGATGTGATAATGTTTCTGTAGGGATACTCACTATGGTGTTATTGTTATCTTTTTTGTGGCGTTGTACAAAGCATGGGTTTGTATGGTTGGAGCACACTTTCAACGCATATGCCTCAAGCTCAACTATGTGCCGAGATGTCCACATGTATGACTTGTTGGGATCACTATTTTTGTGTCAGTTACTTAATTTTTTGTAGCGCTTTTCGCAGTAATATGAACACCATGTCAATATCTCTGTGTTTTCCAGCTTGTGTGTGTCGATGACTGATTGGATTGATTTACTTACAAAATATGATAGGGCCGGATACACCTAATTTGCTGGAGTATTCAACAGGAACATTAAGGGCATAACTGTGTGTTTGTACTCTTTTCATTTTTGACATTGGGATCACTGTTATCGGGTTAGTTATTGATGTTGGAGCACTTTTTGAAAACAGGAACGCCATATGGATTACCTGTATGTTTAGGAGCTCGCGTGTTACCATCTGACCTGAATAATTTGCATCTGCTATTTATATTTTATTTATAATGTATGATGTGGTCGGACATACTAAACATGCTAGACTACAGTGTGGACCTTACTCTGTTAGTCATATTATGTGGAGCTTTCGATCTTGTCATTACCGATTAAACACTTTTTATTATTTGTTTGTTCTCCCCTCTTTTCCATTTCCCCCCTGTTTTTTGTCTTTATTTAGTGTTATTTTTGACTATATCTGGATATTTGAGTGTGGACTTCCAAGAGTGCCTGCTATATAGAAATGCCCACATAATTATATGTTCGTACTTACTGATTGCAGGTGAGTGACGATATCTTGGTGGTGTTTGGCCATTATACATTGGTATACTAGAGTAAGGAGCGAATGCTATTCTGGGCAGTTACGCTGGGCAGTTACGCTTGGGTACACCCATTGGAGGAATTTATCACTGCATGGTGTCTAGTAATGATACATTGGGACACTTGATTAGGGACATGTTAGGTGTGAGTGCTACAATTAGCTATGACACATTGGGACATTTGAGGCATATGATATGTCTTTGTTCTCTATCTGCTCCAGCTTGGACTCGTATTTGCCTAAATCTCTGACTCCACAGCTAGAATCGACGTTGCGAATTACACGGCGTTACCAACAAGTATTGATGTCCTGTCTATCTGAAACTTTTGGAAGCCTATCTTTGGAAGCACCTTTTAATTTTGATGTTCGGTGTATAGGCTTGACGCTTTAAACACTGGGGTTTTTGTTTTATTTAATTTTGTGTTTATCCTCTGGGCATATGTTAAGAACATGTATTAATATTTTGAGTGACTCATCGAGCTTATGGTAATCTTGTTCCATGCTGTAGATGCCTGTGGACTAGCTGACTGTTCATTTTGGCATTATGGATCCTGATTGATTATCATTGCCCATATACTCTATGGTGGTAAGAAAACTTTTATTGAACACTCTGCGCCATGGTCCATCCTATATATGGAAGATGATGCGTAGACAGTCGCTCACTTCTTGGGAAGGCCAATACCCCCTTCTTTAACAGAAGCTATAGTGTTCAGCTTTCTCAAAGGAAATAAGTCACCACAAAATGTTAATTCCTGTCGACCAATAAGTCTACTAAATTGGGACTGTAAAATTTTCACAGAAATTCTACCAGCACGAATGATGTCTTTTGCCCAAAAAGTCATTCACAAGGACCAGAATGGTTTTATACCATCTAGATCCATAGTTGCAAACACAAGTTATTTGGTTCAGGCTATTGATTTCTTCTCAATCAACAAAGTGAATGTGGAAATTGCAATGATAGATGCTGAAAAAGCATTCAATCTAGTCAACTGAGTGATATTATTTTCTATTCTTGCAAAGTTTGACTTTCCCCAGCAATATCTAATGATGATTTAAAATCCTTGCATGGATACAGTGGTTAGAATTGTTATCAACTCCAAGGAGATAGATTCCATGGCAATTAGTAGGGGCACCTGTAGGAAAGTAGGATCTGCTTTTATGGTTACCCCCACTTTTTGCCTGGTGCTAAGCTGTTATTGACTTGTCTGACTGGGATCCTGCTAATCAGCACCCCAGTCTCTCTGCTTTCTCCCCTAAATTGTTATGTTCAGTACTTAGGTACATCCCATATTGGATACTGAGGTACTCTTATCAGTCCCTAGTATATGGTACTAAGGTACCCAGGGCATAGGTACCCCAGAGGTCCCCCATGGGCTGAAGCATGTATTATGCCACCCATGGGAGACCATTCAAACTGTAACTACAGGCCTGCCATTGCAGCCTGTGTAAGTTGGTGCTAGCACCACTTACGAACGATATAGGTCTCCTATATCTAGGGTCACTGCACTTAAAAACTGTAAGTCACCCCTATAGCAGACCTTCACAATCCTGAGGGCAGGGTGCTTGGTTCTAAGTGTGAGGGTGCCCCTGCATGAGCAGGACACCCCTACAGCCTACGGAGTCCATTCTCCCGGGTTGTAAGTGAAGCAGCCATATACCATATAGAGGGGCACTGCGTAATTACGCGATGACCATCTCAAAATTGGCTGCAACGAATCCTATCATGTATGGTATCAAACAAGTGGGAATCATACCCCCATACAGCAAACGGTGTGGGGGTATGATTCCAAGCACTGGAACAGGCTTCTGTTAGGCTCTCAGTGCTCCCTGTACCAGTATTCTAGATCCGGACATCACAACATGGCTGCTGCCGACCAGAGACATGATTTTTCCCTCCTGCCGCTGAGCTAAGCTCGAGCAGGGGAAGGCAGAACAATAGGTATCCTGTCACAGGAAGGTGTGACCACCTCCCAGACAGGATTTAGCGTATTGGGGCTGGGTGGGTGGGCATGCCAGCGCCACTCAGTCTGCATGAGGGGCGCATTTGGTGCCTCCTTGCATAGTCCAGTTCAAACCAGCTCTGGGAGCCGTTGGCTCCTGCTCTGGCGCAAAACTGGGACATGTCCAACTCCTGAATCATCCCAACCATTTCCTTAGGGTACTTAAGGACTTACCTGGGTGTAGGTCCCTAGATGCATCATGGGACATGATTCAATTCAGACACCACTTCAACTTCTACCGTCTGGGCACTCTGAACTTCCCTGGATTTCGTTTGGGCTCGACTTCATCTCCCTTCTAGTCTGCTGCATCATCTGTGCCTATGCACCATACAGGAACCTTCCAAGGCCTGTCTACATCCAAGACACCTGAAGGAATCTCCCTTGAAGTGAAGGAGTCACTTCCCTGCATCTGCAGGCACTGCAACTAAGCTGACCGGTCTGCTGATCTTGAGCTCCCACGGACTCCGAAAGGCTCAGCAACACAGGTGGTGATTCTCCATAGCTCTTGAGGCCTGCCCTGCCCTCTCACCAAGTTTGAGGCCAGTATCCCTTGTAGGAGCCGCAGGAACTGAACCCCTGTGCAACGTGTCGACTTGCCATTGCAAAGGCTTGTTGGCTTCCTTCCACCAAGATATACGGGCTCCACGTAGCTCTAACCTCAAGCATCTCCAGTGACCAGAATCTTTGTCCACACTGCATCGTCTGCACCGTAGCCTGCATCTTTTGGTGAGCTGCTTGAGGTCCTCTTACGACTCCAGTGCCTCCGTCCTGTGGGTCCTGATGAGGGTCATCTTTGTTTCTTTTGGGCTCCCCAGATTGCTAGGGGCCTGCCCTGACTCCCCTGCTTGTGGTGAGTCCCCGGGACCTTGCTGGTTCCGACATTGCACCTTCTTCGACATCCTTGTTGTTTGCAGTTGCCAAGGCTTGTTGGTGCTCCCGACAGACACCGACTCCTCAACTCTCGACATCTGATGTGGGACAGCTCGTGCACAGTTCCTGGTCTTCCACAGCGTTCCCCTCTGCTTGCAGGTACTCTTCAACTTTAATCCACCTTTGGATTCCACCGGACACTTTCTCCTTCTCCAGCAGCGACATTTTCCTGAAGTCCTCATTGGGTTAAACAGTGGTTTCCGACACCACTTCTCACTTATGCACCCAGCTTCCCTGGTGTAGGTAACATGGGTACTAGGGTATCCACGGGTGGGGTGGCTCTCCAACCTTCTGTCTTCCACGGGATTTCTTCAGGGTCCACTGGGAAGGGTCCTTAATCTTAAAAATTGCAACCGCGACTTACACATTGATTTGCACGGAGAACGCGGTTGTATTCTCACACTGCACATGATCTCTGTGGGGTTCCTAGTCACTCACCGTGGGTGGTTCCTCGGGTCCCCGACACTTCTACGTCCCCTGGGCATTGTCTTGACATAAGTTGTGGTTCTTATACCACTTTCTTAGTATATGGTTTGGCCCCCCCGGGGTCCACTGTGTATTCTGTGCTATTTACGTGATTTGTATGCAAAGTATTGTGTGCATTGTGCATATCTCCAGGTAGGAGATATATGTATGTGTTAGTGAGTATCATATAATAAATACATATTTTTATAAATACCTTGTGTGGTTCTTTTTCACCTAATCTATACCTATAAGATTGCATTCTGGTAAAACAAGCTGCTTTACACTCCTTCTGGACTAAGCCTGAAGGCTGCTCTCCACATCTAGCACTTAGAGAGCTTTCTAAGGTTGTCTAAGACCTCCTAAATCACCATAAGGATTGTCAAGACATGTGCAGGGTGTCCACTTAAATAAGCGTACATCATATACCAGGCCAGCTTCTCACAGCACCCGTCGGCGATGTCCAATGTCACCTGTACTGTTTATGTTGTTCATCAAGCCACTGGCAGTTAAATTAAGCCATGACCTCTTGATTATTCAGCAATTGGAGGGAATGTCTAAATTAAAACTGAAAAAGAATAATCATGGCACCTTAGACAAAATTCAAGAATACACCGTGGTGGGGAGCTACGAGATTATTCACTCAATATCACTCAATATCAGAGGTATTATTGTTTAGTGGTGAAGTAAATTATCTCCCTCAACTTTTAAGATAGCAATTTGTTCTCTAGCATCCAATTCGCTATCTAGAGATTTTTGTCACTTCAAACTTTTCGGATCTGCTCCTTCTGAATTATATGGCCATGCTTAAAAAAGTTAATGATCTATTGAATAGATTCTCTACCACTGTCTCTAATTGGCCATATTTCCCTTATTAAAATGTAAATTTGGCCATTATTCTTCTTTATCTACTAATGTTCAAATTAAGGTGAGTGGGATGTACTAAATAATAAGCACCCCAGGGTACACTTGCCAGTCCTGGAACTAAATAAATAATTGTTGGGGCATTTGCACTACCCCAGCTTAGAGATTACTACCAAGAATCTTTTCTAGATAACATTGTGCGAACTACTAACGTAGCAGGATTTTATGATAACATTTTTCAGATTGAAATGATAAAGAACCAGAAATAGAAGTGCCAGCTTTTCTAAAATCAGCAAAGTTTCCTAGAAAAGCAAGATACCAAGATACAAAACTGCCCACAATATTTCAATCTGCATAAAGCAGTTTTTTTTAAGGAATATAATATTCCAACAAGTCATTCATTTACACTTCTAAAAGAGTGTAAGTACATGGGGCTGGTAATTTCAAATAATAATTTAGAGAGCTGGAATGAAAAAGGCTTTTCCTTAGTTGAAGATTTTCTTTCTAATCAAAGGTGGAAAACCTGGGCTGAGATAGGCCCGCAACTTGGTCAAGAAAACCTGTTTTTTTCCTTCAGCGCGGTGAAAATAGGTAGCTTTTTGAAAAAACTCAGAACTAATGACTGAATGCTCTCACACAGTCATGAAGCTACTGGTTAAGGACAAACTGCTGGGTGTGGGGAACTGGTATGGAGTTATACATTGAAATTCACATCCACTATCGAGTCCTATTTTTTAGATACAATTTTAAAAAACACTAATTGCACAATAGCGGTACAAGAAAGGCAGATTATTTCATCTAGAGGGCATTAAACTTTGCAGACAGCCAATTTTAAAAGAATGGCCTACCTTTCAAAATGGTTAGCTTATTACGCACCCAGCAACATCCACAAAATATATCCCATTGTGTCAGGACAACGTTATAGGTGCTAATTGAATGTTCCAGGGGACTGGTTACATATATTTTTTACGTGTTCGGCATTGCAGGATTTTTGGATTAATATTTTTTGAAGGCTTGAGCCAGATATTGGTGAGCAATATTCAACCTGAAGCAGTTTTTGCATTATTTGGGTATTCAAGAAATTCCAATACGAGCATGACATTCATTCAGTATTTTAATTTTATTGCTATATCTATTGCTCATTCCCTGATTCTATAGCATTGCAAGTCAAAATATCTACCCACTAAAGTAAGTAAGTAATCTTTATGTTATATAGTTAATAAAAACCATCACAATGTGAGAACAATAAAACTACTCAATTTTAAAAAGCAGACAGGATATTAGGGCATTATAAAATTCAAATAAAAGTTAATAAGTACTTAGTTGCAAAATAATCTAACAAGAGTCCTCATCAGCCTTTTACTGTTGTGATCAATGACGTGTGAGCTTTGCTGTGCAAATAAGCAGCTAATGAAATGGCAGTTTATAAAAATGGCACCTCTAAGAGGCCCAGATCTCTGTACTGGGGTGAATGTACGACATTGTTCTGCATTCTGTCCATCAATTGTTGTTTTTGCATTTGTCACCCGAGTGGGACGGGTATGCCCAGACGTGGGTCCCGTGCTCTCCATGCCACTGGAGTCAAGCTATCCTGGCTGATGAGGGCTGAAAGCCCGAAACCGGTCCTAGGATGCTTGTTTCCAGTCCAGGGAGGACATGGCCTGGCAGTTCGGGCTGGACTGTTCCCATTGGGCGCAGGGTCAAGACTGATTTGCATATGGCTGAGTCCAAACTGGAATGGCATGGTGAGCAAAAAAACGATGGATTTAGGCCCAGATCTCTGTACTGGGGTGAATGTACGACATTGTTCTGCATTCTGTCCATCAATTGTTGTTTTTGCACCTCTAAGAGGCCAGCAGTTTGATTTCTGTCCAATGGTATTAAAAGAATATTTAAAAAATGGAAAACTGTTGAAGATAATAGTCCTCAGCAGCAGCAGTCTAGGTTGCAGTCTTTTAATGTCCACAATCTTTTGTTCCGGGCTGGAGGAGTAGTGGATTAAGCCAGAAGAACATGAAGAAGTTTATTGTGAGTGATTCATTAAAACCATTGCATAAACGTATCATTATACAAATACTTTTGCATAACACAAATCAAGTTATCAAAAAGTTAAAACCATTGTAAATATTAGGCCTTTGAGTTTTCAAGCAGTTAGTTAGAAACTGTCGGTTTTGACAGCATTATGAGGTTTGCTGGGTGAAAGTGCGACGTGCGTGTTATGTAAAGTGACAGTTTTCTCTAGGATTTTAGAGTAGTCATGGTAGCCTGTCTTGGTTCATAGTAGGGGAGTGTGCCAAATGGAGTTACGATGTATGTGGTCAATTTGTTGTTTTACTCGCTTGCTATTTCGTTGCAAGGTGACGATTGAGGTGACAGTTTAATTGAGTTGCGGTTGGGTCGAAGTTGGACTTCACTGCCTGCCTACAGGACCGGATGTCTTTTTGATTATAAATGGGATGAAGCATTGAGCGTCGGACGTCCAGTAGGCTAGTGCAGATGCACATTATATGCAGAAGATCTTTCCTTCCTTTTCCGCAAAGGCGGCAAATTTCTGCTCCAGGTTTCCCCTTCAAGGGAGGTAGGT
This sequence comes from Calotriton arnoldi, assembly GCA_963921515.1. Classification (NCBI taxonomy): domain Eukaryota; kingdom Metazoa; phylum Chordata; class Amphibia; order Caudata; family Salamandridae; genus Calotriton; species Calotriton arnoldi. The sequence continues at coordinate 1,039,724 of CAWUFW010003189.1, read as the reverse complement.
GAGGGAAAATCAGAATTATGTCCAGGCGGCATCTTAAGAATTTTTCCTTCACCATTACATTGAATCCTGCACTCAAATATGGTTGTGATTTGACGGCTGTGTAATCGTTAAGTAAAAACCAGCCGTGGGCCCTTTCTGCTAGTGTTGCTTTGTCTTCGATTAAAGAGATAATTTTTGTGACTTTTGTTACAGTTTTTTTAAGTTCAAGTGGGTTACAGGAGTTTCCCGTAGGTTAGTCAGGCCGAATTTCAGTGAGGAGTCTTGGAGGTTCTCTCTGGCTGGTGATTATTCTGCTCTGCTCCCCTGAACTTGTTCTAGCATTTTAAGAATGCCCCCCCTCCCCCCCTCTGGCACTGGTCTGTTTCTATAGGGCAAATTCTAGCTGTATTTGTGCTGGGGAAGTGTAATTTGGGTGATGGAAGATCCTTCTGTAGGCATTGATGATGATTTTATCCAGAGCAGTTGCGTCCCTCCCTCACATTGACTCGCTTCCATAGGTTAATGTTAAAAGTACTTCTGTCTGGAGGACCTGGAGTAAAGGGTCTAAAGTCGTGCATGATAGTGCTTTTTTAAGGGCTTCATGGCCAATGTTGTTGTAATGCATTTCCGCTGCAGGGCTTCCATCTGTGGTTTCTAGGAACCTTTGCTGTCTAGTAAGACTGTGAGGTGCTTGTATGCAGTTACTGGTTCTAGGCGATATGTATTCAAATGCCAGTGCAGTTTTTTCTGTAAACAAATTGGCCTTCGGCTTATTAAGACCAAGTCGTCCGCGTAGAGGAAGTTGGACAGAGTCATGTTTTCGAGTTTCGGAGCATGTGATATGCTTTTGTCCAATGCTGGGGGTAGGTCCGCCATAAAGAGATTAAACAGGGTGCGAGCTAGGACGCACCCTTGTTTTAGCCCTGGGGGTATTGATTCGCCTGGAAAGGTGCGTCCCGACTCCCAGCTTGATTTTGACCCAAGTGTCTATGTGTAATAAGATCAGCTAGCTTAAAAGGGCTGGGGGGATGTCCCATCCTTTTAGCTTCTACCATAGCCCTGCACGGTTGACGTGATTGACTGCTGAGGTGTAATCGATGATGCATAAGTATAGCGGTTGCTTAGCTTCCTTGGCAGCGTCAATCAATAATGATAGGGCCATGATGTTGGTAGTTGTTCCCATTTGTTTGCAGAAGCCGGTCTGGTTTGTTGATATAATGGATTTGGATGAAGCACAGGAGGTAAGTTCTTCCAGGATTACTCCTACGTAGTATTTGGCCTCATTGTCGATCAGAGCGACAAGGCGGTAGTTTTTTGCATTGCCCTTGTTGCCCTGTTTGTAGATGGGGGAGATTGTAGATCCCTTCCAGGAATCCAGGATGGTTTCTTTTTCCATTATCTCATTAAAGACTGCCGTCAGGATTTTGCTCCAGTTCAGTGGGTCTTGCTTGTACAGAATGGGTGGAATCCCGTTGGGGCCCGGGGCTCCTTCTAGCCTCACTTTGGACATTTGCCTCCTGATTTGCTGTGGTAAGGTGCTGAGAGGTCCTTCCCACTAGTTTGAAGTGCACTGGTGCCCTCAGTTTCTTTTCTTACATTGGTTTTAGTGTTGCTGTGTGTGATTTCTGAATGTGAATCATCTCCTAGTATGGCACAGATCTCTTCCTTGTGCTCTATTCCCTCCTGGTCCAGGCTTTTGAATTGGTGGTGCAGAAATGTTGCCAGCCTTCCTCCAATATGTTCGAGTTTATTCCTTGGTGGGATGGGCGTGTAGGGTATTGATTGTCCGCCAGAACCGTGCGGTGTTCTTGCTCTTTGAATCATGAAACAATCTTGCCCATAGTGTTTTGTTTTCTTGCCTCGTTTTGTCCCTCTTTAGCCTTTTCAGGCTACCCTTGAGTTTTCTCAGTTCTACCTGAAGGATTGTGTTTTGTGGGTTCCTGCGGAGTTTCCTTAGGGTTTGATTTATGGAGCGTTTGAAACTTCTAACCTGAGGAGTGATTATGTTTGCTAGGGGTTTCCTTACCATTGCCCCTTTTTGGATCCTGCCTCGGTGGCGAATGTGTCCCTGAAGGTCTTGGTAAAGTTCTCCCATTTAATTAAGGGGTTTATCATCGAGGTGTGTTCTTGACAGAGGAGATTTTTAGTGGATTCTAAAAGCTTCTCTGCAGAAGCGATGCTGCATTTAATCCGTTTATAGTTAGTGGTGTATTCCATCCCAATTGTTTTTGTAGCTGGATTTAAGGGAATAGCTATTGCTTTAAATGTGACTTCTTGTGGTAAGTGATCGCTTTGTTCTGTTTCGCCCAAATGGTAGGAGGAATTTTTTTGAAACTGAGAAAGGGTGGCGAATGGATAATCAAGTTTTGAGGTAGTTATTGGTGAGTGAAACGTTGGTGCTGGAGGGTTATCCTCTGGGAAACGACTGTTCAGCGCCCTGAGGTTGAGGTGTTTGAGTTCTTGTAGAAGGTGAGTTGATAGCCTGGTTTGTTTGTTTAAGTGACATGGGCCCTGGCTTGGAATTTCCATTCCTCAGTTAAGTCACATAGCAAGTCATTGTCACTTGTGGTGCCCAGAAGGTGAAGATTAAAATTCCCTGCTAAAATGATGTTGTCTGTGTGGCCTCTTTCTGAGATCCTCAATAGTACTTTAATCAGTTGTTTTGCACCCTGGAGTATGTGCCTACAGAACATTTGCATACTAAACTGACTCAATAATAAAATGTTTGAATTATTTGAGAAATAAAGGTTAATCAACATTTTACGCAATTTGGAAGGATTTTGATCAAAATGCATTGTAAATATTGATATGATTAGGTGACTCTTGAAAGCAGTCTGTATGTTTTAAATAGGCAATTCTATTTATATGTTATATTGCAGATATGTTTTGAGACTTTAATGCACTTTATTTAGCATGTTGCACTTAATCTTTGCTTAATTTTTGCGCTACCCAACACTTTAATAGCTCACAAATGGATGCCATGGTTAAAGATGTACGGAGTTTGTGTTTTTACTTGTTAAAATGCATTTTTTAGCAGTTTGCACTTTAACTGTGTATTATCTGGTACTGCCTAGCATTTTTATAATTTGATTGGATGGTGTTAGTGATGAATGTAATTCTTTATTTTGGGGGGGATTAAATTGTTAAATTGTCTTGCATTGCTCAAAAAAATGATAGATGTACCATCAGAATATCAAGTTTTAAATATTGTCCTACCAAAATATTGTAACCAGGATATCGACTACCACAATATCGTGAATGTACAAATGGGTAAGTATAGATTTATCCTTTTCAATTCCCCATCTTGTTACTTGAAGATTCACTAACATCTTCCAAAAAAGAAGCACTTTTGAGTCCACTGTGTCTGTAAAGAGTAACACATGATGAGAGTCTCTGAAATGCCTTTTGAACTTCAGAGTAAAACACACCCTGAAAGCGTCACTTGAATGCATGATACCTACCAATTTCAGGATAATTTATTGCAAAAAACTATTTTAATCTAGTAAAAAAATGCATTGTGGTCCCATTAGTCTAATCCAGTTTGTTCAAAGTAATCCCGCCTGCATCCATTCATCCTTCTTCTTATGTATACCATCAATTCCTAAATGTGAGTCTTTCCATAAGGAAATCCAGTCTCATGTGAATCACTGACAAAATATCGACCTCAAAAATATCGAGGTACAAAAATATTGTGACAAAAATATCGAAGTCAAGAATATTGACATCCTATCTACATCATGGTAAGTACAAAAATATCAAAAATTAAATATCAATGTCAAAAATATTGTTGTAAAAAATATCGTTTTTTTAAATGTTAAAAAAATCTAAAATAAAGTAAATAATACATATAATTAAAGGAAACATAGTTAAAATTATTTTAAAATGTTTAAAAATAAAAACTGATACATATAATGTTAAAATAAATTAAACATATACATATAAAATATAATATTTATAATTACTTAATAATATTCATAAATAATTATTTTAATAACTTATAAATTGTTAAAAATATTTTATAAATTATAAATACAGACACACATACAAAAATAATATTATTAAAAATGTAAAAAATATATTTAACAAATTAAAAAAATTACTATATTTTTAATTTTTCTAAAATAAATTATACACAACATTAAGTAAAACAATACAGAAAAATATTGGATAGCGGAGGGAAAAAAATTACTATTCCCACTCCAAAGAGTGCAACAGTAGGGAAAGTGTTGGATAGCGTAGGGGTACAAATTACTATTCCCACTCCAGTAATTGCAACAGTAGGGAAAGTGTTGGTAGCGTAGGGGTAAAAATTACTATTCCAACTCCAGAGAGTGCAACAGTAGGGAAAGTGTTGGATAGCGTAGGGGTAAAAATTACTATTCCCACTCCAGAGAGTGCAACAGTAGGGAAAGTGTTGGATAGCGTAGGGGTTAAAAATCAATTAAATAATTGTTTTCATTAAATAATGATTTATTAATAAATTAACAATAAATTATTTATAAATACCAATGAATGAAAATTAATAATTATTTTAATAACATTACATTTCTTCTCACCATATTCCCCAATAAACACAAAACCCACTCCACATAAAATTTAACACAATTAATATAATTATCAATTAATCAATTAATAAAAATTAATTAACAATTAATAATTAATTAACAATAAAATAATTATCAATACCAATAAATATTAATTAATAAAAATTAATTAACAATTAATAATTAATTTCCAATAAATTAATTATCAATACCAATAAATATTAATAAATGATTACTTAATTATAATAAATTACTTCCCACCCTATTCCCCTATAAACACACAACCCACTCCTAAACTAAATTAACACAATTAATATATTTATCAATTAATTAATTAATAAAAATTAATTACCAATTAATAATTAATAAACAATAAATTAATTATCAATACCAAAAATAAAAATTATTAATTACTTTATTATAATTATTTTACTTCCCACCCTATTCCCCTATAAACCCACAGCCCGCTCCACTAAAAAATGTATACAATTAATATAATTATCAATTAATTAATTAACAAAAATTCATTACCAATTAATAATTAATTAACAATAAATTAAATATCAATAACAATAAATAAAAAATAATAATTACTTAATTACAATTAAATTACTTCCCACCCTATTCCCCTATAAACCCACAACCCGCTACAGAACTAAAATGCACAATTTAATTAAAAATAATTAATAATTTCTAAAAATTATAAATTAATTTACTATAATTAAATTACTTCCCACCCTATTCTCCTATAAACGCACATCCCGCTACGGTACTAAAACGCAAAATTTCCTTTAAAAAAAATTACTAACTTCTAAACAATTAATACATATATCTAAAAAAAATACAAAACATAACAAAACATGTGGAACACATACATATAAAATACATACTAAAATACATAACACTAACATAAACATCGATATTATTAACATCGATATTTTTACTATCGATATTAACAACTTCGATATTAATAAAAACGATATTTCTTACCTTAAGGTCGATATTCTGGTCACCGATATTCTTGATGTCGATATTCTGTCCCTACGATATTTAAAACTCGATATTAATGTAGGTCGATATTTAAAAGTCGATATTTTGACTGTGCACCATCTCACGTACCTAGAAAAACACTACTACATGAGCATACAAGAGTGTGTGCTTACCAAAAATATTTATTCTCAAGCACAATGAACATAAATAAATTAGGCCACACAGTACTATGTGTACTAGACAAACTCACTGCACTGTTTCTAATTCAGTGAGGCTAACTGATATCTTTGCTTGCTGCAGTATGAATTCTAGGTAACACTTTTTCTATAGAAGGAAATCCAAACCTGCCCCTCAAGACATTGATCTGTAAATTTATCAAGCAAATCTTAGATTTGATTTGTGCCCCCAAATGAAGGAAAAGAAGTACCATTTTTGAGACTATTACAAGTGGATCATTTTATCATAAAGTTGCAAAGATATAAAGAAATATAGGAACAACACAATCTTTATAAAATCTATGTAACCACAAATCTGTAGATTTAGCTACTTCCACCAGTGTTGTCTGTACAACCAGCAAATATAGATTCAAGGCAAATATGTTGTGTACATCCTTTGCTTCAAAAGACAATAATATAGATATGAATTCTCTAACTAGCACTGGATGATTGTAATCTAGGCAGCAGTTATTTGCAGTAGATATCCTTATTTAGGGGAAACAGAAGTAGGAAAGGGCAATGTCTTCAATATGTTAAAACTAGATGCAGGGCAAGAGGATGGATTGATATTTCCAGTACTTGACCGATTCTGCTTAAGAGTATTTCTAAATAACTTGAACTTCATCTATTTAATGGTTAAAAAATACTGTTTGATTGATTTGTACAATTTCTTGGATGAGGCATGCTCCTCTCCTGCCATTCTAGGATCAGTTTGGCATTAGAGTGCTTAGAGAAAGCACCCATGGCTGATACTTTTATCTATTTGTACATCATGTCCTGAAACGAAAAAGAATGGGTGGCCTGAGTATATTTTAATATCTGTAATAACATGTTTCAATGTTGGTGATAGTATCCTAATTGACCATACACATATATGTTGACAGCTAGAAGGTCCAAACATTGACTGACAGATTGATATGGGATCATAAAGTGTAATCATGCAAGAGGTTATTCTATAGACCATGATTTATGATATAATTTGAGATCTTATGTCAATAAGACAGTGATGTCATCAAGGAAGAAAGATATGTCAATGTATTTTGATATATTCGAGGTTAATGAGGAAATGCTAGCAATGAGTGGGAGTTAGAGTTATAATGATTTTTAGCCCCCTTGTAATCTTAATGCCATATCTACAATTGGCTAACCTGAAAATTACACAAACACATTTGCATTTATTTTCACTAACTAGGCCTAATTCAAACTCGAAGTAGAAGTAAAGGTCAATGTGACACTTATTTTGTGTTTCCTCTAGTGAATCGTTGCACAACACAGTAACATGTTTTAAGAATTAATGGTCATAGAACGTTCTTATGATGATTACATTTATGATCATATTTTTCGTTATCAAGCATGATTGTTATCATTGGTCATTTTCAAACTGGACTGATGATGTGTAAAAGAGCATACTGTCCTGCTTTCAAATTTTTTAAATATTGTTGTGATTGTCTCAATATACTGTAAACAAATAGTGATTTCTTTTTCACACCACTGTGCCTGCTTTCAAGTGAATTTATATCAAAATTATAACAGCCATTGGTGAAGGCAATAGCTCTGGCAGGGGCTGCAAGCCTTTTGGCTTTGTCAATGCTTGTTTTGTCACTTTTGTTTGAAATAAAATTATATTGTTGGGGAATCTGCTGGACCCTTGCCAATATGCAAAGGATTGTCTATAAGCAAAAATATTCTATGGTCTCAAAAAGCACACATTGCCATCCTAGACTATCCATTGCACTGAAAGGAACTACTTTGTAGGCGGATGTGCTCCTTGTGAAGTACAGCAATGCTCAGCGTGGCTACCCTTGCAATTTTGCAGTAGTACCATGGTACAGTGGCACTATGGGAAAACAGGTGGGGCTTTGGGGTGCTGCAAGACTATGAGGCTTGACTAGCAATGGGGTCTTGGCTTGCTGTGGGGGTCAGGGCAGTGTATGGCCACAGGTCGGGCACTACGGCCAATCCTACCCTGTCCCTGGCCTTCAGCTGTGGACATCAGGGCATTGGCCACCTGTGGTGAGTTGGGTGCAGGCCCTGGGGCCAACCCAACACTGCACACAGCCTTTGGCCGTGGGCAGCGTGGTGTTGGCAGCCTGTGGGGGTTCGGTGCAAGTCCTGCGACCAGCCCACGCTATGCATGGTATTTGCTTGTGTGCAGCATGGGGGTAGGTCTAGTTAGATATGGTGATAAAATGTTACTTTACATTAAAAAACTCTAGAAACTCTAAAAATCCTAGAAGTTCACTGAAAAAAGGTTAAAGTGATTTAGGCATGGTTGTAATATCTTACCTTATGTTACACAAAACTTGAGAAATTCACTAAAAAAGCCAAATGTTACATTTTAAACAAAAAAAAATTGAAGTAACTAGAACTCGTGCCCTTGCCATGCACTGATTATTACCTCACAAATTATATCACTCATGACATGTTCAATGATATTGATGACATGGCGGGGTGCTAGTTATTGCTACTGCAGTTAACTATATCTAGTAATTTTTCGTGGGTTTTTTTCAATTTAAAATGTAATGGTTTCACTGACATTTTCACCTAACTATACATTTTTCAATGAATATACATATTTTCTCGAGTCACATGCAAGTTCTTCAAGGCATTATGGATCTGTCTCGAGTCACATGTAAAAGCATTGGAATTCTTTCATAAAGCAGCAGGTCCACAAGTCGTTACTAGAGGTCCCTCTCAAGCCCGATACAAAAGCATTTAAATTCTTTCATGAAGTTGCAGTTCCACAAGTTGTTATTATAGCTTATTTTCTGTAGGGTAAACAAATATGCTATCTTATAGTGAGGAGTCTACATTGCATCCTACAATGAATGTCTTAATTGTTATGAAAATAGTTGACACCATACTATACATAGGGATCAAGGACTAGCAGTCACTGAGAATTATAAGTGTCTACAGAGCTCTATTCTTGTGGGAACTATCTTATTAGTACTTTACTAAGGGGTTTTGTCTATCATCCAATTAACAAGTAATATGAAAACAGATTTGATCTTGGAGTGAGAGCACTGGCTAGAAAAAAAAGTCATTTAAATTGTATTTACTCAATTTGCTTAGTAAGATACAAAAACAACTTAGGTTGTATTTCAACTATTCGTGTGCTTTACTGACTAATTCAATCTTTTGAAGATTGTAGTTTTCCCCAACGTCTACTATTATTTTACCCTGTCCATTGTCTCTTGGAAAAAACACACAATCACAACTTTCATGTGATCAAAGGGCAGTCATAAGAATAGCAAAATAAATCTAAGCACTGCATTGCAAGATACACTTTCTAGTATTATGTTACTCTCAGTTCGAGGTTGGGAATTTGGAGCAATGCTGTAGTTTTACTTCCAGTAATTTCTCCACCCTGTGGTATTGCTATTTGTGTAGGGCCTTCTTCCGAGTACGGTGGTCCTAGAACTGCCATTCTTATGGTGGTGGTCCCACCACCGCCACCACTGCAGGTCCGCCCGCCGTATTTCAGGTGTGGCGGTCTGACCGCCACAGGACCGCTGTCTCCGCCAGGAGCCAGGATCCCATAGCAGTGGCGCAGCTGAAAGGGGCAGAAATATGCTGGTGGTGCCACTGCAGATACGCTGAGCATATTCCGAATTGCATTTCCACTGCCCATTTCATGGCGGTGAGCCCACCATGAAAAGGGTGGTGGAGATGTAACTAAGGGGGCCCTAACAGTCCTCCTGCTGCTTCTGGCCTGGGGGTGCATGGGGGGGGCACATGATGTGCCCCCCTGGAATTGCACGCCCGTTCCTGCATGGTGTGGCATGCACGACATGGTGCATGCCACACAGTGCAGGAACATGCTGCAGGCGCTGTCACGGCAGCGATCTGCTGTTAAGGCTCTCCTATGTGCGTAACACAGCCGCTGCCGTGAGACTGCGCAGCATCGCCTGTTCGCCCGCCCTGGATTCAACTCAGAATCTGGCATGGGGGTGCTACGGGCTTGGCGGACCTCCTGCCAGCGCTGCGGTGGCAGTGCTGCAGGAAGACTGCCAAACTAAGGCCCTAAGGGGGTCATTACGATACCCGGCGTAAAAAAATCCGCCAGGCATGGAAGCGGCAAAAATCCGCCCGCACACACCGTCTGAACACCGACCACGCCATTACGATTACACAAACCGAAAACCGCCATCGGCGGAAAAATCACACAAAATACCGCCCGCCATCGTCCGAGTCGGAGTCAAACCGCCCGCCACGGACGGAAACACGCATGACAACACAAAACCGCCCGCCCACACGGTCGACACACCGCACGTGAAATTACGATCGCACCGCCATGAGCGCGGAAAAACAACAAATATACCGCCCGCCAGCGCAAACAACGCCGATGAGAATCGACACGGCAGAAGCCATGGCGCCAACGTACCTGCACAGAAACCATCCGCACACAAAACCAATAGCACACAACATGGCCAACAAGTCCACACAGCAGGGCACGCACAAATACACAAGCACAGTACACATCCCGAAAACACCCCCCGGACAAACAAAAAATACAAAGGCCAGAACCCCAGACACAACACACCTGAAAACAACAGACCATGAGGACACACCCACATAGGTGAGTACAAAAGCAGCACTCCCACAGACTACAACCCCTTGCTACATTGCAAACCAGAGAGGAGAGGAGAGGACACAGTGACACAGCAAGGACAGCAGCACACCACAGAAACGCACACATCACAACCACCACCACCACCACCACCACCAAACACCGGCACCACAAACCCCCTGCACATTACACAACACACACCGCACCAGCACCACAAACACCATGGCACCACAAAGGATGCCCAAGTTCACGCCCATGGAGCTGACGGTCATGGTCGACGAGATCATCAAGGTGTACCCACAAATCTATGGGAACATGGTCCAGCACACACCACTAGCCACCAGAAACAGAATGTGGAACCGGATCGTAGACCAGGTCAATGCAGTCGGGACCCTGCCCAGAAACAGAGTCGAGATTAACAAACGTTGGAATGACGTAAAGAGCCTGGTCAAGAAGAAGGAGGGCAAAAACAGAGAGCTGGCTGCCGTCACTGGCGGAGGGAATCCCGCGCTCTTTAAGACCTTCAAAGCGTGGGAGGAGAAGGTGCGAGTCGTAATCCATCCGGAGATCCTCGCCGGATTAGCAGGGAGAGTGGAGGCTGGTAAGTACAAACTAATGTATACCAGCACACCGCTATGTACTCACATGCGCAACTACCATGCCACAGCTCCCAGGGACAAACACCCCCATGTCCAGCACACAATACACAACACATCACACACACATGCAACAGACACTACCACACACAGCCCAAACCGAACAACTGTAAGATGCGTGGGGACATGTGTACACTAAGCCAGCCACGTAACCACCAACAGGTCCCCAAATATGCCAGAAGCGCCACAACGAGCACCCACCACACCCATGTGTCCGCCACAGCTGCACTAACCGACAAGTAACAGGTAAGTGGCAGGAACACAAAGTGCAGTGGGTGGGACGGTGGACAGCCCAAGTACAACACACACCAGGCCCCAGTCCCACATCACAGCAAGGAGGAGCATCCCCCACACCCCACAGCCACGTGTCAGCCACCGCAGTGCACAACGACAGCCGAAAGGCAGACATCACGGTCCACAGCAATCGGTGTCAGTGGGTGTACAGCCACCCCACGACCCACAACACCCCCACCCCCACAGACCTGCAACATGGAGCACCCCCCGCTTAGAGCCATGTGGCATCCAGTACAGTGCACGCACGAACAACTTGCAGGTGGGAAACTGGACAGGGCTGGATTACTGGAGGCATGAGGACCATAACACCACCAACACATGGGACATGTCACGTAGCAGACGAACACGCAGCACCGCCCACCGTCACGAACAAGTGAACAATGTGCACACGGACATGAACAACAGACTCACACCCCACATGACCCATCACAGACATAGCAACACCCAAGGAGCCACGTCTGCATGCACAAGCCACACTGAATATAGTCCCACACGGCAGCCACTGTGCAACTCATCACACACAACCGAAACACCATTGAAGTCCTGTCCATGTAGCCCCCACTGCCTGTCAACCCCACACCCCACAACTACGCCTATGTAAGACAAACAACACTAGACGCAACAGAGCGGAACAACATAAATGCACACGAACACCACTGAACCCATCAAACTCACAGACACACCATGCACATACAACATACCATCCATCCCATCCGTCAGCCCCAGTCTCATGAAAGGCATGTCATCCGCACAGCTGCCACACATACAGCAGTCACGCTAAGACACATGCCCATGACCAACCATGTGCCAGAAGTCAATTAAGCGCACGACACACTGTGAGCAACAACACACAACATGGGCCACACCCCCGAGCACTGCAGTGATGCACATGGCACAGGGCAGCACGCACACCAAGGAGATGGGACAACTGCAATACGTTGGCTGGCACACAACTATCACTCACTCATAACGATGCGTCCAATGCCATGTCCAGTAATCACAACAGACAGCAAATATGCAGGGCATGTCAGGCATGCACACACCTCAGACCATGCACTGTCATGCTGCCACAACACATGTCACGTTCGGCACCCATGGCTCACAGCATGTACCCCAAAAGCATATCCCCTCCCAAATGCGAATCTGGGGCATGGCCCCCATGTTGCCATATGCGTTCCTAAGCGTTCCATTTGAACCCCAAAAGCATATCCCCTCCCAAATGCGAATCTGGGGCATGGCCCCCATGTTGCCATATGCGTTCCTAAGCGTTCCATTTGAACCCCAAAAGCATATCCCCTCCCAAATGCGAATCTGGGCCATGGCCCCCATGTTGCCATATGCGTTCCTAAGCGTTCCATTTGAACCCCAAAAGCATATCCCCTCCCAAATGCGAATCTGGGCCATGGCCCCCATGTTGCCATATGCGTTCCTAAGCGTTCCATATGAACTCCAAAAGCAAAGTACAAACCAGACCCAGGATGGGCCAGGAGCCCGCATACACCAGAGTCACAATGAGTAGGGGCACAGCAACACACCCATCGGCATGGCCAATCCGTCCCATGCCACATGTGCACAGCACACAGTCCCATTGCCTAGCACACACAACTACAGATGCCACAGCCACACACTCGCCTCCGGGAAACCCATGTACGAGATTGCACGAACTGCCAATGTCAGACGACTAATACATACTTCGCCAGGTGCAACACAATAACAAATCTCATTCTCTCCACAGGTGACGAACTGCTGGATGCTGGGGATGGAGACAGCAGCCAGCACAGCCAGCCCACAAGCCCCCAACGAGGACACACGGATCTGGAGGATCTGTCCTCCTCTTCGGACACGGACCACCAAGCTGGCCCATCTGGCGTGGCAGGGCCCAGCCGCTCCCCAGGACCCCTCCTACCCACCAACCCATCATCCAGGGATGCTGAACAGTCCCAGTCCCCTGCTGCCACTGTCGTTGCGGCCACACCCACGGTCATTGCGGCCACTACCACTGCCGCAACCGCCACCATCGCCGCACCGACCACCACCGCCTCCACCACCACCACGTCTTCGCTGGCACCAGCCCCAGCGCAGGTGGTGGCCCGGCCGACTGGATCCACCCTGGGAGCCACAGCGAGGACCGTGGTGTGCAATGTGGCTAGTGGGCAGGCCGGTGGCAGCAGGACTGGTAGGAGGAGCAGGGTCAGGGAAACGCTAGCCTCCCCTGGGAGCCATGCCCTGCCTCAAATGGCCAGAGTCCTTGGGGCCTATGAAGAGGCCCAAGGACAATGGGCCAGGTCTGCTACTGACACGCGGGAGGTGCTGGGGGTGCTGAGGTCCATGGACGCCCATATGGGCCAATTCGTGTCCCGTATGGACCAACTCGTGGACCTCATGGGCCAGCTGGTGGTGGCGGTGGGGTCACAGGCAAGGCCAGCAACACCACCTCCGCCACCACCTGCTAGGGCACAGGGTCGGGCAGCAGTGTCCACTTCCCCTGCGTCCACAGCCAGTGAGCACACCTCACCCACCACCAGCAGGTCGCCACCACACACCCCCTCCCAAACGTGGAAGGGGCCGTCCGAAGAGGAAACAGATCTCCCGGGAGGACTTCGCACGCTCCAGTCGCAAGTGAGGCAGCCAGCCAGCCTTCCGCCAGCCTTCCTTGACCAGCCACTGCATTGACTTGCTCTACGATCCCACTCCACACAGCCAGCTGGATGGCATGTGTGTGTTGGACTATGGACATAGAACCAGTGGGTACACCCTGATCATCACGCAGCCATGACCGACAGCTCATTGTCACTGCACGCACCACTTTTGTCATCACCTTACACACAATCACATGTCACAGTTTGTAATAAATGCACCTTTTTCACTAACTGCTGTTTGTGCCCTGTGTTTTATTTGTACGGAATACAACGGCCACCTTGGGCGGAAAGGCACCTGATGCGTGGCATGGCAATGGAATCCGGAGGGCCTGTAGGGACCTAGGGGTGGGAGACAGAACAGGAGCACATTCAATGAGTGTGTCACACACCCATCACACAGTACATGTCAACAACTACAAGCAATGTACACACATCGCACAGAGCAATAGGGCACAATGCCACAGTCACCAACAGTGGCATACTACCCTGGCCACGGAGCGTTGACACACTGCACGCAGTGAACATACGGCCACCCTGACACAGCACACACACACCTGCACAGATACAGACACATCATCCGTCGTACATGGACACTCACCGTCAAGTGAAGTAGTGGGCGATGAGCTGCTGGCGCACATTCCCAGCTTCCTCCTCTCCGCTGTCCACCTCACTCGAGCTGTCCTGGTCTGCGGGCTGGGGCCCTGGTTGATCTCCGTCATCCACAATGAGGGGGATCTGCTTCCGAATGGCCAGATTGTGCAGCATGCAGCACGCCACCACTATCTGGCACACCTTCTGTGGGGAGTACGCCAGTGCACCCCGGTGCGGTCCAGGCACCTGAACCTGGACTTGAGGAGGCCAAAGGTACGCTCGACCACACGTCTGGGCCTCCCATGTGCCTCATTGTAGCGATCGTCTGCTGGGGTGCGAGGATTCCTCAATGGACTGAGCAGCCATGCCCCATTCGGATACGCAGAGTCACCTGGGTGTGAGGGACACAGAGAACCGTTGCTATTCCAACTGGACAGGGGACAGCATCGCACAACCAGCACGCTACACCACTCCACATACTCACCGACAATACAGCCACGATCCTGTTGCAGATTGGCCATCAGTCGTGGCAAGATGCTGTTGCGCATTATGTGTGCGTCATGTGCCGAGCCTGGAAACTTGGCACACACGTGGGTGATCACCATGTCCGCAAGGCACACCACTTGCACATTCAGGGAGTGCGTGTGCTTCCTGTTGCGGTACAGGTGCTCAGTGGCCTGTGGTGGAACAAGGCCGACATGTGTGCAGTCAATGGCTCCCACGACGTGTGGGATTCTGCCAAGGGCATAGAATGCACCCTTCACTGCCGCCAATTCACGAGCCCTGGGGAATCTGATGTACCTGTTTCGGTACAGCATCATGGCTGCCAGTACATCCCTCAGCACCTTGCTGAACATGGGCTGGGACATCCCTCCTCCACTGCCCACTGTGTGCTGGAATGACCCAGTGGCGAAGAAATGCATGGCGGCCATCACCTTAGCCGTGGGGGTGACAGCAGTCGGATACACCCTGCGGGGACGGAGATGGGGCTCTAACATGGCACACAGTCGATGCAGAGTTGGCCTGTCCAGCCGAAACTTCCTGATTACCTCTGTATCGTCCATGTCCGCCAGCAATTGGTATGGGCGGTCAATGTTCGGTCTCCGCCTGGGTTAAATGGCAGAGGACACATGTCAAAGCAACACGGCACATAGCAATTTCGCATACACATCACTGACATGACTGAGCAAGCACATGAGCCACAGCCCAGCTGTCAAGCTGGGACGGCACGGCCACAATACACTTACACAGGTCTCCCAACAATGGCAATGGCAAGTGAGACATACCACTGCCATGTGCATGCACATGGGGATCTAGGCCCCAATGACTTGCGGGCGTGCTGATGGGGACTGACTGCATATTCGTCAAGCGGCAACGCCACGGCAACATGAGTGTCTGCTGAGCATGGAACTGCTTCCGAGGCTGGATGAGTATGGCACACGACGACGACGATGTGGGCACGGGCTGAGCGGCCAATACAAGTGGGACCTGTGGCACGAGGGGATATGAGACAGTAGTAGGTGTCAGCACTGCACCCTATGTACAGCACTGTACGGATCACAGCTCCCGAAACATTGACTGGTGTCCACATTGACAGCCCCATGCCAAGACGGCTGTGTGCTTGCAGTCACACGTCACAGGTGAGAGGTTACATTGCACGTGCCAGGTGGCAGACGTACATAGTGGGAGCTGGCATGTGTGTGCATGTGTCTCCTGTTCAGGATCCACCAGATGGGCGCTGACTCTGTACTGACCATTGGACACAGCATGTTCCGTGGAAGGCTTGTGTGTGTGGGATGGTGGCACTGGATGTGCCTCCGTTGGGTGGGGGCCATGCACAGGGCGGGTACGTCGATGATTGCGCATTGTTGGTCACGGTGGGTGCACCAACTAAGATGTGTTGCCCTGTGTTCAATTCCTATGTCCGCATGATGATGGACTGTGGATGTGAGCAGACTACACATTGGTCGATGTGCTGTCTATATGCATGTGCCTTCACACCAGGCACAGCTGCCCCTGCACATGTGACCCCTGCTGGACT
Organism: Calotriton arnoldi; assembly: GCA_963921515.1. Taxonomy (NCBI): domain Eukaryota; kingdom Metazoa; phylum Chordata; class Amphibia; order Caudata; family Salamandridae; genus Calotriton; species Calotriton arnoldi. Next base: position 1,023,205 of record CAWUFW010003189.1, on the reverse strand, counting down.
CGCTGCTGGGTCTGTGGAGCTGATGCACCTTCTGCGCGTGGGGCGGACAGCTCTCCTCACTTCCCTCATTGCGCATGTCATGTCTTTGCCGCAGGTGACATGGATCATGGAGGGCCCACATGTACGCGTGGGTAGGCTACACATGATTGTTCACTGGTCGCCACCCCCAGTCAGTGTTTCGAATGGGAAGGTTGTCGTGCTGGTGGTATGTTCGATGTGGCGGATGGGCGGGCCTAGGTGCGGGCTTACATTCCGGACATGGGGGGTAGTTGGATTGGCGACTAGTTGCAGTACACACGGGACACGTCTCTTCCTTTCCACATCTGGGTCATCCCTTGTACTAACTGACAGTGATACAGTCATCTTCGCCCCAGCCCTCATGTCCTCCCCTCGCCCCCCAATATGCATGCTCACCTGCGAGGCTAGCGCTTGCACAGGCAGCCCCAAGCTCGCACCAGAGAGGGCAAGGAGTGTATGTGTGGGTCCAGTTGCACGAGTGGGCTGTCTCAGGGTATGATGTTTGGCGGGACGCCGTCCACCTGCGTGGTGCCCCAAATGGAGACCCGGCCTGCATGGACTATGCATCACAGTCTTCGCCTTCCGGATCCGCCACCTGCGACACCCAGTGGCTGTGGCTGCCCATGCGGCCAGGCCGCGTCCGTCTGTGGCTGTTGGCCCACACATTCACTCTTTGGTCTCTCTGGGGAGGGCTCGGGGGTGGTGGCGCACGCGCTTGCACTTAGTCGCAATGGCATGTGTCGTGGTTGGTATGATGGGCAATGGATGGGATGGTGCGAGCCACCTCCCGTGACGTCAGTGCTGCTCGTGCTGTGGTGCGTCCCCCTACACTTCCATCTGACTTGTGCCATGCTAGACGTTGAGGTTCTATTGCCTGCGTGATATGACCAGGAGGAGCGCGAGGAGACCTCACACACACCATGCTCCACTGCCATCCCGTGCCCTGTATCGCCTGTGCGGATTGACTATGTTGGGGTTACACCTGGTCGACTGGGGCTGTGTGTGCCTTGTCAAGGGGCATGGCGGGCGCACAACAGGATCCAGCTTGTCCACAGAGGGTGGGCTGAGGTGTGCCTGGTACCGCTTTGTACGTGTGCCCGGCTGCTGTGCACACACGTGTTCACTCCCCCCGACAGGTGTCCTCTCACAATGCCCAGGGAAGCGGTGGTGTACTGTTCATGACCCCTCCCAACACGGCGTGCTCCAACTTGGCATGTGCGCATCTACCCGTCGCACCCACCCACCTGAGCACTGCGTCCATACGACTTCACACGACACATGTGTGTCTTCCACAGTAGTGCTACTCATTTGCGTTGACATCCAATACCAGTGGACTACATGGTCATGTCACGACTGCCGTGTACTTCACATACTCTCATCCTCTCTCATTCGTACTTGTGAAATGAGTCAGCGGAGACAGTTTTGGTTTCAAACATTATATTGAGTCTTCTGTCCTCTGTGATGCAGTATAGTGGACACTACTGGCAGCGGAATACATGTTGAGGATATACTGAGCATGATTACAAATGGGATAGGGTGTGGGGTTACATCTGCTTGGCCAAGGCTGTGCTAATGTACATTTACGTATAGCTGCGGAGCTGCGGACTTTGACACAGACGGTATACATGTAGCCTACCAGACCGCTCGGCATCATGGGCACAGTCCATCTCAGTTCCATGTGACAGGTTTGCTGCGGTTGTTCCTCATGCACGCGTGCATGTGAGATGACATCAGGGCATGTGCTTGCGTGCATGCAGCGGCGTGCCACTTGTTGTTGCACTGTGGTGGTTACTGGACATGTCACAGTCACTGGGGTCGTGTTGTTGTTGTATGCACTTGTCGTCCATGCAAAGGTCCTGGTATGGGATTCCCGGGCGGGGGTGGGAGGGGTGCAGCACCCACAGACTCCAGGCGACCTATTCATGTCCACTGAGCGGTGTGTGTGTCCATGGGCGCTGGATCCATGTCGTGTCCTGGTTGTTCGTGCAGTTCCGTCCATGTGGGTGCGATACACAGAGCCCATGCCACTGCCTCCCACGATGCATGCGGTGTTCCTGGATGTGATGGGGAACAGTGTGCATGTCCCGGTCATATCCGATGTCATGGCGATGTCGTTGATGGTGTGGTTACAGTTGCCGGTCGTTTGGTATGGCTGTTGTGGTGGTGACTGGCCAGTCCGTGCGGAAGCTGAGCATGGGTGCGGGGTTGGACTTCATAGGTCACTCGGGGAACCTGCGTTGTGGTCCGACGTATTTACAGGTTGTCAGGTATGCGATGCCGTCCAGCAGGGCTTCCATGTCATTGGTGGTGTACATGTTTGCCAGCCAATGAAGCGGATGGTGGCTGTCAAGGTGTTGTTCGTAGGTTGTCCCTTGGAGGACCATGATGGGGCATGCTGGGTGACATTCGATGTAGCTGTTCTCGATGATCCGTCGTGTGGAGGCACAGTGGTTCCATTTCAGTGCGGGTGCGATGTTGGCCACATACGCCATGCCCCCATAGGCAGAGCAGGCCCTGTCGTGTGCGTCCAGAGGGAGGAGTAGTGGTAGCAGGTCCGCCTTCAGACATGCCGGGTTGGAGAGGCATATCTCGACGGGATGCTGGTAGGGACACCTCCGACAGTAGAAGACGGGCATGACGCAGCTGAACAATGTGATGCGGTAAGTCAGTCGGTAACTTACGTTCAGCAGGGACAGGAGATCGCATCCCAATGTATGTATCGTGTTGGTTTTGTACAGCTTGAGCTGTTCGGCGTAGTTGGGTAGGTGTGTTGCGGTTGCCATTTCGCAGCGGTTCGTTGAGGTGGCGTGCTCCGGCTGTGTGTGCAGTCTGCAATGTGCACGCTCCGGGGTTGCTGTGAGCTCTGTGTAGTCGTAGGGAGACAGGACTTGTGTTCTGTTGGCTTGTTTGGAGGACACGGGCCCTCTTCCCACATGCTTCTCAGACAGTTCAAGGTCAGTGCTGTGTGACTCCTTCCAATTAACTTGCATGTGGCCGACATGGGGAGTGTTTTCTTCTTTCTTCCCCGTCCGTTGTGTGCTTCTGTGATATGCGCTATCTGCCCTGTGGTCGGTCTCCTCGGCATGCCTGTGTTGGTCTATTCTTGGACAATGGCTGTATTCACCGGCTTCTGTCGTAGGGCTGTGGTTTCGGAGTTGGAATGGAAGGTCATTCAGTGCTGTCTGCTCTCCCTTGTGTGGGCGGCAGCCTGCCTTTCCGCTCTGCGTTGGGCCTTGTGTGTGGATGTTATTCTTGGGCCACCTGTTGTCGGTCCCCGGGCTCTTTGGTGTTCCGTTTCATGTGTCTTGTTCATATGTGCAGGGTGGTATGGGTTTTTCAGTGTGGTACTGGCGTCCCTCTTCCCGAAGGGGCCCTGCTTCTCCTAGTTGGTGTTGCCGCCGCTGTGTGCTACGCCATGTTTGTTACACTGGGGTGTGTCCTGCAGTTGCGTGTCTTCACTGACATGTGTGCGTCGGTTGTGTGGCGTTGGGTGTTGTCCGTGAATTGGGCGTTGGGGACATGTCTGTGGCCGGCCTGTCACGTGTCATGTGCGTTCGGGGTGGGGCTGATGTGTGTGCTGCTTGGTTGTGTCCCTGTGTCTGTGTGCGATGCATGCATGGCGCTGCGGTTGGCCTCTGCGTTGTGCGCATGTGTGGCGGCGTCATCGGCGCTTTGGGGCCGTGACGGGGTGGTTGGTTCCTAGTCCCAGGTGGTGTGTACACATGTGTTCCGCGATGTTAGGATTTGGCCTGTGTGTCATATGTGGATGCAATGGTGGATGTGTAGTGTGCACGCGCTGGTGGGGGGTTGTCCGCTTTTTCCGCCCTTGCACTGTGTGCGCTGTTTGCGTGCACTTGTTGTGTGTGTGCCTACCTGCGTCTCCGCGGTACCTTGCGTCCTTGGTGGTGCATCAGCAGAAGCATGGGAAGGGCCTGCAGTGCTGGATTCATGCCCGGGGTGCCGCTTCTTCGTTGTCCGTGCTCTGCGTCCGTGTTTCCGCCTCTCTTTCACGTGCGGTGTCTCTTTGCCGTGGGAGCCGTTTGTTTGCGGCATCGTAATTTATGCGCCGGGCGGGACGTGTTTCGTCGGACGGTGTGTGTCAGTTGTGCTGCGCCGCTACGTGTGCGGGCGCACTTTGATGGCGGACGGTGTTGCTGGCTTGCCGGCGGTGTTTGGCCTGCTTTTCGCATCGTAATTGGGCGGGCGTGTGGACTGCTGCGTGCCGGCGGTAACTGGTGGTTTTTGCATCTGCCAGCACGGCGGTTGTGCTTCCGCCCGCCATCGTAATGGGCCCCTTAGTGTGGTATTGCAGTTCCTAAAGACTGCAGATCTTGTAATGAGCAGTTATATGGCTGCTGAAACTTTGTCATACTGTCACACCAACTATTGTCTCTGCACCTAAATCACATGAACTGTTTGATAATACATATACCTCATAACGTTTCTCAGTAGTTAAGGGGACTGGGAGATTATCACTATATGTTATACACAAATGGATAAGGCTATCCCGATTTAACTGTGTCTTCTCCTTAGTCCAAATACTGTGCCACAATAGTATCGGCTCTATTTTAATTAGATCAGATAAAAAAGGGAGGCCCAACTCTTCGTGGCAAATAAAAGTTGATGTACTCGGGGGAACAGATAATATAAATCTTAAAAAAGAGTTCTCCACTTGCTGCAGCTGCATTATATTTGCTAGACCCCAAACCCCTGCTCCATACATCGTGGAGCTGATACACCTCGCTTTATAAATCTGTATCAGCTCCGCAGGGGGTTTCCGGCCCAATTTTTTAGAGAACTGCATCAAAGCATTCGATGTCCGAATAAACATCAATTTTTTGGCCATTATAGTTTGGACCCACGAATCGTTTTGGTTAAACAAGACACCCAAGTATGAAAAGCTCCTAGTTGAGCTTAATTTCTGCCCCTCAACAAAAATGTCCTTCGATCGCATAGGTCCATGGCCACATCTCATTACATATGTCTTTGAGATATTGATACTAAGACCTAGATCCTTCATAAAAACAAAGAATCCATTAAGGACCCTTTGGAGGGCAATTTGAGTTCTTGCCAACATAACTGCGTCATCCGCATAAAGGAGTACCGGAATGGGTCGGCCAGCAACATGGGGAAAGTCATGTGTTGTTCTAGCCAGTGCTTCTCCTAACCCATTCGTATACAAGTTAAAAAGAAAGGGGGCCAGCACGCAGCCCTGCCTCACCCCCCTTCTAACGGGAAAATTAGCTGTATGTTCCCCCCCTGTTCCAAAACGTACACTGGCAGATGCGCTGTTATAAAGATTCCTTAAAAAGACGATAATTTGAGGATCTACTTTCATGTCCTCAAGAACTTCCCACAACCTTGCATGTTTTACTGAATCGAAAGCAGCGGTTAGGTCTACAAAGACCATATACAATCTACTATTTTTTGCCCTCGTATATTTTCCTATAAGTAGGGACAAGTTTAAGCACTGCTCCGTAGTTCCAAGCCCCTTTTGAAAGCCATATTGTAAGTCAGTTAAAATCTTATTTTCTTCTGACCATTCCTGCAAGCGTTCTAAAATCACACGCCCCACCACTTTCACCATTGAATCTAATAAAGAAATCGGTCTATAGCAGCCCGGATTCTGACAATCCCCTTTTTTAAAAATCGGTACTATTAATGACCCACCCCAGGTTTCTGGCAATTTTGTTTGACAACTTGCGTTTATAACCTGCGTTATAATAGGCCCCCATAAAGCAACATTAAATTTAAACAAGTCTATCGGAATGCCATCCGGGCCGCGTGCTTTACCGGTCTTACTCCCATGTAATGCTCTAATCACTTCGTCTAAAGTGAAATTTAAATTCATTTTTGGGTGGTCATTCTCTTGTTCATCATCAGGTCTAAAATAAGAAGCGTCAGAACCATTATATACCTTTGCGAAGTGGGTTATCCACTCCTCCTCTGAAATGGCAATGGCTATTGTTGGACCTTCGAGTGTGGTTAGGAATGGTGTCTTCACTGCCCTCCAAAAAGCTGCACTATCCTTCAAAACTGCCGCTGTATGCAGGGCTTCCCATGCTTCGTTTCTCAGGGTATTCTTCCTTTCCTTTAGAGCCTGTCGGTATTCCAGTCTTGCAAGTCTAATGTTATCCAATATTCTAGGCTGCCTATGTAATTCTAGTTTTAAGTTGGAGTAGGTTTGGGTACATCTTGAATTAAACCAGCCTAAATCCTTATATTTCTTGCGGTATTGCACTAATAATAATTTCTTAAGGGCATTCGATATTTCAGCATAAGATGCTACTATACTTTTTGCAGGTGCTGTTTCAGACAGGCATGTTTCAATTGCTGACTTACAGTTAACCACAAGAGATCTAGTTATTTCTGAGGGATCCACCTTTGACCATTTAAGTGTATACCCATTAATTTTGTCTAATGTCAATTCACCTGCTTCCTCTCTGACCTTGTTTATACTGGAAACCTTCTTTACAGGTAAAGCAACAACCAGGTGTAGCGGGAAGTGGTCACTTAAAGAATTCCGGTCGACCTCAAAACAATGTAATCTTAGAGCATGATTATGGGAGATCAATATATAATCAATTACAGAAGCACCTCTTCCATTATAGGTATAAGGCATCGTTACTGGGGGCTCCATAAGCTCATTTACAAAGCCTAGGTCATATGTAGCTAAAAATTCATTAAACAGATCTCCTGCCGGGGAATGGCAAAAATGAGTTAAATGAGTTGAATCCTCATGTATATGACCACATAATCTCTTGTCCTCAAAGGGGCACATTGCACAATTAAAATCGCCCATCATAATTATCACAACATTAGTAGGACAAGCATTACAAATTACATGTAGTTCCTCACTTAAATTTTTTAGTACCAGACAAAGTTCTGTTGAAATCACATTATTATAAAAATTTACTAATATTACACATTGATTCATGGGTATAGACACCTTAATAATCTGATAAAAGCTGCTACTCAAAAATGCCTGTATTTTAGTAATTACCAACTTATTAGAAATATACAGGCTCAGGCCACCCTTAAGCCTGCCCCCAAGGCCTTTCACGGCCGGTGTATTAACATTTTTAAAACCATTGATATAAAGTGGCTCATTGACCCAGGTTTCCTGTAGGCCTATTATATCTCTGTCTTGAATGAACTTATGCCACTCTGGGTTATCTATTTTCGCCCGCAGCCCCGCGATATTCCAGGAAATGATGTCACAGAGGGGCACATCACCATTCAAAGACTGCGGCAAAACAGTGTGCGTGTTGTAGTTACTATCACCAGAGCACCTCAATTCTAATGTTTGCATAATAGGAGTTGCATTAAGAGGTAAGAATACCTCATTACCGTTCACTTGACCCCTCGCTCGCTCATCCCCTGGCCTTAAATAATTGCTAACTTCCCGCATCTTATTACTTCTCCCAGATAAAGAAAGATCCTCCCCGATGAACCCTTCTATCTCAATAATCTCGGCATCATGATAAGCCCTCATATTCAGTCAGTCAATTTCCCCCAGAGAGCTTAGAGCTTCAAATCGATTACTAGTTGGAATAGGGAATCTTTGTTGAGACCCTCCCAGCCAGTTCTCTGTCTCACTATACTGTGGGCGCCTGGGAAGTTGATAAAAAAAGCCCAGTGGTAAGATATTTATCCCCCGTGTAGAGACGTATCTAGATCCCACTCTCTCCAGTATGGTTTTAGTCAACTTAGATGTGCCAAATGTTAGCATTATGCAATCTCCTAACAGGGATTTACTAGAGCCTCCTACCCAGGCAATTCTTCTCGCCATTTTAAATTCAGCAAATAAGGCATTGGTAAGCCCGGTCCTTGCCCCCAGGAAATGAAGAGACTTATTTCTCAAAGTTGTCCAGTGCTCTACAGTTCCAATTGGAAGTTGGGGGACATTCGCTAGGATTACGGTATATGGTGTTGCTTCGGGCGGAAGATTCAAATTCCTAATTTCTAATGGACATTCCTGCCTTGAAGTTACATTGCCTATTATATTAGCGGGCATATCTGCCATAGCGGTGGTCTGCATGGAATCCTCTCCCACCCTCCCTCTCCCTGTCCCTAGTGGTGTACCTTCCCTTTCATGAATTGCCTGCACTTGATTATAGGAAGTGTTTGGTGCTTTTAGTCTCAACGGCTCTGAACTAATCCGGGCGTTTGGATTATTTAGATCTGGCTGTATCTGCTGCTGTCGTACAACCCCACTCTCATGGCTAGATAGGACATGGCTTCCTTGCAATGCTCTAATTGAGCTCGGATGAACTGTTTGACTACAGCAGCTGCACACCATCGGGTTGGTGTTCATTGAACTCTCTAGTGATGCCAATCTGTTATTGATTTGTGTTAGCATTTGCTTTAATGGATCCAGCATAAGCCCCACTCTAGATTCAAATTTTAACAAAAAGTCCTCCCATCCTGTTTCAAACTGAAATCCTGGGCGTGAACTATCTTGACCACTCGTAATTAGGACCTGCTCTTGATGTGGTGTCTTACCCACAGGCTTACCCTTACAGGCCTGATTTTTTTACACCGTTTCTTAGTTTATTTATGCCCTGCCCCTTTCTCTTTTTGGATGGGGGGGTAAGTCTAGCACAATCAGCGGATTTAGCCTTTTGGCCTCTGATGGTCACATTTGGCCTAGACCTAGGCCTTTTGTTACTAGTCTCTGGATTTTCTCTTGAGACTGCATCCTCGGGCTCCTCCACAATAGACTGGGACATTAAGGTTATACATGGGTTACTATTATGAGGGCTTTCTCCTGCGTGGGAGATTTCTGCAGGACATACTGTGCGATTTTGTGGCTCCAACGAGAGTCTGCGCTCAGTGAGCTGTATTTCATGGATTAACGCTGACTCTGCCCTCGTTAAGAACGCATCTAAAGTTCCCACCACCCCCGCCCAGTAAGAGGTTTACACTTATTCATTATAAAGTACAGATCCTCCACAGTAATTTGAACAAAACACTGCACAATTGATAACAATTGGCTACCACCAGTCCCAAGATTGTATTCCTGCCCATACAAATCCTGTGCCCTACCAAATTCAGTCTGTTAGGATCCTATCTCGATATTTTTATGCTCAGTCCATATGAGTAGATAAAGTCATTCGTAACAGTACCTTCTTTCCTGGACTGTAGTGTATGTATGGGGCAATCCAATGGATATTTCAGAGAATAAAGGGGGATGGCCCAGTCCGGCCTCTTACGGCCCCAGACGGGCTCAGACGGGTCCGCCCTTGGTCCGGGCTTCGTCCCGTGTGCGTCCCGCTTTAAGCGCGATGGCCACGCCTGCCCCTCACTCGAGGCAGCTGGAGATGGCCTGGTGCACCCTGGGGGCTGTAGGCCTCGCCCCGGGTGATGTTGAAAGGAGACCCAAGATAGCAGCAGTTAGCAGGACCGGGCCGAGCTGCACAGCGTCACAAGTCTGCCCACCTTCTGTTGTGGAGTGCCACGGATTACTCCGTCCCCAGATGTCAGCAACAGAAGACAGCTCCCCCGGGCGTTTCAATAAAAAGGGTTTTATTGAACAGTCTTGTTTCTCGTGTAAGAGATATGTGCTGTTATGATCACAAGACAGTATGCAAGATAAATAATGTACAGCGTAAGCAGTAGAAATAAATAATACTGCGCTAGCATTATCTTTTAGCATAAATTCACATACATAAATAACATGAGCTAAGAATGCGGGTACTCATTCGATGTGTCTCTAAGCTAGTTCTACCCCAGTGTACCTAACCTAGTCTAGGTGTAGGGAAGAGTAGAAGTAGGTGGAGTATTCTCTAGTATGGTAGACTAAGAGTATGTTAGGTCTAGTATGCCAAGAGTCCCTCTAGGATCTAGTCAGCTCCATACCTTGAGAATGAGAGAGGTGGGAATCTCCTGCCGGATCTTGGAACTCTAACACCCCGCGAAGGAGTCAGAACACTGGAAGCTGGATTCGTCTGCGTGCAGGAATGACAGCGTCTTCTCAGTGCGTCAGGCCGGGATACGGGTTCCTCTGAAGTCGAGGTCTCCTCTAACTTGCTTGGGCAAGGGAAGGTATATTTATACCTGGTAGGTGTCGAGGAATGTTAGCATTGACGTGAAGTCGGACATAGGAAGACGTCAGGAATGAACCCTTAAGGTATAACGGTTCATACATAATAGATGAGTTCTTGGAGAAATCAATAGTCCTGTGCTAGGGGAAATCCCGAAGCTTAAGGGTCTGGTTTCTAAGAACTCGTTGTGACGTTAGGGTGGACGGATGTCGGTGACCATGCCTGTATTTGGAGTGCACGGTTAATGCCTAAATAAGGACAGGGATTCTATGCCTATATAAGGGCAAGGTGAATTGTGCCTATATAAGGACATGATTCAGGAAAACCTATATACGGACCCCTAAAACGGAATACAACACCCACTCCATCTTCGAGTGAACGATGATACTAAATGCTATACATTTTAAATGCTAAACATAAAATTGAGTACCACATATTGCTAAAAACATTTCTAAAAGCATTTTAAAAAGAAGCTTAAAAACTGTTGAAATGCCATAGGTACTGTACATTTAAAGCAGTGTTTTCATTCTAAGCATATAACGGAAGTGGAATGCAACGTGAATGAAACAGTAATATATACATATGATGAAATGGTCGATAAGTTTTTACAATCAAAGCCATTTGTATATCATGGAAGTAAAGGAAATTGTAGACAAGTAAGGTGACAATATGTCCCTGGAAGTATTCAAAGAAGTCTGTTTTATAAGGCTAGTTCTACTGTAAGCAGATTGTTCATTTGCCATGTCATTTCAAAAATTTAAAAAAGAAAAAGTTCAATTCTGGGAAAAGTTCCAAGTTTGAAAAATATGAAGGCCAAATTTCATTGTTGCCCTGGTACACTGTGAGCCAAATCAAAGTCAGTGTATGGGTCTGACGTAAACATTAGATCATCTATTTCCGTAGCCAAAATATCATCCACCGAAGTCGGTGACATTTGGAACACCTCGTTCAGAATGTTAATTGCACAGAGATGAGAAACATCGCCTTCAGCAGAAGATGCAACGTTCGCGTCCGTTGTTACCTGTGTGCCCGTTGATCCATCTCGTACCTCAGCAGCAGCCAGAAGCATCTGTGAGATCTCAATGAATGCCGCCATCAGGATTGGAAGCCGCTAGGGACAACACACAGCATGGGCCGTTATCGGGTCCAGCAGAGTATCGATCTCTGTTGGCATGACTGATGGGAGTGTTAGACAGGTGTCTAGCACGCATGCTTCACCGCAAAACACGCAGCGTAGAACAGGTAAGATGCAATCTTGCCAGATTGGTCTGAATGACAGGAACCACGTTGTATTAAGTTCCCGTAGACTAGGCATGCCCAAAAGCTGTACTATTCGCTCACGGCATTTCCGTTCAAGGAGGGCTCTCTCCACATCGCTCGGAGTGATGTTGGCGAAGAGGCTTGCCATAGCGTAGGAGGAGGAATAGAAACAGAATTCCTGCAACAAGTGCTAGAATTAACGGCACACAACCAAACACCGAATGTGCGAAGTTTGGGATGATTCCGAGGACAACCTGGAAAGGTGCTAATAGTCCGGAACAGATGGTCTTAAATACATGTACAATTCCGCTTGTATCAGACATGTTAAAGATACGTCCTATCATTTCTACGAAATGTATAGGGCAGTTTGTACTAATTAAAGCTTGTATCTCAGCCGAAGTCTTTGCAACTTGTAGATCATAGGTTTCTTTGGCCGAGGTCAAAGGCACTGATTGTTGTATAAGCATGGCTTTCATTCTGCTTAAAGTATCAAATCGAATAAAAGAGACATTCAACGAAGGCCATAGAGGCGACTCCCTGACTGTGTCTATTGGGGCAAACAATACTTGCATACAGCAAGTGACCCTGGAGTTGACCGTTACTAGATATGGGATGCCTGGCAACATGCCACAGCAACTCTGATCATTCAACATGAGGTAACTCCCATTAGAAAGTTGTCCAAACGTTGGATTAATCACAGCAGCTGGTGTACCCTGCTGGTGGCAGGACAAGTTTGCCACAGAACCATTACAAGCCCCGTGCAAAGAAATGTCCTGAGAAATCAGTGAACCACTTAGTGCACTTTCAGTGTGTACCGCTCAGAAACACTTCACGATCCCCACTCCAACATCTATAGGTGTAAGATAAATTCCAGGATGTCTTAATGTATTCTTTACCCAACCTTTCATATTTGCCTGCTTGCATCTGTTGAAGGCAATACTGAAACTGGAAAGTAGTCACAGGAAGACTAATTTTGCCATGAATAAGCCATTCTGTAGCTGGTTTTTCTGCTACTGTGAATGGTAACTTTTCAAGTTTTTCAATGCTCAGTACTGTATATTTTGCTCCCCTTTGTGCCAATTCGATCTGTTTATCAGTTAGATTGTATTCTGCAAACAGAGCCGACGTGTTGATAAAACGCCAAGGCACATAGCCCGCACGCAAAGATTGCAGCGTCCAGCTTCATAACATAATAGAACGTAACTGAGACTGGCCTTGCTGTAACATGGCTAAATCTTGTTCCAGTATGTCGATAGCAGAGGATACAATACTGTCCAATGAATAAATTCTGGAGGACAAAGTTGTTAACCCATTGTCGACCACAGAGAGAGTTTTCTCCAAATTAATACGATCAAGTTCACGTATTCGTTCTGCGGCCTCCATCTGTGACACCTTCCATGCTTCATTATAAGCAGCATAAATGCCGGCATATATGAAACGTTTTTGACGCGGTTTTCTTGGTCCAAGCTAAGGTCTGCGTCTTCTTTAAGTAAAGATAAGTGTTGTTTCACATCCTTAAGTGTAGATTTTTGCAGCCAATCGAGGCATAATTTTCCTACACTGTATGTTGTTACTACCCCCGGATGCTGTCTTTGGACGAATCTTGGGTCTGGCCTGTGAATAGAAAACCCCTGTGTTTTATTCAGGAATCTGTCTTGAGAGTTGTTTGTGTCTGTGGGCCAGATCAACCATTTTCTCCAATCAGGATTTGTTCTGTTGAGTTGTAGTATGGTGTCAACTGTAACCGCTGCCTGTGTATTATTATCACTTGCAGGTGTTGGTACAGAAGGATTTTTCATGTCTTTAATCTTGGCTAACCCAAGGCAAGACGTTTGTTGGACAGTGTCATTCAAAAACATTATTTGTTGAGGGACGATACAGGCTCTAAATAAAGCTTCTATCCCCTGCACTTGCCAATCAGTAGTACCCCAGACAGATTTTGTGTCTATTGTGTCTTTCCATAAGTCGAAACCCTGTCTAGACAGTTGGGCAATAAATGCTGCAGAGTAAATCTGTTTTGTATTAGTTAACATAATTTTCAGTCCTGTTTTGTTTACATTTCTATAGTAAAATGTTTCTGGATCAGATGTATTGTATCCTGAAAAATATGGAAACTTCTTAGCAAATGTTTTTGAACTACCTTTTGGTGGTGTAGGACAATGCTCCCATTGGTTAAACATAAACACATTTCTAGGTGTTGCAGATTTATGCAAAAAATGATTCCCATAGTGGTTATAGCAATACAGCTGTTCATAGTCTGATGAACCCTCTAAATATTCATTATTAGAAAATGCAGCAGATTTTTCTAGGTCAAACATCATATCATTCACAGTTTCAAAGTCCCAATCATCAGAAAAGGTACTGGATGAAACAAAATCACTTAGTGAAATCTTAAATAAATGTGGAATGTTCAAATGTTCCGTCGGGCCAAAGATATCAAAATCAGTTTTGTCCCACACTATACCATCCTGTATAGGAACGGCTGTGATGTTCACTGCAGACAAGTCTCTTGTTTCTCGATGGGATGATTTGTGAGGTTTCAAAAGTAAGTTCACTTCTTTTCTTTCAAAGTCCAAATGGATGTATCTCCCATTTATAAGCACGCTCATAGTCATAACCAAAGCTAGCCAAAGCAGGAAGAAAAATATTCCAGAAATAACCCATAGTTCAATCCATGGTGAAACCAGATAAGTCTTTTTTCAAAAAATGCAAAAAGTCTTGTACTTGCTGTTTAAAAGTTTTTGATGCTGGCGTCGTCTCGGGCTCACTCGGATCCTCAGAAAACGTATCAAAGTTAATGAAGTAGCCAGAAGCAGTTCTGTCAATTGTTGGAATTGCATCAGGGTTTGTAGAAATCGCTGGGACCAGTTGATCACTTGTTACATTGGTGTAGACAGGTGTATTTGGACGAACTGTTACTTGTGTTTCAAGAGGGATGAGTTCCATAGCATTGTTGCTCAGTCCTTCATCTGTTACTGCTGAATTCTCGATGGTTATCAGTCTTTCAGTCTGAACCTCTTGGATAGTAGCGAAAGGAGTGTGTCTGCTACTGAGGAGCCGATTCCGATCTCGGCCGGTAGGGCACCGAATCGGATTCGGCTTAACCGGATCGGATTCGGAGCCCTCTTTTCCGACCGATTCGTACGTGCGTCCGGCCGAGCGAGTACGATGCGAGCGCACGCGAAATCGCCGACCGACTCGTACGCGGGTCCGAACCGCTCCGACCGACTCGCACGGACACGACTCGCACCGCGCAATGGAGACGTTCCCCGGCCGGGCACGTACGATGCGCTCTGCGAGCAGTCCAACCGACTCGCGCCGTCCGGCTCGAAAGAGCAATCGGAGCCGGACTTTGGGGGTCCATGTCGGACCCCCCTGTACGCATAGCCGCGCGAGTGGCACACAGGGGGGACCCATGGGTCCCCCCTACCTGTGCATGAACGCCGCGAGTCACATCAACGCGTACCCGCTGTAGGGGGCGCCCTTGTTCGCCTCACCTCGCCTTGAGTCAATGGGAGCCCACGTACGCATTGTACGTCCGGCTCCCATTGACTTCAATGGGAGTCCGACCGACTCGAGTCCGATTGCATGCGTGCGCATCGTACTCGTTCGGTCGGACTGCCAGAGTCCGATTCGGTCGGATATCTCTCTGAGTCCGGCTCGGTCGGAGTGATTTCCGGCCTGAATCGGAATCGGCCCCTAGGTCGGAGTCCACGAGGCCTACTATTTAGTATTGGCCACATACTGTGGTTTGATGAGGTCGATGGACACAAATCTTTTCTCCTTTCTTCCAGCAAGGGGCGGCAGAAGTACTGTTCTTGTTCCGTGTACGGCTAGGACAGGTACTGGTTGTCTGTATGAAGGTCCAAATTCCTTCTTGTCCGCAATCTTTTCTCTGACCAGATCCCCAACTTTTGGAATCCAGACAGGCCTTGCTGGGACCGCCGGTTTTTCCCCAGTGGTGGTTGGCTGCAGGAGTACGTTGCTTTGTTTCGCTCTTAATTCGTTTAAGTCCTGTAAAACAGCCAAACGATCTTTGATATCAAAGGGTTTATTTTCCACCACTGTGCCACTGCTTTCCAGATCAGGCACCCACATTCTTGTCCCAAATAGGACCTCATATGGAGTGACCCCCCCTAGAGAACTTCTTGGCAGGTTGTTTAATGAGCGTTGGACCCCATAAAGATGTCTAACCCACCCATCACCCGAACCTAATACCCTAGCTGTTATAGACTGCTGTATGTCCCGGTTTTTCCTTTCCACAACAGAATTTCCCTCAGGATGAAACGGAGAGGAGTACCGCAATGCAACGCCCAGACTGGCCATGGCGTCTTTGTAAGCCCTAGAGCTAAACGCAGGGCCCTGGTCAGAATGTAGCATGCCTATTGCGTATGTGCCGATAAAGACTCGCAAATCTTTTATAACAGTTCGAGCGTCAGCCGAGCGCTGAGGCCCTATCCATAGGAACCTTGATTCAGTATTTGTGGGATTGCATTTGTCCAGAGGGACGCCTGCGTATAGATAGTCTAATGCTGTCTAACAATGGTGTCTGTACTGGGCAGCTACATTCGTAGCATGGTGTCTGGTGGCTTTCTCGCTGTAACTTACAGTCTAAGCAGTTATTGATGAATATGTGTATTTCTGTATTCATTCCATGCCACCAGTACATCTCTTTTAATGTCAATATTGTTTTAGAGATCCCTTGATGTGACAGACCCTCCCCCAAATGTGTTTCATAAATCAAAGCTGCTCTACGTTCCATGTTTGGAATTACCCTATCCCCCACTCCAGGGATTCGAGCAAAAGGAACGCTGCTCGCATCAATTACATATGAGTACTTGAGTGGAAACTTTTTGGTAACGCTGCACCACTGCCTTTGCTCGTAGCATTGACAGCCAACATTATCTCACTGTCTATTTTCGTTTTGAACGAGTGATCGCAGCTACGGAAGCCGTCTGAACAGCCCCTTTTGCGGCTTCGTCAGCCAATGAATTCCCTGCAACGTGAACGCCATCACGTTGATGACTCAGTGTATGGATCACGTGAGCCTTTGGTAGTTTGCTTTTTAACTGAACTACTTGTTCCCAAAGCGTTTTATGCTTTATTGTGCCACCTTTTGCATCTGTGAACCCCTTTTCAAGCCAAGTTTGTATATATTCATTATACGACTGAACACAGTAGAAAGAATCGCACACTATTAGTGTGGGGAATTCTCGATATGTGCTTTCAAGTACCAGTTTGAATGCTTGTAGTTCAGCTCGCTGAGCTGTGCAATCTCCTAGAGACTGGGTTTTTGTGACCATAGGTCTGAATTTGCCATCGTGCGTGCGACCTTTAAAGATTGGGCACACTGCACTGTAAGCTTGCTTACTCCCTGTTGCGGGTTGTGCGGATCCGTCAGTGTAAATTATGAATTCGTACTGATCGAGAGGCAGAATCTCAGTGGGCAGAGGACATTCATGTTCATATTGCAGGAATGTTTGTGTTTTTAAATCGGGATCAAAAACATATTCAACATCTGTTGCAGCAAGAGAATTAACCCATTGTATCCATCTTGGATGTAATGCTTTAGCATTTGGAATGCTCGCTTTAGTTACCGCCTCTAAGGCCGGTACTGGGGTTACGACAATAATGCGTTTCCCTTGGGCTAGAGCTCTTTCTTTTGCTACAGCGGTTTGAACTGCTGTCAGAATTTTTTCTGTTGAAGTGAAGCGCATTTCTGCTTGTGTATACAAGTGTGATTTGTATGCAATTGGTACTTTTTCACCCTCGTTAAATGTTAAGTAGGTGAATCCGCATTGACCCGAAATTATTCGGATCACTAAATTGCGTTGACTAAGGCGTGTTTGTAAGTGATTTGTTGCTAACATGTTAGCCTGGAGTGAACGCAAGATTTCTGTGTGTTCTTGTGTCCAGTTTTTGATTGAAAAATCAGGTTTGATTAATGCGTAGAGAGGTTTAATCCTTTCTGCGTAATTTAGAATGTAAGTTCTTCCAAAATGTAGGAAACCCAGGATGGATTGTAAATTTTTCAGCGTCTTTGGAGGTTGGAGCAGCGCACACCTTTCTAAAAGGTTAGCTGCCAAGCTCTTGCCTTCACTTGAAAGCTCATATCCTAGAAACAGGACATTGAGATGGTCAATTCTGGACTTTTTGAAGTTGAATTTGTAGCCCTCAGAGGCGAAGCCCAGTATAATGGTGCTCACCCTGTTCAAGTGTTTGTCCAGGTCATCGTCTGTCAGATAGATGTCATCGACATAGGACAATGCCTCATTGTCATAAATTTGTAGTAACTCCGTTACCCTCACTGAGAATAACCCCGGGCTGTTCTTGAACCCTTGTGGAGTCGACAAAATTGACGCTGGGTCCCCATTATTGAGAAAGCTGTTAAGTACCTGCTTCCAGGTGCTATATTTTGACAAAAGAAACCATTTGAGATATCCAATGTGGTTTTGTATTTTTTACGCACAATGTTATTCATTAATGCTGTACTATGTGCATTTTGCACTGCAAATGTTTTAGAACAAGTGTTTAAGTGTCTGTAATCCAAAACTAGACGATATGTATTGTCTGGTTTGGAGACAGGAAACAAAGGATTGTTCATTGAAGAGTTGTATGTTTCAATCACCCCCTGGTATTCAAGTTGATCTAAGATCTCCCTGACCTGTTTTTTAGCTTCTTGCTTTATTGGATACTGCCTCTGTGCAGTTGGTTCATTTTTCAGATGTATTTTATGATGAGGTGAGTCCTCATCCCATCCTATTTGATTTTTGTATAATGCTGGGGCCTGGGCAACTGCCCAATTCCTGGCATAAGTATATTTTAGATGAATTGGAATATGGTTAGAGAAGACAGGCATAATAATGTCCTCGCCGTGTGGGCACTCCCTGACAAATTGTGGTGGCCAGTCTTTTTCTGCTAAAAGTATGTCATAACCCCTTGAAAGTTTTTCCCAAAAGAGTGCTTTCACCTGTCTAGGTATGTCTCCCTCCATCCGGAGTGTTATTTCATATAACTTTTGTGGAGTACTAACCCTGGTGTCTATAGTCTCAACTGTAATGTACTCATTCAAGTCCACTATCTCCAGAAGTTCCTCCAGGTTCTGGCGAGCTATTGTGACTTCTGCTGCACTGTCCAGCATTGTCTGAGCCCATTCTCCGTTCTTGAGTTGTGTTTTCAGTATCCTCGGCATGTCTGACCTTCAGACCTGCTACTTTCTTCTTTGAGAATTGAGGTTTTGATTTGTTTTTCGGAGCGTGTTTGTCGTCTTTCGATTTCACGCGTTCTTCTCTATGTTCTGACCGTCCTCTTCTTTCCGATGTCTGTGACGAGATCTGAAAGGTACGATAGGAACGTGTATCAGTATCTTGATACCTGTCAGGCTTTTTCAAATTATCCCTATTTCTGAGGTTATACCTCCTTTCAGAGGGCTCCTTTTGAGGAGACCTACCTCGGGATTGAGAACGTTTCTCTAAATTATTTTTATTAGTTTCTCACTTCTTTTTAGAAGATGTAGGAGTTTGTTTAATAGAGTCTTTCTCGGGACTTTCAGATAGTTTCGGCTTCACTGGTCTTCCACCCAAACTATCTCTGCCTAATTCTGCATATGATTGTTCTATTATTCTGGGTAGCTCAGTTGGATGTTCTGTAACATCGAATTCCCTTAATCGTTGGCGGATCGCCACTGCTGCTGCCTCCCCTTTAATATTAAATAATATTATTGTTGAGACCTGGTCGAAATTTTTCAGTAATTTCATACCTAAATTTAGAGCAGGCTCTGCCCCGTATTCGTTTTGAATTTGTTTCAGGACATCAGGTATTACTGCAATTGATGGAATACCATGTGTTTTAGTATAGATGGCAGCAAAGACTGAGCCCCAAGTGGAACAGTCTTCCAGTTGGGGTGTGATCCCCATCGGTAAACAGATGGTTAGGATTCTGTGTTTCTCATACGGGCTAGTATTTGGAAATACTGCTTCGATTTGAGTAATTTTTTGAGCTATCCAAAATGGAACTTGCTCACGTTTTGTGGGCATTTTTCCCATGACTGCGTATAGAGTCTGTGGTGTAATTTTTAGTGTATTCCCCTGTTGAGGAGTTTGATTTGGAAGTGTCAATGGTGGTTGGACTGTGAAAGTCCGCATGACATATTGGACTAATTGTCTGTAGATTTTTATTAACTCTGTAAGTTGAGTAAGTAATTCCTCATCTGACATTATATCCAGTTCAGGATGAGGAGTGTAGCCGGCTAGAATCGGCCATGTTGCTCCTGGTCTACCTAGTGGACCGAGCCTGGTAATGTTTCTGTGATGTTTTAGGGCGCCTTTAAACCAGAGCTGATGCTCCTGGTATGTTAGTGGAATTTCAATATCCTCGAAAGGAATATATTCCTCTGGTGGTTCATCTTCTTTGTAGAAGTGAAACAGTCTTGTTACTGAATTTGATTCAGGAAATATGACCCATGAATAGAATACCTCTGTCTGAAAGGATTTGTGTGCCTCTATCACGAAAACTGCTCTACCTCCTCTCGGTGGTAGGCCGTGTTTTATAAGTTTTAGAGTGATGGCTCTTCTTAAGTTTGGATTGATGTCTATGACACCCTCCTCAGGTTCATTTAAACCTGTAAAGTTAAAAACTGCTAAGGCTGGGTCAGCCGCAGCTCCACCGTTTCCGGTGTTATTGTCCCCGTTTATGGACATTTTCTGTTTTTTGAAAAATGTAGAACAAGTTTCAAGGAAACAAAAAGATAAGGTGCACAATATTTTGGAACACTGTATCCTTAAACGTTGAACAAACCAATCAACTAATATATAGGGTGCTTCCCTATTTAGTTATGGCGGATATTTAACCCTACCCACTCCGGACGTCTTATGAAGTATGTGAGTAGGGGTCTCTGAGAAAAGCACGAATGAGTTACTCAGTATCTAGCGTTAAATTACTGCCTTACCAAACGTTGGGCGCCATGTAGTGTAGTTCCTATTTCCCTAATAGGCTCTGCGCATTGGAATAATATAACCTATAGGTTTGACATAGGACTAAGGTCGGTATGTCCCTATCGATTATATTAAACTTAATTACCTGTGCCAGCTAGCTCAGAGGCCACTAGAAACTCCTTGAGAACAAGAAGGAGTAGTTTCTGGCAACCGAAAAACATGACAACTTTGTTTCCCTTTAGAAGCGGAACATGTCTCAGAATCGTGGAAACAATAGATAACAGTTTCACTCATTCAATCGTGCATGCTTAGTCTCTGCAGAGTTACACAGAAAGGAAAGACGGGTGTTTCAATAAAAGGGTTTTATTGAACAGTCTTGTTTCTCGTGTAAGAGATATGTGCTGTTATGATCACAAGACAGTATGCAAGATAAATAATGTACAGCGTAAGCAGTAGAAATAAATAATACTGCGCTAGCATTATCTTTTAGCATAAATTCACGTACATAAATAACATGAGCTAAGAATGCGGGTACTTATTCGATGCGTCTCTAAGCTAGTTCTACCCCAGTGTACCTAACCTAGTCTAGGTGTAGGGAAGAGTAGAAGTAGGTGGAGTATTCTCTAGTATGGTAGACTAAGAGTATGTTAAGTCTAGTATGCCAAGAGTCCCTCTAGGATCTAGTCAGCTCCATACCTTGAGAATGAGAGAGGTGGGAATCTCCTGCCGGATCTTGGAACTCTAACACCCCGCGAAGGGAGTCAGAACACTGGAAGCTGGATTTGTCTGCGTGCAGGAATGACAGCGTCTTCTCAGTGCGTCAGGCCGGGATACGGGCTCCTCTGAAGTCGAGGTCTCCTCTAACTTGCTTGGGCAAGGGAAGGTATATTTATACCTGGTAGGTGTCGAGGAATGTTAGCATTGACGTGAAGTCGGACATAGGAAGACGTCAGGAATGAACCCTTAAGGTAAAACGTTTCATACATAATAGATGAGTTCTTGGATAAATCAATAGTCCTGTGCTAGGGGAAATCCCGAAGCTTAAGGGTCTGGTTTCTAAGAACTCGTTGTGACGTTAGGGTGGACGGATGTCGGTGACCATGCCTGTATTTGGAGTGCACGGTTAATGCCTAAATAAGGACAGGGATTCTATGCCTATATAAGGGCAAGGTGAATTGTGCCTATATAAGGACATGATTCAGGAAAACCTATATACGGATCCCTAAAACGGAATACAACAGACCAGGAGTAATGAAGATTACCGATAAGTAATAGGACATTACCCCCAGGTCCCTCCTGTCCTCGTCCCATTCCTGAACATAGTGGAGAATACCAAAGCAAAGAACCCGGCCTTCCGGACACCCACCAACGCCAGGTGCACCAGACCAAAAAAAACGGCACCCAACCGAAGCAGAAGGGAGCCCACAAGAAAATGCAGGCAGTAGCACACAACCAGCCACGCCCCCAACCAAGCCGACAGAGCTGAGACCCCAAAACAAGCGGGGGACGAGCAAGAAAGGATCGCAAAAGAGCACAAGACCCCCCAGGCAAGCCCGAAGGAGGCCCTGCACCCAGACCCAAGTCCCAAGGGAACACCCAGAGGGGCAGAAACAAAGACCCCCCCTCGAACCACCAGGGGAAGGGAGCCCCGGAGAAGCGGAAGCACCCCAACGGATCCACCCAGCCAGGGAGGACAACCGACCAGGGAGAAAAAACGCCAAGGGTGAAGCTCACAGCACCAGGCACCACCAAGTAGCCGCCCCACCAGGGACAAAACAGGCCAACCCGGCCCAACGTCCGAGAGCTCACGAAAGCAGGCTGCACAGGGCGACACAGTCGAAGGCCCAGGAAGGAACACAGCAGGGGCAAGACAGAGAGCGAACCCCCAGAGCAGGGAAGAAGGCAACCCACAGCCAGACCAACCCACAAAGGACCACACCAAAAGGCGAAGGGAAGGAAGACGAGACTGAAGAGGCACGCCAAGCAAGAGAACAACGAATGATACGACCAACCCCAGGACCAACCCCAACACACCAGGGGAAGCCACCAGTAGAGCCGCAAAGACTGAAGAGGGAGGAACCAGACAAGAAATACAGGCACCGACCCAGAGCAACAACCAGGAAGAAAGGGGCCAAGGAACACAAGCAAGGCCCGCCCCCCCCCCCACCAACAGCCGACAACAGCGGCAACAGGGAACCGGAGGCACAGAAACCCCACAGAAGGCCCAGGCCAAAAGGCAGGAAAGACAAGCAGCCAACCCCAGCAGAGACACCGGACAGCTGCAGCAAAGGCGGCCACAACGGGAGAAGAACCCGGGGCACAGGAACCCACCAAGCGGCCAGGCCCGAGGCAAACCCCCAAAAGCAGGAGACACAGGGACACGAACCCAGGAACCCGCCCAATCGAGGCCATGGAGAGCAACAAAGTGAAACCCGAAGCAGACCCCACACAAGACCAGGGCACAACCAAGAGAGAACAACCGAGGGCCGAACACGGAACCGGGGAAACCACACCCCAGAACCGGGAGGAAGGAACCGCCACCAACCAAGAGCCGACTCTCCGGCCAGGAGGACAAAGAGGACACCAAGGAACCACCCAAGGCAAACCCCAAGAAGGGCAAAACAGGAAGGACCATAAAGGAGGCCAACAGCCCAACAACGCAGGAGGCCCAGAAATACCCAAGAAGCCAACCGGACAACCGACAGGTCAGCCAGCCAGGAGACCCCCAACAAGGCGCCACCAGAACCCGGAGGGAGAGGAAAAGGGCCAACCGACCCAACCCCAAAAAACCCCCAACCAAGAAGGGGCACAGGGAAAGGCACCAGAGCCAGCCACCGCCACGTCACCAAGAGAGGAGAAGTAGCAGGAAGACAGGGAGGGAGACCGGCAACCCACAACGGCCAACCCACCCAAAGGAGCCAGCGCACCAGCCAGGCGCAAAGGAGCGGCACAGGAAAGGAAACAGGACCAACCCAGAATCCAGACCACCAGGGCCAGAACCACCGGCCACCAAGAGGCCCAAAAAGAGGCCCAAAAAGCACCAGAGAATGAGCGGCCAGTAAAGGACCCAGGCAGGGACCCAAAGGGGACCCCGAAGCAACCAAGGGCCCCACAGCCAAACAAACCCGACACACCCAAGGCGAGAAGGCACCAGCGACCCCCAAGCACAAGCAAAGGGGAGGCCAAACACAGGGACTGCAAGGGCAAAACCCAACAGAGGCAAAGCCCAGGCCCCAACAGCACCCCGGAAGGTCCCAGGCACCGCCAAACCAAAGGAGAGGAGCCTGGAGAAACCAAAGGCGCACAACCCACCGGGGGGCGCGGGAACAGACCCAAAAAGGGAAGAATGAACCCCGCAGAGCCAGCAAAGAGCGACGGCCAGAGACACCACAGGCCAAAAGCATCCCGCACGGGAGTGGAAAAAAAACGCACAGGCCCAAGGACATGCCCACAAGGGGAAGGCCACAGCCCCAGAGCCGAGGCAAAGCCAACCGCAAGCACAAGGCCGACAAAGAGGAGCGGGGAAGCAGCAACGCGGCCCACCCACACAGGGGAGGCCGACCCCAGACCCAGAACCGGCAGCCCCACCAACAAACCCACCGGCCAAGACCAAGAGCAGGCACTGCAAGAAGGACACCGAGACCGGCACCCACAAAGCAGGGAAAAGGCACAGGGCAGCCCGAACCCGCAGACAGGGCGGGGCACCGGAGCAGCGCACCCAAGAAACCAAGGAGCCACCCAGGTAGAAGCCAAGGAAGACCCACAACACCCAGCCACCACAGGCGGCAAAGGGAGCAGCAGCAGAGAGGCAAAAGACCCCAAAGCGCACCAAGCCACAAAAAGAAACACAAGAGGGGAGAAGGAAACCACAACAAGAAACCAAACCCCACCAGCCAACCAAGTGCAACACAACCCAGCACCAGGCAAGAGGCAAGTAGCAACGCCAGCCAGAAAGCCCACCAGGAGCCCCACCAGCACAGCCCCGGAGCCAACAGCCAACCAAGGCCAAGGGCCCGCCAGGACAGAGGGAGGGCACAACAGCCCCACCCCACCCCCCGGAAAACAACGGAACCCAAGAAACAGGGAGGCCCGAAAACCCCAAGGGCCCCGACGCAGGACGCAAGAAGCGACCCAGCCACAGCCGAGCAGGGGCCAAGCAAACACCCCCGGAACGACCCAAGGAGCGCACAGCAACCGGAAGCCCCAGGCAGGCAGCCAAACAGACCCAAACCAAGCCCGAACCTACCCAAGGAACCGAGAGCAGACACGACCAGGCGTCAGCAGGGAGGAAAGGCCGCAGGCCAGGAAAACAAATACTGCGAAGCCCAGAACACCGGATAGGCATAGGGGGGCAGGAAGAAACAAGGCACCCCGAGCACGGGCCGAGCAAACACCCCCGGAAGGACGCAAGGAGCGCCCAGCACGGGACCCGCAGGCAGGCACCCAGACAGGTACGCACCAGGACCGAACCCACAAGAACGGGCAGGAAACAACAGGGTGGACCGGCAGCAGGCGGCCAAGGAAGAGAAAGGCCGAGCAACAGGCAAACCAAGGCGGACACCCAACCAGGCACCAACCAGGCCAGACCAGGCAGAAGTGCGCAGGGCAGGACGGCCGGAGGCCCAGAGGCCAGAGGATCGAACCAGGCCGGACATTGCCCAAAAAGGAAAAGCCCACTAGAGCAGATGCGCACACAGGGGTACGCGGAAGCCCACAGCACCCAACCAGCCCCGGTACACCCCCAGCAGGGGAGAACAGGGAGCCAAGACCGCAGGCCAGAAAAGCGTACAGCACCTGGAAACCCTAGGCAGGGACCCATCCAGACACTAACCAGGCCTGACGCTGCTGAACTTCGGAGGACACACGAGAACAGAAGCGTTCAGGGTGACATGGCAGCAGAGCACAGTACATGGAAGAAAGAAACCGCTATGCGGAACTTACCAGGGGGACAGGCCAACACCACCACACAGAGACCGTCCCCCAACCCCCCCACCCAGACACCATCCAGCAACAAGCGCCGAGCAAGCGGAAAGCCAGGAGGCCCAGAAACCCACAACCTGTGGAGGAAGCCCCCGAAGGATCCCCCCCCCTGCAGCACCGGAAAACAAGGCAGAGACACAGCGCAAAAAGCCAGGCAAAGCCCCAACCCAGCACACAGGGACAGGGAGCGCCACAAGCCAGCACAGAAAGGCCCCAACAGGACCCAACTGGCACAGGGGGAGACCCGAGGACACCGGGTCCCAGAGCACCAGCAACAAACTCAAGGAACCAACGAAGTAAAGAAAAGTGGATCCGCTACGCGGTACTCACCACAGGGGCAGGAAGAGCGCACCACAAGCTCTCTGCCCCCAAGAGCCAGCCCAGGCGCCCTCCAGGACACCAGCGCCGGGCGGAGGAGAGGACTGCATCAACCGGCCACCAAGGCCTCATCATGGCCCGCCCCTGCACAGACACCACGAACAGCAGGGGCGCCAGGGAGGTCAGCAGGACTCCAGAAGCCAGGCAGGGAGCCCAGGAGCACCGCCAAGCGCAGCCCCCGGACCCGCCAAACAGCCGCATCTGCGCGTCTTCCAGTCCGGCCAAGCCATAGGAAGACGCGCGCTGTAACCCGGAAGAAAACCGGAGGAACGGCGCCCCAGCCGCAAAGGGCCAGGCGCCCATCAACGCGACTCCCAGCAAGCCCGGCAGGCCAGGAGAACGCGGAACAGGACGTCGAGGACAGCCCAGCAGCCCGACGAGACATCCAGGGAAGAAAATAAGGTAAGACAGCAAACATGTCCCATTCTGTCGGAAGACAGAAAAAAAGAACAGGCTGCATGCTGGGCTGGTACCGCTTATGTACTCTGTTGCAAGGAAGAATAATACGTAGGCCGGGTTATGTAGAACAGGATAGTTGATTTATTCATCAAGTTACTTCCTTGTTGGTTGGTCACAGGAAACAAGATAGATACATATTATGCCCCACCAGGAGCAGCCTCCTTGCTGCTCAGCCCATCCATTCCAACTGACTCTCTCTCCAACTCAAACACTCCAAACATTCCGATGACATCACTGATGACTGAGCAGCAAGGCAGAGGACATCAATAGGGAGGATGCACTTTTCAAGTAATAGATTACAACACATCCCCCCCTCTATAATGATTAAACTAACATTAAGGTATGCAACTTCATAGCACACACTTACGACATGTAACAGATGTTGATTACATGCAAGATGAAACACACACACTACACATGTCCCACAAATTCCTAAAAATCACATGCCCAAACCCCACCTAGAAAAGATGGAGAAAAGACAAGAAAAGCATTCCATTTTATAAATCAGTGAGTACACACCCACGTTAACTCACTATAGGGTAATAGACAACCACAACCATAAAATAGTGGTAAACCGGAGAAGCTTAGCAAAAAGGAGTCTTCTCACATACGGACCCACAACACATAGTCCAAGCTCCTCACATGAGGCAACAACCAGTCTGAGAGTATCACCAAAACAGGTACACCAGAGAAGCTTCGTAAGAAGGAGTCTACTCACACACGCACCCAAACAATGAGTGATTCACATACTCTCACAATACAATAAGGGGTCACTCAAACAACAGCCAACAAAAGTGACAACTTATGTCATTCCACAAAACAGTGGTAAACTAGAGAAGCTTCGTAAGAAGGGGTCTTCTCATACATGCACCACAAAACAGTGAGATTCACATACTCTCAACAACAAGGGGTCAACCCAACACGTAGCCCACAAGTGACAACATAAGTCAACCCAACAACCATAAACTAGTGATAAACTAAGGGCTAAAAACAAACCACACTAGTGGTGACTACACTACCCCAAAACACAGGGTAATACACACTCATAACCATGGAATAGTGGTAAGTGAGAGAAGCTTCAAAAGAAGGAGTCTTCTCATGTGTGCACCCCAGACAATGAGAGAGACACACTCTCACAAAGCGCACAGACTAAACACCTCATACGAGGCAAAACTTACTCAAAGGCATACACTAACATGACCAGGGACACTACACTCTCTCACCCCCTCTCACCCTCAAATACATACAAATACAGGATCAGGTATATAGAGCAATGGAGCAAACGTGTGATACAACCATAAGAACATGCACAAACAACATTATGAAAGATGCACTGTCCCAAGAAAACAAAAAGCTAAAATAAATGAAGTAGTCACCATGGTCTGGAAACAGCAGAAAAACAATACATCGTTGAAGGTTTTCCTTTTTGGAACTTGCCAAATTGCTGCAATGACCAAGGATTGAAAGAAAAGTATGCTGGCAAGAAAAGGATCCCACGAAGAGTCGGCTTCCCCCAAAAGACTCAAAAATAGAAGGGTATTTAAACTTAGGAAAGTCTGACTTGCCTGAGCTTCACTAATTTCCATGTTTATCCGACAGTTAAAAACGAACATCGTGGTTACCAAAACATCCCCAATTTCCTCCTTTATTCAGCTGGTTCACCATATGTCCACAAGGTTAGGAGGTGGCCAGCAGACAACAGAAAACGCCTCACAGTGGTTGGCAGAAACGTGGTTGGCAAGGAACGGGGAAACACATTAAAAACAATTAGCTTCATGCAAGCACAAGATGGAGGCACACTCCAAACGTTGAGCCAGGTGGCTCACGGCGCGTTGGAGCAGCAGAACGTGCAGAAGCAGCAATGCGGGGCGAGCTGGAAGCGACGTCACTGAGTCCATGGAGTCCAGCAACGAGCGTCACAAGAGATGCGTGAAGCCATCAGCGATTAGACAGAAACAGGCAAGAGCGCGTGGAAAGGCGTGCGCAGTTTATTTTCAAATGCCAGGGCTGCGGTTAAACCGCCAATTGTGTAAAACAGGCCAGGGACTAACAAAAAAAAAAATGAATAAAAATGTCAAGAAAAAAAGAAAATCCCTACTAGGAATCGGAATAAAGGTCCTGGCACCTTAGGGTAGTGGGCGACCGGTGGAGTGGTCACTGGTGGGGCTCTGGTGCCAGTTAGCTTGAGATACACAAGTTTCACTCTGAAAGAAATGATTTTACCTTAGAGTCCTTAATGTCTTTAGTTCCTTTGGTCTTGCTTACTCCACGCGTAAGGTTCTTCCAGATCGTCGCCAGTGTTGCAAGGAAGAACAATACGTAGGCCGGGTTATGTAGAACAGGATAGTTGATTTATTCTACAAGTTACTTCCTTGTTGGTTGGTTACAGGAAACAAGATAGATACATATTATGCCCCACCAGGAGCAGCCTCCTTGCTGCTCAGCCCATCCATTCCAACTGACTCTTTCTCCAACTCAAACACTCCAAACATTCCGATGACATCACCGATGACTGAGCAGCAAGGCAGAGGACATCAATAGGGAGGATGCACTAATCAAGTAATAGATTACAACACACTCCCAGTGGGAGGGAGTGGGTTAGGTATCCCAGCATGCTCCTGTTGTTTTTTTCTGTCGCGGAGATGGTCATCTCCACTATGTTCAGGAATGGGACGAGGGCAGGAGGGACCTGGGGGTAATGCAGCCACTTGTGCAGCCCCATCTGTAGTACAGGTAGCGGCAGTGCACATATAGGGGGCGCACATATAGAGGGTGGTCCCTGATTTGCATTGGGATGTGGCCCCTGCAAATGAGGGAGACTCCTTGCCTTTGTGCCTTTGATAACGCTGATTCTTATCTTATCTCTTTTAAGAATCTTCAGGTCGCCAGGATCTTTTTACCTGCTGAATAGTGTGAAGGGAAGAAAATCCTTTTCAGTTATACGACAAATTTTAGAATCCCGTTTACCTTAAAAGACCACTGACTCCGAATTCAATTTTGTGAATTTATTACAGCCAAGAATAATTGCACATGCAAGCACCTCAATACGAGGTTAAAGAAATAGATGGGCACTAATACAAATAGCATCCTACGTAGGAGTCTCATCCGACTCAGGACAAGAAGAATCGTTAGCTCCAGAAGTATTAGACAAGCGATAACTGCTCCAATCTCTATATTATTCTTCATTTACCTAAATAAGCATAAAACCTATTAACTGTCCCTACTCTATCACTAAGGTGGCATACCTACTTAATGAATATCCCCAGGCAAGAGTAAAAGAAAAGGTGTCAGCTGTGAAGACTTCCTAAGAAGTACACTCACTTAGTACTTAAGCTCAGATTTTAAGATGCTCCTTCACCAAATCCCTCTCTGTCCTTCTCTCTCTGCTCTCCTCTACCTCTTCTCTGCCCTCCTCCCTCGGGGCACTATCCCTAATACAAAACCCAATACAATTGAACACGCCTATTGTTACGCCTCTTTGGCCAGGTCTTCTTTCTTGTACTTTTCCATCGAAACGGTTACTTCATCCTGGACGGTTGTGATGACCTTGAGTCCCAGGCACCTTCTCCGCTGAAAGTATCATCCCTAAATTCCATTGCACTCCCATCTTCATGTCTCCCAACTCTCTAACTTATGAAACAAAGAGCCAGTCTTTACTAACGAGGCATGTGTCCTTGCACCTGCAACAAAAGATACGTTCAACAGAAACCTTCTACTGTGCTAATTAAATCTGATTTCGGTGCCCAGAGAGCCTTTCCAAGAGAACCTTTTCTGTCTGCAACATAGGCTAACATAAGAACAAACAGGCCTTTCCCTGTCGTATATGCAGTCAGGCCTTTACACCATTTAAACACACAAATCTTAATCACGTCTATAAGCATTGATACATTATATTTCATATGCAAAAGTGAACTACACGTACAACTTATATGGTACACATTTAAACTACTGCAGCTCGATTACACATGGGCTGATTCATCTTATGCATTGGGTTATACATGATTCAGTTAAGCATTTCAATTGCATGGTTGAAATAGCACAATTACATTTCTTATTCATTGTGATAACTGGGTTATAACTTCATTTGGCTAGCCATTCATGGATATATAACTGGATATATGCGGGTGCGAACTATCAGTGATTATGATGCACCCCTACAAATTTCACAAGAACATGGCGCTCTATCAGTTCCCCCCTTTGATGACATCTGTCATCACATTTTATTCAACTCCCTTGGAGAAAGAACCGACCTAAACAGAACTCGTTGCCATTTTTCCTGATCTGTGATTCTCCATTCTCTTGAGTCTCTGATATTGACTGTCCCGCAATCTAGCCATTCTCGTCTCATTTTCTCTCAGAGCTCTTTCAACTCGGCCTGCTCGATACCACTTGAAAGCTTTAATCAGACCCCACAGGCAAACCACACAAACCACCACGATCAGAAGAGGTCTCAGAACATAGCCAAGGAATCCCTTTCCCAAATTCGCAAACCAGCTTCCCACTTGACCAAACCCTTTCCCAACTTTTTCCCAGGCTCCCTCTTCAGTCAAATCCGCTATCTTTGTGTGTATAGTAGTGATGTTACTTATATATTTCTCCAGATCCTTGCTGTGGTCTTGTATATAAGTACAGCACTCTCGAACCTTCAATAATTTACAGACTCCGCCCTCTTTTGCCAGTAAGACATCCAAAGCAAGGCGGTTTTGCAAAACCATCGTCCTTATCGACAACATCTCCCCTTCCACCAGTACCAACGATTTTGCTGTATTCATCGATAGTTCGTCTATCACAGTCGCCAGTCTCCGGATCTTCACATCATTCAAGATCACTCCCAAACTCGGTATCATGGCTCCAAAGAT
Source organism: Calotriton arnoldi (assembly GCA_963921515.1). Lineage (NCBI taxonomy): Eukaryota > Metazoa > Chordata > Amphibia > Caudata > Salamandridae > Calotriton > Calotriton arnoldi. The sequence continues at coordinate 992,272 of CAWUFW010003189.1, read as the reverse complement.
ATCTCCCACTACGACCCCTGCACTCGTACCTCTCCTCACTCTCGAATGCTTTCCACCTTCCAGAAGTTCCAAATCCTCTGTATGGTAAATCTTTGGAAACATGATTCCCAAGTAACATGTACCATACCAATTCGCAGGTAACCTCACATAAGCATTCCTTCCACACACAAAATACACCGTAGGTATCACTTGTACAGGGCCCTGGAGAAAATTCTTAGCCACATCTGCCATAGTGAAAACATGATCACACGTACTCTGTCCCACAGGAACCTTTTCATAGTAGGTCTGATATCGTCGCACACACAGCTTTCCCCTCTGCTCTTTGTCCAAGGCTATAGGGCCATAACTTCCCTTTGTCCGGTGTAGCTTTTCCTCATCTGTCCAATCCACCCTACTATGCCCAGTGTCCCTTGTCTGTGTCAGCTTTCTATACCTGTCTTCTACCTGATCCACAAACTTTTTCTCTACACCTGATAATGAGCATGTCAAATTATGTCGGTGGGCATATGCTGTATCCAATTCCAAAGATGGAATGAAGAACTTCCTAAGTCTATCCTCTGACTTATAGTAGTCGTACTTATTCAGATGCTTGTAAGCTGGGACTTCAGGAAGCACTGCATCGTAATTGGAAAATAAATACTCAAACTGATCCCTTTCATAAAATATACTAAGCAAAAGACTACATGAGATTCCATATGTCAGTGGAAGATGGTGGTACCTAATACCCTCATCCACTGAAGCAGGCAACTGCATACACACATAACAATCCTTCGCATCCATCGCATCCACGTACTCATATAGCAGCTTGGCATATGCATTAAGCTTGAAATCACTTCTAGACAAATCTACATGCAACCTACGACTTTCTTCTATCAGCAAAGCTCTGTTAGCTCCTATGTTTGCCTCTTTTTGGCTAGGTGTAGTAGGTGTAGGTGTCCCTGGCACCCCCTGCACTGCTAGCTCGTGTGGAATGGTATATGAGACTATGATTACTACGATTATAGAAACTATTACACTACCTATAAGTACGCCTACAATCAACTTAGATCTACGATTGGGATCTCCAGCCTCCATGATTTTGATCTTTCTCAAAAGTTCTTGGTTTCAACAATGAACACTCAAAAGTCTTTGTTCTTCCACTCGTGTCTTGTTTAACCAGTTCAAACAACACTTGAAACCTCTTGAAATCCCCTTTCAACAACAGTCTCTTATTTACATAGTCCAGAAAAAGACTTCCCTAGGTTTTCGTTCCTCTTCTGGGGAAAGTCCCTAAGTTTATTCTTCATCCGCTCGGATCTAGGTTATCTTCTTTCTTTAGACTTTTATTTACAACAGGTTAGATTTCATCCATGATAAGATCATTAGTAAGCACTTCCAAAATGTGATACAAAAGTTCAAGATGCAGGATTATCATTTCGTGTGAAGACGGCTCAAACCCAAAAGACGGAAATTCAACTCGATGCAAAACCAGTTGTCGAACCTTACTCAGAAGCGGGGGATTCGGAACGGTGAGGGTCAGTATTCCTTCGACTTCGAGCCCTGGCAACAACAACACCACCTTCACCACCACATTCGGGCTCTTGCTGACCACCAGCACCGACCTCAGCCTCCCCGTACTCACTACCCCCTGCATTGAACACTGTGTAAGTCCACTCAGGGGTAGAGTATCTCCGACAGGGTACTCTTGTTCTTTTCGACCTTCTCCGGCCCTCTTGTGTCTGATCTTCGTCGCTTGCTTCCGGTTCAGACGCCTCAGACACCGGAGCGAGATCTCTTTCGTGTGCCAACCTCAAATTCAGCCGCCTCTGTCTTTCAGGCCAACCTTCTTCAGTTCTGGTCGTTCTTCTGCCTTCACCTTCTATACCCAGTGCACCACTTCCTCTTTCTACTGAATCTGACTCTTCTCCGCCCACTGCACCATCTCTTTCTTCGGTGTCGGAGTCGAGGTTCGAGCTGTCGAAACCCCCTTTAGCTTGTTCTAGTGCACCACCAGCTGTGTCAGCGACCCTCACAGCTTGACTTTCATTTACGAGAGGAGCTGTTTCTTCCAAGGGTGCTGAAACTCTGCGGGTATTGGAGGCATGCACCCAGTTCGGCAATCCTCCACACTTCACTGCTGTGTTCGTGATCAGTATCACCTGATACAGGCCTCGCCACCGAACATCCAAACAGCTCTTCCTCACGTGCTTTCGAACAAGCACCCAGTCGCCGGGACACAGGTCGTGGCACAGATCACTCGAGTCCGGGACAGCTGCAGCTTGTACCTGCTGGGATACAGAACGGACCACATCAGATAGTCCTTTACAGTAATCGAGAATCAAGTCATCAGTGATGTTTATCAAAGCTGTAGCTGGTACTGCTGGCAACCGCATTGCCCTCCCCATCAGGATTTCATGAGGGGACAACCCAGTTCTCCTATCTGGGACACTTCTCATGCTCATCAGCACGAGTGGCAGTGCATCCGGCCACTTCAAAGACGTTGACGAACACATTTTTGCCATCCGGGCTTTCAAAGTCCCATTAACTTGCTCCACCATCCCAGAAGCCTCTGGTCGGTAACTGCAATGGAGTCTCTGATCAATATTCAATGCGGCACAAAGTAACTTCATGATTTCACTGTGGAAGTGTCTTCCTCTATCTGATTCCAAAGAGGTCGGGATCCCGAATCTCGGGATGAGCTCTCTCAACAATAACTTAGCCACTGTGAGAGTGTCACACCTGCGTGTTGGGTAAGCCTCCACCCACCGTGAGAATACACATACCAGCACCAAAATGTATCTCAACCCATTGCACTTAGGCATTTCCACGAAATCTAATTGTATCCTATTGAAGGGCCCTCCTGACCTCCCGATGTGACTCAAGGTGACTACTGTTTTCTTTCCAGCATTCATCTGCTGACACGTGACACACCTCTGACATACTGTTTCAGCCATTGCGCGAAATCGTGGGTTATACCACGTCTGTCTAAACACACGCATCATTGCATCTCTACCAAGGTGTACCGGTCCATGTATCAGTCTCGCCATCGGACTCAGCAGATTCTCTAGTAATACAGCTCTCCCATCACTGGAGACCCACACATCCACATCCCCTCTTTCGCACCCGGCTTTGATCCATCCATTCCGTTCCTGATCTGAAACTTCATCCTGCAGTCGCTTGAGCTCCTCCCAAGTGTCTGCCATGGCCAACATCATGTTGAGTTCGGTTCTCTCTTGGCTCTCTCCTGTGTAACCCTCTGTAAATATGCATCCCTGTTCTGCACAGAAGCGGGCAACTTCGTCCGCATAATTGTTTCTCAAAGACACAAAATCCTCCCCCTTCCCGTGTGCTGTGCACTTTACAACAGCGATTTCCTTCGGACATTGCAATGCATCCAACAGTTGTCTTACATATTCTCCATTCCTAATGGGTGAACCAGATGATGTCAAAAATCCCCTCTGGGACCACAGCTGTCCGAAGTCATGAACTACACCAAACCCATATTGACTGTCAGTATAAATCGTGATTCGAATTTGATCAGCGGCCAAACAGGCACGAGTCAAAGCAATGATTTCAGCTACCTGCGCGGAGCGTACTCCTTCTAGGCAGGCCGCCTCAACCACTCCTGAAATGGTACATACAGCAAACGCTGCTCTTAGTTGGCCAACACTGTCTCTTAGGCATGAACCATCGACAAAGAAAATTTCATCTGGGTCAGTCAATGGCTCATCGACAATGTCAGGTCTTGGTTTGGTGCAAAGTTCAGTCACGTTAAGACAATCATGGTCCGCACAATCTTCATCATCCACATTCGGTATCGGCATCAATGTCGCAGGGTTTAAGACAGAGCACCTTTTCAACGTTACATTCTCTGCGGCGAGTATGACTTGCTCATACCTCGTTAACCTGTTATTCGTTAGGTGCTGTGTCTTAGTCCTGGTCATCAACAATTCAACCGAGTGTGGCACATGTACAGTCAAAGGATGTCCCATTACAATGCTTTCACATCTTTCAATGCTGACACCTGTTGCAGCAACGGATCTTAGACATCCGGGCAACGCAGAAGCTACTGGATCTAGAGTAGCTGAAAAGTAGGCAACTGCTCTACGGACACCTCCATGGTTCTGAGCTAAGACTGCTAATGCACATCCTTCTCTTTCACAACAGAACAGTGAAAAGGCCTTGTTGTAATCAGGCATTCCCAGAGCTGGGGCACTACACAACTCCTCTCTCAGTTTTAGGAATGACATCAAGCACTCCTCGTCCCATGGCACCGGATCACTCACCTCCTTGTGCGTAAGCCTCTGTAAAGGCTTTGCTCTCAAGGAAAAACTAGGTATCCATTGCCGACAATAGCCGACCAGTCCCAAAAACATCCTGACTTCTCTCTGTGTGGTAGGCATTGCCATGTTCATTATTGCCTCAATTCGGTCTGGTGACACCTTCCTCTTGCCTTTTTCTAATCTGTGTCCCAAGTACTGTACCTCATTCAAACAGTACTGCAACTTATTTGGGGACACCTTGTGCCCGTTCTCTGCTAAGTGGTTCAACAGGGCTACCGTGTCTATCCTGCAAGCGTCTTCCGTTTCCGAGGCGACAAGGAGATCGTCTATGAACTGAGTTCTGCGGCAATACAAGACTCTCAAGATTCTTTTTCAGGATCTGGTTAAAGATTGACGGACTTTCTGTAGACCCTTGAGGGATACGACACCATGTTAACACACGATTTTCCAGCCGGAATGCAAAAAGAAATTGGCTTTCCTCATGGAGCGGTATCGAGAAGAATGCTTGACACAAATCAATGACAGTAAACCACTCGGCTTCACATGGGATCTGAAACAGTATCACTGATGGATTCAGTACCACTGGACAACAAGGGACAACTATCGTGTTGACCTTTCGCAGGTCTTGCACGATCCTGAATTTCCCGCTTGGTTTCTGTAGTCCCATAATTGGTGAATTACATGGGCTACCTCTAATCTCCTTCAGAATGCCTTGTTCGATGAAAGCCTCTATTACAGGCTTGATTCCTGCTATCGTTTCAGGCGACAGATTGTATTGGGGCGTTCTAGGGAAATCGGCATTTTGCTTAACCTGAATTTGCACAGGTTCAACCCCTTTTATCAATCCTATCTCTTTTCCGGTAAAATCCCACACCTCTGGTGACACCGCATCTCTCAAGTCTGGCGGAAGTTCTTCCACAGTCACCACTGGATACAAGTCTACACACAGATGCTGATTTGCAACTTTAAAGGTAGCATCATCATCTCTTATCTGAACCTCCACTCCCCTTGGTGTGCAATAAATCGTACAATTTAATTTACATAACAGGTCTCTTCCCAGAAGACAAACTGGGCTCGTATCGCATACCACAAACTGATGTCTAGTTTGGAAAGCTCCTATCTTTACTGGGATCGGTTCGGTCAGGGGACTGTTTATTCTTTTGTTCGCTACTCCAACAACTTGGATCGATTGTCCCGAGAGGGGTAGGTTGGGGACTACTGCTGATCTTACAGTAGATCGGGTAGCACCAGTGTCGACCAAAAGTGTGGTAGGATGACCATCAATGTCTGCCTCCACAAAAGGTCCTCTCTTGTCTACCTCCAAGACTGCTCCAAGGGTGCAGTCTTCCTCCCCCCTCAGGCACCGTCAGGATAACGGGTCTGGGCTGTACTCATCATACCCTTCAAACAGGGGCATCTGCTGGTAAGTCTGCGCTCCTTGCGGAATTCTCGGTGGCTGGGGGACCTGTATTTGTTGGTTATACGTTCCCCCTTTCATTGATCTCGGCCTCATCACAGTATTGGCTACCTCCGGCGCAGGTGCCTGAACCACTCCTACCTCCTGCTGCACCTGGTTGGCTGGGTTAAAGGGACACTCGCGCTTCCAGTGTCCAATCTGGTGACAAAGATGACACGCAGTGGTCTTCTTCAATGTCGCCACATCCATCCCTGTCTTGGGATCGATAGGTTTCCTTTTCCCTGACCTTGGCCATTCTGGTTTCCTTGGTAATTCCCTTGTCTTCTTCCTAAGGTCCCCCACTGGGCTGGACCTGTGCTGTCTGCATCTGGACGAGCATCAATTTGTCCTTCAGCTTACGATGCTTCGAGTCCACTTCATCACTACAGTACCTCGCATACCGCAAGATTTCATCCACCGGCTTGTTCTGCCAACAGATCAAATGGTGCTGTATCATGAGGCTGACTTCTGGTCTCAAACCTAACACAAACTTTGAAACAAACTGTCCCATGTCCTTCGGATCTAATGCATCTAACCTGCTATACTGTTTAAAAGCTTGTAAGAGTCTCTCATAATATTCATGCACTGTTTCTTTAGGTTCCTGCACAGTTCTGTCTATCTTGACCCAATCTATATCTTGAGGCGAAATCTTCAGTTTCAACCATGTAATCACTTGCTCGAACTTTTTCATAACCAGGGGTGACGGACCATTCGTGACAGCATCCCTTTCGGGTTCAACAGTCGGCCACTCAACGGCGATTTTACAAGCTGTCCACAAATCTCCAGGCACCACTATGTCAAACAAAGTGTTCAAATCAGTCCATAGCACCTTTGAGATTTTAACAAACCGCTCAACCTGTTTGTACCACTCTACGGGTTTCTCCCTCAGCCGAGGAAAGTCATTTGTAAACGCAGCCAAGCCACCTCTACTCCACGGTACATATACGTACCCTCTGTTCTGTACTTCCCGTAAGGGAAAGTTTCCAACCCCCGTCGCCCCCCCTCCTGGAGGCGGCGTTTCTCCCTCAATTCTCTTGGCTATTTTCTTCTTTGACCACCTCTCCTCCCATTTGTCCAACAAATTCCATATGCGCATCCCTACAATCAGATCTTTGGTGTGCGTCCTTAATACTGTGATCCTTTTCTCCTCTAATTCCTGATCACTATATTGCAACCTATGTGGTCCTTGCAATGTTTTTGTTTTATTCAAGTCTACCTCATATCTCCTGGCCAATGCCGTCAATTTCTCATGTGCTATCCTTGCTTTCCGAGTTACATCTTTTGCTATAAAAAGCAGTTCATCTGACCCATAAATTTCAATTCTTTCCAAAGGTAGACTTCCGCTAATCATTTCATCTACCTCTGCTTTTAATCTTACTACATCCAGCAACCTTGCCTGGACTGCACTTCTTAGTATTTCTCGACAAGCTGTGCCATTCTGCTCATCATAGTCACCACTTTGTTCTTGTGACTTGGTCTCTTCTATCGTATTCCTAAAGCTTGATCTGGTTTCGGACTTTTCTCGTTCCCTGTCACCTGGCATTCTATCACTTTGATTCCTTACTGTCGGTGTCCACATCCTCACAGCTGACTGAGATTCATGCAAGGACCTTGGTCTGACTGGTCTCTCGTCCTCCTGTCTAAGAGAGGAGTCTGCAGTGGCTGGTAATGGCGTACTTGTGTCTAGTGGCCTTGGGAAGTGAATCACTTGTACTCCGAACCCATTCCCACTAGCACTAGTTCCTTCTTCTCCTCTCGTCTGTACTGAACTTCCTTCTCTTACTCGGTCTGGATCATATACCGGTACTATAGGGCCAATGGTGACCGGTACTGTCAGGGAATCTGGTAATCGGGTATTCCCTATGGGAGGCTGTGTTGCCGCTCCCTCTGTTCCTGTGGAAATTCTCCCCACGACTCTCATGGTATTCTGATTCTGCATTTCACCCCGTTCTGCTGCTGAAGTTGATTTTCCCTCTTCTAAATCTGGATTAAATGGAGGTGGTCTCTCTGCCAGCAACCTATCTAACAGACTGTCATCAGTATCACTGTCTTCTTCTTCAATCCTTGTTATCTTCCCACCTTTTATTAACAGTGGGTACAACCTATCTCCTTCGATCGTTTCCACTCTCCACCTTTTCTCCAGTGCATCCCACCTCGCATCCTGAAAGGCCCTGATCGATTTCTTCACCCTTTTCCTGGCTCTTATATCTTTTCCTGTCATACGCTGCCCTAATCCATGCATGTATCGCCTCAAACTGTGTCGGTCTAGGCAGTGGTCGTAAAGAAGCCATTATAGTCTTTAGCTGGTACAACACCTCTAACCTGAAAGTGCCATAGCGTGGGAAAGTCAATTCTCCTTCCCCTTCTGTTATTTTATGCCAGTTCTCAAGCCAAATTATGGTATGCAGTCCTACATTCGTAGCCATATAATGTGCTGGCATATCCTCGGGAGGGGCTTCCTCTCCCCCCCCGAGTAACCACATGTCTGTCGCCTCTGCACAGTTCTCGTAAAACTTTTAAACATTTCATGGTAAAGCAGATTTCTTTTCGCGCACAAGATTTCGTTTTACTTCCTGATTTCAATCCACCAATGCCAGCGCGGCTCACACCAACCGGCCTATCACAGCGCGGCACAGACTGACGTCACTCTTCCTCCGCTCGCAGCAGTTCCCCTCCTTCCTACTTCACTCGTTCTCGCTCGCATGCGTCCCAATCACACTCTGAAGTAACTGTCTGTACAATCACCTCTCTGACTATCGGTCCAACAATGACCGATCAGCCTCTCGAAATTGTTGACCTCAATCTGGTGACCGTCTGTCCGCGAACGACCGGACAATCACCTCTGACACAATCGATAGGATCCAAGCACTCAATGTTCTGCACCCAACAACCTACGACCAGCGTCGGCTATTCACACACTCACACATATGCTCCCTATCTTCCGTGGGTTAATCAACGACGTTTCATGACTCCCACAACCTCTGGTCAATAATCTCAGCTCTGGGTGTCTTCTACACCTGAATATCTCTCGGCCCCGCGCGCGCTCACGGTCCGATCCTCAATCACACAACTCTCATTCTAACTCCGCAAAACATTACATGACGAGCAAACACCGCAATCTAACAACCATCACTCTTTTCATATTCACTCCACCACGAACTGCTACTTCCGCCGCACCGTCACTCTCCGTCAGTTTTCAGCGACCGCCGACGTCCTCCTTTTGCGATCCACTGGATCACCATCACTGGGGTTCTATGGGGCAACTAATCTCTTATCCCAATCTAGATCTCCCCTTACTAACAGAGATAACCATCCTACTCTGCTACCAACTGATAACGCTGATTCTTATCTTATCTCTTTTAAGAATCTTCAGGTCGCCAGGATCTTTTTACCTGCTGAATAGTGTGAAGGGAAGAAAATCCTTTTCAGTTATACGACAAATTTTAGAATCCCGTTTACCTTAAAAGACCACTGACTCCGAATTCAATTTTGTGAATTTATTACAGCCAAGAATAATTGCACATGCAAGCACCTCAATACGAGGTTAAAGAAATAGATGGGCACTAATACAAATAGCATCCTACGTAGGAGTCTCATCCGACTCAGGACAAGAAGAATCGTTAGCTCCAGAAGTATTAGACAAGCGATAACTGCTCCAATCTCTATATTATTCTTCATTTACCTAAATAAGCATAAAACCTATTAACTGTCCCTACTCTATCACTAAGGTGGCATACCTACTTAATGAATATCCCCAGGCAAGAGTAAAAGAAAAGGTGTCAGCTGTGAAGACTTCCTAAGAAGTACACTCACTTAGTACTTAAGCTCAGATTTTAAGATGCTCCTTCACCAAATCCCTCTCTGTCCTTCTCTCTCTGCTCTCCTCTACCTCTTCTCTGCCCTCCTCCCTCGGGGCACTATCCCTAATACAAAACCCAATACAATTGAACACGCCTATTGTTACGCCTCTTTGGCCAGGTCTTCTTTCTTGTACTTTTCCATCGAAACGGTTACTTCATCCTGGACGGTTGTGATGACCTTGAGTCCCAGGCACCTTCTGAAAGTATCATCCCTAAATTCCATTGCACTCCCATCTTCATGTCTCCCAACTCTCTAACTTATGAAACAAAGAGCCAGTCTTTACTAACGAGGCATGTGTCCTTGCACCTGCAACAAAAGATACGTTCAACAGAAACCTTCTACTGTGCTAATTAAATCTGATTTCGGTGCCCAGAGAGCCTTTCCAAGAGAACCTTTTCTGTCTGCAACATAGGCTAACATAAGAACAAACAGGCCTTTCCCTGTCGTATATGCAGTCAGGCCTTTACACCATTTAAACACACAAATCTTAATCACGTCTATAAGCATTGATACATTATATTTCATATGCAAAAGTGAACTACACGTACAACTTATATGGTACACATTTAAACTACTGCAGCTCGATTACACATGGGCTGATTCATCTTATGCATTGGGTTATACATGATTCAGTTAAGCATTTCAATTGCATGGTTGAAATAGCACAATTACATTTCTTATTCATTGTGATAACTGGGTTATAACTTCATTTGGCTAGCCATTCATGGATATATAACTGGATATATGCGGGTGCGAACTATCAGTGATTATGATGCACCCCTACAAATTTCACAAGAACATGGCGCACTATCACCTTCACCCTAATATGGACACTGACACAGAAGCGCACAGGCCATCGGAAGGCGCACTGTGGAGCACTGATGGTGTGCCACAAACAGAAGATGCACTATCAGTGCCCCCTGGAGGGCAACCCTCTGGAGGGGAGAAAGGGGGTCCCATGGCCCCACCAGATAAGGCAGGCGCAGTCATTCACTGCACCTGCTTGCAGAAGGATCACTGGCCCCTTGTAAAGTGCAGGGAGGTCACACTTGCACAGTGAAAGAGTGACTGCTTCAAGCAGCTGTTCTGTATTTCACTAATACCCTGCCACCAGAGCAGCCACAAGTTTTCATCTGACTGAAGGCAGGACATTATCCGTAACAGGGTACAATGTCCCTAGGTCCAGCTGAGAAAAAAAGCAGGCACCTAAGAGGCCCAGTCGTAATATAGAACAGCATGAAGCAAAGATGTGAATATTGACAGAAGACAAAATGGGCTAATGACAAAGAAAGGACTAATGTCCCAAGCAACAGCTCTGCTGATTGGCCCAGTAGTGGCCCAGCAGTGTATGGCTGAGGAGCAGGTTTATAAAGCATACGCCACAAACAACTGGTAGCAAGAGAGGACGAGGTGCAAAAGAAACAACGAGGAGAAACAGAAACGAACCACTTTGTTGGGGTAATTAAAAATGGGGGTACCAAGAGGAGAAATCAGTGAAACCCAAGGCCTTAGAGTCCTAGGTGAAGTCAGAGGCATTGTGTCGTGAAGTGATTAGGGGACTTTTTGCTTTTGGACAGACTTCACCTCACAACGCCAGCACACCAGAAATTGCCTTATGCTTTCCTCAAATGAAGAAACTGACCGAAGTCATGAATATCAAATGAAAAAAAGAAGGGGCATGAAAACGAACGCAGACCTTATTAAGGCACAGCGATTTTAGCTGAGGTTTGAAACTTTTGTTCCTTTCTTATATTCTTAATTACATGAAATTCCATGTTTTCTGGGATTTTTCTGGTAATTCAACATTTGGCGTTCACAGCTAAAGTTTGCCAAAGCGGTGCTTAAGTCATTTTACTTCACATAAACAGAATTAAATATAACTACAATAATTATGATGAATATATTCAAGTTCGATAACGATAATTGGTCAAAGGTAGGTGGATTCTGTACCAGGAAGGAAGGGGATTTTAGTCCTTCTAGAAAGCGTGTTCCAATAAATTTTTCTTTGTAAGTTTCTAAAATCCATAAAAGGTTTTCTGTTAAAATGCCTATCTCTTAAAGTGGATTTTGAGATGGTACACAGTCTTACAAATTCTCACAAGTAGATTTGTACTGTGGTTGAGGAATGTTGCATGGTGTAATTTATTACAAATACTTCGATGCCTTGTGGCTGTCGGATTAATAAAATAATTTGCCTTTGGGAATTTTTATTTTTTCGTTGACTGCTTGTTTCTTTTAATTCTCTAGTAATTACATACAAACAAATACAGTACGGTCTCGAAGTGTTGCAGAGCACATTTCTTTGCACCTTTCTTTTAATGCTGCACATCGGAATGGAGAGATTAAATCGAGTCCATATTCTTCTGGCAACTAAAATGACAGCTTTTATTTCCTTGCTGTTATTAATTCACAATGAGGTATGAGAAATGGGAACAGTGTCAAATGTGTATAAAGTTCACACCTCATGTTGCCTTTTTCAGGTTTAAAATGCACTCATATGTAATTAAACAAAATGCAGACTATATATTACTAGCCATTGCGTGTCATGGCTTACTTTAATCAGGTTGATAGTAGGGCAAAGATAAAAACTGAACTACTAAATTCTTGAACAGTATATTTCGCAGCTCTTGAATTTATCAATCCCATGCTTTCTAATAAATCAGACTTAGGCCCTCATTATGAGTGCATGAGAAATTCAGGCATGTGCGGTAACTCCTGTTACCGCACAGACAAGAATTCCAAGTTTTATAGCTAACAACGCACCCCCACAATTCTACCCATATGAATTTTGGCAGGTCAAACCAGGGGAAAAAATCCCAGAAAATAACAGGACATGCTGATTTTGGTGCAGTAAACACCCCAAAACACATGTTATTCCCCATTTTGCCGGTTGAACTCAATGTAGGCAATAATTAGTCACTCCCTGGGGTATTGCATCTTAGTAGATGCTACAATTATCAGATCTGGTGCGGGCTATTCTTAACCCCTTCGCTGCTAGGCCTTTTCCCCCCCCTGTGCTAAGCCTTTTATTGACTATTTGGGGTAGTTCGCGCTTAGGCCCCTGTAACGTTTTGACCACATAAGGTATCCAAGCCAAATTTGCGTACTTTTCTTCCAACATGATGGGGCTTCTAAAGGTACCCAGGGTTTGTGGATTCCCCTGGAGGGGACCCAGAAATTAGCCAAAATACAGCTAAATTCTGTTTTTTGTTTGGAGAAATGGGAAAAAAGTGCTGCAAATGAAAGCGTCTGGTTTTTTTCCCTGCAAATGGTATCAACAAAGGGTTAGTGGGGCTGAAACCACCATTTCTCAGCTTTCAGGGACTGACAGACTTTTGTCAGAAAACCAACATTTTTTACACAGTTTTGGCATTTTACTGGGACATAGTCTATTTTTGCTATTTTTGTGCTTTCAACCTTCTTCCAGTTAATGGTAGAAAGGGGTATGAAAGCAATAATGGATCCTGGAAAGCTATACATTTTAGAAAAGTAGACAAAATTATGAATTAAGCAAGGGGTCATTTGTGTAGATCCTTCAAGGTTTCTTTATAGAAACTAACAGTTGAAAATAGGAAAATTGAAAATGAGTTGAAAAAAACAGCCATTTGTGCCAACGTTTTCACCTGTAAATTCTTCTAATTATGACAAATGTTTGAAAGCAATATACCGTTACATCCGCTGAACTTTTCTGGTTGTGGGGATATATAGGACTTGTAGGTTCGCCAAGAACCCGACGAACCCAGAGCCAATAACTGAGCAGCATCTTGCTATGGTTTTTTATTATGTACCGGGTATATAGCAATTAATTTGGGAAAATATATACAGTGATTAATCGGGATGAAAGACACCTATGTATTTCTGAAATTGGAACAAAATATAGAGTTTAGAAACAGTAGCTATTTGCACATTTCCGAAATTGTGAGTACCCATACTAGCATGAGAATTATAGGACATTTTTCAAAGTGACTCCTTTTTTTACACATTGTCTTTCATTTGAAAGGCAGAAATGCATCGAAAGTCAATAGGTAATAACAGTTGCTCTACAATTCTGTATTACCCTAAGTCTCCTGATAAAAATGGCACCTCACTTGTGTGGGTAGGCCTAGTGCCCGCGACAGGAAACGGCCCAAAACGCAACATTGACACACTTTATTTTTACAGTGAAAACTGACCCTTTTCTGCAAAGTGCCTAGCTGTAGATTTTGAACCCTAGCTCTGCCGGCACCTATGGAAACCTAGCAAACCTATACATTTTTTAAAACTAGACACCCAGGGAAATCCAGGATGGGGTGACTTGTCTGGCTCTCACCAGGTTCTTTTACCCAGAATCCCTTGCAAACCTCAAACTTTGTCAAAAAACCCACATTTTCCTCACATTTCTGTGGTGGAAAGTTCTGGAATCTGCATGGATCCACAAAATTCCACCCACCCCACATTCCCCAAAGTCTTCCGAGAAAAATGGTACCTCACTTGTGCTGGGTAGGCCTAGTGCCCGCGACAGGAAACGGCCCAAACGCAACATGGACACACCACATTTTCACAGTGAAAACTAACCCTTTTTTTGCAAAGTGCCTAGCTGTAGATTTTGAACCCTAGCTCTGCCGACACCTAGGGAAACCTAGCAAACCAATACATTTTTGAAAACTACACACCCATGGGAATCCAGGATGGGGTGACTTGTCTGGCTCTCACCAGGTTCTATTACCCAGAATCCCTTGCAAACCTCAAACTTTGTAAAAAAAACAACACATTTTCCCCACATTTCTGTGGTGGAAAGTTCTGGAATCTGCGTGGATGCACAAAATTCCACCCACCCCGCATTTCCCAAAGTCTTCCGAGAACAATGGTACCTCACTTGTGTGGGTAGGCCTAGTGGCCGTGACAGGAAACGGCCTAAAACGCAACGTGGACACACCAAATTTTCACAGTGAAAACGGACCATTTTTTCCAAAGTGCCTAGCTGTAGATCTTGAACCCTAGCTCTGCCGGCACCTAGGGAAACCTAGCAAACATATACATTTTTGAAAACTAGACACCCAGGGGAATCCAGGATGGGGTGACTTGTTTGGCTCTCACCAGGTTCTGTTACCCAGTATCCCTTGCAAACCTCAAACTTTGACAAAAAAATCAGATTTTCCCCACATTTCTGTGGTGGAAAGTTCTGGAATCTGCGTGGATCCACAAATTTCCAACCAGCCCGCATTCCCCAAAGTCTTCAGAGAAAAATGATACCGCACTTTTGTGGGTAGGCCTAGTGGCCGCGACAGGAGATGGCCCAAAACGCAACGTGGACACACCACATTTTCACAGTGAAAACCGTCCCTTTTTTTGCAAAGTGCCTAGCTGTAGATTTTGAGCCCTAGCTGTGCCGGCACCTAGGGAAACCTATCAAACCTATACATTTTTGCAAAGTAGACACCCAGGGGAATCCAGGATGGGGTGACTTGTCTGGCTCTCACCAGGTTCTATTACCCAGAATCCCTTGCAAACCTCAAACTTTGTCAAAAAACCCCACATTTTCCTCACATTTCTGTGGTGGAAAGTTCTGGAATCTGCGTGGATCCACAAAATTCCACCCACCCTGCATTCCCCAAAGTCTTCTGAGAAAAATGATACCTCACTTGTGTGGGTAGGCCACGACAGGAAACGGCCCAAAATGCAAAGTGCCTAGCTGTAGATTTTGAACCCTAGCTCTGGCGGCACCTAGGGAAATGTTGTGTTCTATTTGCTTTTGCCATGTTTACCTCGTGGCAACTGCATCCTAGCAACTGCATGCTTCCACTACTGGAATCCAGCTTGTTGGAATCTAGGAGACGGAGGCAGACGTTGTTCTGGATGGATGGCTGTTGGGGTTGCTGTTCTTAATCCTAATAAAGTGACTCTTCAAGAAGAAAGCGGTGTTCCTTCTTCTCAAAAGGAAACCTAGCAAACCTATCCATTTTTGAAAACTAGACACCCAGGGGAATCCAGGATGGGGTGACTTGTCTGGCTCTCACCAGGTTCTGTTACCCAGAATCCCTTGTAAACCTCAAACTTTGAAGAAACAAAAACACATTTTCCTCACATTTCTGTGGTGAAAAGTTCTGGAATCTGTGTGGATCCACAGAATTCCACCCACACCGCATTACCAAAAGTCTTCCGAGAAAAATGGTACCTCACTTGTGTGGGTAGGCCTAGTGCCCGCGACAGGAAACGGCCCAAAACGCAACGTGGACACACCACATTTTCACAGTGAAAACTGACCCTTTTTTTGCAAAGTGCCTAGCTGTAGATTTTGAACCCTAGCTCTGCCGGCACCTAGGGAAACCTAGCAAACCTATACATTTTTGAAAACTAGACACCTGGGGGAGTCCAGCGAGGTATGGCTTGCATGGGTCCCCCAACGTTTTCCTACCCAGAATCTCCTGCAAACCTCAAATTTAGCTGAAAAAATAACTTTTTTCTCAAATTTCTGTGTGGGAAAGTTCTGGAATCTGCGTGGATCCACAAATTTCCTACCACCCAGTGTTCCCTTAGATCTCTTGATAAAAATGGTACCTCACTCGCGTGGGTGGGTCAAGTACCTGCAACAGGCAAGGGCCCAAAACGTATTGAGGAGACATCAAAATGACCTCTCACAAAACAACCTGGTTTTGCAAGGGGGGTCCCCTGGGATTTTGGCCCCGGGCTCGGTGGACATCTTGGGAAACTACCAAACTCACACATTTCAGAAAACTAGACACCCGGAGGAGTCAAGCGAGGTATGGCTTGCGTGGACCCCTCAACGGTTTCCTACCCAGAATACCCTGCAAACCTCACATTTAGCTGAAGAAATCACTTTTTTCTCAAATTTCTGTGTGGGAAAGTTCTGGAATCTGCGTGGATCCACAAATTTCCTACCACCCAGCGTTCCCCTCATTCTCCCGAGTAAAATGATACCTCACTTGTGTGGGTGGGGCAAGGGCCGGTGACTGGAAAGAGCCAAAAACATAGGGATTAAAAGTAAAGCACCGAGAATTCTAAGCGCTACATTTTTTTAAAAATACATTTTTAGCCAATTCTGCACTGGACACCCACAATAAGTGAGGTATCATTTTACTCGGGAGACAGAGGGGAACGCTGTGGGGTAAGACATTTGTGCCTTCACGGTGATTCCACACAAAAATATGTGGAAAATGTGTTTTTTTCAGCTAAATTTGAGGTTTGCAGGGGATTCTGGGTAGGAAAACGTTGGGGGATCCATGCAAGCCATACCTCGCTGGACTCCCCCAGGTGTCTAGTTTTCAGAAATGTGTCGGTTTGGTAGTTTCCCAAGATGACCGCCGAGCCCGGGGCCAAAATCCCAGGTGACCCCCCTTGCAGAACTAGGTTGTTTTGTGATAGGTAATTTTGATGTCTCCTCAATACGTTTGGGCCCTTGCCTGACGCGGGTACTTAACCCACCCACGCGAGTGAGGTACCATTTTTATCGGGAGACCTGGGGGAACGCTGGGTGGTAGGAAATTTGTGGATCCATGCAGATACCAGAACTTTCCAACACAGAAATTTGAGAAAAATTTGATTTTTTCAGCTAAATTTGAGGTTTGCAGGGGATTCTGGGTAGGAAAACGTTGGGGGATCCACACTATTCATACCTCGCTGGACTCCCCCGGGTGTCTAGTTTTCAGAAATTTGTGGGTTTGGTAGGTTTCCCAAGATGGCCGCCGAGCCCGGGGCCAAAAACACAGGTGACCCCCCCTTGCAAAACCAGGTTGTTTTGTGATAGGTCATTTTGATGTCTCCTCAATACGTTTTGGGCCCTTGCCTGTCGTGGGTACTTGACCCACCCACGCGAGTGAGGTACCATTTTTATCGGAAGACCTGGGGTAATGCGGGGTGGGTGGAAATTTGTGGATCCACGCAGATTCCAGAACTTTCCACCACAAAAATGTGAGGAAAATGTGGTTTTCTTGACAAAGTTTGAGGTTTGCAAGGGATTCTGGGTAACAGAACCTGGTGAGAGCCAGACAAGTCACCCCCTCCTTGATTTCCCTGGGTGTCTAGTTTTCAAAAAAGTATAGGTTTGCTGGGTTTCCCTATGTGCCGGCAGAGCTAGAGTTAAAAATCTACAGCTAGGCACTTTGCAAAAAAGGTCAGTTTTCACTGAGAAAATGTGATGTGTCCATGTTGCGTTTTGGGCCGTTTCCGGTCGCGGGCACAAGGCCAACCCACACAAGTGAGGTACTATTTTTCTCGGAAGACTTTGGGGAATGCGGGGTGGGTGGAAATTTGTGGATCCACACAGATCCCAGTACTTTCCATCACAGAAATGTGAGGAAAATGTGTTTTCTTTAACTAAGTTTGAGGTTTGCAAGGGATTCTGGTTAACAGAACCTGGTGAGAGGCACACAAGTCACCCCATCCTGGATTCCCCTTGGTGTCTAGTTTTAAAAAATGTACAGGTTTGCTAGGTATCCCTATGTGCCGGCTGCGCTAGGGCCCAAAACCCACAGGTAGGCACATTGCTAAAAACAAGTCTGTGCCTAGTGGGCTTTCTGCCGCCCTGGGGGGGAATCGGGGGGGGCGTTGCCCCAATATGCTTCAAAGGGGGGCAGAAAGACTGTGGCTATTTTTTGGGGGGGTGGGGACATTGGTATGCCCATGCTGGGCAGCCCCCACGCATAAAAAAAGCCAGCGTAACCGCTGGTGCCTAGTGGGCTTTCTGCCCCCCCCCGGGGGCACATCAGGGGCCACTGCCCCCATCCGCCCCCCGGGGTTGGCAGAAAGACTGTGGCATTTTTTGGGGGAGGTGTGGGCATTGGCAGGCCCATTCTGGGCTGACCTCACCCCTGAATTAAAATATATATATTTCCTGGGCCTAGTGGGCTTTCTGTCCCCCCCGGGGGGCAGATAAGGGGCTTTTGCCCCAATATGCCTCCCGGGATGGGCAGAAAGACTGTGGTAATTGTTTTTGGGGTGGGGGCACTATCATGCCCATTCTGGGCAGCCCCCACCCCTACATCATAAAAAAAATCCCTGGTGCCTAGTGGGCTTTCTGGCCCCCCCGGGGGCAGATCAGGGGCTACTGCCCCCATCTGCCCCTGGGGGGAGCAGAAAGACTGTTGCATTTTTTTTGGGGGGGGTGGGGGCATTGGCCTGCCCATCTTGGGCTGCCCCCCCCTACATCAATGAAAAAAATCCCTGGTTTCTAGTGGGCTTTCTGCCCCCCCCAGGGGGCAGATTGGGGTCCACTGCCCCCATCTGCCCCCCGGTGGGGCAGAAAGACTGGAATTTCACTGGGGGTGGGGGCATTGTCATGCCCATTTTGGGCAGCCCCCACCCCAACATCAATAAAAAAAATCCTGGTTTCTTGTGGGCTTTCTGCCTCCCTGGGGGGCAGATTGGGGTCCACTGCCCCATCTGCCCCCCGGTGGGGCAGAAAGACTGGAATTTCACTGGGGATGGGGGCATTGTCATGCCCATTTTGGGCAGCCCCCACCCAACATCAATAAAAAAAATTCTCCTGGGGCAATCCCCAAACAGGGATCCACTGGGGAGGGGTACCATTGGAAAGGGGAGATTCTCCCCTTTCCAATGATACTCTCCCATCTTTCTACGTGCTCAGGGGGCTGAGATAGCCCCCTGAGCACATAGAAAGTGAAACTGAAATGAGCCTAAAGGCTCATTTCAGTTTCGGTTTCTATGAAATGACGACAGCGCGACGTGCGCGCTGATCGTCATTTCACAGAAACCAGGGGGGGTCTCGGAAGCTGGGAAGCTCTTCCCCAGCTCCCGAGGCTTTTGGGGAGAGAAAGAAATCCCTCTGGTGCCTGCACCAGAGGGATTTCCGGTGCCATGTGCCAGGACGGCCGGGAGCCGTCCTGGGCACACGAGCACTGTGGCGCACGACGGCTCCCGGCCGTGGTGCGCACGCAAGGGGTTAATGAGGCTCTTACTGTGTAGCTATCGGCAATAGACTTATCTATCATTTGGCGAAAATCATCAGGTAGGAACTGAACTGTTATTTGAACTAGCAGTGGGACAACTTTTCTGCAGATGCAGTGAGGTTGATCGATGGAGCTGAATACATCCATGACCCAAATTATTTTCCCTTTTGTGTAAACTTCTAGAAGGGAAGCACCACTTTTGCCTCACACCTAGCACAGACAATGGTAATACAAATGTGTGTGCCCAATGTTGAGTGGCTGGTATTATGCTGATATTAAAGAAGTTGCAAATCATTTATACTTCCACTGCTTCTACTGGTAGCAAAACAGAAAATGTCCAGTTGATCTCTGCTCCACCCACCTACCATATATGATGTATTGTCGCTTGCTAGTTCCTAAGAACCCTCTATATGGAGCCCCAAATGGAACAATATTAGCCTGAGATCATGGGCAGAAAAGAAGCATTTAAAGCTCACTCCACTCCTGCTGCCGCTAAGAAGTGATTGGGATAGGCCAATCGACATTTGTGATCCATAGCTTTACTCCTCCATAGAATATAAATCTCTGTTCGTGGTTTCGCTATTCCTTCCATCTATGGGCCAGTAAATGGGCAGATCTTGCGATCTGTAGGCTCCTAAAATTGAGCTTCTGCACCAGGGGTTATATTGCCAAGGATTGTATATTTGTTTATGGAAAGTAATATATTATTTATTTGCAATGGTCTAAACACAAGGAACAGTTTGATGATATGTCTCCATTTGAACATGGATTTTCTGACCTTTAGAAGGCAGAACCCCAATCATAACTTTGTTGAGCTGTTACTCTATATTTATGACCAAATATGGCTCCATGTATGATTGTCAGGTACCAACTAAATCATGCCTAGCAGGCGTAAATGCATTTACTAACTTGTTACTGCCGTACGACTGTGTACAATTATGCTTTAAACCCAATACAAAGGGAAGAGAGTGGATAAATCAAGGTATAGTGCGATTTGAGAATATATGAACACCCACAAACATGATTTTGTGGGCATTCACAAACTCATCTTCAACCCTCTGCAACCCAGAAATAGTCAGATACTTGTTCAACAGAGTACTGGAGTGTATCTTCTTCCAGTGTTGGAAGGAAAGCACAACAGCCCCAAACTTCATGTCGGTATACTAGAATGGGTTTCTACGTGGGAAGAAATGTTTTCTACATTGAGAAAAAAGAGAACACAAGGAAAAGAATGTGTACTTGCACAGTGGAACTGCCTTTCCCCAATGAGTAAGCGTACAGCATGTACAGTTGTACATTATCACATGGCATGCCTGTTGGACGCCTAGAAGCCTGAAAATGGCACACTTTCTAGGTGCACTATTTTAAAGGAATAACAAAAAGTAGTGAATCTGCACCGGTTGATAGCTATGGGGACAATTTACTAAGGTATTTACGAGCATGAGGAGTAGTACTTCCCTGGTATTCAATCACATTCTCATGAAAGCAATTCACAAAGGAAGAAACATAGCTATACACTTATCCTAGTTATCATATACAAAATGTTCCACCAATAGTGCAGAGAACTACTCACATGTATATCTAGTAAGTAGGTGCAAATGTGGATGTGGCCAGGGAGAGTAGCAGAAATAGTAGCATTTTCTACAAAAAGTGGAAGGAGTGAAGGGAAAATCAATGAAGGGTATAGGTAGGGTTATGCAAATACAAAATCACACCTACAAAAGAGTAAGTCAGTTGTAATTCTCAAAAACTATACACACTTCTGCTCAAGTTATTCTACAGCCTAAATGGGCTCAAATCTACTCTAGTCCAGCCTTGGAGTAAGCCACATACTACCAATGGACACTCAAAGGTACTGCACGGCGATTACGTAGAAACCAATGGATGCAGGCAACAATACTACCATCACGAAGGTATACATTCCCCCAAAAATTGTCAAACAACTTTACACATTGCTGACACCCATACAAACTGCATTGTCTAAATGTAAGTGTAACTGGCCCACACAGAGAAAATAACACATATGAATATTTTTTATGAATTATAAAATTACACACAACTCATCTTTCATCAATCACCACTCTGCTCAGACTCAGACACACACAATAATACATTTAATGTACCAAACACAATCGAGTGTGATACACAACATAAACAAGACATGTGAAACTAACATGTCCCAACTCCATTACTAAATAAAAAATACCCTGATAGTGAAACACAAAAGAATCACTTAGCAAACATTCTTCATCCGCATGGACATCACCCTATTAGAAATAAAATGCACATGCGCACATATACACCTGCCTGACTTAGAGTTACACTTATAATAGGAAAAGGATCTCCATTGAGACATGAGACTTGAGGCTCAATTAGGATAACGGTAGACCGCTGGACAAGCAATTGGCAATCCAACCGCTGCATTTCGATGCAACCGGAAAAGGTCCACAGCACAAGCTGCAGTGTAAATGAGCACTTTGTGCACATCCATGCACTGTCTGCCATGCACCATGTGGTGCATGACACACGGTGCGTAGAGGTGTGTGGGGGCCCTACATGTGGCCCACAAGGGATGGGGGCCGTGTTTGGGGCCCCCAAAGTTCCTTTTTTGACAGCCTTTTCATGGCGGTCTATCTGATATGAAAGGGCTGTCGGAAAGGGGTATCGTAATCCCGGCTGCGGCGGTGCCTGCCTCGGCACTGCTACCATTCAAGGGATACGATTCCGACCGCCGCCCCAACAGGACATCAGATCCTGTTGGAGGCAGCGGTCTTTCCCCTGACTATTGAGGGTCTGACTGCCTGCATCATAATGCAGCGGTTGAACTGAAGGGCTGTCAATCAGTCAGTGGTGGTCTGACCGACATCATAATCAGGCCCTTGGTATTGATGTGTGATGTGTGGTACTACGAGGGTGCCAACTATGACTTCAAGCATGTTGTTGCCCATGGAATCCTATGTGAGTAACACAGAATTACATCTAAATTATGGCTGTGTTACCAATAGCAACATTACAGTCATATTTAGAGGCATTCATGTCCACACCCACTCATTTACATGGATAAGACGCTGTGGGAATGGATCGCTGACATAATATTGATGCATACAATATCAAAATACAAAAATGTGAAAAAACAATTGTCATGAAATTGACAGTGCAAAAGTAGAAGTGCAAGCATAAAGATCCCGTACTTATACATTGTACTTCGGTTGATTTTTTAGCGTTAAGGTTTGACACTATAATAATGTGCACACATTAACTTGGTGCGATGAAAACAGACAAGGAACATATTTTCCGTGTAGAGAAAAAAATATAAAAGTTATTTTGTAGAGAAATAAAAAATATTAAAAAGTTATAAAGTGCAAAGGGGCTTTTCCTGTGCATTTGCCCAAGTAGAAATCAAACCATCTACATTTCTGACTACATAACGCTTATGATTGTAAATACTATGGCAATCTTTCACTGTTGCAGTATTTCTGAATTATTGCGAATTCTCAAAAAAAATCATATATGTGCTCCAAACACAAGAGTAAACATATGCGAGTTAATATTCTTTTTTAAATTCAAGCCATTTTCCTTAGTTCTAGATTTTTGACTGTAGTGCAGGCCTATTTCTAAGAAAGTAATGACAACGACTGTACAACTAAGGTGGCAAGCTAGAAAGTTATACTAAAAGGGCACATTGAGTGCACGGTCTCCTATTTTGCTGTATTCAGAGGAATTGCTACACCTGATATTTTACACATAGATCTGTTTCTAGAAATGCTGCAAAATACTGTTTGCTTCCTCCTACACAAGTGGCAGAAATAGTGCAAATGGATTTGCCCTTTTTTGGATCAGTGCAAAGTTTATGTAGAACAGCCTCAGAAGTGATAGTAAGAACAACTCCCATTAAAAAAACGTCAATTGAAGAAATATTAATACATTTAAAACGAAGACTAGAAATACAAATATTAACGCACTCAATCGAAGTGAAACTAATAGGAAGAATACACAATGTTCTATGTTTTTGAGAGGCATTACAGGGGTTCTAAACTAAAGACGTTTGAGTAAAACAAGGTACATGGATAAACCATGATAAACAAGATTCCATCAAACTGTAATGATCTTAGCCTGTTAAGGAATATAGAATGTAGTCTTTGAGAAGAGGTTACATTAATTGTGGATAAGAAGTATTCAGATAAATGGCATTAAGAGAGAATCGACTTGACAGAGTAGTAATAACTGTTCATTCAATGCATATGTAATATCAACTGTATTTCTACTGTGGGTTTAGAGCTAAGAGGCCCAAATATACTACTGTTTTGTACGGCACTCGCACAGGACAAACTAGGGCATCCAATTACTTTTCATTGTAAAGTCCCACCTGTGCAGCGCTAAATTGCATTGTGCAAGATCCGGCACTACCTTTAGTAAATGTGGGCCAGTGTCATCTGCTTTTTCTGAATTTTAAACACAACTTACATCACAGGGTACATTTAGACATTAAATATTATATATTGCTCATCAGTTTGTCCACCACCCTCTTAAAAAATAAATCTAAAGTATTCGTGTTGAGGATGAAGTGATGGTTTTATGACCAAAAGAGATATAATTTCATAAAAGTATATCCTATGTTCGTCAATTGGTCAGTTAAGATATGAATTACTTATTCACCATTCATTTATTATCAGAATAGGTATAACTCAAAGCAGTGCCGGATTAAACCCTCTTGAGTCCCGTAAGCCATCGAAATTTCAGGGCCCCTCTCTCAAATTATCTCCTAATACGTTTTCAATTTTCCAACCACCAATTTTATTAAACCAATTTTATTACTCAAAACTAAACATTAACAATTATTAATGTTACTAAACAAATTTTTTTTTTTTAATTTTAATAGACCAACAAAACTTGTAAAATATTTAATGGGTACATTACATTAATACAGTATTTTCTCTATAAAATCTTTAATGTAAAGTTTTCGTTTCTTTGAGTTGATTCATTTTTTCTATCTTTTGGAAACATTTTAAGAAAGCTTGATTGTAATTTTCTTTCAAGATCAAATCAATATTATTTTGATCCGTTGTTGCAGCTCTCGTAAAATGAGTGGGGCCCTTTGGCCGGTGCCTTCTTTGCCTATTTGTTAATCCAGAACTGACTCAAAGTCTAAATGCATCACTTGAGTGGGCGCCTCCTTGCAATGTTAACAATTGACATTGCAGTAATACACAGCACTGGGTTGGTGATTTATTTAATGGTGATGAGCAATAAAAATTTGTGGAGCGTTTACGTGGCTATTGAATTTTAAACATGCATATCTTAATCTTGCAACAATCGTTTCCATCACATATAAAGGTTTAGGATGAGCCATAAAGTAAGTTATATGACCCCATCTAGTCTACACTGTATTTACAACATATGAGTTGATCATGCAGTTGTAAAAAAAAACTGGAAAAAGGCAAATGTTTTCAAAATGTGAATTTTTAGCTTAGTATTTGGAAGACTATTGTCACTAGGAGAGAAAAACAAATTCTGCAGCCAACGGGGCCAATCCTATGGCGAGATGATGTGCATAGTGGGCACATTTACCAGAGGGCTTAATCATCTGATTGTGTTGTGATGGAGGGGTTTGCAGTAAGGCCCACATATAGAGGAGGAACTGAATGCCCTGTGTTGTGGGGAGGGGGAATGAGTCAATGGTAAGAAGTCAAGAGCTGTGGATTAATTGCTCTCTCCTTGTGTCACTAAAATGAGTAAAATGCTACGGGTTGCTAGCTAGTGAAATCATTCCAGTACCAGACTGGAAAGAGAGCTTGTAGTGGATTGGGATAGTCTGCATTTGAGGGATAGATCACAATAAGATGTGTTGTGTTGAGACATCTAGCCTCTGCTGCTTTCAGTTTGAGAAGAGCCTTTAAGGAAGTCATGACTCCTTTGAACACAAAAGACAAGGACCGACCATGAATGTATTATGATCCATATGTTTTCTACATGTCATCATCTCCCTAGCAAGAGCTAAAAAAGTATTCAACACAGTCAGCCATTATTCTTCACATTCAGTTTCTCTCTCTACATGGCCTGCATGTTGGAAGGCCATCTCGTCACCTCGCCAGCGCCTTTTGTCACCAACAGCAATAAGAATTGTGCTCAATAAGAAAAAATCAGACCTTAGTTCACCCACAAGCAGCACTCTGACACATGGACTCATTTCACCAGGACCACAAGGTTATACTATTTATCAGAAAAACAAATAGTGTGTGCTACCCAAGCCCACCTGTCTCCCCATTCCATTTAAAGTGTACTAAAAAGCACCAAATATAGGGCCTCCTTACGATGGCGGAGGGACCGCCACCAACATGCTGTCGGTGGCGGTCATACCGCCATCGCAATGCAGTTTCCCTGCCATATTATGATGGTGGGGGGGAAGCGTGGTGGTCCAGACGGGCGGATCAAATCTGACCACCCGTTGGACCAACTGCTAGTCCCTGCATTGCGGCGGTGCCTGCCAGGCACAGCCGTAGGGATTATGATATCCCTTTCCTCCGGTCATTCTGCGGCGGTCATCCCGCAGCAAAACGGCTGGCGGAAATGGATTTGGGGGTCTGTAGCGCCCCAACCTTAATCCCTGGGGCAGGGACATGTACCCTGGGGGGCACCTATGGTGCTCCCACATATCCCTGCACCATTTGGCAGGCACCGCATGGTGCCTGCCACGTAGTGCACAGATATGTCTGCACCCTATTTTTTGTATTGCGGCGGGAGCTGCTGACCGCATCTCCGCCACAATACAAAATATAGGTAATGCGACCTCCACGGTGGCGGTCGCATCATAATTCGGATGGTGGGTAGGCTGCCTTGTAGGCGGCCGGTCCCAAATCCGATACGATGGCGGACGGACTGGAGTCCGTCCGCCATCGTAATGACCCCCATAGTACTCAAATCATGATTTTATTAATATATTATGCTTTATCCCTCTTCATTCAGCAGTCCCCGTGACAGCATGCAAAACAAGATTCTTTTCTTCCCCACCTCATGTGACATTAACTTTAAATAAGCTAAAAATCAATATTAACGTGCACACAATTCTTTCACATCCCCTTTCGCTGATCCCTATTAGCCCATGAAACAAAAAGTACTGAAAATGAAAATACGTTGCACGATTTTGCAAAAAAGGCCTTGAGTAGAAAACTGCAGAAATATGCTATCAGAGCCTTTCACTATTGAGAATGTCGTAACCACCAACGGATTAACGCGAGCCAGGTCAGCAGCTGGCATACTATCTGTATGCACAAGTAGAATGTCTTTCTCATACCTGTGTTGCTTTTGAATTGTGATTGCCAAAACCTGCTGTATGATTCATGAGAAAATAAATTGCACTCAGTGTTTTGTGCTGGAAAGTCCTCACAAAATGTTTCTTCTGGAATAAAGTTGAGCAAAGTTAACGTTTAAAAGACAAAGAATGAGAATTTAATGAGAGACAACAAATTGAAGAAAACATGGTTGCTAAAAAATTTGTCTAGAACTTGATTTTCCAAACATTTACTCATTTGTAACAATGGCTCATTGAAAAATCATTGGTGAAGCCCTTGGAAGTAGTGAAAGAAAATAAAGGTCTGAAATTTTGAATATGGCAGAAATCTGAAACTCTGCAAAGTACTGCCAATGAAAGAAAAATGGCACATATCCTTAGAATGGAGTATTTGCTCAATCATATTTTAACTGGCATTTAAAAAAACAGTGGATTTTCTAAGCGTCTTCGACCTCAACCCCTGGACACTGCTGCTCTCTTTGGGAGAGCCCAGTCACCCCAAGGTCCTGCACCAGATGAGTTAGCATGTTCACCGGGGAGAGAGCAGTAGGGAAAGTAATCCTTGTTCCCTTTTTTCTAGCACCAGCCTCCTGATTCTTGTGGAGGCCTTGAAGTCAGCATGATGGTGGGTGCATTTACTGGCGGCACCCACCAGTGTGGGGGTATTCTGGGTTCTCATCAGAGGCTGGCGTTCATGCAGAGCCAATCACAGTACTTATTCTCTGTGCCGTTGCAGGTGCTTCCCCCATCATACCTTTGTAGAGTTGTAAGGGACATCCTCTATAGTCCGTGACTTCATCGCCTTGGGAGATTTCCAGGGGGTTGTGAGATCCACTATGCTCCCTCCTCCAGGATGTCCTCATTGGCACATTAAGACCCCCATTACTACTGAGGAAGAATAGGGTGAGGTATATACCGCACATGTGGTGAGGTGTTTATCACGTGTGATGTATACCTCCTATTCAGAGTTTTTAACTTGCAAATGAGGCATAACATTCAGAATTGGTATTTACTGCACCGAATTCCAGATGTATTTCTCTTTTTCACTGGTCTTCACCCCAAAATATGTTGACAGGTTTGACCTGCCAGAATATATCAAGGGAAAAATGAGAGGGTGTGATAAGCATCACATAACTCGTAATTCCAATCCCTGAAGAAATGCTTGTTTGCACGTGTCAGAATTTAGCCCTGAGCTTGTAATGAAGGCCTTTGAATTTGCTACCTCATGGATAACACATAAATAGAAATTGCCATCAGTAATATGGTGCAGGTACATGAGCAAAGTGCTCCCTCATTTGCATGCGGCCTTAACCTCTGCAAATGAGGGAGATAACTATCCTGTATTATATTGTTACATTGAGGAAATGATGCTTTGGTCTGTTTGCAAGCTGACACGTAATCAGTATGCAAACAAACCTATTAATCATTTCCTCTGTGTAGCAGACTTTCTGCAAAACCAAGACTTACACAAAGAATCAATTGTTCAGTTACCAATTAACTTCATCTCTTACTTTATGAACATAATTGCATCAATCGGTCATCCACACACTCACTCACTTTCATTGACAAATGCATTGGGCCTTATAACTTTGAAGGTAGGGGTGAGAGTCAAAGAAATGTTATTACCTTGACTGGTGAATTTCTCATTTTAGGATCAGTGTTGTGCAAGGATCAGATCTTCAATGGTTAAGATTTAAGGAGGTAACAAAATAAGGCTCATTCTGAGGGCCATGCTAAATTGATGTGGCAATGCCACAGTTCAAATTGCCAATGACACAGGGTTTATTTTGCCTTGGCAAAGTTTTTTATGGCTAAATCGGGATTACTGTGGCGCTACAAGGAGCAGGGTAAAATATGGAGCTGGAGAGGTCGTGGGGACAGTAGAAGGTAACATGACTACACATGAGTGATGAAGCGGTGAGGGACAGTGTTACAAGATGGTGGCTTAATGGACAACACAAATAATTGCACACAGTTCACAGTTTGAAGATATACTAACCCCTCCTCGACAATAGGCAAGGTGAATGTTTGGACTCCCAAACCAAGCACCCCCCCGGCCCCCCATACAAATCTTGCCAAGGCTTGGCTGTGGCCATGATTTTCTAGTTGCTTCATTTCACCGCGTCCTCAATGGCCCCATGCATTGATGAACTCATTAATAAGCCCAGGAGATGATGCAACTCAATGGACCCAAATTATCATGAACCAATGGATCCCGGTGGCAATACATTTCTATGATCCAACAGTAACAAATATCAACAGCCTCAGTCAATAGCGGACAACAATGATCAGAGAAGCAAAATGCCTCAATAATCCAAGGATTAGTGAGCATCAGTGGCACTAGGCTGTAAAAAGCCTAAATGGACCCAATCTTTAATAAATATCAATAGCCCCAGGCAACAATCAACTGTTGCCCCTCGCCATTGCCCTAGTATGTATAGTATGTAGTGATCCTCCATGGCCCAGGTGAGTAATTATCCTCAGAGGCCCCATTCATCTTAGTCAGTTGGTTTTCAGCATCGGTTTTCTGGTTATCCTCTTAATGGAGGTCTTAGTCTGGTATATTAACATTGCTTTAAATAGGTGAAGACAATAATATCATTAGCAGTTCTATTTGTTAGTGGGGGAAGCACAATGTTTGAATGCAAGTGTACGTTGAAGAGTAAAACTGTAAACTTGTATCGAAAACAAAAAGAGGAACACAAGGTGAATTTTTCAGAAGTAAAGACTATAAGGAACTATCCTTCCGAAGATATTGTGCCAAATAAAGAGTCCTATTGTGGACATGCTTGCGACACTGGAAAAATTTGGGATCCCCCCAAATATTGTTGTTGGGTAAAATACTTTACACCATGCCAACAGCACGGGCAAAAACAGGTCACAACAGCTCCCCCGCATATCACATATTCCGAGGAACACGCCAATGTTGCCCCCTCTCGCCGCTGCTATTTGTATTGGCGTTAGAGCCTCTTGCCCAACATTTACGCCAAGCATTGAGAACATATGGCATTTCACTAGGCCCAGTCACACACTCAATATCTCTCTATGCCGACGACATGCTGTTGTTTTTCAAAGACATGCAGATGGACTTACATCCACTGGCAGCTCTTTCTGACTCGATTCAGCTCCATATCGGGGCTACACCTGAATGCCTCGAAATCTATAGCATATTCCTTTTACAATAACTACAATCTGCCCGTTTTGCAATTTGGCCTGGCACAGCTCACAGTAGAACTGGTCACCTTTAAATACCTGGGCATCCAAATGTATAGAACCACTCACTATACATTGGACGGAAACCTGGCCCGTACAATTAACTCCCTAAAATCACAGGTAGCCTTTTGGATT
Organism: Calotriton arnoldi; assembly: GCA_963921515.1. NCBI lineage: Eukaryota > Metazoa > Chordata > Amphibia > Caudata > Salamandridae > Calotriton > Calotriton arnoldi. The sequence continues at coordinate 962,152 of CAWUFW010003189.1, read as the reverse complement.
ACATTTTCCCCTGACTACGGCAGGACGCCCTGCAGTGGCTAAGATGGTGATGTTTCCAAGGCTCCTATAACACTTTGGCAACCTCCTGGTGGTATTTCCTGCTTGGATCGTCAAATGTTTAGACTCTTTATTGACAGGCCTGTTATGGGGATCGGGACGCGGCCAGATAGGCCTCACTAAATTACAAGTACCCACGTCCATAGGCGGTATGGGAGCCCTGGACTTTAAGGTGTATTGCATAGTTGGACAATTGCAATGGCTGGCATATTGGGTAGCCGGCCCTAATCTGTTTGAAATTGGGTATACACCTGCACAACTACAGCGCGGAACACTACAGGCACTACTCTGCCCACAATCTGGGAGAAGGAGGGATGCCCCCTACTTCTCCAGACAGCGCTACACTACTGGAAAGTAGCACTGAAATACACTAATACACCTACCCCATATGCCCCAAATATCACCCTCTGCGGCTTACCGACACTGCAAGGGGTCTTGTCGGCCCACAGGTTGGCACCTTGGGAGGAGGCTGGAGTTACAACGGTAGGATCCCTGTTTACCGACAGGACCTTAATGCCCCACGCTGAGTTTGTGCGCACACATGATGTACCTGCTACATTGTTTTTGACCCATGCCAGCATAATACACTTTATTCGCTGACACTGGCTCATTGAGCAGCAAGCGCCCCCCACATTCCAACTGTTGCAAGCATTACACATAATGGGTCATGGGAGCCACTTGGTTAGATGGCTGTAAAGGAGCTTGAGGGAACATTTAGAAGTCCCACTATTATCTCTCAGGCAGAAGTGGGAGACAGACATTGCAAGGGTGCTCATGGACAAAGAGTGGGCACTTGTCCTCGAATGCCCCAAACAAGTCTCTTGTAATGTCCGATTCAAAATCATACAGCTCTCATTGTTACATAGGGCATCTTAACACCACATATGTGCATGCAGTGTACCCTTCTGTCCCCTCAGAATGTCCCCGCTGTCACTTGCCTGACCTCGGCTTAATCCATATGCTTTGGTCAAGTCCCTCCTTACAAAGATATTGGAGTGAAGTTACTGTGGGCCTGTCACACTTATCCGAACGTCCCTCTTGGTCCACTATCGAAGCGTGTCTCTTGGGCCTGTCCCCATTTCCCAAAAACGTTGTGGTACTGCGCCGCTTTACAAATCTTTCCCTAATATTGGCCAAAAGAATGCTCACACAGCGCTGGAAATCCCACTCAGCACCAAGGGAGGGAGCATGGGGGGAGGAAGTCATTCGTTGGGCCACGGCAGAAAGAGAGGCCCTACAGCGGGAGGAATACAGGGGGCTCCAGAAAAAGCGATTAGACAATTAGAGAATATACAAAACGACCCACCCTATCATATCTGATAGCAACCTAATGCGATGATCACAATTGATGCTTTGCTTTGTGGCTTTTAGCCCCTCCCTTTCCCCCCCTCATTTCCCCCTCCCACAAGTTTATAGTCTCTCCATGAGAGACACACATATTAATCCATCCAGACCACACAAGCGAGTTTACGGGGGATGGGGGGACGGAGCTGAGCATTTTTGCTCTAAGATGATACCACATGCCATATCACTATTATAACAGTTTCTGCTGTCACATATTTATGACCATACATAAGTCATGATTACTGTGTTCTATTAATGTACAGCTTCAAAATGACATGCACAATATATTGTTTAAGATGTACCCATTATTGATCAAGAGATGCAGAAATGATACTGTATACGAGGACAGCACTGAAAAACGAATAAAAGTATGTTTAAAAAGAAAAAAAAGTCCTAATGTGGAGTACTGTCAACGTTTTGACTTTGGCTGACACAACTGCCAGAGTGGGAAGTTTTTATTTATAGCTTGCACCATTTTACAGGGTTGGACTGCTATCTCTTGTGGCATTTATTGCTCATCATTTAGTCAGGTGGCAACAATCATAACTCATGTGACATTTGTTGCTTTTCATTCAGAATCTAGCAACTAATTTCATTAGATTTTCTGATCCATTTAAAACCATCTACTAATTGCCTTACTTGTGGAGTCCTTATCTCACACATTCACTTACCACTTGGAATAATCCATCTTCTGACAAAGGTAACACTGTTGAGTATTCCGGGGTTTCATTTTGTCCAGTGATGCTTCCTGGAATGTGTGTGCACTCCTTCAGGCAGATATCGGTGGACCTATTTCCAAGTCTTTCACAAAATGTAGCTAAGTATAAAAAAATAAAGAACAATGAAAATGTACTCAGAACCGCATTAACCACCTATCAATTTTGGTGTTACTTATTTAACTGATATTAAATATCCCTATCATTTAGGGACCGCAGTCTGTTCATCTAAAAAATGTGGACTGACAGGCCCACTTCTGTCTTTTTTAAACAAGTGCCATTTGTTTTCAACTTATCTCACCCAGCTCTGTATTTGTAGTGAGTTTGTTGCCTCATCCAGATGTTTTCTTTCTTGGGCGGGGTTCTTTGCCATTGCAACACATTTCTTCTGATAGTACCCTGAATGTTGAGCCGGTGGTTTGAGCTACTGCATCCCAGAGCAAACTCCCGCTATTGCATGAAGGTTCCAGGTTTATGGTGTCCCAGGGAGATCTTCCCCACTCCTCAGTCCAGCTTACTTTTCTTGTGCCTCACCTCTCTTTTCACATGTCTTCCCGAAGACTAAAATGTGTGTCCTGCGGAGAACCGGATGTGATAGGTTTTGCTCCGAACCTAGGAGAGCCATCAAGCTACCAGCATTACTGTAACATTTGTTCCCAAACTATGCATCAGTGAAACACTTAGAGGCAGATTTATAAGCCCCTTGCACCGCCGGTGCATCACGTTGCGTGACGCACCGGTGGCGCAGCCTGCTGAGTGATATTGACAAGCACAGGTAAAGTCACCCTGCGTGACTTAACATGTGCTTGTAAATATCGCCCCTGTGCACGCAACACTTTGTGTGTTAGGGGCGTGACATGGGTGTTGCTGCGGGTATTCCCACGCAACACCCATGTCCACTGATGCATTTCCAGATTTACCAGCAATCGTAAATCTGGAAATGTGTCAGAATGTTACGCCACCCTAGGGGTGGCGTAGCGAGGTGCAACAAGGTTTTCATTTCTCCTAGTTTTTTTCCTCTTTCAATGCGTGCTGCATTCTACAGCACACATTGGAAGAGGAAATCACCTCAATTGATTGTTTTTGTGCAGAAGGTGCCCCTTCCTGCACAAAAACAATCTCCCCATGACGCAGGCATCCTTGCACCATGGTGCAAGGGTGCCTGTGCCGGCGCATGGCAGAAGTTTGTGCGCCAGCGCAGGGGGAAGCACAGAGATGCGACATATTGTTGTAAATATGTTGCATCCCTGTGCTTCAAAACTAATGCAGCGTGGCGCAGCAAAATGACTTGCGGCACCGCGCTGCGTTAGTTTCTTGTAGATCTGCCCCTACATCCGAGTGACTGTGAGCTCTGCTTGATATTAGAATTTTTCAGTGGCATGGTAGGTAGATGTTTAGCCAATTTCAACTTCGTGGGTTATAGGTCATCAGACAGGACCCAGCCTGAGTCCTGATCCTCCCTAGTTAGTCTTGTATCTCTCCAGGAGATTAACTTCTTCAAAGCTTTGAACATCATTGATATGGACTACAGTCCAGTCTTCTTTCATGAGGCTTGTGAGGGTGCTGTTATGTTTCAGAAACACCTCTTTTGGTATGTTTCTTTAAATAAATGTATTTAGTGCAAGAACAACAAGGCTTCTTGGTGCTGTAGGAATGCTACAACTTTATTACCACTCTGCAGGCAGACACAGAATAAAACCACGATTGCAAGGGCAAATCTTTAACAATTTAAAGAAAACAGATAGGAAGTCTGGGGACATACATCTGTAAAGACCCTCCAGGTAGCAAACAACAAGTTTTTAGCAAGGCTCTTAGGAATTCCCAGATCCACAACAAGTTTTATTACTCATGAAGAAATGGGCCTTGATTTTATAGAAGATATGGTGGGCTTGGCACCTATTTTGTTGTGGGTTAAAATCTGGTCCACTCCGGAGCTAAGCTTCACTCCGGGATATATTAGAGGATTGTCTGAAACTGACTAATGTGCTAGACATCCCAAGTTTGGCAGTCCATAGGACTGCAGTACATGTGGTGGCGGTCCGACCAATGCCACACTGCTGGTCTGCCTGTAGTATTATGGACTGGGGCGGGCAGACCATCACAGGATCGCTGCGACCGAAAGGGATCCAGGATCCCGCAGTGGTCGCGCAACAGTTAGAGGCTGAAATATGCTGGCAGTGTTGCAGAGGCACGCTGAGAATATTTTGAGTTCCCTCTCCACCGCCCTTTTCATGGCGGTGAGCCCGCCATGAAAAGGGGGGCGGAGAGGCAACATAGGGGGCCCTAACAAGGCCCCCTACCACCTCTGAGCCTGGGGGTGCATGCAGCGGGGCACCTGTAGTGCCCCCCCCCCTGGATTTTCGCCTCCAGTTCCTGCACGGTGTGGCATGTATGCCACACCTTGCAGGAAGGTGCAGTCATCGTTCTGAGAGCGGCGGTCTGCATGTTAGGCTCTTCTATGAGCCTAACAGACTGCTGTCAGACCGCTCACCAGACCAAGATTAAGGTGCTAATCTGGTGGGCAGCAGCACCATGGCTTTGGCAGTCCTACAGCGGACGATGCATTGCACTATTCACTGTAGGACTGCCAAAGTCGTAATAAGGCCCTTAGTCTCTGGAATGGAAGCCAAAAATCCTCAGCAGGGCACTGGCAGCAGGCTGTGGCCATAGAGGGCTACATGGCGTTGGTCAGTTGCTGGATGAGTTCTTAGGGAAGCCATTGCATTTTTGCGGGAAAGCTCAGAGCAGGAGAAATGTGAATTTCGTGCCCAGAAAAGGTCTCTTGCCAGCCAGATACTTTTCATGCCTTGGTCCAGTGAAGACTCCAGCCTTCTTACTTAGTCACTTTTCGGAGCTCAGATTCTTCCAGCGAGGCAAGGCTGCATTCTGCAGCCAAAGAGGACTCCATGAGGCCGGATACCTTCTCCGTGAGGTCCAGCTGAATGAAATTTACCACTGCGGAGAAGACCATAGCAGGACCAACCTGAATCTTTGGGTCAGCAGCAACGCTTCTTTGTCAGATTGGTTTGGCAGGTTGGTCCCAGTCCTCCAACGGTTCTCAAAGCAAAAGGTTGGCAAAAAGTTTTTAAGTCCCAGGCTTCAGGACATTCTAGGAGGACTACACTTTGACAGCATCTGGGGGTCAAGATTCATTCAAGCAGAGGCCAGTAGCAGGGTCCAGGACAGGTCCAGTTGGAACTGGTCAGCTGGAAATGCAGGAAAGGGCCTCCTGAAGCTTGTTGTGTCCCAGTAGCCTAAACAGTACGTCACCCTGATGGGATTTAAAGTTCACTTCTTAGTCCTGGATACAAGAGGGAGAAAAGGTCCAGTCTTCGGGGCTCTTCTCAGGTCACAGATAGCAGCTCCAGTCCTCTTCAGTTCTTCCACAGGTCCAGCAGTGATCTGCAGAGGGTACTGGGGATGCCACATTTAAGCCCAGTGCAGCCTTTGGGTGTGTTAACTCCTGGCCATACCCTAAAGAATGGGATAAAAGTGACCAGAGGTGACCCTACCCACTTTTGCAGCACTTCTTGTGTGTTTTACTGCAAACAATTCTACAGTGCCCCTTTCTTCCCAGAAACAACATGGCAGAACCTTTCTTCCCCTGTGCAAAGCTCCTGTGCCCACCCTAGAGGTGTGGCTAGGGAAATTAGTAACCCTCCTCCGTGGTCACTCAAAATCAGTGCTGGGGCAGCTCCTCTCGCTCTGGTGCTGGTGCCTGACTGGCTAGAGGGACAAAGTAAGGGAGCAGGTCCAGGGTCAACATTTTTGTGGTTAAGTTCCTTGGCAAGACCCAGATGGTCAGTCTGCCACAGAAGCTGAACACCTCCCCACATCCATTGCCTTTGTCCCTAACCACTCCTACTCTCTCAAAGGGTATTGCTGACATGGGGAAAGGTTGCAGGGAGGCTATCCACTTTACTCCTGGCTCGCCACTAGTTTGGCAGGTAACCTAGGACTTTGAGAACACATCTCTCCTGGGGCAAATGAAAGTGTGTGACTAGTGGATAGAGGTAATGGCCAGTCCTAGATGTTCTGCCAAGAGTATCTCATAAGCCAGCTTCAAAGTGTCACCAACAGTCTGATTGACCCAGACTCAGGGATCTTAGGCTCACTATACAGCAGACCATTCTCTTAACAGCTTGCCATCAGGTTAGCTAAGGCAGATATCCCAGGGCAGCAGTGTCTTTACCTGTTGGTTCCATGGCCTCATCCCCAGGCTCGACTATGGAAACCTCTGGGGCAGGTTTCCCATACCCCTTGCCCCTCTTCTTCCTGGCAGGCACCTGGGCCACTGTTTGAGGCTCCAGGTCCTTCTGACTCCCCAGATGGGCTTCCAGGTACCGTGTGGTCATAAGCACCCTCTGAGGCAATCAAAACTTCTGCAGGTGAGACCTGAGATGCACTTCTTTCTAGATGGTGTGCTCGTGGTCATTCCCAAACAGACAATCAACAGGCATGACTGGACTCACAGCTACTTCCAGAGAACCTGAGATTCTCACTCTATGGGAACCAAAGCCACAGGGTAGTGGCTTACCTAGTTATCAGCTGTCACAACCTAGTGGACTCCATTAGGGATAACCTGCTCTGAAGACATCAGATGACACCTGACAGTAGTCATGCTGGCTCCCGTGTCTCTCAGAGACTCCACCCTCTGCCCATTGATGGTAAGCCACTAGCTATGCATTCTAGTATTGTTAGGCATCTGACCTTTAGGCACCATCTCTCTGTCACCCAGCGACAGGAGTGTAACCTCTGCACTCCCTCCCAAACTAACTGGGGCAATCTCTTCCCCCAGCACTACACCAGCAATAACTCTGGCAGGCCCACCAGTGGGGGACTGTTTCCTGTGGAGACAAATGGCACTCTGGAGCTGATTGAGGAGGTCAGCATCTTTCCTAAGAATTCTGGGTACACTGAGCTTACAATCAATCAGGCGCTAGTGCAACTTTGTAAAACAGTTACCCAATATGTGCTCCTTCACAATCAAATTATAAAACCTATCATAATCATTTACTTTGCTAACCTTCACCCAACCATCCAGTACCTTGCTTGATGAATCCACAAAATCGACCTATGACTGACATGACTGCTTTTGGCTATCCCTTAATTTCAGGTGATACTTCACTGGGATTAGACAAAACTTCCCAACAAGTGCTTACTTCATGGGAGCATAGCTAATCCTGTCAGCTTTCTAATGGCCAAAAGGAGATAATCCTCCCTGTATTGTGCATGCACTTCCACAGGCTGGCCCCAACTTATGCTGACGACTGTATGCATACACAAGGCCACATCATAGGTCTGTCTATGTCATCCACCACCACATAGCTATGCACCCAGTTTTTGGGATGTATACTCTTTTACATCTCCTGGCAACTTCACTAGACTCAGAAGCGCTCTTGATTCTGAGGTCCATTTCTCTCTGGCCCCTTTCATGAGCCAGCAGGACATTCTTCTCCTCCATGGCCAAGGTCAATCTTTCCCCCTCCAGTGTTAACTCTGCAGCTACCCTTTTCTCATCAGCCGGCAGAGCTGCTTTGTACTCTTCTGCACCCAGATTCTTTTACTCTATTGCAAGGGTTGCCAGTAGCAGCTTCAGAGCCATATTTGCTCGCCTCTCCTCTATCTCTGCCAGGGTCAGGCTGCGAGAGGACACACTGCTCTATGCCCTGAAGGCAGGGGATCTGACACCTTCAGGTGCATTATCTCCTGCCACTGGGGTCTGCAGGTGTATCCGCCTCTTCCTCCATCTTTTCTTCCTCATCATCCTTTCGCTCCTGTGTGGTGGACTGCATCAGGCGGACTTCCTCCTATGCCTTGGAGCTATCTGGTACTCCACTTTCTTAAACTTCTGGGCCAGCTTCAGCCTCTTTCCTTACAAAGTTTATCTATCTGCCACACTGAGCTCTCAATGCAGGGTAGATCGACTTTCATTCTCTCAAAACTTGCAGGTGCATTATAGAAGGGGAGGAATGAAATTTAGGAAAAATCAAAATGCCCAATTAAAGATAAGAGGAACATTTCTAAATCAAAAATTGATTTCGATGTCAGAATATTAAAAGGGACTTCTGGTTTCAAAACAAATCACTGAGTGGTACTGCAAAAACATAAGTCCTGGGTCCCACCAATGTAAGAAATTAGGTTCTTAGTTGAGGGAAGTATGTATTCACCTCGAGTAATAATGGAAATCCTTGTCAAGTTCAACCCCTAAAGTCACTAAATTAACTTACACTCAATCCCCTAGTAGCTATGGTACAGAGCAGGCAGACTTAACGTAGAGGCAATCTGTAAAGTATTCATCCAGTACAAACAGTAGTAAAAAAAAAAGTTGAAAAAATCCAACACCAATTTAGAAAATAAAGTGCATTTGAATAAATAAAACGATACCAAAACAACAAAAATACATTCAGTAGAACCACAGTTATTAAAAGCAAACCACAGTGATCTGGTTGCATTTGACAGAGACAAGGGTAAGGTTTAAGGCCAACCGCAATGGAGTGAGGGCTAGATACAAGGACCAGGTTCATCTCAGTGAAAAGTTTTACCTTCAGACTTAGCCTCCTGAATGGAGGCCAAAATCTTCATCGGAGCAAGGCAGCAGGATGTGGCTGAAGAGGATTCCATGTCGTCAAATGGCTGCTTGACAAGGTCTCGGTGAAGCCATTGATTTTTGGTAAGAAAGTTCCAAGCTGGAGAAATTTGAAATTCATGTCCAGAGAAGATCTCTCGCCGGCCAGATACTTTTCATGCCTTCGCCCAGTGAAGATTTCCTCCTTCGTATTCAGTCCCTTTTTTGGAGCTTGTCTTCTTCCGGTGGGCCAGTGTGGGGCAGGGCTGCAGGCTGTAGCCAAAGAGGGCTCCACAAGGTCAGATACCTTCTCCATTAGGTCACAATGAATTGGATTTGCTGCTGAGGTAGCGGGAGCAACCTGAATCATCCCTGGCCCAGTGACAGCACATCTCAATCGGACTAGCTTTGCAGGTTAGTCCCAGAGCAAAAGGTTGGCAAAAAGCTTCTAATTCCTAGGTTTCAGGACTTTTTAGGGGGGTTACACTTTGACACCAGCCAAGGGTTTAGGACCCTAGGGGCAGCACTTGGGGGTCAAGCCTTACTCCAGTATAGCAAAAGACACAAAGATGATGGACGGAATGTAGAGAAAATCAAACATTCACCCCAGTCAATAGATCTGGGTTAAATCCATTGTTATTTGCTCACCATGCCACCCCAGTTTAGACCTGGCCATATGCAAATCAGTCTTGACCCTGTGCCTCATCATGGGAACAGTCCAGCCAGAACTGCCAAGCCAGGTCCTCCCTGGGCCAGAAACAAGCAACCTGGGACGGTTTCGGATCATCACCCCTCATCAACCAGGCTAGCTTGAATCCAGTGGCACAGTGAGCCCAGGACCCACGTCTAGGCATACCCGGCGCACTTTGAGCGAGAAAGCAAAAGACACACAGATGATGGACGGAATGCAGAGCAAATCAAACATTCACCCCCAGTCAATAGATCTGGGTTAAATCCATCATTCCTTTGCTCACCATGCAACCCCAGTTTAGACCCAGCCATATGCAAATCCGTCTTGACCCTATGCCTCATGGGAACAATCCAGCTCAACTGGGTGTCATTATGGGCAAAGGAATGATTGATATAACCCAGATCTCTTGACTGGGGGTGAATGTTTTGATTTGTTCTACATTACATCCATCAATTGTGTGTCTTTTGCTTCCTCGCCCTAAGCACGCCGGGTATGCCCAGACGTGGGTCCCGGGCTCACTGTGCCACTGGATTTAAGCTATCCTGGCTGATGAGGGGTGAAACCCCGAAACCGGTCCTAGGATGCTTGTTTACACTCCAGGGAGGACCTGGCTTGGCAGTTCGAGCTGGACTGTTCCCATGAGGCACAGGGTCAAGAATGATTTGCATATGGCCAGGTCTAAACTGGGGTGGCATAGTGAGCAAAAGAATGATGGATTTAACCCAGATCTCTTGACTGGGGGTGAATGTTTGATTTGTTCTGCATTCTGTCCATCAATTGTGTGTCTTTTGCATACTCCAGTAGAGGCCATCAGCAGAGGCCAGGGCAGGCCAGATGGAATTGGTCAGCTGGAAATGGAGGACAAAGTTGCTTAAAGCTTGGTTTGTCCCTGTAGCCCAAACAGGCAGTCAGGCAACTGGTGTTTGTGTCCCCTTCTTTGTCCTGGGTACAAAAAGGAGAGCAGGTTCAGTCTTCAGGGCTCTTCTCAGGTGATGAACAGCAGGTCCAGTCCTCTTCTCTTCTTTCACAGGTCCAAAGTGATCTGAGGAGTGTACTGGGAATCCCACATTTATACCCAGTGGCAATTTGAGGGTGGAGGAAACGCCTTGCCACTCTCCAAACAATGAGGTAAATGTTTCCAGGGGTGACCTTACCCACTTTTGCAGCACTTCCTGTGTGTTGTACTGCAAATAATCCCACAGTGCCTCTCTCTGCCCCAAATCAAACAGGGCAGAACCTTTCTTCCCCTGTGCAGAGCTCCTGTGTCCAGCCCAGATGTGTGGCCAGGGAAATTAGCATCCTCTCCTCTGTGGTCACTCAAAATTGGTTCTGTGGGCAGTCCTGGCCTACTGGGACTGGTGCCTAACTGGCTAGCGGGGACAAAGGAAAGGGACAGACCCAGGTGTTGGCTACATCTAAATGTAACACTGTAGACCACTTTGAAGTTAATTAGGTTCATGAGAAAAGCCTGGATGGTCATCCTGACAGAGAATGGAGCACCCCCTCACAACCAAGGTCTTTGTTTCAGTTCTGGGAGCAGCTTCATACCTCATCAAGGGGGCTATTCAGCTCCTGGGTGACCATTGGAAGCTCATGTAAATGGGCTTCTAGAGGCTGGCAACAGTCAACTTTTTAAAAGTTCTTGTTCTAAAATATATGTTACAAATATGACTTTAACAATGAATTGCGTTTGTAATAAATATTTTAAAAAGTCCAAGAATGAACTTTGTAGCTGTTTCTTAAGCAGAGAGAGTAATATTAAGTTTAATATTGCATCCCAGCGTTTTCCTATGGAACAGCTAACCCAGCTATAGTTAAAGTAGCCTTTTGGGCCTTTTCACTGTAAGGGGGTGCTTAACATTAAAATGTTACATGTCCTTCTTCGTGCCTTAAAGGGCAGTAATGCATACTAAGGGGTAACTTACTAATATTTTATAGGAAGCCTTAAGCCTGTCAAAAAGGGGTTACTTTGACAGGTCGAATTTGCAGTTAAAATCTGCAGAATCTGCACAACTGGGCTACACATGGTAAGCCTGCAGTCATGCTTGCCCTGTCAATGCATTGGGAGGCCCGATGTACTCTGGAGACCACTATTGACCTTTAACTTACAGACCCTGGATATACTTCAGGTACCGTATGCTAGGAACTTATAGGTAAGTTAACTTGCCAGTTAGGAGATTGCCAATTTCATCATGTTGAAACAGGGAGCACAGACACTTTACCGCTGATTAGCAGGGGTAAAGTGCACAGAGTTCTAAAGACAGCAAAAACAGTCACGATGAACAAATCTGGGGGTACCCATGCAGAAGATAGGAGTTTCCAACAGACTAGTTATTGCACAATGCAGGTTTCTAACTGTGTTGTGCTGCCACCTACACTCTGCACATCTGAGGCTTTATGCTAGTTCCTGGTCTACTGGTTTTGCAGAATCAGCAGAGACTTCTTGCTGTTTTAATTCTGGCATTGATATCTCCTCCTTCACATCATATTCTGCATCTGTAAATCTGTGTCATTATCTTTATGAATGATTTTCTATATTTTCTTTTATCTCTCATATGTATGAGCAAGATAATTAAATCATGAGCCCAATGCCAAACCACATCCACGCACCATCATTTTAGGATTCACTGGTGCCCACTCACTTGCCAACAAATGGAATATGTCTAACTTTTTAAGCAAAATCACTGCTCTTTTTGACAGTGCTTCTATCACCTTGTGTATACAGGGTGTAAAAAAAGTGTGTAAAGTGTTTTCTAGTTATGCAAAATTCTGCAAAATTACATGAAGTTATTCAAAATGCAAAAACAACATTTAGTGCTGCATTTAGCTCAATATGCGTCCCCAGGTCCATTTTGGCTGCAGGACACATTTTGCCCTTTAAAAGCATGAAAGACACGTTTGCGAATAACAGCTGCTCGAATTCTGGTTGTTCTCATTATTTCCATGCTAAACTTTTACTGCAAATACATTTTAATTGTGTCACATGGCATAATGGTGTAATTTTGGGAATTTCATGTAATAAGCATGACGCCAAATTCAAGAAATTACGTGAGATTACGCTGCTGTAACAGAAATTTCACCCGAGCCTAGTATGCAAGAGGTTCTTTTTGCTAGCAAAGTTCCCAATTACAAAATATTGAGACTTTAATAATGGGAGACTGAAATATCAGAAAAAAATATTGTGATGCATAAATATTGCTGTCAAGAATATCATTTTTTTAGGTGAGTAATATTGTTGTTGAGAATATCTTTGTTTTTAATATAGTTTTCAATAATAAGGTTGTTACAAATATCGTTTTTTGATTATTTTAATGTGTTTTAGTGTATATATTCATTTTATGTGTTATATTGTTTGTATAGTTGTTATTAATTTTTTTTAATATAGTTTGTAATTTCATGTGATTTAATTTTTTTAATTTAATTGCGAATAGTAATTTATAGTGTCAGAATTAGTTTTTTGGGTTTGTAGGGGATAGGGTGGGAAGTTAATTAAGTAATAATTCATGATTAATTAATTAATGATTTTTAATTAATTATGTGATTGATATTAATTTTGTACATTATAGCATATTGATTTATTTTAGTTTTACTTTAGGTGTGGGTTACTAGGATTGTAGGGGTATGGGGTCGAAAGTTGATTAAATACTGATGAAATATAATTAGTTAATCATTTTTATTAATATTTTAGTTGATTAATTATTATATATATTTTATAATAATGATATATTTCAGTTATATTGTAGGTGTGGTCTGTTGGGTTTGTAGGGGTATGGGATTGGAAGTTTATTAAGTAATTAATAATTAACAATTATGTATTAATTGTTCATTAATTATTTGATTATTAATTATGTAAACGGTGTTATATTTCTTTGTTTTAGTTATATTTTAGGTGAAGGCTGCTAGGTTTGTAGGGGCATAGGGTGGGAAGTTAATTAACTAATAATTAAATAATAGTGATTTGTTAATAGCTAATTCATTATTACATTGTTTATTAATTATGTCAATTGTTTGATTGTTTTTTATTTTCTAATATTTTTTAATGTATTTTTATATATATTTTTATGCAAATTAATATTGTTTGTATTAAGAGTTTTATATTTCTTTTCATAAATCATTAGGGTTATTCAAATATGAATGTGTTTGAAGTGAAGTACTTTCCCTACTGTGGCACACACTAAAGTGGGAATAGTAAATCTTACCCCACCGAAGTCTAACACTTTCCCTACTGTAGCACAGACTGGAGTGGGCATAGTAGATCTTCCCCCTCCGAAAGTCCAATGCTTCCCATACTATTGTACAGACTGGAGTGGGAAAAGTAAATTGACTCCTCTGAACAACAACGCTTTCCCTACTATTTCACAGACTGGAGTGGGGATAGTAAATCTTACGCCACCGAAGTCCAACGCTTTCTCTACTGTTGCATAGACTGGAGTGGGAATAGTAAATGTAACACCCCTGAAGTCCAACTCTTTCCCTGCTGTTGCACAGACTGGATTGGGAATAGTACATTTAACCCTTCCAAAGTCCAACACTTTCCCTATGGTAGCACAGACTGTAGTGGGAATAGTAAATATTTCCCCCTCCAAAGTCCAACGCTTTCCCTACTATTGCACAGACTGGAGCAGGAATAGTAAATTTGACCCCTCTTAACTCAAGCACTTCTACTACTGTTGCACAGACTGGAGTGGGAATAGTAAATCTTACCTCTTCGAACTCCAACGATTTTCCTACAGTTGAATAGGCTGGGGTGGGAATAGTAAATGCCCCCCGTCTGAAGTCCAACACTTTCCCTACTGTTCCACAGACTGGAGAGGGAATAGTAAATTGTAACCCTTCCGAGGTCCAACACTTTCCCTACTGTAGCACAGACTGGAGTAGGAATAGTAAATCTTACCCCTCCGAAGTCAGCACTTTCTCTACTGTTGCGCAGACTGGAGGTGGAATAGTAAATTTTATCCCTCCGAAGCCTCAACACTTTTCCTACTGTTGCATAGACTGGAGTGGAAACAGTAAATTTAATCCCTCCAAAATCCAACACTTTCCCTGCTCTTTACAGTGGGCCCGATTCACAAAAGTAATCTGAGACAAAATCCTTACTTTACGACTTTTGGTATTCACAAAAGGCATTTAGTAGTAGTAAAGTTAGGATTCCTAACTTTACTACGACTAAACTGAGACAAAATCCTAACTTTACGACTTTCGGTATTCACAAAAGGCATTTAGTAGTAGTAAAGTATATTTGTTATTGACGTGTTTATATTCTTTATGGAATGATTGTTTTATTGTATTGATGAGTTATATATATATATGTCTAGAATTTTTATTTTTTTATTTTTTTAAATGAGATTAATAAAAAATAGAAACTTTTTAAAAAGTAATGTCTGTAGTTGACACTGAGTTAATTGCATCATGCCTGTTCTTGACATGAGTCTTTGACTGATTTTGACCACATGACTGCCTAGGGATTTATCTTCAAATATATTCTTTATGGTTTCATTGTGTATTTATTATATATATTTATATGTTTTATTTTTACAGTAATACATTTTAAATAATAAAACAATTATATAATGTAAAATAAATTATTTTATTAATCATGTTACACTATATATATACATATATATGAAACATACATATATATGTGATCAAGATCGCCGTGTGCGATCGAAACGCGTCTGGGCGGACACTGGTCCATTACACTATGGGGTCGATTCCGATTCGGGCCGGAAATTTCTCCGACCGAGCCGGACCCGGAGAGATTTCCGACCGAATCGGACCCGTGCAGTCCGACCGAACGAGTACGATGCGTCCGTATGTTATCGGACTCGAGTCGGTCGGACTCCCATTGAAGTCAATGGGAGCCGGTCGTACAACGCGTACGCGGGCTCCCATTGACTCAATGGGTGCGAGTCGGACAAGGGCGCCCCTACAGCGGGTACGCGGCGAGGCGATTCGCGCCGTACACGCACAGGTAGGGGGACCCATGGGTCCCCCCTGTGTGCGACTCGCGCGGCTACGCGTACAGGGGGTCCGACACGGACCCCCAAAGTACGGCTCCGACAGCTCTTACGAGCCGGAGTGCGCGGTTCGGTCGGACTGCTCGCGGCGCGCATCGTACCTACCCGGCCGGGAAACGTCTCCATTGCGCGGTGCGAGTCGAGTCCGAGCGAGTCGGTCGGAGCGGTTCGAGCCGGGAGCGAGTCGGTCGGAGCGGTCGGGACGCCCGGATGAGTCGGTCGGCGATTTCGCATCGTACTCGCTCGGCCGGACCCGCGTACGGTTCGGTCGGGAAACAGGGCTCCGAATCGGATCCGGTAAAGCCGAATCCGGTTCGGAGCCCTACCGGCCGAGATCGGAATCGGCCCCTATGTGGTGTTCTTGATAAAATAAAGAACTTTGCGAATAATTTACTGGAGTGCCTTTGTGGTCCGTACCTGTGCTGAGGATTCCCTTCGTGGCAGTAAGGGAAACAGGACTGTTCATTTGGATATATATATATATATATATATATATATATATATATATATATATATGTATATATATATATATTTATATATATATATATATTTTTATAAATTGTATCAGGCTCCCCACTGGACCCCTGTTTGGCTACGGTTCTCCATTTAGCACCTAACACCATAGCGGGCCACTTGGCACCTCTCTTAAATAACATGCTAAACGCTGGATCTTTCCCAAATATTTGGAAAAAATCTCTAGTACGGCCCATCCTGAAAAAACCTTCTTTGAAACCCCACCGAGATCAAAAATTATCTGCCAATTTCCTGCTTGCCATTTCCTTCCAAAATTCTGGAAAACGTGCTTAATGAAGATCTGCGAGATTTCCTGGAAGCGAATGACAAAATGGACCGAGAACAACATGGATTTTGGCCTCTACACAGCATGGAGTCAGCCCTCATTGTAGCCACCGAGGAGATCCGCTTCCAGTTAGATGCAGGAGGGAAGGCAATACTTACCTTGTTAGACCTCTCAGCGGCATTTGACACGGTAAACCATCAAGTTCTCATTCAGCGCTTAGCCGAAATGGGGATCACTGGTGCAGCCTCCAAGATACTTAAATCATTCTTAACGAACAGAGAACAAACTGTCACGATGGGTGGGCACAAATCACATCCGTACGCCCTGCCATGTGGAGTGCCCCAAGGATCGTCGCTGTCCCCAACCTTGTTCAATGCCTATGTGACCCCTCTCGCTAAACTCATCCGCTCCCACGGTTTCACCGCTATCTGTTATACGGATGACACACAAATAGTGGTGTCTCTATCAAACCCTGGTGACGTGGCAAAAAAATTCAACAACTGTGTGGTCCATATTATAGGTTGGATGCGTGATAACTGTTTGAAATTAAACATTGATAAAACGAGGTGCTACTCTTTGGGAAGAACACCGCCCTCTGGAATACAGCTTGGTGGTGGCCGGAAGGGGCAGGATCCTGGCCATCCCCTGTAAAGAAGGTAAAAAGTCTAGGTGTCCTTCTTGATGATCAATTATCCTTGTCAAATCAGGTCAATTCCATGACATCGTCTTGTTACCACACCCTGAAGATTATAAGTAAAATCTTTCTGTTTATCCCGATGGATCTAAGGAAAACAGTGATCGTGACCCTAGTGTTATCCAGGATAGATTACTGTTATGCCCTTTACTTAGGTGCAAATATAGGAACTATACGCAAACTTCTATCACTCAAAAATGCAGCAGCACGATTGTTACTTAAACTACCCAAATTTAGCTCAGTGTCCAAAGGGATCCAAGAGTTGCACTGGCTGCCCGTCCAGGCAAGGGTACAGTTCAAGTCCTTATGCATCGTCCACAAGACCCTCTACGGGACTGGACCTGTATATTTTAACAATCGAATTTGACGGCACAGTGGGTAGTGCACAGTGTAATCCGCAAGGTTCCCTGACAGACCCAGAAAAAAACACTCTTGACGAGTAGAATGGAATAAGGAGGCAGTCCTTTCTCGACAACATCTTCTAGCCACCGTATATTAAAAATAAAATGATGAGGTAAAAAGCTGTCAGAAGTTCTTTGACAGCGTAGTACAGACTGCACTTGTAATCCCAAATTCATGAAAATGTCAATGAGCGCAGCACGTTAAGATATGCTGTGTGATGTGAAGACATAGGTGGTAAAATACAGAGTCAATAAGTAGTAATTCATTTGAGCACTGAACGCCTGGGCTAGGGCTGTCTGTTGTTGAGGACATTGGTGGGGCTGAAAGGCGTAGTGCTTCATCTTTACCTGAATCTTGTACTCGTCTTTTCTTTTCTATGTAAAACTTGTTTCTTCTTTGTAGATCTCGTTGTTGTTCTGTGTAGAACAGTCTTGTAACATGTACGCTGATTTTCCTTTCTTGTGGATACCTCCTCTTCTGAAAATTGTGGTTGTTGCCACTGTAGTTTCTGTAGGTTGCACCATCTCCAGGTCCTTTTTTTTCGCCAGGTTCCTGAGATCCGCTTGTAACACGTAGGTTCGTCGCCAGCTCGTCACCAAATAAATGTAGTAAAGAGGTCCACGCAGGTAGAGTGTATTTAAAGATGATTTATTCAAGCAGGTAACAAGTTGAATAGTTCCAGACAACAGGTTGTTAAATTGTGAAGGAGAGCCCCACCAGGAGCAGCCTGTCTGCTGCTCAGCCCATGCTCAACTGTCACTTCACCTCACAGTCTCCCAACATTCCGAGGCACATCATGACTCCAACATTCTATTGAGTGCACAGCGCAAACACTGGGCTGAGCAAGAGGTGTAAATCAGATAACAATAACAAGGGCAGAATACTACACATCTCTTCTGGATCAGGAGTCAGAGTAGCTTCTTAGGTGAGGTGTGATGTGCGTTCGTCTGGGGAGATCGAGGATGAGTCTGGCCACTGAGTTTTGTATTGTCTTTAGTCTCTTCAGGAGGCGTGCGGTGATTCCTACATAGAGGGTGTTTCCATAGCCCAGCCTGCTGATGATGAAGGCCTGCGTGATGGTCCTTCTGGTATTGACTGGGAGCCCCCTGAAGATCTTGTGAAGCATGTGTAGGGTGTGGAAGCAGGTGGATGAGACTGTGTTTACCTGTTCCTTCATGAACAGCTTGCTGTCTAAGATGATTCCGAGGTTGCAGACGTGGTCTGGTGGGTGGGGGATGGGTCGAGTTCAGCAGGCCACCATGCGTTGCTCCATGGTAAGGTGTTCTTCCCAAAGATGAGGACTTCTGTCTTATTCGTGTTGAGCTTGAGACAGTTGACCTTCATTCAGCTGGCGAACTTCAACATACATCTGTGGAAGTTGCTTTTGGTGGTGGGGTCTTCTGACAGTGAGAGGATGAACTGGGTGTCGTCGGCATAGGAGGTGATGTTGAGTCCATGAGATCAGAAAGTGTTGGCCAGGGGGGTCATGTACGCATTGAAGAGCAAAGAGCTGAGGGACGATCCTTGGGGGATGCCGCAGATGACCTTCTTGGGTTCGAAGGCGAATGGTGGAAGATGGATTTGCTGAGTTCTTCCGCTGAGGTATGAGGCGATTCATTTGAGAGCGCCTCCTTGGATTCTGATGTGGTGGAGTCTGTTGGTCAGAATGTGATACGAGGCATTGTTGAAGGTGGCTGACAGGTCTAGATGGATAAGGGCTGTCATCTCGCCGAGGTCCAGGAGGGCTCTGATGTCATCGGTGGCTGCGATCAGGGCTGTCTTGGTGCTGTGGTTGGCTCGGAATCCAGATTTAGAGGGGTCCATGAGGTTGTTGTGTTTCAGGTGTTTGGTGAGTTGCTAGTT
Organism: Calotriton arnoldi; assembly: GCA_963921515.1. Lineage (NCBI taxonomy): Eukaryota > Metazoa > Chordata > Amphibia > Caudata > Salamandridae > Calotriton > Calotriton arnoldi. Next base: position 943,001 of record CAWUFW010003189.1, on the reverse strand, counting down.
AATTGCCTTCTCGAGAATCTATGCAGGAAAGTGGAGCAAGGAGATGGGCTGGTAGTTCTTTGGTTCTGCTGGCTCGTCTGATGGTTTCTTCAGGAGAGGCCTCACTTCTGCGTGTTTCCAGTTCTCGGGTAAGGAGCCTGAGGTGATGGAAGTGTTCAGGACTTTCTTGAGCTTGTCACCAATTATCTTGCTCCCGAGGTTGAAGATGTGGTGGGGACAGGGATCTGTGTGAGAACTCCTTCACAATGGTGAAGAACTCCTTGTTGCGGTTTATGCTGGCTTGTATGCGGTCTGCTTGGGCTTTCTTCTTTGTTTCTTTCAGGAGGCATAGGTACTGGTTGAGTGCAGTCTTGAAGGTGGTGTGGTCTCCTGTCTCTTTGCTGGTGTGCCACTTCCTTTCTATTTGCCAGCAGATGCGTTTGGTGGATTTCAGCTCTGCGGTGAACCAGCTAGCTCTTCTGGCAGATCCTATGGATTTGGCTGGTTTGGCAGTTACGATTGTGTCAGCGCAATCTGTGATCCACTGGTAGAAGTTCTTCACAGACTGTTCTGGGTTGGATGTAGTGCCTGGGAGGTGGGAGTTGAGAGTGTTGTTCCACTGGTCTTCTGATATATTTTCCCCTTTTCTGCATGTGGAGCTGGAGGGCATGGTGCTAATGTTTGTAGGTTCTGATATGGTGAAATGGACGCTGTATGAGTCGTTCCAGGTGAGATGTGTGACTCTGTCACTGGATGTGAAAATGGGGACGAGCATGTGTCCTGCTATGTGGGTAGGGTTGGTGATGAGTTGTTTGAGGCCGATGTTGCTCATGCTTTCCAGGAGGTTGGTTTTGTTGGTGTGGCTGTAGTCATCAAGGTGGAAGTTAAGATCCCCTAGGAGGATGTATTGCTCGGAATCAATGGTGATTGGGGCGATGAGGTTGGGGATGGCGTTGCAGAAGCTGGGGCGTGGTTTTGGCGGTCTGTAGGTGAGGGTGATTCTGATGGTGCTTTTTACATCTGTGTGGAGTCGGAAGTTGAGATGCTCCATTATCGGGGTTGAGTTGTCTGATGAGGTCATGCAGTGGATTGTGTCCTTGTAGATGATGATGATAATTCCACCTACGTGTTTGTTGGTTCAGCCCCGTTGTGTTATCTTGTAGCCTTCGGGGTGGCAATGAAGAAGTCTGGCTCAGAGGTGGGGTTCAGCCAGGTCTCTGTGAGGAAGATGATGTCCGGGGTGAGGGACGAGATCGTGTCCCAGATCTCCATGGTGTGTTTGTCTAGCGATTGTGTGTTGAGTAGGATGCAGTGGAGTTGCGCCGTGGCAGTACTGGTTGGCGTGGTGGACACAGTCGTGTTTGCGATGTCTCCGGCGTTGTTGGTTGCCTCTGTGTTGCAGGTGAATCAGCAGTATTAGCAGGAGAATGGCCCTCTGGTGGTGCATGGAGATGTGCAGCAGCAGTTGTTGTTGTCAATTCAGCTGGGGTGCAGGGGTTGGAGGTCTGCGGTGGTGTAGCACCAGGTGACAGGAGATCCAGGGTTCCTGGTGCTGGGCGCTGTCCAGGCACGGACGGACTTTTGCACACCAGCCTCCAATTATTAGGTGCTTGGAGGAGGGAGGGGGCGCTGGGAGACAGGAAGTGGGAGGGAGGTATCGGGCAGAAAATGGCTTGAAAAATTTGTGGCGGCGGCGGAGGGGCGGTCTACAGCAGAATACAGAGGAACAAACAGCAATCATTCAAAATGAGCAGCAAACAGGTAAACTACTGAGGGGGCTGAGTTAAACAAAATTAACAGGGATTAGCAGGAGACAATGAAAAACACAGATAAAGCAATGCGGAGGCAAATGCACTAATAAGGCTGGAAAAAGTGAAAGGCTAAATGTTACAATGTTGCAAGGAAACAGATACAGATGATGGCATATTTGTCTGTGTTGTGTATCATGCAGTTATTATGGAACTTTAGCAGTGTCAATTATCGTGGTGTGATAAAGGTTAAAGTCAAGAGGCATCACTTTCTGAGATTCTGAGATAAGCTGGGGGTCATAGGTCATATGATGTCACTTCCTGTGATGTCATTAAATTCAAAGGGTGTGTGAACCCCTAACATTTTGGTGAAACAACGTCCATGCTGATACCAGGCCTGCCCCTGCCTTTGTTTCACAAGCCAGGCTTGAGCCATCCCCAGAGGAAAGGGAGAAACTGACCATAACCCCTTTAGAGTTAGACAAAGGGGTGTCCACCACTCATATGCTGGCACTGGGCATAAAAATGTAATTCCCAGAACCTGAAATCAGAACACTCCTGGACTTGTGAAGACTAGAAGAAGGGCTGTCCTGATGTCTAAAGTCTGAAGGAAGACTGAACTTACTTGCCTTGAACCCAGGACCCCAGAAGTGACTCCTAAGGTCACTCAGTTGACCTCCTGTGTGAACTACAGGGATACAACAAGTTTCTACAGACCTTTTCTGCTTCCCAGCTGACCAGACCCAATTGGATCTGACCTACTGGCCTCTGTGGGGGTGAACATCGGTTTCTGATCCCAAAGAGCTGTACTCAGGGTCCTGGACCCTTGGCTGGAGTCAGAGTGCACTTCTCCCTGCCTAACTGAAGATTTCACCAGATCCGACGCAGAGCCCTGCAGAGCTGTGCTGCTTCTCACCAAAGGCTTCACTTTATCTGGCGCAGAGTGGTGCAGAGTCTAGCAGATCCATGCAGCTCCCAACTGGAAGCTTCACCGGATACAATGAAGATCATACAGTCCGTGTATCAAAGTCAGAAGGTAAAACGTCCACCAGAACAAACCTGGTCCTGTACCTGACCTGTGCTCCATCTGAGTCGGCCTGAACTTGTGACTTTGTCCCGGTCCTGCACGACCAGATACCTGCAGTTGGCACTTTGCGCCTCGTGGCACTATTTTTACCTAAAACTTGAACATTTCATATCTCCAGTTCTACTTGAACTTTTGCGGTGTGGTATCATTATATTTATTAAAATATTCTCTATTTTTCTAAACTGGTTGGGGATATTTATTGTGTTGTGCTTTGAATTTATTACTGTTTAAGTACTGCCTCAATACTTCACACACTGCCTCTAAGTTAAGCATGACTGCTTTTGTGCCAAGCAACTATGAGGTTAAGCACAGGTTTGTTTATTGACTTTCATGCCACTCGTCGCACCGTTAAGGTTTATTGTGAATGTGTTTTACTTTCCTGACTGCAGCTGGCTGGTGTTTTGCATAAAACATGCCCTACATTGGAAGTGACCATTATATCAATGACAGGATCTGTGTTAAAGATTTTATTTTCTGATTAATAAAAATAATTACAATGCAGGCAAATTTGATAAAAACTGCATTTTAACAACAGTACATCAGTCACAATCAAGATCTAAACATGGCAAAAACTAAAATGCTTAACTACAGATGTATTTCATCTAGAAATGAGAAATTTACAAACTGATCAAGTGTATAAGAATTACTTCTAAAAACATTATAAATCATATTCAAGAGTTAGAGCAAGTTAGCGCTAAAGTGCTTAGGTATTTTCAGTACATTCTAGACATTGTAAAATAGGAAAAATATTAGCTACTAAAAACAGTACCAATCATGATCTATAGTCAGTGCAACGTAATGCTAAAGTGATCAGGATTTTTTTCAATTCATTCTAGGCATATAGACTTTTTTGAAAGGTAGCCTCTCTCACTAGCATTTGACTTTGAAGACCAAACTCCAAACAAATTTCCGCATGTTCAATGTTTACAAGCCTTAATTTATAGCTGGTCCAGTGATTTAGCATTCAGTCCTTGAAAGATGACTGAGCCTCAGGCTAGCGCTGGAATCAACTTTGCCCCCATGATTTTTACTAAATGATCATAGGTAGGGCACATTAATTTGTCTCATAATGGCTTGAAAGCAAAGATGGAGGAAGCAGTTTTAGTTCTTAATAGATTAAAATGTCCTTTAAACGAGACTTTATTATCAAATAAAATGCCTAGACATTTATAACTCCTGACTGACCCGATGGGTATTCCCCTTACTTGCCAGATTCGGGGTCTAAAAGTGTACTGTCCTATTGACATTGTTTTAGTTCTCTTACTATTGAGCTCCAGATGATTGGTTGTTATTATCTTCATCATAAGACTTGATTAACCACTATAAGCCTATGGGCATATGGCTGAGTAAGATGGTATCCTCAGCGTATTGTAGGTATATTAGATTGCAATTTGCAAATTTAGGAGAGTGCATTAACATTATCCAGATTTTGATACAAATCTGCCATGAAAAAGTTGAATAAACTCGGTGCAAGCACACATCCTTGCTTTAGGCCACTGTAGGTGTTAATTCGCCGAGTCAACCTGGTTCCAACCCCCAGCTTTACCTGAACCCATGTGTTGGTATGGGGAGGGGAGAATGATCAAATCAAGAAGTTTGCACGGCACTCCCCATGCCGCTAGTTTTGTCCATAGCAGCTCTCATGAAACAGTGGCAAAGGCTGCCTGTAGATCAACAACGCAGATGTACAGTTTTCGCCTTTTGAAAATTGCTCTCTTGAGCATTAGGATTAGAGTCAATAAATTGGTAATTGTGGACTGGCCTTTTCAAAATCCTGATTACTAAATAGGGATTATGTGATGCAATACTGACCACTCTTTCAGTTCATTCAGTAAGCAAGAGGCAAAAGCCTTTGCCTCAACATCTGTCAGGGTTATAAGCTGGTAGTTGCTGGGTTGCTGGGGGGACCGCTTTTATAAATGGGCTGAAAAATGCTCCCTTGTCATGAATCAGGGACTGACTTCATCAGTAGAATCTCTTTGAATAGTGGAGTCAAGACCTCTGACCACAGATCTGGGTTAGCTCTAAAAATATCACTGGGGAGGCCGTTTGGACCCGGGGCTTCATTTGATCTAATCCCTCAGAGAAGGGTAGATATAATTTCCTTATTTAGTGGCTCAGTTCCAGATCATGGTATTATATCTGTCTAAGAACTTGAATTCTTGAGAGTGTATAGATTACTGTCATCATCACTTTCCCGTTGGTCACTTGATTATACCGGGGAAAATGTTTTCGACTGTGCTCCGTGATCTGCGGGAGAATCGAATCGTGCACTGTACAGGTTGGAGATGAAGTCCACCCAGTCACATTCAGAGATGTGAAGGAAGTGACCCGAAAAGGGCCACCCGGGTCACTCACGACCACCTCCTCTGCCTTCCTACAAATGAAGAGTCGGTCAGACAATAGAGAATAAAAACCAGATATTTATTGAGATTACACTGCAGTGGAGCCCAGTCTGACCAGCCTCTTGGGGTGACTGTCGAGGGACTGAAGCCCGTAAGCATACAATTACATTATGTACGTTTGCAAAGTCCACAAAGGCACGCCTACTATGGAAAAACACTAGCAGGTGTCGTAATACAATGGGGGTAGAGAGCATAAGTTTTGATTCTGCAGCTGGGCACAGGCTATCTACTGCCCAAGGTCGTCTGGCCTATCCTCCCTACCAGACGGGTGGGAGAAAGGCACCATCTAACAAGAAAAGTATGTACTAACGAGGATACTTGCAATTATTAGAAGGAAAAGCTCAACCTTGGGAAATAAAACTTGCCAAAGACAGTTACTCGAAAATAACTAAGCAGCAGTTTCGATTATCATACAAAATGGCGTCCGGATTGCAAGATGGTGTCGCGAATGCTAAAATATACGGACAGAAGGGCTTTCCAATATTAACAAATCCTCCTGTTAGCACATAGCCTTTTATGCACATGTCATGTTGTCAATAGTGGGAGTATATTCCAAGAGAAGAGAGGACGTTTCGAAGACGCCCTCGTCTATGGCCATGATGTCATCTATTTCTTTCTGTAACATTAACACAGCATTAGTATCATGAATCGATATCTTCCTCTTTGGAACCAATACAGAGATTCAGTATGTGCAGCACATTGGGAGACATTGAATAAGAACACAGCAACATATCAATATATCAATGAAATATATTGCTTTCTCTATTAGCCACCCCCATGTTCCAAAAAGGGACCAACTCCAATTACCTGCTTCCATACCTTTGACATTCTCAATAATATCCAGGATATGCTTGGTGATATTCTTTTCCATATTTGTTATGCCCACTACACACTGATCGCCAATAACTGCGCATGCACCACCATTTTTTGCTAAAATAAAGTCCACTGCATATCTAGTTTGTTCAGAATAAATCCTCATGCTTTCTAATTGAATGGTGATGTCACGTAATGCTGCTACTGTGGTATTTGACAATATCTGCAATTTACATCCAAAATATTCCTGTGCCTTTTCAGTCCTACTCATAGCCATTCCCCCTAATGTGAAAGTGGCAGACAGGATATAACCAAAAGTAATACCATTACTGTAACTGTTGATCTCAATATCTGTTACTCCTTTGCAAAATTCCTTTGTAAGTGTTCTCTTCACCCATTTTATTTGTCTGTGTGCATATTTGCAAGGGACCCCCAGGGGCAGCACCATCCCAAGAGCTACATCATTGGTGCCATTATGAACATTTGAGTACGTTCCATTTGTGAGAAAGAAGAACCCGGGGTGGGCATATATCGGCCTATCATAATCCACAGCTGCATAACGAGAATTACCTGTCACGGTGTCAGAACCTTTCAAACCTTTCAAAGGGAATGTTCTTTTGAATATGATCACCCCAGAACAATTGATATACAAAATAGTATCAGTATTATTTATAATGGGGCAACAAGCAGGGTAATAGCCAGCTTTTCGGTGAACTGTCACTTCTTTATATTGCCAACCCACCAATGTAATATTTTGCTCTTCAAAATAAAAGTTATCACAGTACGTATTGTTGTCACAACCGGGGTACCCTGTTCCAGTGAGTTAACGATGATACAAGCATGGTCCTGGGTAGCCAAAACCAAACTCCCCTTTTACCTCGACAAAATTTGTCGGCTTAGAATATGTATAATTTATCAAAGACAGAGGGTAAGCAGTCCATAGACTAGTTACAGATTCAGTAGGATAACAAGAAACACCATTACCAAAAAATCTCTTATGAGTATTGTTAGAAATGGGATTTCTGGTTGGCTAGGGCAAACGCTTAAGCCAGGCGGAAATCACCACTCTAGTCAGGGCAAGGGAGTTACACACTGAAGATAACCCCTGCTCACCCCCTTGGTAGCTTGGCACGAGCAGTCAGGCTTATCCCAGAGGCAATGTGTAAAGCATTTGCGCAACACACACACACAGCAGCAACACACTACAAAAGAGACTCCACACAAGGTTATATAAAAAATAGCCTTTGTATTATCCAAAACACATTAGAATCATAATCGCACAATATACACTGTGCCAACTGGCACTAGGCAATATTCACAGGGGATTATATACATGACAGGGCCAATCGGGCCACTGTCAGAACCTTTAGAAAGCACCAGTAGCACATATAAAACACAACCAGTAACTACTGGTACAATACTGTACTTAGCATTATACCACATTAGCAACATAAACACATTATGCATAAACCTCATAAGCATAAACACATTACGCAATAGGCATCACCAGCATAAACCCATTATGCATAAATCACAATCAGGAGGGCACCTTAGTGACACTCCCTAGGTGCATACATCACCTTTCTTTAGGGCCTTGCTCCCTCCTGGTACACACAGGTACCAACCCTGACCCCAGGCCAACTGGCCTTTCACTGGGGCTCAAATGCCCTTTGTCCAAAATGTCAGGGCTCTCACAGGACCTTCCACTGGCCCATTTGGCTGCCTTGGCAGCGAAAACACGGTGCGCAATGCGCTGGGGCGGAGGAGTGTATCTCACTCCTTCATTCTCAGGAAAAGAAAAATGCCCCAATCGTTGCAGCTGCCCTCTGTCCGGTGGGGCAGCTGTAGGAAATTGGCTTTGGCACCACTGTGCCTGGGGAGCCCCACTCTGGGGCTCCTACAACAAAATTGCCCCATACGTTGCAGCGGCCCGCTCTCCTGCGGGGCCGCTGAGGCAAACAGGCACTGGCACCAACGATACCCAACTTGAGCCCCACTCACCGGGGCTGCTCGGGGACTCCTGGTAGACACCTCCGGTCCTCTCCTCAGGCCGGAGTTAGGCAGAACAGGCACCGACAATGTGCCTCGACCTGGTCCCTCCCCTGGGGCCTCTCGGGGACTCCTCTGGTCTCCTTAGCGAGAGACCCACTTCTCTGGGATTCCTTCCACGCTGGGGAAGTTCCGGCGGCGCTTCTCTGGGCAGGACATGACTCGCGGGGCTCCCACCAGTACACGGGGGCCCCGCCTTCCTCCAGGCGGCGTGCCTGACTTCCGGCTGCTTCCTTGCTGCCGGCCGGCCGGGTGAGGCTCCACCCACAACCAGGCGGCACTTGCCTGGCGTCCGGTTCGCTCTGCGGTAGCGGCGGCAGCAGCTCTCCTAATCGAAGCGCAGGGTAGGCTCCCGCCTTACAATACTTGCAAATGCGGGGTGGGCTCCCGCTTTCTGCACAATGCGGGGTAGGCTCCCGCTCTTCCTCAGAGCACAGGGGAATCCCCACGCCAGGGTTCCCTCCGAAGGCAGTGATGCGCTGCAGGGCACACAGCAGCGGGGTGGGCTCCCGCTTTCAGGAGCGCAAATACAGCGGGGCAGGCTCCCGCTTCTTTTTGGCAATGCGGGGGGATCCCCACGTCGGGATCTGCCCCAGACACTTCGCAGCCCAGGGCTGCCAATTAAAACAAAACTCTCCCCTCGTCCTGGATCATAAAAATAAAGGTGCAGTGCTCACGAGGCGCTGAGGCCCCAAAGGTCAAGGGGAAAAGGCTGGGCCCAGGCAGGCCAGCTCACAGGGCCCTCCAGCAGGGAGGCAGTCCCTCATGGCGGTTCCTCCTGGGGCCCAGTAGCAGCAAGTCCCCCCCAAGTCACAAGGAAGCACAAAACATGGGGTCACAGCCCCAGTACTTATACAGCATTTTCCTTTGTTCTGCCCTTGGCACAGGGCTTTGGGAACCAGTCTCAACTGGTTCAGGGGGTTATTGGAGCACTCTGTTTACAGGGCTCCTCTTCCCCTTTGTCAGGTGGGGGCTCGGTCATCAGACACACCACAGGGGGGTGGAGCCAGCATTCACCTAGGCAGGCACAGACCTATTCAGGGTCAGGGGATTACTCCTCCCACTACTCCAAATGCAGATCTCCTATTCAGCCTAGCGCTGACTCACCCTGCCCTCCCTGGAGCCACACACACCTCACCAGCCCCTGTCACTCCAAAGCCAGACATGCAATCCACATCAGGCAGGCAGACACATAGCACACAGAAATGCCAACTTCTAAAAGTGGCATTTCTAAAATAGTGATAATAAATCTGCGCACACCATTGCGTAGCATTTATTATTACTATTCCAAACATACCAAACTTGACCACGCTGCTCCTCTCATATCAGGAATTACCACTGAAACACTTATCAGGGAATCCCCAATACATTCCTATGAGAGGGCAGCCTCACTACAGTGAGAAACCAAAATGACTGTTTGTCACTACCAGGACATGTCACACACTTAAGGTACATGTCCTACCTTTTACCTACAATGCACCCTGCCCATAGGGCTAGCTAGGGCCTACCTTAGGGGTGGCTGACATGCAGTAAAAGGGGGGTCACAGACATGGCACACACTTTAGGTGCCACGTCACAGTGGCAGTAACACTGCGCGCACAGGCCCTGCAATGGCAAAGGCCTGAGACAGGTTTGAAAGGCTACTTTGGTGGGTGGCGCAATTAGGGCTGCAAGCCCACCAGTAGCATTTAATTTACTGGCCCTGGGTATCTGAGATACCACTTTACAAGGGACTGACAGGTAAACTAAATATGCCAAACAGGTGTAGACCAATCTTACCATGTTTACCACAGAGAGCACACGCACTTTGCACTGGACAGCAGTGCTAAAGTGCCCAGAGTCCTAGAACCACCAACACCACGTCAGAAAAAAGGCTAGGAGGAAGACAAAAAAGTTCAGGGATGACCCTGCAAAAAGGGCCAAGTCCAACACAACCCCCTTACAGCCAAAACGCAGGGTAGACCAATCACTACCTTGATGGACTTCCCTGCTTTGGGCGATAGAACACGGACGCGGGCCCACAACTGCAGGGGCACACTCCAGTTCTATGCCATTCTGAACCCATGTGGTTCCCTCTGTCAAAGCTCCCAGGACCAACTTGGCTACCCCACTGGTACTCCCTAGTTGTCCGCGGCCAGGACCAGGCCCTAGGCCATCCAGATGTCTTTGGTCCTTGCCATTCCACAGAGTGGGGGGCAGTAACCCCTGGCACATAGTAACCATTCTCCACTCTTCCTTTCATCAGTGTAGTTTTAAACTGCCACTGATCCTCCAACCTAGGGTCCGCACCCTCAGGCTCAACAGAGGTCACGTGCGAGGTTTTCCTCCCCCTACCTCTCCTTCTGGGGTTCCGTACTCTCCTAGGAAAAGAACCCCCAGAACCAAAAACTGTCAGGACGCTGGAACCTGACCTCCTACACAATTCTTCCACCAGTTCAGGGCCTTGACCCTGCAACTGATCTACCAACCTGGGATCTAAACCCTCAGGTTGCACCGGGGTCAGAGGTGAGGACTCCCTCCCTCTGCACCCCCTTCCAGAGTTCAGCACCCTCCCACCTGGAGTGGTACCCCTAGAAGCCAAATTGGTCAGGACACTGCTTACAGTTGCCCTTCCCTCCAGGTCAGACATAACCTGAACCTGGCCTCCCAACCCAGGGACTAAACCCTGTGGCTGAGCACCTGCCCGGCGCACCAGGACTTCCTGGGGAGCACACATGCCCCACCAGAGGGTAACACATCTCTCATGTGTTGTGTGACAGTCTGCCTGGCACAGATCTCCCGACCCCTGTCCATCTGACAGTGCGTGAAGATCCCCCAGGACAGAAGTGGTGTCACCATGGTCACTCCTAGGAGACTCAGCCCTTCTGGCTGGCCCCTGACCCACTGGTTCTTCCACTGGGGACTCTCTCCCCCTCTCACCCCTCAATCTGGACTTCTGCACCCTCCACTTAGGAGTGGCACTGCCAGACACCAGAACTGATGGAGGTCTGCTTACAGACACTCCACGTTCTCCTAACACTAGGAGATCCCCCTCAAATGGACTACTAGTACAGCTTAGGCTCCCTACCTGGTGTTCCCTTAAGGAACCATCCAGGCCCTGAGACTGAGGTTGGGCACTATCGGGACACATCCCAGCCTCACTCCTTCTCCTAGGAGACAGGACGTGAGGCCCTACAACCTTCCCACTACATCGGGACCTAGCTGGGCTACTCTGAACCTCTCCCACCACTCTGGGCTGGAAGATACCTGAGCCACTCCTCTTAGGGTCACTCCCCAATGCCTCTTCAGAGCTTTACACATTGCCTCTGGGATAAGCCTGACTGCTTGTGCCAAGCTACCAAGGGGGTGAGCAGGGGTTATCTTCAGTGTGTAACTCCCTTGCCCTGACTAGAGTGGTGGTTTCTGCCTGGCTTAGGCGCTTGCCCTAGCCAACCAGAAATCCCATTTCTAACAAGTATCTAGAAAAACATTATTAGAAAGCATTCTTTTTCGTCTCGGTGTGGAAGAGATATCATTGTCAGAGGTAGGCAAACTACTTGCATTTTCTAACGCCCAAAGACCTCCACAAAGAATAATCATCAGCAGAATAGCAAAAAGAAGGAATAGCACTCTCCGCTGCTTCACCCATGATGACCGGGGTAAAACAACAAAACGTAATTGCTGTTCTTCATCAATCATTGGCCTGCCAAAAAGATGCATGATAGCGTAATGAAAAGATACTATTAATCTATCCGTAGTGAAACTAAACAAACAATCTTCTTTCCAGCGTCCGTTTTTCTTCTCCTGTGAGCCTCGCTGGCAGGCTCCTATCGTTCATCCACGGTGGTGCTATCCAGTACTTCTTGTTGGAGCTACACAATTGCAGCCCTTGGTGAGGAAATTCCACTACTTTCAGGATAGGATGTTCTCCCTCCTGGGAAAACACCCCAAACTTATCCTGTCCAGTGTCTCGATCAATGCACCAATCTCTCTGCCCCTGCTCTATTGTCCCTATTCTTCATCCATGAAGTCCATCCCTACTAGTCTGACTTTTCCTTTGGTGCACTGTTCCTTCGTCGAGGACGCAAATTGTACTTAACAACTCCAGAAACAGAGGGATCAAGAAACAAACATTCACTTTCAGCGGTTTGGACTGATTCGGATTCAGACACAGAAGGGCCAGCTGACTGGAGCTCTGGACTGGCCTTAATCTCAGGTGGCACTGCTTCTTTTAGGACTGCATCACTCTCCTCCTCAGAAGGTGCCCACGTTATTCTGGCATCGGAGAAAAGGATGAAACAAGGAACCTTTTCCATCTCAAAGTCCCCTATACCATCAATCCTCCACCGGTCATACGGCAGGGGAAGTGGCACCTTCTTGGTATGCGTAGAGTGTATCCAATTTTTCCGGCCGTCCACTTTGATGGCAGTGCGGGTGGCAAGGAGGATCTGATGAGGCCCCTTCCATCGGGGCTCCAAGCTGCCTTTTCGCTGAAAATTTTTTATAAGGACATAATCGCCAGGCCGAAAGTCATGGCCGGGTCCCTCTAAAGTGAATGGCAAGGCCTCTTGAATCTGCTGATGAATAGAACGCAAATTTTTTGTTAACTCATACAAATAGTCTATCAACAAGGGGTACTCTATCTCAGAAAAATGGCGGGGTCTTGGTACTCCCCAGACATTAGCGGGCCTACCAAAGACAATCTCATAGGGGGACAACCTTGTTCTTGTGTGGGCTGTTGTAGTGTAGCTCCTATTTCCTTAATAGGCTCTGCGCATTGGAATAATATACCCTATAGGTTTGACATAGGACTGAGGTCGGTATGTCCCTATTGAGTATATTAAGCTTAATTACTTGTGCCAGCTAGCTCAGAGGCCACTAGAAACTCCTTGATTAACAAGAAGGGAGTAGTTTCTGGCAGCCGCAAAACATGACAACTTTGTTTCCTTTAGAATCAGAACGTGTCCCAGAGTCGTAGAAACAATAGATAACTATTTCACTCAGCTCAATCGTGCATGCTTAGTTTTCCTCAAAGTTACACAGAAAGAATAGACGGGCGTTTCAATAAAAGGTTTATTGAACAGTCTTGTTTCTTGTGTAAGTAAAATGTGCTGTTACGATCACAAGACAGTATGCAAGATAAATAATGTACAGCGTAAGCAGTAGAAATAAATAATACTGCGCTAGCATGATCTTTAGTAGATATTCATTTACATAAATAACACAGACTAAAAAATGCGAGTACTCATACGATGCGTCTCTAAGCTAGTTCTACCCCAATGTACCTAACCTGACCTAGGTGTAGGGAGAGGTATGAAGTAGGTGAAGTATTCCCTACTATAGTATACTAAGAGTATGTTAAGCCTAGTATGCCTAGTATGCCAAGAGTCCCTCTAAGTTCTAGTCAGCTCCATGGCTTAAGAATGAGAGAGGTAGGAATCTCTTGCCAGACTCGAACTCCAACACCCCGCGAGGGAAGTCAGATCAATGGAAGCTGGACTCTCTGCGTGCAGGGATGACAGCGTCTTTTCAGTGCGTCAGGCCGGGAAACGGGCTCCTCTGAAGTCAAGGTCTCCTCTAGTTTACAAGGGCTAGGGAAGGTATATTTATACCTGAGAGGTACCTCAGAGTGTTAGCATTGACGTGAATCGGACAGCGGAAGACGTCATGAATGAACCCCTAAGGTATAACGGTTCATGCATAATAGATGAGTCCTTGAAGAAATCAATAGTCCTGTGCTAGGGAAACTCCCAAAGCCTAAGGGTTTGTTCTTCAAGAACTCGTTGTGACGTTAGGGTGGACGGATGTCAGAGACCATGCCTGTATTTGGAGTGCACGGTTTAATGCCTAAATAAGGACTGGGATTTTATGCCTATATAAGGGCAGGGCGAATTGTGCCTATATAAGGACATGATACAGGTAAGCCCATGTAAGGACACCCTAAGAGGAATACAACACCCACTCCACTTTCGTGTGTACGATAATAATAAAATGCTAAACATTTAATATGCTAAACATAAAACGGAGTACCGCATATTGCTAAAAATATTCCTTAAAAGCATTAAAAAGCATTTAAAAACCTATTAAAATGCAAAAGGTACTGTACATTTTAAGCATTGTTTTTCATTTCAGGCATGTATTTGGAAATAAAATGCAGTCTGAGCGAAATAAGCAGTAATATTTACATGTGATAGAAAATGATCGATAAATTGTTCAAAAATCAAAGTCATTTCATGTCACGAAAATTAATGAACTTTTTTAGACAAAATAAGATGACAAAGTGTCTGAGGAAGTACCGCGAAGTCTGTACTATAAGGCTAGTTTTACTTCAAGCAGATTGAATTGCCATTTAGTTCGAAAAAATGGGAAAAAATTCAATTTGGGAAGAGTTCCAAGTTTTGAAATACGAAGGCCAAATTGTTACTGCATCTCTGGAACACTGTGGGCCGAATCAGAGTCAGTATACGGGTCTGGTGTAAACATGAGATCATCTATTTCTGTAGACAAAACATCGTCCACTGAAGTTGGTGACAGTCGGAACACCTCGTGTAGTAGATTAATTGCACAGAGATGTCAAGCATCGCTTTCAGCATAGGTTGCCGCAGCAATGTTCGCGTCCGTTGTTACCTGTGTGCCTGTAGATCCATCTTGTACCTCAGCAGCAGCCGGAAGCGACTGTGAGATCTCAATGAATGCCGTCATCAGAATGGGTAGCCTCTGGGGACAACACAGAGCATGGGCCGTTATCGGGTCCAGCAGAGTATCGATATCCGTTGGCATTGCTGATGGAAATGTTAGACAGGTGTCCAACACGCATTCTTCACCGCATAGCAGGCATCGTAGGACAGGTAAGATGCAATCTTGCCAGATTGGTCTGAATGACAGGAACCACGTGGTATTAAGTTCCCGTAGACGAGTCATGCCCAAAAGCTGTACGGCACTTTCGTTCAAGGAGAGCTTTCTCCACTTCGCTCGGAGTGATGTCTGCGAATAGGCTGGCCATAGCGTAATAGCAGGAAGAGAAATAGAATTCCGGCAACAAGTGCTAGAATTAATGGTATGCCACCAAACACCGAATGTGCAAAGTTCGGGATGATTCCGAGTATTGCCTGGAAAGGTGCTAACAGACCGGAGCAGATGCTCTTAAATACATGTACAATTCCTGTTGTATCAGACATGTTAAAGATACGTCGTATCATATCCACGAAATGTATAGGGCAGTTTGTACGTATTAAAGTCTGTATCTCAGCCGAAGTCCTTGCTACTTGTAGATCATAGGTTTCTTTGGCCGAGGTCAAAGGCACTGTTTGCTGTAAAAGCATGGCTTTCATTCTGCTCAAAGTATCAAATCTTATAAAAGAGACGTTCAGCGAAGGCCATAGAGGCGACTCCCTGACTGTGTCTATTGGGGCAAACAATACTTGCATACAGCAAGTGACCCTGGAGTTGACCGTTACTAGATATGGGATGCCTGGCAACATGCCGCAGCAACTCTGATCATTCAACATGAGGTAACTCCCATTAGAAAGTTGTCCAAACGTTGGATTAATCACAGCAGCTGGTGTACCCTGCTGATGGCAAGACAAATTTGCCACAGAACCATTGCAAGCCCCGAGTAAATAAATGTCCTGACATATAAGTGAACCGCTCAGTGCACTTTTACAGTGTGTACCGCTCAAAAACACTTCCCGATCCCCACTCCAACATCTATATGTATACGGTAAATCCCAAGATGTCTTAATGTATTCCTTACCCAACCTTTCATATTTGCCTGCTTGCATTTGTCTGAGGCCATACTGAAACTGAAAAGTAGTCACAGGTAATGTGATTTTGCCATGAATGAGCCATTCTGTAGCTGGTTTTTCTGCCACTGTGAATGGTAATTTTTCCAGTTTTTCAATGCTCAGCACTGTATACTTTGCTCCTCTTTGTGCCAGTTCGATCTGTTTATCAGTTAGATTGTATTCTGCAAACAGAGCTGACGTGTTGATAAAACGCCAAGGCACATAGCCCGCACGCAAAGATTGCAGCGTCCAGCTTAATAACACAATAGAACGTAATTGAGATTGGCCTTGCTGTAACATCGCCAAATCTTGTTCTAGTATGTCGATAGCAGAGGATACAATGCCATCCAATGAATATATTCTGGAGGACAAAGTTGTTAACCCATTGTCGACCACAGAGAGGGTTTTCTCTAAATTAATACGATCAAGTTCACGTATTCGTTCTGCGGCCTCCATCTGTGACACTTTCCATGCTTCATTATAGGCAGCATAAATGCCGGCATATATGAAACGTTTTTGACGCGGTTTTCTTGGTCCAAGCAAGAATTCCCTAAGGTCTGCGTCTACTGTAAGTAAGGATAAGTGTTGTTTCACATCCTGTAGTGTAGATTTCTGCAGCCAATCAAGGCATAATTTACCTACACTGTATGTTGTTACTACCCCCGGATGCTGTCTTTGGACGTATCTTGGGTCTGGCCTATGAATAGTAAAGCCCTGAGTTTTATTCAGGAATCTTTCCTGACAGTTGTTCGTGTCTGTGGGCCAGATCAACCATTTTTTCCAATTAGGATTAGATCTGTTGAGTTGTAGTATTTGGTCAACTGTAACCGCTGCCTGTGTTTTGTTATCACCGGCAGGTGTTGGTACAGAAGGTGTTTTCATCTCTTTGATCTTGGCTAGTCCAAGACAAGATGTTTGTTGGACAGTTTCATTCAAAAACATTATTTGTTCAGGGATGATACAGGGTCTAAATAAAGCTTCTATTCCCTGCACTTGCCAATCTTTAGTACCCCAGACAGTTTTTGTGTCTATTGTGTCTTTCCATAAGTCGAAACCCTGTCTAGACAGTTGGGCAATAAATGCTGCAGAGTAAATCTGTTTTGTAATAGTTAACATAATTTTCAGTTCTGTTTTGTTTACGTTTTTATAGTAAAACGTTTCTGGATCAGACGTATTGTAACCTGAAAAATATGGAAACTTGTTAGCAAATGTTTTTGAACTACCTTGTGGTGGTGTAGGACAATGCTCCCATTGGTTAAACATAAACACATTTCTAGGGTATGCAGATTTATGCAAATAATGATGACCATAGTGGTTATAGCAATACAGCTGTTCATAGTTTGATGAACGCTCTAAATATTCATTTTTAGAAAATGCAGCAGATTTTTCTAGGTCAAACATTATGTCGTTAACAGTCTCAAAGTCCCAATCATCAGAATAGGTACTGGACGAAATTAGATCACTTAGTGAAATTTTAAATAAATGTGGAATGTTCAATTTTTCCGTCGGACCAAAGATATCAAAATCTGTTTTGTCCCACACTATACCATCCTGTACAGGAACGGCTGTGATGTTCACTGATGACAAGTCTCTTGCTTCACGATGGGAAGATTTATGTGGTTTCAAAAGTACGTTCACATCTTTTCCTTCAGTGTTCACATGGATGTATCTGCCACTTATAAGCACGCTCACAGTTGTAACCAAAGCTAGCCAGAGCAGGAAAACAAAAAGTCCAGATGTAATCCAGAGTTCAATCCATGGAGAAACCAAATAAGTCTTTTTCAGAAAGTGAAGAAAGTCTTGTACTTGCTGCTTGAGTTTGAATGATGCTGGCGTCGTTTCAGGTTCACTCGGATCTTCTGAGAATGTATCAAAGTTAATGAAATAGCCAGAAGCAGTTCTGTCAATTGTTGGAATTGCATCAGGATTTGTAGAAATCGCTGGAACCAGTTGATCACTTGCTACATTGGTGTAGGCAGGTGTATTTGGACGAACTGTTACGTGATTTTCAAGAGGGATGAGTTCCATTGCATTGTTGCCTAGTCCTTCATCTGTTACAGCTGAATTCTCGATGGTTATCAGTCTTTCAGTCTGAACCTCTTGGATAGTAGCGAGAGGAGTGCGTCTGCTACTAGGTCGGAGTCCCCGAGGCATACTATTTAGTATTGGCCACATACTGTGGTTTGATGAGGTCGATGGACACAAATATTTTCTCCTTTCTTCGAGCAAGGGGCGGCAGAAGTACTGTTCTTGTTCCTTGAACTGCTAGGACAGGTACTGGTTGTCTGTAAGAAGGTCCAAATTCCTTCTTGTCCGCAATTTTTCTCTGACTAGATCCCCAACTTTTGGAATCCAGACAGGCCTTGCTGGGACCGCCGGTTTTTCCCCAGTGGTGGTTGGCTGCAGGAATACGTTGCTTTGTTTCGTTCTTAACTCATTCAGTTCCTGTAAATAAGCCAAACGATCTTTGATATCAAACGTTTTATTTTCCACCACTGTGCCTACGTCATCGAGATCTGGTACCCACATTCTTGTCCCAAATAGGACCTCATATGGAGTGACCCCCCCTAGAGAACTTCTTGGCAGGTTGTTTAATGAGCGCTGGACCCCATAAAGATGTTTGACCCACCCATCACCTGAACCTAATACCCTAGCTGTTATAGACTGCTTTATGTCCCGGTTTTTCCTTTCCACAACCGAATTTCCCTCAGGATGGAATGGAGAGGAGTACCGCAATGCAACACCCAGACTGGCCATGGCTTCTTTGTAAGCCCGAGAGCTAAACGCAGGGCCCTGGTCAGAATGTAGCGTGCCTATTGCGTATGTGCCGATAAAGACTCGCAAATCTTTTATAACAGTTCGAGCGTCAGCCGAGCGCTGAGGCCATATCCATAGGAACCTTGATTCAGTATTTGTGGGATTGCATTTGTCCAGAAGGACGCATGTGCGTAGACAGTCTAATGCTGTCTAACAGTGGTGTCTGTACTGGGCAGCTGCATTCGCAGCATGGTGTCTGGTGGCTTTCTTGCTGTAATTTACAGTCTAAGCAGTTATTGATGAATATGTGAATTTCTGTATTCATTCCAGGCCACCAGTACATCTCTTTTAACGTCAAAATTGTTTTAGAGATCCCTTGATGTGACAGACCCTCCCCCAAATGTGCCTCATAAATCAAAGCTGCTCTACGTTCCATGTTTGGAATTACCCTATCCCCCACTCCAGGGATTCGAGCAAAAGGAACGTTGTTCGCATCAATTACATAAGAGTACTTGAGTGGAAACTTTTTTGGTAACGCTGCACTGCTACCCTTGCTTGAAGCATTGACAGCCAACATTATCTCACCGTCTATTTTTGTTTTTGAACGAGTGATCGTAGCTACGGAAGCCGTCTGAACAGTCCCCTTTGCGGCTTCGTCAGCCAATGAATTCCCTGCAACGTGAACGCCATCACGTTGATGACTCAGTGTGTGGATCACGTGAGCCTTTGGTAGTTCGTTTTTCAACTGAACTACTTGTTCCAAAAGCATTTTGTGCTTTATTGTGCCACCTTTCGCATCTTTGAAACCATTTTCAAGCCAGTTTTGTATATATTCATTATACGACTGAACACAGTAAAAGGAATCGCACACTATTAGTGTGGGGAATTCTCGATCTGTACTTTCAAGTGCCAGTTTGAATGCTTGTAGCTCAGCTCGCTGAGCTGTACAATCTCCTAGAGATTGAGTTTTTGTGACCATAGGTCTGAAGATGCCATCTCGCATGCGACCTTTAACGATTGCACACGCTGCACTGTAAGCTTGCTTACTCCCTGTGGCGGGCTGTGCGGATCCGTCAGTGTAAATTATGAATTCGTACTGATCGAGAGGCAGAATTTCAGTGGGCAGAGGACATTCTTGTTCATATTGCAGGAATGCTTGTGTTTTTAAATCGGGATCAAAAACATATTCAACATCAGTTGCAGCAAGAGAATTAACCCATTGTGTCCATCTTGGATGTAATGCTTTTGCATTTGGAATGCTTGCTTTTGTGACCGCTTCTAAAGCTGGTACTGGGGTTACAACAATAATGCGTTTCCCTTGGGCTAAGGCTCTTTCTTTTGCTACAGCGGTTTGAACTGCTGTCAGAATTTTTTCAGTTGAAGTGAAGCGCATTTCTGCTTGTGTATACAAATGAGATTTGTATGCTATTGGTATTTTTTCACCCTCATTAAATGTTAAGTAGGTGAATCCGCATTGACCCGAAATTATTCGGATCACCAGGTTGCGTTGACTTACGCGTGTTTGTAAGTGATTTGTTGCTAACATGTTAGCCTGGAGTGAACGCAAGATTTCTGTGTGTTCATTTGTCCAATTTTTGATTGAAAAATCAGGTTTGATTAATGCGTAGAGAGGTTTAACCCTTTCTGTGTAGTTTAGTATGTATGTTCTTCCAAAATTTAGGAAACCCAGGATGGATTGTAAGTTTTTTAGCGTTTTTGGAGGTTGGAGCAGCGCACATTTCTCTAGAAAGTTAGCTGCCAAGCTCTTGCCTTCACTTGAAAGCTCATATCCTAGAAATAGGACATTGAGATGGGCAATTCGGGGCTTTTTGAAGTTGAATTTGTAGCCCTCAGAGGCGAATCCCATTTTAATGGTACTCACCCTGTTCAAGTGTTTTTCCAGGTCATCGTCTGTCAGATAGATATCATCGACATAGGACAATGCCTCATTGTCGTACATTTGTAGTAACTCCGTTACCCTCGCTGAGAATAAACCTGGGCTGTTCTTGAACCCTTTTGGGAGTCGACAAAATTGACGCTGGGTCCCCATTATGGAGAATGCTGTTAAGTACCTGCTTTCAGGTGCTATGTTTTGACAAAAGAAACCATTTGAGATGTCTAATGTGGTTTTATATTTTTTACGCACAATGTTATTCATTAATGCTGTGCTATGTGCATTTTGCACTGCAAATGTTTTAGAACAAGTGTTTAAGTGTCTGTAATCCAAAACTAGACGATAGGTGTTGTCTGGTTTGGAGGCAGGAAACAAAGGATTGTTCATTGAGGAGGTGCATGTTTCAATCACCCCTTGGTATTCAAGTTGATCTAAGATCTCCCTGACCTGTTTTTTAGCTTCTTGCTTTATTGGATACTGCCTTTGTGCCGTTGGTTCATGTTTCAGATGTATTTTATGGTGAGGGGAGTCCTCATCCCATCCTACATGATTTTTATATAATGCTGGGGCCTGGGCTACTGCCCATTTCCTGGCATATGTATATTTTAGGTGAATTGGAATATGGTTGGAGAAGGCAGGCATAATAATGTCTTCGCCGTGTGGGCACTCTCTGACAAATTGTGGTGGCCAGTCTTTTTCTGCTAGAAGTATGTCATAGCCCCTTGATAGTCTTTCCCAAAAAAGTGCTTTCACCTGTCTAGGTATGTCTCCCTCCATCCGGAGTGTTATTTCATATAACTTTTGTGGAGTACTAACCCTGGTGTCTACAGTCTCAACTGTAATGTACTCATTCAAGTCCACTATCTCCAGAAGTTTCTTCAGGTTCTGGCGAGCTATTGTGACTTCTGCTGCACTGTCCAGCATTGTCTGAGCCCATTCTCTGTTCTTGAGTTGTGTTCTCAGTATTCTCGGCATGTCTGATCTTCAGACCTGCTACTTTCTTTTTGGAGAATTGAGGTTTTGTTTTATTTTTTGGAGCGTGTTTTTCTTCCTTGGATTTCTCGCGTTCTTCTCTATGTTCTGACCGTCCTCTTCTTTCCGAAGTCTGTGACGAGATCTGAAAGGGACGAGAGGAACGTGTATCAGTATCTTGATACCTGTCAGGTTTTCTCAAATTATCCCTATTCCTGAGGTTATACCTCCTTTCAGAGGGCTCCTTTTGAGGAGACCTACCTCGGGATTGAGAACGTTTCTCGTTTAAATTTTGTTTATTAGTCTCCCACCTCTTTTTAGAAGATGTAGGAGTTTGTTTAATTGAGTCCTTCTCAGGACTTTCAGATAGTTTCAGCTTCACTGGTCTTCCACCCAAACTATCTCTGCCTAATTCTGCATAAGATTGTTCAATTATTCTGGGTAGCTCAGTTTGGTGTTCTGTAACATCAAATTCCCTTAATTTTTGGCGGATCGCCACTGCTGCTGCCTCCCCTTTAATATTAGATAATATTATTGTTGAGACCTGGTCGAAATTTTTCAGTAATTTCATACCTAAATTTAGAGCAGGCTCTGCCCCGTATTCGTTTTGAATTTGTTTCAGGACATCAGGTATTACCGCAATTGACGGAATGCCATGTGTTTTAGTATAGATGGCAGCAAAGACTGCGCCCCAAGTGGTGCAGTCTTCCAGTTGTGGTGTGATCCCCATCGGTAAACAGATGGTTAGGATTCTGTGCTTCTCATACGGGCTAGCATTTGGAAATACTGCTTCGATTTGAGTAATTTTTTGAGCTATCCAGAATGGAATTTGCTCACGTTTTGTGGGCATTTTACCCATGA
Organism: Calotriton arnoldi; assembly: GCA_963921515.1. Lineage (NCBI taxonomy): Eukaryota > Metazoa > Chordata > Amphibia > Caudata > Salamandridae > Calotriton > Calotriton arnoldi. The sequence continues at coordinate 920,673 of CAWUFW010003189.1, read as the reverse complement.
CTGCGTATAGAGTCTGTGGTGTAATTTTTAGTGCAGTCCCCGGTTGAGGAGTCTGATTTGGAATGGTTAATGGTGGTTGGACTGTGAAAGTCCGCATGACATATTGGACCAATTGTCTGTATATTTTTATTAGTTCTTGTAGTTGAACAAGTAGTTCCTCATCTGACATTATATCCAGGTCAGGATGAGGTGTGTAGCCAGCTAGAATCGGCCATGTTGCTCCTGGTCTACCTAGTGGACCGAGCCTGGTAATGTTTCTGTGATGTTTTAGGGCGCCTTTAAACCAGAGCTGATGCTCCTGGTATGTTAATGGAATTTCTATATCCTCGAAAGGAATGTATTCCTCTGGTGGATCATCTTCTTTGTAGAAGTGAAACAGTTTTGTTACTGAATTTGATTCAGGAAATATTACCCATGAATAGAATACCTCTGTCTGAAAGGATTCGTGTGCCTCTATCACGAAAACTGCTCTACCACCTCTTGGTGGTAGGCCATGTTTTATGAGTTTTAGAGTGATGGCTCTTCTTAAGTTTGGATGGATGTCTATAACACCCTCCTCGGTTTCATTTAAACCGGTAATGTTAAAAGCTGCTGCTTGGGCTGGATTTGCCATAGCACCAGTGTCATTGTCGGAGTCAGGCATTTTGTTTTTTGAAAAATGTAGAACAAGTTTCAAGGAAACAAAGATAAGGTGCACAATATTTTGGAACACTGTATCCTTCAACGTTGAGCAAACCAAACAGCTAATATATAGGGTGCTTCCCTATGTAGCCGTGGCGGATACTTAACCCTGCCCACTCCAGACGTCTTTTGGAGTTTATGGGTAGGGGTCTCTGAGAGAAAAAGCACGGCTGAGTTACTCAGTATCTAGCGTTAAATTACCGCCTTACCAAACGTTGGGCGTCATGTAGTGTAGCTCCTATTTCCCTAATAGGCTCTGCGCATTGGAATAATATACCCTATAGGTTTGACATAGGACTGAGGTCAGTATGTCCCTATCGAGTATATTAAACTTAATTACTTGTGCCACCTAGCTCAGAGGCCACTAGAAACCCCTTGATTAACAAGAAGGGAGTAGTTTCTGGCAGCCGCAAAACATGACAACTTTGTTTCCCTTTAGAATCAGAACGTGTCCCAGAGTCGTAGAAACAATAGATAACTATTTCACTCAGCTCAATCGTGCATGCTTAGTTTTCCTCAAAGTTACACAGAAAGAATAGACGGGCGTTTCAATAAAAGGTTTATTGAACAGTCTTGTTTCTTGTAAAATGTGCTGGTACGATCACAAGACAGTATGCAAGATAAATAATGTACAGCGTAAGCAGTAGAAATAAATAATACTGCGCTAGCATGATCTTTAGTAGATATTCATTTACATAAATAACACAGACTAAAAAATTCGAGTACTCATACGATGCGTCTCTAAGCTAGTTCTACCTAACCCTGGGCAAAGCACTACGCTACGCTCGCGTAGTTTGCGAAGTTTGCGCTACTTCGCACAACGCGAATTGCACGTAGCACCGTGCAAACACGCGTAGCGTAGCGTAGTGCAGCGGTCATTTTTTGCTTGCTCGCGGTCCTCAACGTCAAGTTGGCGACCGCGAGCAAGCAAAATGACATCCCGGCGAGATTCTCAACGCAGGGAGGTCAGGTTTCTCATTGCGAGTGGTCGCGTATGCTCGCGACCGCTCGCGATGAGAAACTACCAGTCCGCGTTGAGAAAGCTGCCGCTCGAGTAAAAATCTACTCGAGCGGCAGTAAAAGACAGCTCGCACTGTGCAAGATGCCGTTTTCAATGATTGCACAGTGCGGACTGCACTTTGCGTATCTTCGCGTAGCGCTACTTCGCGAACTACGCCCAGGCTTAGTTCTACCCCAATGTACCTAACCTGACCTAGGTGTAGGGAGAGGTATGAAGTAGGTGAAGTATTCCCTACTATAGTATACTAAGAGTATGTTAAGCCTAGTATGCCTAGTATGCCTAGAATGCCAAGAGTCCCTCTAGGTTCTAGTCAGCTCCATACCTTAAGAATGAGAGAGGTAGGAATCTCTTGCCAGACTCGAACTCCAACACCCCGCGAGGGAAGTCAGATCACTGGAAGCTGGACTCTCTGCGTGCAGGGATGACAGCGTCTTCTCAGTGCGTCAGGCCGGGAAACGGGCTCCTCTGAAGTCGAGGTCTCCTCTAGTTTACAAGGGTTAGGGAAGGTATATTTATACCTGAGAGGTACCTCAGAGTGTTAGCATTGTCGTGAATCGGACAGCGGAAGATGTTATGAATGAACCCCTAAGGTATAACGGTTCATGCATAATAGATGAGTCCTTGAAGAAATCAATAGTCCTGTGCTAGGGAAACTCCCGAAGCCTAAGGGTCTGTTCTTCAAGAACTCGTTGTGACGTTAGGGTGGACGGATGTCAGAGACCATGCCTGTATTTGGAGTGCACGGTTTAATGCCTATATAAGGACTTGGATTTTATGCCTATATACGGGCAGGGCGAATTGTGCCGATATAAGGACATGATACAGGAAAGCCCGTGTATGGACACCCTAAGAGGAATACAACACTGTAACTCTCGTTGACAACAAAGTCAATGGTAAAGCATCTGGCCACTTCAATCCTGTACTCTCCTGAATTTTGGCCATCTTTAGCTTGAGAGTACCATTGTAGTTCTCAACTAAACCTGCTGACTGGGGGTGATTCGCGGCATGACATTTTTTCTTAATGTGCAAGCCATCGCACACTAACTGGATGACCTTAGAATTAAAATGACTGCCATTGTCACTCAAAATCAAACGGGGCAAACCAAAATGAGGGAAAAACTCCTTCAAAAGAGCTTTCGCTAGGGCTGTATTTTCTTTGGTAGGATAAGCCTCAACCCATTTACTAAATGCGCAAACCACCACCAACACATACTTCAGATTGTTCACCCGTTCCATCTCAATGAAGTCCATTTGCAGGACTTCGAAAGGGAAAGAAGGAGGTGCAAGATTTCCCGGAGGTGTAGGGGTCCCCTTCCCTGGGTTGTACAACATGCACACCATGCAATACTTCACTAAATGGGCAGCCGTCTTTGGAACATTATCATTCTGCCACACCGGATCGAGCAACTTGCAGATACCCCTAGCACTAATGTGAGCTGGTCCATGAGCCATAGTAACTACGGGGAGAACATATGCATCTGGAAACATCCATCTCTGTTTCCCTGATTTATCTATCCAACACCCATCATCATTCAATTGTGCTGTACTCTCTTGCCATATTGCTAATTCCTCAACCGTCGCTTCGCTCTGGATTTCTTTCACACTATCTAGTGTGTCCTCAAACATCGTGACTTTCGGCACCCATCTAGCAGGACCTGCTACAAACATCTTTTCCATCTTAGATCAGGCCGTCTCTTTAGCTGTTTGATCCGCAAAAGCATTTCCCCTCTCCACATCATCAGTAATTGCTTAATGAGCACTACACTTCACTATTGCCAGTTTCTTGTGCAGGGTCAATGCCGACGAAAGTCTATTTATCAAAGGGCCGTGTTGAATCTTCGAACCATAGGAGGTACGGAATCCCCTCTCTTTCCAGAGCCGCCCAAAGTTATGAGCGACTCCAAAAGCATACTGACTGTCGGTGTAAATATTAACCACTAGTCCCTGACTCAACTCACATGCCCGAATTAGAGCTGCCAGATCTGCAGCTTGGGCCGACTGATAGGGGACTCGTGATGTTTCAACTATCTTGCGCAGTGTTGTGATCACATAAGCAGCAGTTGTGGTGCCATCTGGTAATTTAAAACAAGAGCCATCGACATATAGTTCCCCTTAGGGGTCAGAAAAGGGAACATCAGTCAAGTCTACCTGTCCCTTCGTCTCCTCCTCAGTGCGAAACATACAATCAAGTATGTCTATCTCCTCACTCTCCGAAGGGAGGGGTAGTAACGCGGCAGGATTTAGAGTGGCACAGCGTTTGATCGTAATATGTGGTGCAAAAAGAGTTAGCTCACAGCCAGTCAGACGTGCACTGGTAAGGTGCTGTGTCTTTGTTCTGTTCAAAAGCGTATCCACAGCATGGGGTACCATAACTGTGAGATCAGTATCAAGAACAAGCCCTGCCGATTGTCGAATAGAGACGGCCACTGCTGCGGTCGCTATCAAACAGCTCGGGAGGGCTTTCGCAATGGGATGAAGCACAGCAGAAAGATATGCACACAGCCTCTGCTTACCTCCAAAAGCCTGTGTTAAGACAGAAAGCGTACAACCGGCCGACTCGTGTACATACAACACGAACGGCTTGTTATAATCAAGTGTGCCAAGCACAGGAGCCGAGCAAAGCGCAACCTTCAATTGCTCAAAAGCTTGTTGATATTCAAGCTTCCAAGGCAAAGGTTCATGCACATCTTTAGTTGCTAAAAATAACAGAAGCTTTGTTAGTAAAGCAAAATTGGGTATCCAATGACGACAATAGGAAGTGATACCAATAAAGGCTCGCACATCCCGTTGAGTCCTTGGAACAGGCATGTTAATTATAGCGTTAATACGCTCAGGAGTTAGTTTCCGACCCTCCTTCGACAGTAGGTGACCTAAATAGGTGACCTCCTGTCGACAATATTGGAATTTGGAAAGGGACACTTTATGTCCATGTTGAGCCAAATGCAGCAACAATTTGACTGTAGCTGCTTTACATCCTTCTTCAGTATCCGACGCAATCAAAAGATCGTCCACATACTGCAGCAATACATTACCTGGAGGAAGGGTAAGGGAGTCTAATTGACCCTTCAGAGCTTGGCTATATATACTAGGACTCTCAGTATAGCCCTGAGGAACCCGACAAAATCTAAAACTACGACCTGCCAGGGAGAACCCAAACAGGTGCCTGCTATTGGGATGAACAGGGATGCTAAAGAAAGCATTTTTCAGATCAATGACAGAAAATAATTTGGCAGAAGAAGGAATCATGGTCAGAAGAGCAGTAATGTCAGGGACCACAGGTAACTGAGGGACTACTATTTAATTAACTTTGTGCAAATCAATCACAAAACAAAAGACATCAGCAACATCATCAGGAGAACCCGGAGGCGGCCTCTTGAGGACAGAAATGATGGGGCTATTGCACACATTTGCCGCTGTCTCTTCAACAACTCCTGACTGAATCAAATCTTGAATTATATGTAACAATGCCTGTTCTCCTGCATGCAAAATCTTATACTGAGGAATACGAGGCAATATCGCATTTTCTTTAACCTGAATAGAAATTGGAGGTATTTGCAAAAGTTCCACATCTGTATCACTTGTAGCCCACAGCATAGATGGAACATCTTTAAACTCAACTGGGAGGGGTACATCTTTAGACAAGCATTGTATGGTACTAACTAGGGGTGGGCGGAATTTGCGTAGTCGCGCTACGCAAATTATCGCGAAAATGTTAAAAATCTCCGCGAGCACGCAGAACTTTCGCGGAGACGCGGAATTGCTTGTCCGGCCCGTTCGCGATGTGTTTTTGCGTGCTCGCGGGGAAATATATCGCTAACTTGCCCATGCGGTCGCTAATGGGCGCGGCCATCTTGTTTTTCACTTGTCCCGCCCGCTCACGATGGTTATTTCCTCTTTCGGGTTGCGTATTGCGTGCTCCCACCCGTTCGCGATGAGTAGTCCCTGTTCGGGGACGCGTATTACGTGTTAGCGACGCTTTGTGCGTGCTCGCGGGAGAAATATCGCGCAAACTTGCCCACGCGGTCGCAATGGGCGCGGCCATCTTGTTTTTCACTCTATTGCTATGGTTCTGGGCCTGCTTTTCTATCCTCCCTCTATCTTTGCAATCCTTTGTTTCTGTACACTTTTTAAAAATCTTTTTAATTTATTATCTATTTCTCTATTTTCCTGATTCTATATTTTGACTTTTTTTCTACTTTTTGTGACTTTTTTTTACTACTTTTTCACTCTTTTTCTATAACTTGCTTTTTTCATTTCTTTTACCCACTTTTCGAATTCCTCCTTTTTCTTTTCCGCCCCCCCCCCGAGTCCCAGAACCATGCCCAAGGGTGGGGGCAAGTCAAAGGGCAAGGCTGCTCGCAGCCGCAGCCGCGACCGCCTTCCCTGTGGGAGGCGGCGCCTAAAAGAGGTGAAGGAACGGGCCATATTTGGTGAGGCGGAGGTGGCCGCACTTGTTTTTTTTGTGCAGCGCCACCTCCCCTTAACCCTAGCAGCAGGCGGCAGGCCTGGGTGTGGGTACGGGCTCCGGGAGCGTCGGCAGCGGGCAGTGTTTCGCTGCTCTGGTGTCCGGCGCACCAATAACCAGCTGATGCACCGGTGGTATGATATCCTGGACTGGGAGCAAGACCTGCTGGACCTGCTAGGAGTGGAGGTCCCGGGGCTTGGTGAGTAGCTATTTAATATTACTACTTTGTGTTCCTTTGCTCTGTGTTATATATTGCGAATATATTTTTTTCCCCGAACAGCAAGAATGCTGCTGTTTACATTGCAGGTAAATTAAGTTTAAAAATCTTCTGTAATTGTTATGACACAGGTGCTCGGCGCTAGTAATCTTACTTGTTTGCAACTTTGCGCTCGCTTGGCATGATTATGTAAGAGTTTACTTAGTTTAGAGAACTTAAGTTAGGTAATGGTAGAGAGACTCTAGTCCTTCCTTTGTCCTCCTGCCACTAAGAAGAGATAGTGGTGGATTGATAGGTGTAGTTACTCATTAGTAGGTAATTTTTTAGTGGTCTGCGTGACGCATCCTCTGTCACGTCACATACGTGATGGTGAGTGCTGCTTACCCCAGTCCTTAGTAGAACCTTTTGTAGTTTGTTTAGTGTGTGGTAATAGGCTTATCACTAGCAGAACATCAGCAGCAACCAACAAACAATTTGGTGTATGGTAAAATGTATGCATGTGTCCTCCATCTATGCATTTTTGAGGACTAAAATAAATGAAAATGCAGACTTAGTGAACAATTGGCCCGTCTGGAATAGGTGGCTAGGTCAGGTGGTACTTAGGCTTAGTTAGTATTCTGGAATCAGAATGGAACACTGGATTAGTGTTATAAATAAATAATAAGACGGACCGCGAATCCCGCAATACTAGTCGACCAGATTAGATAGGTCAAATTGTTGTAACCATAAATGTTTTTTTGAGCGTTTTTCAAAATATTTTATTTGTTTCACTTTCACACCAATCATCCATGTTTGTCTCTTTCTTTCTTACATCTTTCATGACCAGCACACAGGGGCAAGAAGATGGGGTTGGAGTCGGCGGGAGCTGGTGAAGATGCCTCCCAGGGCCTGGGACGCTCCTCTACCGAGGGCTCTGCTGCTGGCCCCAGTAAGTCCTCCTGTTGTTAATATTAATAATTATACATCCCTAACTTTTACTGCACCTTATTTTTTCCGAACTATTATTTCGATTTCCTAATTCTATTTTTTATAAAATCTTCTTCGATCTAGACAATCTGTTTCTAAATTCTTGTTATCCCTGTCTCTAACTGCCTCTGCTATGACTCTCTGTACTACTACTATTAGTCTGTCTGTAGCAAAGCTTGCCCAGGTGGCCACTCTTTATGTAAAAGGTTTTAAATAAAACTCAGATTCACCAATCGCTCTAGCCACTGAGTTCAGTCCTTTGGGTTATCCACTTCTATTCTTCTTAATCTTGAGGCTTTTTGACAATTCCCACCAACAAAATGCCCAAACAGATATTTTACTAATTTTTCATAGGATACATAGGACATACTACTACTGTTGTAGGGATTCTGCACATACAGAACTATGCACAAGAAAATAGGATGTTGGTGATAGGAGGTTGGACCTTCCTCACACCGTCCTCACCCACAATCCCCTGACTGACTAGCTATAGTGTCTCAGAGTCATTAGCTCCCCGAACACCCCCGAAGATACCCAATGATTAGACAACCCAGAACATAACACTACACTCCTGACCTCTCACACCCTTTTGCTCACTCACTCGTTTAAGTCCACACCAAATACCACAGAGTCTATGTAAGTTCAAAAGGTTTATTTTCAACTAACAAGCTCTGTACGTTGTTCTATAATGCAGTATAATATGAGCCAGCACCAACAGCAAAATGCATAAGATTAAAACAATAAACATTGTTACAACTACAAGTCCATAGAAGACAAAAGGGGAAATCAATCATGATGATAACTGAACACTGGTGGAAGAACCACCCTCCCCTTGCTAGGAATATAGTTTATATAAAATTATAAATGAAGATCTCTGAGCCAATTCTGGGGGACCCCTCACCTTAGAAGAACCTAGAAGTACTGGTTACATCATAAGCTCCGCAAATCTCTGGTTTGTAGAAGGGAATCTTCCGTCTGTTATGAGAAAAATGGTGCGCGTTAGTATATTGCAAGCATTTCTCAGTCGTGCCAAAAGTGTAGCATGTTATGGCTAAGCAATACGGACTGACCACCAGAACTCCATAATAAAGTGGCTTGTTTTTGCGTCCTTGTACGCAGCGCTCAGACAGTAGCAGTACTATGAGCTCATGTGGACTCAAAGGCGTCTTACACAACAAGCTGCTAAGTAACGTGCGCAAAAATAAAAGACACAAAGCTAAAATGGTTGCATGGCTCAGGCTAACGTAGAAAAGACTAGAATGACCCTAGGGACCATGATATAACACTACTAGTGTCTACTGTACTCTAGTACCCGATTTGTACTAGTGATGTATGTTTTATATGTATGTATTTAACTTTTTTTTCAATCTTGCTAGTGAAAAAGAATAAATAGGGGGATGTGTGTATGGCATCTAAACAATGTGTAATGTTTCTAGGCATAATACCGACAACCACCAGTACCGGGGCCAGCGGCGATGGCGAAGCGGCCACAGAGGGAGCGGTAGTTGCAGGAGCTGCAGGGGGGGAGCCAGCAGCAGTGGCGGACGGTGGTAAGTTATATTCCTTATTTATTGACACTGATTACACTCGCTGCAAGGGTGTACTGTACACTGTACTGTTGAGACTTAGTAAGTAAGAAGTTGTTGTGAACGGTTGGAGAAGATACCCTTTATTTAGCAATAGCATTAGTGGCGGGAGTATTGAGTAACCAATGTCCTCTTCTATCTGACTTCAACTCAGCTGTGAAAGTTTTATGGAGAAGACTAAAAGTCAGATCAGATGACCTTGATGGATGGGTTGAACGAAAAGGGAAAGAAGGGTGGAAGGAGGAAGGGCGTGCGAGATGTAATATTTATGACTGGCAGAGAAGAAAAGGATACGAGCTTCCCCACCTGCAGACAGTAGTAAATAAAACTAAAGTGAGTCTGCGTCATGACTCGAGTATGTTTGTCTTGGGCACAAGCAGCTGACTGAGCTGGCATGCCAGCTACAACAAGGTCACGTAATTTCGCTAAACAAGAGAGAAGAAGAAGACTGGTGTACTCTGTACTTGAGTCCATAGTGCTAGTATAATGCCTGAAACTCCCACAAATGTTAGAGGCCGAGGAAGTGGTAGGATAGATACATACCACAAATGTTATGTACTGTGCTTGCTAGCGCTACTGTGCCACTATGTGTTGAATTAATTCTGTGTTACTGTTTTGCTAAGAGTATTACAACAATAGTATTTTTTTCTTTCTTGATATAGCTACTCCTTCCAAAGCAAAACCAACAAGGAAGGAGTTGGCAGCTGTGGCCCGGAGCCGGAAGCTGGAGGCCATCTGCAATGAATACCGGCGGCTGGTGGCTCTGGCGGAGGAGGAGGAGGAGGCGGCAGCAGCTGCAGCCTCCTCCAATGCCCCGGGCCCCAGCACCCAGGCCCCTCCAGCGTTTCGGCACCGCCGTCTGGCAATCGCCCGCCGCAATTCGATATCTCTCACTGCCCGCCCCTCCCCCTGTGGATGCAATTGTCGTGCATTGAAGCGCCGCGTGGCCCGCCTAGAGGAGCGAATTAAGGTCCGGGAGAGGCGAGCACGCCGATGAATGACCCTGTTGGATTGCCCCTTTTTTATTGCTTCTTTTGGTGGGTCGCAGGTCACAGGTCACAGGTCGCCCATCATCACTGGCTCTGCTCTCTTCAATTAATGTTTCGTTTATAGGTGCTGGAACACTACATGTATAATTGCCACAAAATGCATAACTTCATGTGTTGTCTACCTGCATAACTAACTGTACCCCCCCTTCTTTCTTTTTCCCTGATGTTTATATTCATGTTACTCCAGGCAATTATTTTCAGGCTTGCTTATGTTTTAGTCCTGATGATGATCCTTGTATCTCGTGTATGGATCGAAACGTTGTCGACACATAAATCACCTTATACACTACTCTGAAATGTTTATTCTTGTGTGAAGGTGCACAAACACGATTTGTTGGCTCTATTGTCTAACTACATACCTAACAAATCAATAGCCCTGCCTGAACTTCTTTTTCTTGTTGTCATACTGTATATGTCCCCCTTTTTGTTGATGCAGTGAGGGCACAGGCCTGTGTCCTACTCACATTACTATTTGTTAAAATTTTTTACAATTTGTTGTTACATTAAATATTGGACCTCTGTCCTGCTGGACACGTCATTTAACAATATAGCACTGATTGGGTCTATATTTTTATCGACCTCCCGTACTTTAGATTTCCAAGGGACCACTGTTCTCTAAAAAAACACATTAGTACCCAAGGTCCCTGGCAGACTTTATTTGGGTTCCCTTGTTTTTTTCAAGCATGATGTTTAACTTAGGCACAGCGATGTCTCTGCATGGTGATGATGATGATGGTTTGGTTTGTTTCTCAACATGCCATGGTTGTGGTGGTAGTAGTAGACACTGGCAGTAGCATTTGCAAAAAAAGAAAATGAGACAGTCAGTCGCCTGAGAGAGACTGTGGGAGGAGTAGTAGAACGAAGTACAGTACAGAAATTACTGCCAAACAATAATATGCCAAAATAAAATAAAACATAATGGTGGCGGGGATAGCCTAGTACAACAACTTAGAAACTGTAGTTGTGTCGAGTCACTCGACTAGGCCTATACTCGACACAAGCATAACCTTTAGTGCTTTGTAGGAGGATGACAAATCCAATCGATGCCGGCAATTAATGATGATGGATTAGGTTCCTTTGAATATACTGATCATGGGTGGGCAAGCAGAAGAAGATCCTCGCCCTGTCTTGAAATAGAATTAGTGTTGCTTTCCCCACATCCGCCCCAGCAAGCGTGTGATCAATTATTGGTGTACATTTAATTTAGTCACACCTCAATAAATCACACAGCCCGGGGGAAGAGGTTTAGGGTTTGATGAATGGTTGGGAAGGGGGGTTTTGGGAAAGGTTTGACAAAGAAATACAGTATGCATGGACAAACAACAAAACACAATCTTGGCAGACGACCATATCCATAAATGCGTTAAGGGAGAAAAAGGAAATGCATGCATGATGATGATAACTTGATGGTTAATGAGAAGTAGTACTTACTAACTACTACTAGTCAATTAGACAGTAGTACAGGGCAGCAGTATATTATGCAATTTGCCTTGCCTGTCTGCCCTCAGAGAGACCCGAATTACATACAGTTTCTGTTCTGTTGTACCGGGCTTACTTTTAAAGATAGCAAAGAAAATTCAAAAATAGCTGTAGGGATGAATTATTATAAGCAGAGAGCAAACATAATAATAATAACAATAACACACAGTAGTAATGATTGAAGACAAAAAATGAATCAAATTATTTAAAAGATGATGAAAGTTGATACTGTTACTGTACGTTTTCCTGGTCAAAATAGGGAGTTGCATCTCGGCATTCCTCTTGGTCCTCCCTTCCATGGATGCTCTGTCCATCAATCTTGGGTGACGCCACTGCCTGCCTGGCAGATGTAGATTCATTGGTAAGGTAAGTGTGAGTTGTTTTTCCCAGTATAGCACAGGGTAAGGGCCGGCCTGTAATTGTAGATGGAAAAACAAAAGGGATATTGATAAATCAAGTAGAAAAAAAATGCATAAATTACGGTGAAGTGCAAAAAGAACACTTTCAAAAGCGACATGGATAGTTTGGATACATCATGTCTACTCTAGTCTGTTTCCAGCATTAACCTACAACAACAACAGGACAGAGCAGGCCCACAGCACCCTTGACCCATCCTCCATTTAGCGTACATTTTTTGACAGAGTCAGACAAAGAACATATACAGCAACATAGCATTTTACAAATTAAGTGACTAAATCAATGCACCGCTGTCAGTCATACCACTACACTCGACTCCACCACTACACAGACATGTAGGTCTGCTGTGGTTGTTGTTGACTTGTTTACCTTTTTATGCCACTCATGAAACGCCCTGACTTATTCCATTAATCATCTCCGATCCTACTGGGTGACTGCGAAGATATTATGTCACTGTGGTCATCATCATGGTGTTGTCCAACTCAGTGTGTGCAGTGTACAGATTGAGTCCCCTTTCCATATTCAACATGCAATGGATCGGCCTGCAGTAGAAGTACAAATTTGTTCTTAAAAAACAAGAATAGAAACATTGCCTTGAGTTACTTTTAGGGTGTAGCTTAGATAATAGTACACAATGAATTAACTTCATGCACAACAAACAACAACAACACAAATCACTCAGTCAGCGTCCAATGCATGGCATCATTCATTACCTGTTCCTTCTCATCTTCAGTTAATGGGCAGTCTCTCTCGGCTCGGAAAGGAGCTTATAGTAATCATCATCATGTTCCACTTCTTTTGGAGGGACTCAACGAGGCAAGATTTTCTTTTTTCTTCTATTATGCTACATCCAATCATCATCTGGCTTGAGGGCAATGGATTTAGGGCGATTCAGGAGGATGGAGGAGCAGGACTCGGAGGAGTGGACTGAAATGCAGACAGCTGAAACTCATATGGCAATAAAAAGACTAGAAGGCGGTGGGGATGGATTTGTTGTGATTCGAAGTTTCGAACCAGAAAGACAGACACACAAATAAAAGTAAATAAGGGACGAAGACAGTAAGAAGTGCAAGCCTAATTTTCAGGGAAGTATAGCTTGTCCTCAAACTCTGGGGGTTCAACCAGAAGTAGGTAATCAGCATCTAACACACTACTTCCGTCACCTGAGCCGCTGTCCTCAGCTTCCTCCATTGATTCATGTATTGTGTAATTCGGTGGTATAAAGTGCTGATTCATTTTGATCATGGTTAACCTCTCCACGTTTTTGGGCGAGAGACTGGTCCTTCTCACTGTTACAATGGAACCAGCAGCACTGAAAACACGTTCAGAAGAGACACTTGCGATAGGGCAAGCCAGATAGTTTATCGCCAGCCTGCTGAGCAGTGGCCATTGGCCCCTTTTCCCATACCAATACCGCAATTGGTTTTGATCAATGTACACCTCTGTTGGGTCATCCAGATAGGCCTGGACCACCCGCTCAATGTTCAGGGGTGCTACACTTTGTTCGGCCTCTTTTGTCTTTGCATCAGCACTGGACCTAGCAAGTCCTTGCTGTAAATACCAATCCTTTAACGATTTTACTGGGGCTGATGATCCGGTTCTTGCTGTTGTCGATAGTGTTGGTGAGTGTTCTGAGCCAAACGCACTGCCCTCAGGCTCCGAAGTTGAACTTGACGCCGGATGCCCTGCTGCAGTACATGTTGTGGGTTTATGTAGCAGGCTTTTAATTACCAGCCGTTCATTTTCCAAATTACTGGCTGCCTCAGCTATCCAGGTTTTGTACCGGGCAACATCCACTTCTGAAAAAGGAATTAATGTCTTACTGTTCAGTGCCAATTTGGACCGTGGATCCAGAATTGTGGCACAAATGTAATGTTCTTATGACAAAATCTTATTTTGCACCCTTGTATTGTAAGCTAAGCGACGGGATAAGCTCTCCACCAACTCATATGCTTCTTTTTTTTCCTCTACACCTTTGTACGCAACTGACACCTCCTTCAACTGTTACTCTAGCATGTGCAACAATGGGATAGCTTGGCCCATAGTACAGTCCTCCTTGCTGACTTCACGTGTGAAGACCTCGAAAGGAAGAAGCATCTCTGTCAGGCATTTAACTAGGCACCATTGGTCCAACTGAAGGGTCATGCCTTTCACAGTAGCATCCCCTCTTCGCATGACATATTCATTGATTGGTCTGTACTGCTCAAACAGACGGTCAAGCATGTAATAAGTTGAGTTCCAACGTGTTGCCACCTCCTGGATGAGTGCTTTGACTGGCATTCTATAGTCACGTTGAATGATCCTCAGCTGCTTCCGAGCTTTAAAAGAATGGCTGAAATGAGTGCATATTCTTCGGCAGGTGGTCAGTAAGTTGCTGACTATGGCTTCTTTTTCAGAAAGTCTTGAACTATAATGTTAATGCAGTGCGCCAAACACGGGACCCTGAAATAGCAACCAAGCTCCATGGCCTTAAGTACATTACTGCCATTATCTGTGGCAACAAAACCAATCTTAAGCCCTCTTGGGCGCAACCATTCAAAGACCTTGCTGTGAAACTCTTCCAAAATGTTTACAGCAGCATGAGATTTCTCCATGGCGAACATGGCTACAGTTGCATGTTTCCGAGTAGCATTAAAAATCTCAGCTGTGTCAACAGCACCTACTTCAGATAGCTTATCTCTAACCCCCACAAAAGAGACCCAGTGTGCAGTGATGCACATGTAATCAGTGGCTTGGCAACTGGTCCACATGTCTGTTGTCAGGTGGATATTGTGAACAGCACTCTGCTGCAAAGCTTGTCCAACCAATTCCAGCACATCGTGATGTAGTGCTGGAACAGCAACTCTGGCGAAATAGGACCGGCTGGGAACCTTCCATTTAGGGCAGATGGCTGACACAAATTCAAGGAAACCCACCCCTTCCACAAATGAAAAAGGGAGAAGGTCCAGCGCTAACATTTTAGCCAGCTTCGCATTGTACAACCGTGCCGTTGGGTGGTTGCGTTGGTACTGCCCCTCCGACCTAAGCATGCTCTCAATGGTAGGCTGGATTATTTTCCTTTGTGGTGCAGCTGTTTTCTTGAACCCAGTTAGGCTCAACGTTGCACTTTTTTTCATTGCAGTACTCAGTTGCCTTGGTGTCTCAGTTTGACTCTTACTGCGGTGCCACTGAGATGTTGCTGAGGATGTGGGCGGTACCACTACACTGCTGGGGACAGGGCTAGAAATGTCTCCCTCTTGTTCACCTTCCACCGCGATCATATCTTCCCCTAATTCTTCATCCCCAATAACAGCAATGGGTTCAGTTTGACTTTTTTCTAAGCGAAGTAGGTGAGCCTCCCACTGGATACTGTGGTGTATTTTGAGATGACTTATTTGGCTTCCGGTACCATAGTTTGAACCAAGCTTACCCCGCCTAACAGTCTGTCGACAAATTGAGCATATAGCAATGTTCTCCTCCTTACTGCTAACCGAAAAGAAGTCCCAAACTGGGGAGGAGAACTTTCTGGCACTGCTGGATGTGCCACTTTCAATACCAGATGAACTGGAGGGTGGGCCTGTAATTTGACTCTGTGCAGTTACACTACCACTTCCTACTGAGGTGGTGGTTGAGCTGGATGTAGGTCCCTGCCGGGACTTTGCAAATGCAAATATGGAAGCTGGAGGTCGTGTTGGTGTTACCTATGTTGGTGGTATCCGTGCTACATCCCTCGCATCGATTTTGGATAGGGTAAAAATGTTGGTCTCCATCTCCTTTGGGCCGGGAGTGATGTTCGTGATGACTGGCTCATCATCATCATCATCCCCCTCTTGTACATCTACCTCCATAACTCTAAGGCTTTCTGGAACCTTCCTTTTCACTAGCCTTGTCTTGTGGCGTGCATCACTCTCAGACTGAGCTGGTGGCTTCCAAGTGGCATCTCGATCATCAGAAGCAGGGCTTGAAGAAGAAGATGATGGACTAACCCTCCTTTGCCTTGCTGGGGGTCTGGAAGACAATGGATCTTCTGAAACAGTGGCTTGCTCCTCTTTGTCTGCAGGAAGCTCGATTTCCTGAAATGCCCCTACTTCAGGAGGAACAACTACTATTGTGGGCTGTTGTTGTGGCTGTTCTTGCGGCTGTTCTTGCAGCTGCTGCTGTTCTGGCGGCTGCTGCTGTTCTTGCGGCTGCTGCTGCGCCTGCTGCTGCCCACTTATCTGCTGAGTTTCCACCTGCGTTGATTGTGTACTACTTTGCGATAATGACATTTCAACATCGCTGCTCGTTAGTAGACTGACTACCTCTGCGACACTCATGGGCTTGGGCCTAGGTTGGTGGGGCTGGCCCGCTGATGCGAAGGTGCTGCTCCCAGCTTGGTCCCCGGACAACGCTGCTGCAGGCGTAATTTTTTTCCCCCCAAAAAACACCTGGGGCGGCACCCCAGTCTTGGTAAGTGCCACTTCCTTTTTCTGTTCCTTCTTCTCACTGACAACTTTCTTGGTACTGGAGGACCTGTTACCTTTCTTTGGGCCCATCTTCTTCAGATGTCAGCAGGACGCAGGTCCACAAGTTGCAGAGATGTCTGTGGTCACACGTGGACGTGGCGTGGTGCGCAGCAGGACTTCTGTCTGGCAGTACAATGGGTGATGTTGACACCTCCTCCTCTGTCTTTTTGTGCACCTAAAAGCAAAGAAGCCAGGAGAAGAACATCAGTGAAATGTTGCATTTATTGTTGTGGTTCAATTACTACTAGTACAAACAAACAAATAAAAGATATAACTTAGTGTAGCCATTTGTGAGACTTTGTCAACAAGGGCTTTCATGGTATACTGTGTACACTACACTCTCAGGAAGGATAGGAAAGAAGAAGAACAACAACAAAAATACAAATGTAATGGAAGTGGACCCTGTTTGGCATTTAATTATTTGCTCATCACATCATTCAGGGAGCTGCTGCTGGCAAAGGGGATGGATGGAAGCAGTAAGCCAAGAGGAAACCCATGCAGGCCTATATGGCAAAAGCAGCACACTTATATAACTCCCACCAGAAATGGCCACCAGCCACATGGACACTCAAATCACAAGCAACAAGCAGGAGGCCTGGAAAACAATGAACTGAAACAGGCCTATAATAGCCAGGCAAACGATGCATGCTAAACCACACTGCTTTGCCTTTAATGCAATAAAATGCAAAAACGAAAATCCACAGGGCTAAACAAGGTCTGCAAGGTACACAACAACACACCACACACAACAAAGGCATTTATTTAACACACACCCAAAAACAGAAATACCCCCAAAAATACACATTTTGCAATTCAATCCAATGTCATCCATGCCCTAAATGATGTTTGAAATAAATTCAACACACACCAAAGGAACAGTTGCTTCATCATGCACCCACCCATGACTAGCTCTGGGCCAACTGGCTACCCACAAAAATAAAAAATAAAAATAATGATAAGTACCAAAATTGTAGTTGCAGCAACTGCAATGCCCCAATCAAACAAACAACAACACCAACTTACTTGTAAAATATAAAATCCAAAAGTCCTCAAATCCAATGATAATGATGCAGCAGACACAAAGAGTGATCCTTCCAGCTCAAATCCAAAGGAAGAATGAACAGGAGATGGACAAAGCACTGGGAGGAGCCTGCTGGACAGGAACAGGAAGTTGGAGACTCTGTGGCACTTCCTCCCTCTCCCCAAAAAAGGACTCCTTGCACAGCCAAATGTCAATCTGAGGAGTTTTTTTCATCCAAATCATCATTTACAGAAGGTTTTATGCTGCTCGAGATATTATTCTTCTCCATATTGAAAATTTTGCGTGTTCGGGATCGTGAACTTCCACCGGATGTCGGATGGCACGTCCAAATGACGTGTTCGTGCTCGCACGCTCTCTCTCGCGGTGGTGAATGACGTGTTCGCGATCGCACACTCTCGCGGTGTCCGATGGCACGGCGAATGATGTGTTCGCGATCGCAAACTCTCGCGGGATAGCGCGATCGGCTACCAACATCTCGTGGCGCACGCGAACGATAGGAAAACACGTCGGCGAACGCAGGGATCCCAGTAAGTCGACCGCGCGCGCGAGAACGCATTTTTAAAGCGCGAACAAGAAAAAAACTCCGCTACGCCGCAGATCGCGGAAATTTCGACATTTCCGCGTTCTCCGCAAAACGCGAAAATGCCTAAATTTCGGGGATTTCTGATGCAATCTACTGTGATATCCAATCAGTATAGTAACACTAGCAAAAACCTCATTGGGAGCCATGCCCGCATCATATACTTGGTCCCTAATATCGTAAACAGCCTGTGGTGCAACACCTTTAAAACACTGTTCCTTTAGTCCAATCAATGTGGCCGACATATGTTTAAGTGCATGTTGCTGAACAAATGGCTCATAATCCTTTAACACACTCCAAACATCCTAAACACCATAAATAGGACTACGGGCCCACTGGGCAGCCTGATTTGCCACCACATTTCTCTCCACATCTCCCACATCAGACCAAATCAACACCCATCCTAATCGCTCTTTTGCAACTGCCCCAGATCCTCCGACCTGATCACGCACCGGTGTCTCGGCATCTAACAAGGGGGGTAGGAGTAAAAACAGGGGCCAACATACTGGTCGGAGAGGGGGCATCAAGGTCAATATCGGCTGAGTAGTAGGTGACTGTGCAGAAGAAAGTGACATCGTAACAACAGGGGTAGCAGGAGGACCGGCAGTCGCAGTGGCTGTGGGGGACGGAGCCACAGAAGAAACTAGTGATGCCGAAACCAAACCGCTTCGATCAATACCAGGTACAACAGAAACAGGGGGGCAGAGGCAGATGACGAGGCCTGTGGAACAACAGGGTATATTCTATTCGGGGCATAAGGGGGAGGCAGTCTGTCTTCCAATAGCTCTTCCATAAAAGTGTCTGTTTCCTCTCTAGTAACATAATACTTATCACATTGCAATCGAAACCTCCTATCTGCACATTCCATACCCTCTCCACTTTTTCCTTATCATGTGCCACCGCTTTCTGAGTCAATGTCTGCGTTTTCTCCCTACGTGCCTCCCTTTCCACCCTCAGCCGTCTTTGTTTAGCTTCCTTCCGCCACACCTGAAGGTAATCAAACATCGACTGCCTACTACGCTTAGCAAACAATTTTTCCTCCAAATAATTCAATTTCTGTTCATCAAAGGTGCTTGTTTATGGCCATTGCAATTCAGCGTTGTCCCTGGTATATTTGTGTCATAATGTACTAAATATAATAGGGCCAAGGCCGTACTTAATATACATATCATAATTCGGTGTGCCCTCTGGGGACGCAGGTTGCTTCTCTTCTAATTGAGCATCAGCAGAACAACAACGACATCCCAAACAGCACAACTTGCTAAAACAAGGCATTCTTACACACACACACACACACACAGCGCACTCAACCAAACCTCACAAACAACTCTTCCAAAGCAGGCCAACAGACCCCTTCCAACAAAGTATTGGTACCAAATACAAACGTTCAAATATTCTAAGCGCTTAGTCCAAAGCGATCCTCAGATTGTACCAAAATCAAACAAACGGTGCACCATGTTCACAAAGAACCCAAACAAATTCAAGCGCTTGTTACAAAACAGTCCGCAGACAGCACCAAAGTGAGGCAGGCTCAAGCCCCAGACAATTTCAAAAGTAAGCCAAATTCACTGAGTTGCCTGGCAGGGTATCCACAGACACCCTGTATCTCTGAACGGTCCGCAGACCTACCAAGTTCAAACAGCTAAGATGGCGCCATATTTACCAAGAATCAAGACAAACTCGCCTGGTGCACACAGGTCAAACAAAGTTATTCTCCACTGCCGACTCTTCGGACCAAACAATCAAATCCAAGGGTTTCGCAGTTCAGGACCCCAGCGAGATGACCACTAGACGAAGAGCCGCCCGATCAGACAGGCGGGGCAGCCGCAAGAACCAAGCTCGGTCGTGTGGGGATCCCGATCCGCCCATCAACCGGCCCCGACCTCCACAACCCGATTACAGGCGAGATGGGTCAGCTGGTGGAGTCCCTGTTCGGGCCCCAACTGAAGGAAGTGACCCAAAAAGGGCCACCCGGGTCACTCACGACCACCTCCTCTGCCTTCCTACAAATGAAGAGTTGGTCAGACAGTAGAGAATACAAACCAGATATTTATTGAGATTACACTGCAGTGGAGCCCAGTCTGACCAGACTCTTGGGGTGACTGTCGAGGGACTGAAGCCCGTAAGCATACAATTACATTATGTACGTTTGCAAAGTCCACAAAGGCACGCCAACTATGGAAAAACACTAGCAGGTGTCGTAATGCAATGGGTGTACAGAGCATAAGTTTCGATTCTGCAGCTGGGCACAGGCTATCTACTGCCCAAGGTCATCTGGCTTATCCTCCCTACCAGACGGGTGGGAGAAAGGCTCCATCTAACAAGAAAGGTATGTACTAACGAGGATACTTGCAATTATTAGAAGGAAAAGCTCAACCTTGGGAAACGAAACTTACCAAAGACCGTTTCTCAAAAATAACTAAGCAGCAGTTTCGATTATAATACAAAATGGCGTCCGGATTGCAAGATGGTGTCGCAAATGCTAAAATATACGGACAGAAGGGCTTTCCATTATTAACAGATATTGGCACTATTAGCCCTGTTACCACCATTTTCAAGGTCATTAATAATTCACCAAAAGTCCTTGATGTTATTTGATTTGCTAACATAAACAAGTTTGTTGTATAGCTCCTTGAGATATGCCCTTTTTGCCTTCCATAGCTCTTGCTTATATGGCCTTCTTAAGCATTTCAGTTTTTGTTTTCGAGGAGAAATTATTAACAAATGTTTCTGCCGACAGACTGCCCATATAGCTCTATTAAAAGCCTTCTGTTGTTGGTACAGCTTAAACGAGTAGAACCTGTGGTGGGTGATATTCAGTAGGATTACTCTTTCATTTGTTTCTAGCCGAAAAACTTTCTATTAAAGATTTACAGACATGATTTTATTTCTCCACCATAGATCTTTCATTTAGCATGTCAGAGCAAATTGCTTTGAATTGATTTTCCGCAAACCTCATTATTTTTGGCTGTTTCATTAACTGCCAAACCAGCCTTTTCAAATTATAGGAAGATGACACTTGATGAAGCTTATTAGATTTTGGCAAACGATGTGCAGGTACATTTAATGTTAACACTTCAGGATTATGGTCGCTTTCAACCCATGGTATGACATAATACTCAATGATAATGGAGGCCAGGTCCTTGGAAATTATTGCATAGTCTATTATCGAGTGATGCTTTGTGTTTTTGAAGGAAGGCACTGTTGTTAATTAATTTGGGGATTTTTATTCAACATTGATAGGCCTAGTTTATGTAAACAATCGTGACAAGACTGAGCTGTGATACAGCTTGATTTTTCAGGTGATTTTATGGAAATTAAGTGGGTACTAAAGTTGCCAGAAATAATTTGTCTTGCAGGTGGGTATTGATAAACAAGTGCTTTTAGAATTTCTCACAAGGTGGCCAGCTGGATCGTTTTGGTAGGTCTCTTTGTACTCAGATAAATGTTCAAAAGAATCACTGGCGACTAGAAATGTAATTTTACACATTGGAGCCAAGTCAGATGCAGATTAATCTCTTGGGCCTTGGAATCCAAGCCTGAAGCTTTATATATTGCGAGCCCTCCATTGGCATGGCCTTGTAGAGATGTACGAGTGGCTGGATTGGTAAATTCTTCGTAGCCAATAATTGGAGTATTTTCTTCCATCCATTTTTCCTGGAACATCAATATTTCAAAGTTTTGAAAAAGATATTGTGTCTTGATCTTCCAGCAGCCTTGCAAGGCCATGCACATTCCAGGAACATAGATTTATGGGCATTTGAGATTTGGTAGAGTTAATCAACCATCAATCCTCTCCTTCCAATTATGGGGCATATTATCAACGTGATTATCGCCGCTTTAGCGGGACTTTTTCCCGCTAAAGCGGCGATAATTCAATCGCCCTATTAGCAAGCTGTCGCTAACTGCTGTTTAGCGACAGCTTCTAGGCGATAGCGACCGGGTTGGGTGCCGCTTTGCATGCCAGCGATATTTATCGCTAATGGCATGCAAAGTAGGCGTTCCCAACCTAAAAGCGACTGGAAACAGTCGCTAAGGTCGCTATCGCCTATTAGTGAGGCAGGGGAGGTGATTAACGAACCAGCGCTAAACACGTTTAGCGCTGGTTTGTTAACGCCTGGTCCAAACCTGACTTAGCCATGTAATCCAATGGGAGGTGTATTACATGGCTAAATCCCCCTCGCCCTATCACCATGCTAACACTGGTCACAGTGCGAATATCGCTTGTTTTCAGCGATATTCACACTGTTCTCCAGGGTTTCTATCGCTTTGGAGATAAGCGTTGCTGATAGCACGCTATCTCCGCGATAGAAACCTGCGATAGCCTGCGATAATTATCCTAGCGCTAACTGCGCTAGCGATAATTATCGCCGGTTATTGCTAATAGGCCCCTATGTTTTTTGTCAACATTGTTGGAAGGCAGGCCCAATCCTCCAGTAGAACTTGCCTCTTAGGGGTTTGCTCACAGGTGCGTTATCCTGAAGTGTAAGGCCTGAGATTTTTGTAGGATTTAAAAGGGGGCCAATAGCTCCACGTAGCAGTGGAATATTTTGTTTGGAGCTCTTGGCTTCTTTGTTGACACTGTGGGGATTGGTAAAGTTGGGTTATTCGAAATGGCACATTTCCTAACTTTAGTTTCCCATTCTGAAAAGTGTGTTCTGCATTCAAATACTTTGTACGCAATGTTGGTGTTTGACCATGTAGTGCAGGTATATTTTCATGAATGGTTGGAAGAATCTTGGGGCATATTAGCAAGGGCGTTATCGCCGCTTTAGCTGCACTTTTTGCCGCTAAAGCGGCGATATTGTTAACGCCCTATTAGCAAGCTGTCGCTAACAGCTGTTAGCGACAGCTTAATGGCGAAAGCGGCCGTTTTGGGTGCCGCTTTGCATGTCAGCGATATTTATCGCTAATGACATGCAAAGTAGGCGTTCCCAACCAAAAGTCAACAGAAACAG
The DNA here is from genome assembly GCA_963921515.1 of Calotriton arnoldi. Classification (NCBI taxonomy): domain Eukaryota; kingdom Metazoa; phylum Chordata; class Amphibia; order Caudata; family Salamandridae; genus Calotriton; species Calotriton arnoldi. Next base: position 897,728 of record CAWUFW010003189.1, on the reverse strand, counting down.
CCGCTAACACAACTACCCCCTATTAGAAATGCGGCCCCGGACCCGGGTAGCGATGACAAAAGTCGCGCTAACCGCGGTCATCGCTGGTATTTTTACACCTGCTCCAAACAGTACTTACCCATCTTCACAATGGGAGGTGGATTGTGGGGCTGAGTCCACTGTGGCATATCATCAAGCATTCCCCTATCGCTGCCCTATTATCGCTGGATTCCATGCGATTAACTGGCATTCCAGGGCTATCGCTGGATTAATTATCGCCTTGGAGATACGCGTTGCTAATAACGCGCTATCTCGGCGATCAAATCCAGCAATAGCCGGCGATAAAAAAATAAGCGCTAAGCGCGCTTTGCGATATTTATCGCAAAGCGTTGCTAATATGCCCCCTTGTTTGAATTGTACGGATTCAAGATCGTCAGATGTAAGGTGTGAAAGCACTGGAATAGAAGCTATTAATTTAAATATAGTACTATGATTAAGGATATTGTGCGGTGCTTTGGATTCATACAAAGGATGAAAAAGGATCTTGGTAGTGTTAGAAGTGTAACTAATCTGACTTGTACCTGCATATTCCCAGCTGGAATGCTCCATTTCTGTACTAGAGCCTTGTGTCATTGGGCACATCAGGGATCCTTTACAGAGTGAAGATGATTGTAAGTTAACAGGATTTCTACCACTATCAGTTGAAGATCTTTGAAGTTGCTCAGTTTTGTTTGCATGTGAGAAAATACTATTTGTTATTAATTCATTCTCATTCACAATATTTTGGTGTGGTGCTGTGAGTACCTTTATTTGACAGATCTCCTTATTTGTAGGTAGGAGTAACACAGTAAGGTAAAACAGTAATACAGTAACATTTCCTCTGTTTGGAGCCCTGGGTGATAATTAATCAAGTTTCCCTGGCTATGATTTGAAGGAATGTCTCCTGTCACCACTGCGTTAGATTCAGTCTGTTGGTTGTCCTGGATGGTAGATTTGAAAATTGGGTATCATGCCTTTGGCCTCTCATCTGACATTACGGAGATAACTGGTTTCTCAACTTTATTCTGCGCCTTTCTTAGTCTTTACTGGCACTAATGTTACCCCTTTTACGTTGGAGCAGTTTAGTGAGATTGAAGTGTTTAATATGTGAATAACTTCGCTTTCTGACTCCTCCACTAGTGACACAACTTTGACCACTTCAACTTTTTCGATCACAGAATCAATTTGAGCATTGGATGATTTACCTGTTTCCTCTGAGGGGATTTTAACGCTTAGAACCAGTTGGTTGGTTTGTACAGTTGAACCATTGTGAATTTTGACATACGATTTGTCTTGTACGAAGAGTTGGAAGAGGTATTGCTGCAGGCTTAGTTCTTTGACGAGACGACATGTTTTTAACTTCAGCCACGAGGGCACCTACTATTTTTGGAAGGTCTGAAACTTTATCTAAGATACGAGCACAAGTGCATGTAATTTATTTGGTTGTTTGTGTCTGATTGGGCTTTTACAACTAAGTTGGTCAGTTTAAGTAATTTAGAATCTATCCCTGCAATGTAGAAAGCAAGAGTATAGAGCAGCTCTACTTGTATATTTAATCTGTCAGAATGAAAATTGAATCCCACGGTTATTGCATCCATAGTGCTAAGCATATTTCCCCATATTCCAGTGTGAACCTGAAGGAGCTCTTTAGGGGATTTGACGCCCACAGGGTTGCTTACTTCTTACTTTGCCAGAAAGGAAAGATCAGCTGACTTGAGTGAATTGTTCATAGAATCCAAATGATCCTCATCTGTGGGGCCTGACTCTGGAAGTAAAAAATTGTCAATATTTATTTTCTGCAGAGTGAGAGTCGGTTTTAGATCAAGCTGTTTTCTTCGTATTATGGGGACTGGGCTAAAATGATTTATATTGGGCTTCCCTAGATCAATCAGTGCCTGTTATATCCTGAACACAAACAACACTAGTTTCACTCTACTCGTTTAATATTGGTATTGGTGGGGACAGCACTGGGGTTATAACAGCCTGTTGGTTTGAATAGAGATCTATGACAGATTTATCCACGCCTAGATCAAGACTTGCCATGTCCTGGGCGATAATAACGACTGGCATGCTGCCTTCTTTCACTGTGACATTCAGGGGATTTTTCTGTCCCAGTTCCAACTGCAATGCAACCCTTGGCTGAAGGGGGGTTGAGGGGCAACTCCCTGAATTAATATGGACTTGTGCCTTTACAACCATTGTGTGAGAGCCTAACTCAGTAACTGGTATTGCAGCACTATCTAAGGTTTGTTTGCTTATATTGCCGACTGAATTATTTTCGGTTGTTAAACTGCTTCCAGGGACCACTCCCTGAGAGGTTGAATAGATACTAGCAGTGGGATGTACCTCCATGGGACTTATCGCTGACGTATTCGAGATATTTGGTAGCATTCCATCCACTTTTAGTGAGTTTTCTGGCAATCTAAAGTAGTCCACTATGAAGGGATGAGTAGCAGCACCGCTATTAAACATGAGTGAAGCCCCCATGCCTTTAGCCAAGGAAGTCCCCTGCCTTGTAGCTGTGGAGGCATTTGGGTCCTGAGAAGAGACTGTACGCTAAAATAGGTTTTTCCATCTTTATTCTTTTCCGCTTTTTTAGGTGCCATCTTTATTCTTTTAGGTGTTGTGAGGTTCCCACTGGAGCGCCCAGACCTCCTTATTAATTCCAGCAGCATCGCAGAAGATGAAGAAATCTTTGGTTCTTACAGACTTTTCTGTCTTGCTGAAGGATATGGATGTGCAAAAAAGTCAGGGGAGCTCATGTGGAGCCTGCAAACTGCACCTGGACCTGGCCAGGCCATCTCAGCTTCCCCACGGCTCAATCCTACGGTTGCAGTAACTAATACTGCCACCACGCCAATATAGATCCTGACCCTGTAGACCTATCCTTCTTCAGGAGATGCTGCTTTGTCTTGGGAGCCTCTGAAGTACCTCTGATGCTTTTTGCCACTTTTCAGAAACCATCAAGGGCCATCGAGTCTTACAAGACCCTTAGCTAGGTTTTACCGCAAGGCCTTATCCTGGTTCGATCTGGGTGGACTAAGTGATCTTGATGGACTCAGGTGATCTGAATAGTTGGGGGGATATAGGCACAATCAGGGGAATATTGGCATAGTTTACACAGTTTTTCAGAGTATTCTAAAACATGACCAGTGCTAGTCCCACTAGCCTTTTGTACAGGAGCCTAACTTTGCTGGGTACACTGCTGGCTCCCGTTGCTGACCTCCGCAGAGCCCCCTCCTTACCGACTCCCGGTCCTGCTCGCCACCCTCAGGCCAGACATTCAGATGTCCTGTGCTCACCCCGTTCTCCTCGCTTTCACCCTGCCAGTGTTGTTGAGGAGCAGGCGGGGGTGTCTTAGTGGGGTCATGGCAGCGTTTTGATGGCTTAATGATGTATTGATGGTTCGACAACCCGGAAAAGAAGGGCAGTGGTCAGGGATAATGACGGCCTCGTGGTAAGCCTCTCAACTACCAGCGAAGCTAGTCTGGGCATACAGCAGGCCGGGTCAGGCCAGGTCGGGCCAGGGGAACAGCGGCCAGCTGGCAGAGCAACTGCAGGGCCAGGTCGGACCGGGAGAACAGCGTCCGGCAGAGCAACGATGGAGCAAATAGCCCTCGTGACTCGTGGCACCTCCTCTTCCTCCTTGTGCGCGCTGGTGTGCTGGTGAGCTGGGGTACTGCATCAACACTGATCAACCTCTCTGTGAACACCAGTAAAGGCAGGATCTGTTAAATTGTATCTAAATGCTTAAAGAATAGCTAGGTCTTTAATCCTTAGCCGACAACTGAAAAACAGCTGCAAATCAGTTTAATTACCATTTGTCCCTTATTGTGGACAGCAGTGGTTTCTTTAGGCAAGCGGGGGAGCATCGACCCCCCCCTCTGCTGCAAGCCGCACTAAGTGTTGATAATAAAATGGCAATGATTTCATTGCCATTTTATTTATAACACTTAGCGCGGCTCTCAGCAGCCTCCAGCCTGCCCCCGTGCAGGAGAAATGGGGGCGTGTCCTGACTGTCCTCTGTTGCCGATTGGCATCATGGAGGACAGGCCAGACACTGCAAAGTACTCATGCCAGTTTGGCCAGCTGTCTTATGACGGCCTTCCTGACATGCACACTTTGCAGCTCTCCACTCAGCTTTCTTAGACAGATGGGTGGAGAGCAAGCATAGGCCACCAGGGCCTGGAGGAACGTCTGGTGCTCCTCTCATGCTGGTTAAAAGCATAAGAGCAGTGTCTGGCTTGGTTAGGGGAACTCTTTCTGCCACAGACTGCAAGCGAAGACTAAGGAGAACGCCTCATAGCCCGTGGGTAAGTACAACTTACTTTTATTTCAATTACATGTGTAAATCATGCTGTTGTGTTTAATTTTGGGCTTTTGGATGGAGGGGTTGTTTGTATTTTGGTTTTTGGAGGGAGTTTTTTTTTAGTTTGGGCTTTTGGAAGGAGGGTTTGTTTAATTTTGTGTTTTTTGGAAGTGGTGGGGCACTTTCCTTGCGCCATCACTTTCAAAGGGTACCAGCCACCCCAGATTGTAGGTAGGGCTGAACTTGGTGAGGTAATGACTGCAACTGATAATACCACGGGTGTGATAATCCTTGGGTATTTGAAATACCTCACATTCCGAGTTGAAACTCAGAAAATGGCGAATTGTGTACAAAAATATGTAGTTATTACTGCATTTATCCGAGTTTCTCCTCACTTTTCCTTTGGTACATTCCGGCAGGTTAGACTTGCTGACATTCACCAAGGGAAAGTTTTGGGGAGGGTTAGGTAATTACTGCATTACCCCTAATTCCGACACCTGCGTAGACTCCTGTTAGTTAACACAGGGTTTGGAATTTAGCCCTCTACTCATAAACAGGGCCTGGTTGTCCAATTCTTAATCGATCCAGCATGGCGGCACGTGCTCCCTTTGCTGACAGGAATGCGTCGTGCAGGTGGCCAGTGCAGGTCCGCATTCCTCGTCACGTGCCATGCAATATCTCTTGGGTAGGCAAAAGTGGAAGTAAGAAATTCAAGCTGGCGGGACAGTCTATGTATCATAGAAGGGCCCACTTTAAACAGACAGTTTCAAAGTTATTTATTTTCTCACACCGACACGAGTCTTTGACTCTGCCGTGAACGGTGTCATGGAGTCAGCATCTTCAAAGCGAGCGCGAGGATGCTGCAGTCATCATCCCCTTCCTCGCACCCCAAGCAGAAAGAACTGTGGAAAGACAGCGCACCGGACCAGCTAAGCCAGCGCTGGCAGATAAGGGCTCACAGATGACTGGATGCAAAGCAGTGATTTCGCTCCACAGGAAAAGGAATCCTCGAGAAAGACAAAAAATAGTCCTCGCGCGGCCTGCGTTTATGACGGTATAATGGGGCAAAATGGCACAGTAATTACACCAGCAATGCCCTAGTAAATGTATCAATTAAGCGTCACAAATAAAAGGCTAATTTCAGTCGGTTAATGAGTAGGTGCACCCTACGACCTGCTGCAGAGGTAAAGACGAGGCTAGTTTCTTATGTGGGTTTTCAGACTGCTCACCTTTCCTGCACCTGCCCTCGAGAAGACATCTGCTTTACGACCAGGTAATAATTATCAGCTCTCTGCGTGCTATTAAATTGCATGTGAATATCTGAATGTACACAGTGCACACCAGCAGGAGACATTTTTACATTTTTGTTCTTCATATATACGTTGTTTATAGTTTTTTTTTTCTTCTTTTTTTTGCCGCAGAGATCAAACCTCCTTTGAAATAGAAGGAGCATTTGAATCCAACCCAAAATACAGGCATGGGAGTCAATTGCTGCATGCTTTCTTTTTTCAAGTTTTAGAGCAGGTGGTACTATACTGCGGCTAAACCATCGGTTGCTGTCACATAAAGTATCTAAAAATGTTTCTACAAAAGCAACGTCATTGGAAAAAAAATACAGAAGAACTTAATGGCCTTATTAATCTTCGTCTTTAGCGCCCCTTCCGTCGTTCTGCCTGTCAAAAGTTGCATTCGAAGGCGACTTCATCTATTAGCGTTCGCGAGCCATGTTTAAAATATCTGTTTGATCTTGTGTTCAGATATGTGTAACAGACATAGCTGACTAAAATACCAAAATAAAGGCAGACATTTTAGTGGAAAGCTGGAGCTGATGGAAGTGAGCACTTGGCAACCGCAGAGAGCACGGCATGAGTAACAAGCACCCCACTGAAGACGCAAACAAAACAAAATACTGTATGAAGCAGCTGTGATTTGTTACAGGCATGACTGCCTATTGTGATGTTGCTTACTTAACTATGCATGAGACATCTGTAGGACGCGGATTTGTTCTCAGATCTTCCTACGTTGAAAGGCCACAGTATCAAAGCGGGCGAGATATCTGTATGAACAGGTGAGGCAACTTGTTAGCACCAGGCTACTGGCAAATAAAATAGAAAGATAATAATCGTAACGTACAGTGGTTTCTTCATTTTATTATGTGGAGGCAAACAGTGTGCTGTTTTAAATATCTGAAACCCAGGTAACGAAATGTATGCAGGGGATTCAATTGCCTTTTTTCAGCAATGGGACGTTTAACTTTTTATGTGGTGTTTGCTGGTTTTGGGATTAAAAGGCCACCTGTCTATTTTTTAATGTCTTTATTGTGAAATAAAGGTTCAATGAAAATTAATGCTTTTATTGGAAAACGCTTTCCTCCCTTCTATAACAATAATTTGAAAGGTTCCTATTTTAATTCACATCTTACGACCAATCTCTACTTGTAAAAATGGCTGTCCGCCAATAACCCGTCAACCACTTACAACCATACACACTACTGAAACACAAATATGATTGGCCAGTCCTGCGAAAGGCAATGTAAGTGATTAAGCCGTATATTAAAGTGGAATTTATTTAAGTTGTTCTTAAAGATCAACTGGATGTTTTTAAGTCGCCTATGTCGAGCCTTTCAAATTTAACAATGTACTATCAGACTCCCTCAAGGTTAATTCATACCATCAGTATGGAAATAAATACGTATGTTAAAAAAATGGTGTAAAATTATTCACAGTTCTGTAAAATGTGTTAAATAGGTGTTATTACTTTGTGAATTAGTCTTAAAGTTTCTCAACAAGAACCTTTCTTTAAATATATGTTAGACCTGACATCCTTAGGGTGGTCCCCCCCCAACTTTTTGCCTGCCTCCCTCCATTTTTCTGATTTAGTTTTTTCTGGTACTAGGACTCTGTGCTCTTTACCACTGCTAACCAGTGCTAAAGTGCTTGTACTCTCTCCCCTAAACATGGTAATATTGGTTCATCCCCAATTGGCATATTTAATGTACTTGTAAGTCCCTAGTAAAGTCGTACCCCCCTGTGCCCAAGGCCTGTAAATTAAATGCTACTAGTGGGCCTGCATCACACATTGTGCCACCCACTAAAGTAGTTCTTTAACCATGTCTCAGCCCCGCCACTGCAGAGACTGTGTGGGCAGTTCACACTGCCATGTCGACCTGGCAAAATAACCCTTTTGCCAGGCCCAAACCTTCCCTTTTTATACATATAAGTCACCCCTAAGGTGGGCCCTGGACAACTCAGAGGGCAGAGTGCTATGTATTTCAAAGGCAGGACACGTACTTTTAGGTTTTATATGTCCTGGTAGTGAAACACTCCCAAAGTAATTTTTCCCTACTGCAGGGTCTAGCTCCCCCAAGGGATAAGATTGGGATTACCTTATTATATTTTAAAATCGCAATTTTGAATTGGGAAGAGATAAAACCCCCAAGTCTGATGTCTTTGAAAACCTAATTTAAAATTCTAACTCATAGTGCAGTCAGATTTTAAATAACACTTTGGAAAAATGACACTTTTAGAAAGTTGGCAATTTCTTCCTTTAGCCATTTGGTGCCTGCTACCTTTCTCTGATCATTATGGGGTGGGTGGCAGCTGAGCTTTGTGTATTCCCTCTAGAAAGCCACACACAATAGAAGCATAGATGTGACTTGATGGGCCATCCTAGGAGGATGGGATGGAGGAGCCTGACCCAGCTTCACTTACACCTGAATAGGTTGTGTTCTGTCCCTACACAAAGTGCTGAATACTTCCCCGTAGTGAGCCTGGTGCCAGGGCAGGAAGTGAAGACCTCTGTGCACTTCAAAGACCTGTCCTTGAAATCTTCCCTACTTCATAGGCCCAACTGGGTATAAGACTATTGACCAAAGTTGAGAGGTACCCTTACAAATGTAGGGGACAGGGTGCACTATAGTAGAATCAAAAGGTTATCCCCCACATACCACTTTCTAAACCTTATTTGTATATTCACACATCAAGTTAAAAGCTTACACACTCTCTGGTCTCATAACACTGAACCCAAATATATGCAAAAATGTCAGATGTTTATTGTATCAATACAGTGTACATACACATAACGATAAAAACAATTAAAACAATTAAAAGGTCATTCTATTGGTATTCACTGTACAAGTCATCTCCTATATCGCCTTCATATCAATGTATTCATACAATGTCATAGAAGAAATGCAGTTTGTTTAAAAGAATCCCTTTCATTTAAATGTAACTTATTACTTTTTATACACCATGTGCAAATAAGCAAAATGAAATAGATTTTTTTTTTTAACAAAAATCACATAAGTTTAAAAATGCTATACAGCATCTAGTTGTCGACGCAGCGTTTTGGTGGTAGAGAATCGATAAACCACCTTCTTCAGGACTCTAGTTAATGACAACAATCATCTATAACAAATATACATGAAATATAATTACAAGTCTAATATACACGTAACAATTTTACATATACAGAGTTCAGTAATAACAATAACACTAATATCCAAATAAGATATCGTCCCATTTAACCAAGAACCTCACCTATTAAAGAACATCACTATTATACGTATCTTGTCTCCCACTAGATCTCCAGATGTACATTAAAGAACTAATTTGTTACAATCTTAGGAGAAAGATGGTTGATTACCTTTCATCTGATTGTCCAAGGTTAGCACTTATTTAATTTCATGCTTCTTGATTAATGTTGGTTCTGTGACAGAAACACCGCATTTAGTATACTCAATTTTATCAAAATACCTCACTATTTGATTATTTTCATATACCAGTTCTGTCTTACTTCCTGACTAATACCTATGTGTTTATCTTCAGATCACACAGGAGAAGAGTTTTTCCTCTGAATATGATGTAACCTAAAGAGTTCAATAGTATATATTAGAAAAGATACTCTCTCTTTCGGGTTTTATAGACATACCCTATATTTTTGCAGTTCTGGTTCTCACCTTTTGTTTAAAATCCTTTTTCACGTGATTAAGTTTTTGTAGTTAATAGGTAATGACTCCTCAAAATCAATTAGTGGGTAGTCGCCAACATTCTTTTCAATTTCGGTGGTGGCACCCTATATCAATCTAAAGGTGATAAACAATATCCCAATCAGGTTTTATTACGAAGTTTACCCACGTAATTTTCAACTTTCACCATTTACAATGAATTCCTCTATATTAATATTGTTACTTAGTAATTAAAAATGGGAATTAAAAGTAACATTGTTACTTATATAATGTGGGATCCAAAAGTTCTAAACACATTTGCCCCTTGTTGTAAGGGAAGCAGGATCTCCTTATTTATTTTATCAGGAAAAAGCTCACGAAAGTATACACGAGGCGTCTCATTTACGAGACCCCGTATAAATGACCCGTAATGTTTGAATTACATGCAGTCAAGATTTAGAGATCTGTGAATGTATCCATGTGCTTGTTATTCATTTACTATCACAATGTGGCTTCGTGATTACTCACTGTACCATCGCAACTGTTTAATAAAAAAAGAGAATAAAAAAAAAAAAAAAAAAAAGATTTAGGCAGAACCGCTAATGATAAAGCGGCTCCCGGCATTCGGAATCACAGTTAAGGCCAATGCTGTTGGATCTAACTGGCTAAACAACTCACTAAAATAAACGAGGTACATCTTACTAGTACCCGTATGAATGCCTCCTTCCCATTTAGATTACATGCGGTTTGAAAATAAATAAAACCCTTGAACAAAGTAGCTACAGGCATTCGTTATCTCACTTACTGCGGGCGTTGTTGTTTTCAACCGACCGATCCGGTGTCTGCTATTTACTCGAGTGAAACCGAGTTGCACGCTCAGTCCTTCTTTTATACTCATGAGGGCATCACGTGTTTCCTGTTCCAATTCGGAAAAACTTTATTTATTCTTCATGTGTTAGAGAACAGTTCCCAAAAGTATATCGATGTTACCAGCATGCTTTTTTTTGTCTTTATTCCTCAATGTTCTACTCACCAATGTGATTTAACTTTACTATTGGCCGCTATATATTTTTTTGTTAGAAAGTAAATATAATTCTACTAAATAGAACAAAGTGAATAATCCGTTGTACCATTCCTTTTCTTATTATTATTCCCACGTTTATGACAGTAGGCATCATCTCACCTTTACACTTTATGGCTATACTAACTAGTGTTGTCCAGATTCACTTTTTTCAACAACCTATTTTAATGAAAATAAAAGTACATACCTTCTATTCCTAAGGCATAATGGGCAATTAGCTTCCCAATCTTTTATTATTACTCTTCCTACATCTGTTGCAGTAATTATCTTTTCACAGGTGAAGCTTGATAGTGTAATGCATAACTTAAGGCTGTTTTGTCTAAAATATTACTCGCTCCCATTCCTCTCTATTATTCAGTCCTGATCTATATGTATCAAATTTGCTCATATAGAACTGCTCTCTTCTTTTTCTTTTTGTTTCTATGTCGCCACCCCTACTTGACCATCTGACGCATTCCAAAATCACCCATTTAATTTCTTTCACAGTATGCTTATTTTGTTGCCAGTGTTCGGTCAGTGGTGCATTCTTTTTATTGGTTCTAATAGCTGACCTATGCTCGTTTAGTCTAGTTCTTATTTCTCTGCTAGTCTCCCCTATGTACCGTTTTCCACAGGGACAAATTAACAAATAGATAACGTTTTTTTTTCTACAATTCAGAAGGGATTTATATTTATGTTTGCTGCCATTGTACTCAATACATGCGTGATTTTGGAATGCATCAGATGTTCAAGTAGGGGTGGCGACATAGAAACAAAAAGAAAAAGAAGAGAGCAGTTCTATATGAGCAAATCTGATACATTTAGATCAGGACTGAATAATAGAGGGGAATGGGAGCGGTTAATATTTTAGAGAAACAGCCTTAAGTTATGTATTACACTATCAAGCTTCACCTGTGAATAGATAATTACTGCAACAGATGTAGGAAGAGCAATACTAAAAAGAATGGGAAGCTAATTGCCCATTATGCCTTAGGAATAGAAGGTATGTACTTTTATTTTCATTAAAATAGGTTGTTGAAAAAAGTGAATCTGGACAACACTAGTTAGTATAGCCATAAAGTGTAAAGGTGAGATGATGCCTAATGTCGTAAACGTGGGAATAATAATAAGAAAAGGAATGGTACAATGGATTATTCACTTTGTTCTATTTAGTAGGATTATACTTACTTTCTAACAAAAAAATATATAGCGGCCAATAGTAAAGTTAAATCACATTGGTGAGTAGAACATGGAGGAATAAAGACAAAAAAAAGTATGCTGGCAACATCGATATACTTTTGGGAACCGTTCTCTAACACATGAAGAATAAATAAAGTTTTTCCAATTGGAACAGGAAACACGTGATGCGCTCATGGTATAAAAGAAGGACTGGCGGTGTAACTAGGTTTCACTCGAGTAAATAGCAGACACCTGATCGGTCGGTTGAAAGCTAACGACACCCTGCAGTAAGTGGATAGCGAGTACCTGTAGCTACTTTGTTCAAGGGTTTTATGCATTTTCAAGCCACATGTACTTTAAATGGGAAGGAGGCATTCATACGGGTACTAGTAAGATGTACCTCGTTATTTTAGTGAGTTGTTTAGCCGGTTAGATCCAACAGCATTGGCCTTAACTGTGATTCCGAAAGCCGGGAGCCACTTTATCATTAGCGGTTCTACCTAAATCTTGACTGCATGTAATTCAAACATTACAGGGGCATTTATATGGGGTCTCGTAAATGAGACGCCTCGTGTATACTTTCGTTAGCTTTTTCCTGATAAAATAAATAAGGAGATCCTGCTTCCCTTACAACAAGGGACAAATGTGTTTGGAACTTTTGGATCCCACATTATATAAGTAACAATGTTGTGGCTTTTAATTCCCATTTTTAATTACTAAGTAACAATATTAATCTAGAGGAATTCATTGTAAATGGTGAAAGTTGAAAATTAGGTTGGTAAACTTCGTAATAAAATCTGATTGGGATATTTTTTATCACCTTTAGATTGATATAGGGTGCCACCACCGAAATTGAAAATAATATTGGTGACTACCCACTAATTGATTTTGAGGAGTCATTACCTATTAACTACAAAAACTTAATCACGTGAAAAAGGATTTTGAACAAAAGGTGAGAACCAGAACTTCGTGAATGTAGGGTATGCCTATAAAACCCGAAAGAGAGACTATCTTTTCTAATATATACTATTGAACTCTTTGGGTTACATCACATTCAGAGGAAAAATTCTTTTCCTGTGTGATCTGAAGATAAACACATAGGTATTAGTCAGGAGGTAAGACAGAACTAGTATATGAAAATAATTAAATAGTGAGGTATTTTGATAAAATTGAGTATACTAAATGCGGTGTTTCTGTCACAGAACCAACATTAATCAAGAATCATGAAATTAAATAAATGCTAACCTTGGACAATCAGATGAAAGGTAATCAACCATCTTTCTCCTAAGATTGTAACAAATTAGTTCTTTAATGTAAATCTGGAGATCTAGTGGGAGACAAGATACGTATAATAGTGATGTTCTTTAATAGGTGAGGTTCTTGGTTGAATGGGATGATATCTTATTTGGATATTAGTGTTATTGTTATTACTGAACTCTGTATATGTAAAATTGTTATGTGTATATTAGACTTGTAATTATATTTCATGTATATTTTTTATAGATGATTGTTGTCATTAACTAGAGTCCTGAAGAAGGTGGTTTATCGATTCTCTTCCACCGAAACGCTGCATTGACAACTACATGCTGTATGGCATTTTTAAACTTATGTGATTTTTTTAAATAAAAAACAAATTCTCTGTCATTTTGCTTATTTGCACATGGTGTATAAAAAGTAATAAGTTAAATTTAAATCAAAGTGATTCTTTTAAACAAACTGCATTTTTCCTATGACATTGTATGAATACATTGATATGAAGGCAATACAGGAGATGACTTGTACAGTGAATACCAATAGAATGACCTTTTAATTGTTTTAATTGTATTTATCGTAATGTGTATGTACACTGTTTTGATACAATAAACATCTGACATTTGTGCATATATTTGAGTTCAGTGTTATGAGACCAGAGCGTGTGTAAGCTTTTAACTTGAGGTGTGAATATACAAATAAGGTTTAGAAAGTGGTATGTGGAGGATAACCTTTGGATTCAACTCAACTGGGTATAAGTACTGGACCTCTGACACCATGACTTCAGTACACTTCTGGACCTGTGAATACTCTGCCAGGAAGAAAGACTGCTGTGCTGCTGAAGGACTGCCACTCTGCTGGACTGCTGCTGTGCTGAACTCCTGCCTTGCTGTGCTGTCCTGCTGCCTGCTGTTCCCTTGCTTTGGTGAGAAGGACTGGACTTGCATCACTTGAACCCAGAGAGACTCAATTGGCTAGCTGGATAACCTCCTGATCTGAAGTCTCAGGGACATTAAAGAATTCCAACCTGCCTGCTTCTGCACCTGGGTATTGCCATCTGTGTGCTGCCACCCCAGTCTTGTACGCTTGGAAATGGGCCTAAGGTGCTTGCTCAAGCAAAACCCAAGCATCCTCTGTTGAATTGGCGCATTACCGCCGTTGCTTGTATCAGAACCGGTGCATCGCCCCTGTTGCGTGGATAAGAACTAGCGCATCACCTCTGCTGCGTGGATCGTTCCGACGTATCGTCTTCGGAAGTCCCACTGCGCCACCCTCTTCCACGCACAAGGTCTTTGTGTCCCCATCAATGGCATCCTCGACGACAATGAGAAATCTCCACATCGCAGCACTTCACTCGTCATCATAGCTGATGCATCGCTGCTGCTTGCTGGATCAGGACCGGCACATCTCCGCCATTGCGTGGATCAACACTGATGTATTGCTTTGGCTGCACCACACATCTTCAACATCAACGCAGCCAGGATTAAGGTACTTTTGTTCAGCAGGCCTCCCTGGGTCCCTGTATCTGGCCACAACACAAGAAAAATCCCAAACCCATTAAAAAAAATGAGAGTAAATGTTAATGAATTATTTGACACCAAAATAACAAATATTCAATCAGTAGAAATAGAATTAAGACATTTTTAATTTTTTTGTAAAAACTAGCGCCTAAAAGATCAAAGTGCCAACCGCAGACATCTAATCACATGAGACTGGGTCAAAGTCTAAAAATATGTCTGATGGCGACGGAGCGTGGTTCAGATACAAGAATTGGATTGAGCCCGGTCAGCGCTTACCTTTGGACTTAGAAGAAATTTTGATAAAAAGTGTCTGAGAAGGTAAAGTTCAGTGGAGCAAGGCTGCAGGAGCTGCCTGAGGAGGTAGCGTCGTCATTGGATGGCCTTGGGTCAAACCTGTTGTGAAGATTTCAACATTCAGACTTATTTGCAGAAATGGAAGTCGAAAATCTTTAGAGGAACGAGGCAGAGGGCTGTAGCCGAAGACAGTTCCACAAGGTCAGATACCCCTTTGGCAAAGGCTGACTAAAAAGGTTTTGCTGCTGAGGAGAAGAACGTAGCGGGAGAAGAAGCAAAGTCAATTTGTCCAGTGATGCACTTCTGGTGGATAGGCAAGCAGGCTTGTCCCAGTCTCCTCCTAGTTCTCAGAGCAATTTTTGAGCAAAATTTGTATTTGTCCTCAGTTTTGGGATTTGCCAATCTGATTGATATCATGCTTCATCATTGGGCAGTGCTTCGTTGGGCCAGCCCTGCAATGCCCAGCGGGCCCTTCGAGGGGGCTCTTTGCCCAAGGTCTTTTTAAAATAAGGCCTTCACATTTAAACTCCCTTAGGTACCTCTTAGTTATTTTTTATCACTTTACACCAATCTACACATAGAGCACCTCCACCTCCACCTTCACTTCACATCTGCTTCTTATTTTATTTTGAGGGGCCCGTTGGGCATTGCTGTGCCGGCCCAACGAGGAGCTGCCCAATGATGAAGCATGACACCCATCTGGGTGTATGACGGCTCTTGCTTTTGAGCAATTAGATCCCTTGGATGTGCTTGCTCAATTCCCAGCCGACCAACCTGTGTTTTTCTTTCCTCTTATCCCAAAAGGAACTGCATACTCCTTGTGTTTAAGTTTAAAAACTGCACTTAGGCTGCGGTGGCAGACCTGGGACATGTTTGAAGGTGCTAATTAAGTGGCTAGCACAATAAATGCTACAGGCCTTCTGATAGCATTTAACTTACAGGCCCTGGGTATATGGCATACCATCTACAAGGGGATTATAATTAAATTAAAAATGCCAATCAGGTGTAAGTCAATCAAACCATGTTAGGGGAGTGAGCACAAGCACTTTAGCCTTGGTTAGCAGAAGTAAAGTGCACAGAGTCCTAAGGCCAACAAAAACTAATTTTAGCACCAAAAATAGATGTAAGTAGGCAAACGGTTTCGGAGAAGACCACCCTAGGGTTGATAGGTCCTAGGATGCTTGTTTCCGGTCCAGGGAGGACCTGGCTTGGCAGTTCGGGCTGGACTGTTCCCATAAGGTACAGGGTCAAGACTGATTTGCATATGGCCCGGTCTAAACTGGGGACGCGCTTGAGGTGAGACAGACCTCGTCTCTACTTTGAAACTAGGAGCGCCTGGGAAAGGGCTCCTACCCTCGCTTTCATCATTTTAAATCGCCTGCATTTTTAAAGTGCACAAACTGTAATTGCTGTCACTGCGTGTAACTATGAGCGCCTGGGAAAGGGCTCCTATCCTGCACCTTCACTATTTTTAATCGTCCGTTTTTAAATCGCCGCAAACTGTTATTACTGCCACAATTATTTTCTTTCTGCACTCACCACTTTTAAATTGCACGTTTTCCCCGGTCCACCACCGATTCTTCGGATTGTGTGGAGGGAATCATACGTGCACACAGGAAGTGAAAGCTACTTCCGGCAGACCCTGCAAGTCAGCTGACCAGCAGCTGACTCTCCCCCCTTCATAATTAGGATGCCACTTGCTTCGCGCAGCGGACGCGCATGAGGTGAGACAGACCTCGTCTCTACTTTGAAACTAGGAGCGCCTGGGAAAGGGCTCCTACCCTCGCTTTCATCATTTTAAATCGCCTGCATTTTTAAAGTGCACAAACTGTAATTGCTGTCACTGCGTGTAACTAGGAGCGCCTGGGAAAGGGCTCCTATCCTGCACCTTCACTATTTTAATCGTCCGTTTTTTAAATCGCCGCAAACTGTTATTACTGCCACAATTATTTTCTTTCTGCACTCACCACTTTTAAATTGCACGTTTTCCCCGGTCCACCACCGATTCTTCGGATTGTGTGGAGGGAATCATACGTGCACACAGGAAGTGAAAGCTACTTCCGGCAGACCCTGCAAGTCAGCTGACCAGCAGCTGACTCTCCCCCCTTCATAATTAGGATGCCACTCGCTTCGCGCAGCGGACGCGCGCAGTGGGTGCGCTAAAGGCAAGCCCGTCTGCGCGCGTCCGCGCCGGACCAGGGGCCACGACACCAGGCCCAAATCCAATAGACAGACTGAGGTACTCATCCTGCCAATTATTGGCTCACCGCCCCCCAGCTCGCCGAGGTTGTACCCTAATCCCTACTGGCCGATGGGTAAGGAAATGTCTCTGTTGTGGTTTTTCTGTTGATACCACACAGGGACCAGTAACTGTCCCCTTGAGAAAAACTAACAAAACCTGTCCAGTGGCTACAACTGCCAAAAATTTCACTTTTTTAAACACTAACTGCCGCTCACTCCCAAAGCACAAAGCTGACATTTTCGATCTCTTGACTGACGAGCAACCTGATGCATTGTTTTTAACAGAGACTTGGCTGCATGAGAGCGCGGGCCCGGATGTTGCCGCAGCTCTGCCATCGAACTATGCCATAGTTAGGAAAGACCGTAGCCCCAAAACTGGTGGGGGCATAGCCATCATTTTTAAAAAAGATTTTCAGTGCAAATTCGAACCCCTAGCCCTCACGAATTGAGAAGCAACACTTTTTAAATTGGCCCTAACCCCGAACTTCACCTTCTCGGGTATATTAGTCTATCGTCCGCCTGGACCCACAGCTTCCTGGGCTGCTTCCTTCCCTAACCTCATAACCTCTCTGCTTATGAACTCAGCCAACTTCTCAATCCTAGGTGATCTAAACATACACCTGGAAGATATTACTAACCCTACCTGCATGAACCTTGTATCTGATTTAGCTGCCATGAACATCAATCTTCTCAACTCCGGTCCCACACACAAAGCAGGTCACTTACTAGACCCCATTTTCTCCAATCTATCCTGCATCTGCTGCTCTCCTGCACTCCCATTATGCTGGTCCGATCATTTTTTAACCAAATTCAGTCTAAATCCACTGATCGATCCTGAGATTTCCTTTCCCTCCACTCGGGTGACTAAAAGAGACTGGAAAGACCTCAACCTGACTTCCTTAAACCACCTCCTTGGTTTCAATCCACCCATCACTGACCTAAGGGTGAATGCACTTTCTGAGACCGTACACAAGTGGCTTTTGAATGCTATTGACACCTGTCTTCCCCTTTCAAACAAAAAGATCGGCAATCATCGCCCGCCTGCGCCATGGTATACCGACACACTCAAAAAAGAGAAAGCAAAATGCAAAGTACTAGAACGGAAATGGAGAAGAGACTATGCTCCTGAATCTAAAAATACATATAAAAAGGCCAACAAATTGTACCATAGTCTTTGTAACTCAACCCGCGCCACGTTCGTCTCCACAGTCATATCAGACGCTCTGCACTGTCCGAAAACACTTTTTGGCACAGTCAAGCAGCTGGCCGGCTCGGAGACCTTAGCGAGACCCCCCCACTCAATAAAAGTCAATGTGAGGATCTCGCTCTTTTTTTTGTTCAGAAAGTTGAAAACATTCACTTAGACATTACGGGCAATTATTGCCGCACCCCCTCCCAGTCACAACCCAAACCCTCCCCCCAGCTCACATCTTCTCCACACTTGGCCAACAATACACCCCCTGACCTAGCCATAGCGTATGTCACTCCACCCAACTTTCTGGACTCCTGGCCCCTTCTCAATGTAGATTCGTTCAAAGCACTCTTAGACAGCGTGAAATCCGGCTCACCTAATGACCCCTTACCTATCTCGGTGCTCAAACAACTGGAGACACCTCACTTGTGTGTCATCATGGACCTTCTAAATGCCTCCCTACGGGAATCCTCTGTCCCGTCAGCCTGGAAGCACGCTATGGTGACCCCTCTTCTAAAAAGCCCAACGCCGACCCCGACACTCCTTCCAACTACAGGCCTATCTCCTTACTTCCGGCCTTCTCGAAAATACTAGAGAAACACATCCACTCCCAGCTCTCCAAATTCATAGAAACCAATACAATTCTCCATCCATCTCAATCTGGTTTCCATTCGGGTTTCTCCACAGAAACTACACTATTAGGGGTCACGGAACGGCTACGGCATCTTTTGGACGCCGGTGATACCGTCGGGCTTATACTATTAGACCTAAGCGCGGCGTTTGACACAGTATCTCATTCAATACTTATAAACACACTGGAGTCTTCTGGCATCTGTGGTACAGCTTTAAAATGGCGAATTTCCTTCCTGGCTAATCGTACCTTCCAAATCTTCTCTGCAACTGCCATCTCTGACAAACACCGCCTACCTCATGGGGTGCCCCAAGGATCCATCCTCAGCCCCTTGCTTTTTAACCTATATGTCAGACCCTTAGCAGACATTGCAGAAGAGGCTGGGCTAACTCTCTTTTCCTACGCCGACGATTCTCAAATTATCTTCTCTCTCTCTAATACTAATACCTGTGCCTCATCCCCCCTTCAGGTTGGATTGGGGAAAATAGCTTCATGAATGCACACCAACTTTTTAAAACTAAACGGAGATAAAACTGAGGTCCTGATACTTGGCAAAAACAAAGATTCATGGAGCCCACGACACTGGCCCTGTGAGATGGGTGCACTTCCCCGGCCATCTAGCTTCGTCCGGAACTTAGGCGTAACCATTGATGACTCGCTCACCATGCACAATCAGGCAGTCAAAGTTGCGGCGACATGTTTCACCATTCTTAAGTGGCTCAGAAAAATCATCTGGATGCTGCCAGAGCCTACCCAGAGAACAGTAGTCCAAGCACTTATCACCTCACGGCTGGACTATGGAAATGTTCTTTACCTTGGGTCTAACAAGGCTGTGACGCGCAGGTTACAAATGGTACAAAACTCTGCGGCAAGACTTCTCTGCAGGGTCCCCAGAGCCTCTCCCATTTCCAGCCACATACAGAATCTTCATTGGCTCAGGGTGGAGAACCGGATTAAGTTCAAAGCCCTGAGCTACATGTTTAAGATTAAGACTGGCAAGGCACCACAGTACCTACAATCTTTGGTCAACCCCTATGTGCCTACCCGTCACCTCCGCTCATCAACCCATGAGAATTTCATCGTACCCAGATTCAAACTATCCAGGATGGGAGGCAGATCTTTTGCCTACCTCGGCCCCTCTCTTTGGAACTCACTCCCCTCAGTTATCCGGAAAGAAACAGTTTATACCCGTTTCCATAAAACCTTGAAGACCTGGTTGTTTAACCAATAATTCTCCCCAAGCCTCAAACATTCCAGCCAGTCCACCATGGCGCCGGGAAACCCTTTTTGGCTAGCTGTTGCGCCTTACAAATTTAACCAATAAATAATAAATAAAATAAATAAATAAATAAATGGTAAGCAAAAGAATGATGGATTTAACCCAGATCTCTTGACTGGGGGAGAATGTTTTGATTTGTTCTGCATTCCGTCCATCAATTGTGCGTCTTTTTCAATGATGAAGCATGACACCCATCTGGGTGTATGAGAGCTCTTGCTTCTGAGAAATTAGATCCCTTGGATGTGCTTGCTCAGTTCCCAGCCGACCAACCTGTGTTCTTCTTTCCTCTTATCCCAAAAGGAACTGCATACTCCTTGTGTTTAAGTTTAAAAACTGCACTCAGGCTGCTGTGGCAGGCCTGGGACATGTTTTAAGGTGCTACTTAAGTGGGTAGCTCAATAAGTACTACAGGCCTTCTGATAGCATTTAACTTACAGGCCCTGGGTATATGGCATACCATCTACAAGTGGCTTATAATTAAATTTAAAATGCCAATCAGGTGTAAATCAATCAAACCATGTTAGGGGAGTGAGCACAAGCACTTTAGCCTTGGTTAGCAGTAGTAAAGTGCACAGAGTCCTATGGCCAACAAAAATGAATTTTAGCACCAAAAATAGATGTAAGTAGGCAAAAGGTTTCGGTGAAGACCACCCTAAGGTTGATAGGTCTAACCATCAACAAAAATCTGGATGCTGGTAATGAACACATGAAAGAAGCAAAGAATTTCAGCTGCCAAGGAGTGGGGACTAGGGGAGTTACTATTGTGACATCTTACCTACTATTTTGAATGTTTTTCAAATCCTTACTCATTGAAAGCATTGAGAATGAAATTGAGAGATTACAAGGGGTCCGTAGATGGAAGGCGCTGTTAGCTAGCAATGGGGTTAATTCGAAGAGGCCCAACCTGTTCAAAATTATGGAAAGCATCACAATAAAGCACCCCACATTCAGTGTTATTTCTGTACAAAAGTTGGTGCTCCCTAATATTCACATCCGAAAATGTAGCAGCAGGGGGTTATAACCTGCATATACTAAGAGCATCTAAGCATACCCTCGATTTCTCTGCTTACAAGTAATGAGGAATTCAATAGAGAGATTAAGGGTGACTGGAATTTCCATTACTAGTCGGAATCTCCATAAAGAATTCATGCTAATATAAGTTGAAGTCCTCGCAATGAGGATTAACTGTACAGGCCTGGATTTACTAAGTGCAATTTGGCACAGAATTCCTGATTTGAAGGAGTTAGCACACACCTCCACCATCTGCCATGATCAGTTGATAAGTTTGTACATTGGCTCCTGTGCTGGGGAAGGAAAGCTCGGGGTGTATAGAGGATTGTTCCTGGCAGGATTGAGCATTGCATGCTCCCCGAATGGCTTGGTAGAGGGTCGAGTTGGGTCCAGGAATCTGGTATGACCTTACCTACAATACAGCCCATTCACAATACCATTTTACTGGCCAGACTATCCCACCAGTATAATGGGGTGCAATGTTTCTGCACCCAGATAATTCAGGCATCGGTACACTGGCCAACTGATAATTGTGCAGAGCAGATTTCCAAAAAGCATATTTGCTGTGCAGAACTTGTTTTTGGGATCTATGTCTACTTGAATAATGACTCTGCAAAGTCTATGGAGACATTCTTTGTGAAATTCCAGTGAAGCATAAGTCCAGATTTTTAGGGAACCTTGAATTAGAAAAAGGGCAACATGCCTGTCAGAAGGTGAGCTAGAAGGCAGAGGCCTTCACTTGAGTACACCATGCCCTGTGCTGAACCCTCCAGGGTGTCCCCATGTCAGATGTCAAATTCCTAACAAAGATTTACTCCATAAATGTGCCAAACACAAATATTAAAATATTAGCCCAATTCCAAACTGGAACCAAACTCAACATATACCCATCAGCATAAAGGTTGGCATAAAATGTGTCAATTAAATAATAGATATAGGGTTAGTCCTCATGGATAGAAAGGTAATCCTGCAGATCCTACCCTGCAAAGTGTTTAACAATGACAGAAACCGGGCAAAAGTGGTAGGAGTCGTTGGCAAGGAGTCACTGAGGGCAGTTTCCCAACTCCTTTTGCGGAAATTAAATATGGCAATGAAATCCGGAAAATTACCAAGATTGTAAGAAATTCCTTAGGAGCTTTGTGTGTCTTCGCAGACCTTTTCACAGAGATTGAGAAGAAAATCTGGCTCCATTTGGGCCCAAACTGGAAGTTGGAAGTTCAGAGATCTTACAAATAGGGTTCTCTTGTGAATAACATTCCTTGGACTGTATAATATGTATTTATACACAAACACTGCTTAAATATTATACTCAAACGCTGACCCTGTTAGTGCCACAGTGCACCTTTGAATAGATGCTCCAGGCGGAAACAGGGACAGTGCACCCTATAAAATATAAAGTGCTGCCCCCAAGACAGGCTCTTGGGGCAGCACATTAATGAAAGGATGAACAGATTTTTGAAGCAGTCAATCTTTCAAAGTGCAGGTAGCACCCCGGCTGACAGAGATCGCCAGGGGATGTTTGGATGGGGTCTATGGGATCCCGTTTCAGTGGGTGCCCATAGGTATGCACTGACTGTGTGCCACCTGATTGTGGCACACAATCAGAGCACCTCCTGACGGTCTCTGCATCCGTAATACAGCTGGAGCTAAGATGCAAAGTGTTTCACTCATTAAAATGGGGCCACAACCTATGCTAATGAAGGAAGTTCTCCTGTGATTCACTACAGCACTATATTTGTTCCTACATGTTCTGTGCTTGAGAAGTGTCTGTGCACGCATTTGCTGGCTCCTTGTGCAATATCAAAGTGCCCCAGAGGTACAGAAAGTGAGCATACATGCCAGTTGTTCCCCCACGGCACTTTGTGTAATATGGTCCCAGGTCAGCAAAATGCCAACCTTTTTCCAGCACTGAGCTTGTTGGTTAGATATCACCAGGACACACTGGCAAGTCTTCCAGAGGTTCACCTAGAAACTAAGGAATATGCCCTCAAGCTGACTTATTGTGAATAGGTTTCCAACAAAGGCTTTTGAGGAGTATAGATCATAGTCCACCAAGGAGCACTGCAAAAAGCTTCCAAAGAGGGAAGCTGGGGGAAACAGTGTTCCTTTCAATGCTGTACATCATTTTCAGCATGAAAAAACTGCACAACTTACTATATATAGCTTACAATATCAAAAACCCTGACAGTTTTCTAATCAGAGTATCTAATGGCTTAGTTTTTGTTTCACGTTCAGTACAATGCATCTGGTCTAATGATGTATTGTTAAACATTTGTTTTGCATATTCGTTGATGAGATGAGTTTACTGCAGTATCATAATGCCAGATCCATCAATATTTACATTATAATTTAACTCAGCATTTGTATTAATAATGGTTCATGATATGTTCATTATCATATGTTCTTTGTACCTTAACTGGGGCATCTTTTTAGTTCATATTTTATAGTTTATCGTTTTTACCATATCCATCACTTTAATTTATCTACTTTCCATAACTTTCTTCCTGTTTCTGGGACTCGGATCCTGCATCCGAGGCCACACTTAGCTCTAATGTACTGCGGATTACATATTCTTTATGGCTGGTAGTAGGTTTGTCTTCTTTGCCTGGTCTTGAAACTCTTTACTGCACATGTGCTGTGTCATTTCTTCAGGAGTTTTCAATTTGCCATAGTTTATGGACAGGCAATGCCTATCACCTGATAATTATCAGTGCTTCTGATTATTGAAGAGGTAATTAATTTCATTTTTTCATTTCTCACAAATACCTCGTATGTTTGAGTATCATGGATACACATTTTTCTTCACCTACCCTGGTCTGCTTTTCCATCTGAAATATGCCTTTCCTGGTTTATAAGTTGGGTCCAACTTTTTCTGTTCTCTTGTTCATACTCCTTAAGGTTTCATTCACGGGGCATATTTTATTGTCAATTTTTATAATAATTTATCTTTCTTATGGTGTCTTGTATGTTCTTCAGTAAAGTCTTCCTTAAGGTCTCAGTCACGAGGCATATTTTATTGTCACTTTTATTAACAATTAATCTCTCTTATGTTGTCTTGTATGTTCTTCAGTATAGTCTTACTAGGCTATGAACTGTTGTAGAGCTTATAGGAGTGTGTTGACCTGTCTTGTTACCTATTTTAAGATGCTCGTGGCTGACATTTTATTTATTTGCTTTTCTGCTTCTTTCATTTTGTTACTGTGACCTAGGGGCTGTGCTTAGGAATTTTCCTTTTTTGGTGTCCTTGTTACTTTTTGTCCTCTATTGTGTCAACATTTTTATATCTGTCAGTAATGGAATCCCTAGGAATTTCACATAGTTTCTTCTACAGCAATATGCCAACGCTTCCCACATTTGTGATTAAAGGTATAGTTTTTTCCCCTAGTCTTTTCCCTGCAATACCGAATACTTTTTCAACTGTTTAACCTTTTCTTTTGAAAGCAGAAAATCTCCCATGCACATTCCCAAGTCTCGGATTTAGGAAATGATGAGTGCACATCGTTGAAATGCTCTTCAATTTTCTCAGATGTTAAACCCCATTTCTTTTCTATTTTTCTTTAAAATGACAGCCTGTAAATCATGTAAACAATATGATTTTTTGATAATATGCACGTGATACACCACATAAATAATTCCAGGATCAGTATACAATAAATACACTAATATATAGTACGATATACATAGAGCTCTGCAAGTGATCATCCTGTGGTAAAATAAAAGTCATGTTAATTCTTAAACAGAGATACTTTAACTTCCTTTAAGAAGGCCAACACAGTATTTATACCTAATGCTGTATGTACAGAGTTCCAAATCTTTGGGCCTATAAAAGAGAATGTATGATCTCCCTTCCATTGAAGCTAAGATCTTGGGATGAGCACAAGGCCTACGCTGCTTGCACACAGATTATGAGTGAGCCTCTATCCTGTAATGTTTTCCTGTAAGGAGGCTTCAAGACCAGGCATTGAAATCTGAAAGCTTCTTTACTGGTGACTAGTGTAACGACTTAAATCCTGCTGAGATATGATCATATTTTCCCAAGTTAATTACCAGTCTTGTTATCACTTTGTGCATCTAAAACCTAAGCTATTTGATTCTGAGGGAACCTACTCAATAAAAACAAAATATTGAAATCTAGATTCAATTGATTACATTCTTATATCACATGTCAGAACAGGGATTATTTCACTTTACTGTAATCACATATGTTGCTTATTGAATATGTAGTGTTATTTACTGCCCTTTACTTTGTTAAGAAAAGTGTCACCTTCAATCTGCATATAGAATTGATGGACTTGAACAGACTAATTAGACTTAAATATTTCTTCAAAGAAACCATTCCCCTTGTTTGCTACTCAGATTTATACCCTCAGGAAATACTAGAGCCCAGAAATAATATCAGGGCCCAAAAAATAGTTTTTGTAAAAACTATTCAGGAAGATGTGGAATATTTAGAAAATACCCCGAGCCATTATTCACTTATTCATTCTGAGAACAAAAATTATATATTCGGATGAACTTCAACGTCATTGTTTCTTTAACAGTCTGCATATAACTAATATATTTTATAATTAAATATGGAAATTGTTTTTAATTGATCTGAAGTGTCCTTTAGCCTAATTATGCTTGTTAAGTTTCATGGCTATAGTAGGAACAGAAGCCATTTTATCTCGAGTAGTGCATTTCAAATTTCTTCAAGGCATAGGCTCGTTTTCAGTGTTGGCAACTAAAAGCAAGATTTTAGGAGAATAATGAATGATATCTTCTCCTCAAGGACATCTTGTGCTTCCTTTAGGAAAAGATCCTGCCACCTGCTCATTAGATACTTTTTTGCTGAAAGTAACATGTTTCTGTCACATGATTAGATTCCATAGACTCGTTGTGAGAAAGTGGATTATTAGTGGGAGTGGATGGTGATCTCCTTTAAGATACAATTGCACTATTCCTTACCAGGTCTAGTTGGGTCTCAATAATTTAAACCTGAGCTCAACCCGTGGGAGCTGTGGCACAGAGCAGACAGGCTTAACTTTGGAGAAAGGTGTAGAGCATTTATCAGTACCTAACAGTTAAAAAGTAGAAAACACACCACAGTAAAAATCCCAGTTCAGTTTCGAAAAATAGAGTACATTTAATGAAAAGATAGCCACCAATACAACAAAAAAACAGATGTAGGAAACCAGAGATATGATTTTCAAAGTTTTAAATGTTTCTAGAGCTAAAAAGCACAAATCGCCAACAGCGGACGTGCGAGACTGGGTCAAAGTCAAAACTTAAGGCCCACTGTGATGGAGTGTGGGTCGGATACAGGGACCAGGATTGTCCAGGTGGAAAGTTTACCTTCTGACTTAGTTATTTTTCTGGAAAAAAATCCTTTTCGAAGGCGGTCGGTGTGCCAGCTGGATCCAAAAAGGAACTTGTCAACGGCAGCTGGGTGAAGTGCAGGACCTCCGTGGGAGCCTCAACTCCAGTGGAAGTTCTAGGCTCTCAAAGCCAAAGGCGGGAAAACTCCAAGCAGGTAAAGTTCAAAGGTGCGGCCCAGGAAGGCGTTGTCAGCTTACTGCTCGGCGTCAGCCTTGGTTAAGTCCTCAGTGTTTGGATTTAAAAACTTCTGGAAGTCAGCATCCTTTCAGTAAGGCAAACCAGTTGGTTGAGTATGACTGGCAGTTCAACGTCTGCGGCTGCGACTTAGTGGAAGTCTGGTGGTAGTCTCTGGTTCTTTTTGCAGAAAGTTCAAAAAAGGTTTCTAAGTGTCCAGTCTTGCAATTTTGGAGGGGGAAATAGTACAGTCTAACTCCAGCCAATGGTCCAGAACCTTTTGAGCACAACCTGGGGGTTAGAACACAATCTCTCAGAAGCCACCAGCAGAGTACAGGGCAAATCTAGTTGGAACTGGTCAGTTGGGCTATTGAACTTGTGGGCTTCTTGCAACTTTTGTGTTTCTGGAGCCAACTTGCACTTTTAGTCCGCTCTTCTGCCCTGGGTACAAGCAGGGAGCAGGTCGAACCCTTGGGGTTTCTCTCTACAGGATAAACAGCAGGCTCAGTACTCCTGTCTTGCACAGGCCCAGAGGTGTTCTGAAGAGGGTACTGAGGGTGACATTTGTATGCCCAGTGCCAGCCTGTCGGTGGCAAAATCTCTTATGTACACCCTAACCAATGGTGTAAAGGTTCCCAGTGGTGCACTGTCCCACTTTTACAGCACTTCCTGTGTGTTTTGCTGTAAACTAGTGCCCAGTGCCCATCTCTACTTAAAACCAATATGGCAGAACCTTTTTGCTCTTGTGCAGAGCTCTGGGTGAGTCTATGGAATTAAGAACACCCCCCTGCAAACCTGTTCTGAAACACATTTTCTCCCCTCTGGTACTGGTGCCACTCTGGCTACTCGGACAATGGTAGGGGTAGTCCTAGGTGTGAGTTACATCTGCCTGCGACAGGGGATTCCCCTATGAAGGTTGTTCAGTTGGTGGGCACTCCTCTGCCCCGCTCCCCCTACCCAGACTGTCCTGTCAAGAGAAGGTCACATCTCCTTCCAGGCAAGGCCCTTATGCTCTCTTTCCTGGGTGCCATTCACACCTCCTTGCAGGGAGCCAGCAGGCTGTCAGGTGACAGTTGGGGATTAACTCAGAAAAGGCTAATAGAGGCTTTAGGCAGGAAAATATCAACTTTCAAAAAGTAGCATTTTCAAAATATTTATTCATAATCTGACTTGACCATTAGTTTGGATTTTAAATTACTATTAATTTGAGTCTTTGAATCATTGTTCTAGCTATTTCCAAACTGAGGTTTCTGCATAAGGTGTTATAATGTAACCCAGTGCTTTTCTTTAGCTCCATCCTTGCCACAGTGAAAAATGACTGTGGAATTTTTTCCCTGGCAGGACATGTAAAACTTAAAAACATAACTACACATGTCGTACTTTTTAAATATCATGCCCTTTGGACATTTAGGGCCTATCTTAGGGGTGATCTATAAGTATTAAAAAGGAAAGCTTGTGTCTGCAGAATGTTTCTTTTGCCAGTTCGAATTTGCAGTTTTAAAACTGCACATTCAGGCTGCAGGGGAAGGCCTAAAACATGCTTTGCATTGTCACCTTAGCGGCTGTACAATAGTTGAATACTGGTGGGGTGTTCTTTTGTGTGAGACCGTGGCGCCTCCTGAGTTTGCGTAATTAAGTTCTGGCCTTTTCTTGCGGTGCAAAAGGTGAGGGTAAACACCCTGAACCCTCTGACTGGACCTATGGCATGGTCCACAATCTATGCACACGCCTTCCCTATCCTAACCCTTGTTTGGTTTGTAGTGAACCATACAGTTACAATTTCAGATATGCAGACAAAACAAGCTTATATCACAAGTCGTAGTCGTTGGGTATGTTCTCTTGTTCTTTATTTTGATGGTTTGCCCAGCCAACACGTGTTTCGTCGTGGGTGAGTGCCCACTCGACTCGAATTCGAAGCTGCCGGATCCAAAGCGTAATGCAGAGGAACCCCCAGTAGGACGCCACCTGTGGCCACTACATGAAAATAAAGGGGAAAAAAAGGATACACATCGGGTTAACGCAACGCCAGGCTACGGGGCACATGATGACCGAATAGAAGGAATCACCACTACACTGGGGAGCGATATTCCGTGACAGACCAAAGACTATTACAAAGGCAGCCGGGACGGAAGTAAAACCGGCGGGGAGAACGATAGGAAGGTCTTCACTTGCTAGACAGCCCTGAAGAAGTCGAGTGAGCACTCACCCACGACAAAACACGTGTTGGCTGGGCAAACCATCAAAATAAAAAACAAGAGAACATACCTAACGACTACGACTTGTGATATAAGCTTGTTTTGTCTGCATATCTGAAATTGTAACTGTATGGTTCACTACAAACCAAACAAGGGTTAGGATAGGGAAGGCGTGTGCATAGGATCGTGTTATCAAGCGGTACAATAGTTGCTACAATTGACTACTGACATTTAACTTTGAGACCCTGTGTACAGTGGGTTCCATATACCAGGAACTAAGTCAGTTAAATGTGACAATTAGGGTCAATTTGACAAGTTTTTAGGGGTCAGTGCACATAAACTGGGGCCTAGTTATCAGGGTCCAAGTGTACAGAGCCCAAAAACTGTTAAAAAAATGGGTGTGATCATGCAAAAAAGAGGCGATTTCTGAAACTTGCATTGAGGGAAAAATATATATAAACTGTCGTAAATTTAATACATTTTAGCATTAGGTTCCAACTGACCCGTTTCTAGTAAGAATGCTGATCAGTTTTGTCTTTTGATTATTTGCTGTACTGCTTGCTATTTTGCATTAAAAGCATGATAGACCAGAGGGCTTCCTGACATGTTGTTTTATTTTTAACAATTCTAAAGATGAAAAACATTTTTAAACAAGTAGAATGAAACTCCAAGATCACAATAAAAGGGAGTGGTACTGTAGTACTATACCTCACCAATTTATAAACTGAACATGAGGAAAACAACCTTACACTTCCATAGAATTCATAACAAGCCCACATATGATATTAGAGAGCTTATAACACGTCTTATTGAGGAGGTCTTATAGGATAAGGGATCAGTGCAAATGATGCTGTCCTTACTGAAGGAAGACGTCAAGCAAACAATGTATTGCCCACAGCACATAATGTTCCATATAATTTTCTGTGAGGGCTTCATTTTGTTCACCCAAGAATCACAGTGCTTTGCGGGTCCTGCGGGTCCTGAGCCTCAGAAGACACCATACAAAGCTTGTAGCTGTGGGCTGGGAGAACCTTTCACCTTTGCCTATTTCTTCTCATACTCCTGGGCTCCTCATTGCTATGCCTTCTCTCTTCAAATCCTAAATGTCATCACCTGTCTGAGGGTTAGCAGCTGCCTTTTAAGGTGACTCTGTAGCTAGTCCACTTTTAGGTTTTCGTTGTCTTTTCTTTTCCCTGTCCATGATGGCTGTTCCTCCCTTGGTTTCTTCCTGACTTTCTGGATTCATTATGTTTCCTGTCATGTGGTGTTTGATGTCTTTTCCTTTTCCTAGTCTTTTACTATTTAAAGACCTCAGTATAGATTGAGGGTGCATCACAGCAAAGCCATGTTCCCTTCGCTTGCTGATCTTGACTCCTTGGTCCTGAAGAATTCCACTATCCAATTTTGGATTCCTTTGATTTCAATCCTCTGAAGGCTTCATCCAGCAAGGATGTTTTTTACACCCTTGGCTTCTTCCTCCTGAAAAGGTGGCAGCTTATTGAGGGCACCTGTCTACCACATATTCCAGTGTGTAGTGACATTGTCTCTTCCAGAATCATTCACCTGTACATCAGACAGCAGAAGACACAGCCCAGATTATGGGTAAGTATCCAGATCTGAACACCATTTACATTTGAAAAATACCACATCCGCTACTGAACTGGTTGAAAGTTTATCTTTTGAATACCATACAGAGTTCCTTGCCACTCTTGATACTGAGTTGCTCTGTATGATAATATTCCCCAAACTGAATCACTGGGAGGTTTTTAGCCATTTATGTACAACAGCCTCCTGATGTCACTAAAGACACCTCTAGTGGTGTTCTGTTTGCTTTTGGTGAGGATAAATGGTATGTGGCCACTTTTAAAAATGTCTTTTTCTATTCAGACATCATCCTTATCTTCTCCGATTGTATATCCCCTACTCACAAACTCTTGAGACTTCAACCACAGTGACAAAAACGGTCTGGGTTTCCTGATTTACGTGGTCAAACTAACTGCAGAACTCAGTGCTGACTCTGTCACGTTAATAAAACATTATGACTGGGAGATTCTCGTTATCATGGACAAATTATCCCTTGCTACCACAAAAAATAAGAAGTGTAAGTTGATGTCAGACTCGTTCAAAGATCTGGAAATAAGATAACAAACTAATGAACTGCCCATGAAATGAGATGGAGGAAATCTCCTACCTCTGTCTAACTTCTCAAATTCAAAATGGGCAGGCAATTTTATAAAATGATTATATGCCATTCTAAATTGATTGCATGTACTACAAACTGCTCTAGAGAACTGTTCCAAATTATATAGAATCAAACTACAGAGGACACCCCACCTTCTGTGGTAAAATCCAAATTTAATGATCTAGTCTCTTGTTTCTGCAATAAAAACATGAAAGTTAGTTTGTGCCTATCCAATCAAGAAAAAACATGTGGTCACCTGGAATGCTTTCACCCCTTTTTCCCAGATATGCTGAAAATGGCCACTGCAAACACAAAGGCAGCAACTTAGTTTCATATTCCATTCCACTGTCTCTTGCTAAGGATCACTTCTATGTCCTCTTCTCTCACTGGTTGCAAATCATCAACTCCTCTTTGAACCAGAGCTGTCTCTCATATTGCCTCAAGATAGGCACATCCTTCCCCTTCTTAAATAAATATTGCTGACCCATATGTGCTAGAGAAGTAAGCTTCAATCATATATTTAACCTTTTTTCAAAGCTCTTTGAAAGATGTGTAGCTGGCCAAGAAGAAGACCACACTACAAACAGCCCTTCAACGTCCAATCTGCGTTCAGTTCAGGTCACAGCTCTGAAATTTCTTTGCTGACAATTTTGGATGGTGCTCAATATCTCTTTGATGAAAGAAATTTCTGTCCCCTAGCTCTCTCAACTTTATTGGCAGCCTACTCAAACTCTTTCAATGCCTTTGCCACTGAAGGAGAAGTAATAAAATGGTTCCGATCTTTGAGACAGAATGCAATTCATCAAATTAGGAAATTACTTCTCTAACCATCCTAATGGCCCTTGCAAAGTTCTGCACAGCCTTAGTCTCACCCCTCTGCTCTTCAGTCTTTATGTAGAATAAATAGGCAACGTGCTAACAAAATATTGTATAGTTTTGTTACATCATGCATATGATCTCCAAGTATACATTACATTTGAATGCTGGAAGAGCCTCAGGACTTCCCCTCCTCCCTTACAGACATTTAAAACTCAATGAACGAAACAAAATGTAAACCCTCAGAATACTGAATTTCCCCATCTTTCTCTTGAAAAAGGGCAGGAACTTCCAGTCACTTGGTCTACTAAACATCAGGACATGAGCAACACATAAAAAACTATCACCTCATCTAAATCGCTTGGCTTCAAACTTGATAAATTATTCCACTTTGATTGACAAGTAAAGGAGATGGATAATCAAAAGAAATCCACTAGAAAGCTTAAATTGATATCCTTTCAGATATAGTAGTATTCCTTAATGGAAAAGATTTACTTTTCTTAAAATAACCCTCACCCACCAAAAGGTCCCTTGGTGGCATGCTTCATCATCGGGTTCTTCCCACCCTGCTGCGGGACGGGGTGTGCTGCAACACACGGAGACGTGAGAGCACTTTCTGGAAGGTGTGGGCTATATTACTAAAAAAAAGGAGTGGAAGGGTCAGTGAGACAGTGAACAAAAATTCTAAAAAATACCTGGCCACTATAGACCTAAACTTTATTGAATCCCGTGGCTGGTATTGTTAAAAATGGGGGTGTTGGAGGTGCACAATATAATGTATGTGTTACTCCTGGTCTACATGTTTCAAGCCTTCCCCTTCGGCTTTTCTTCAGGACCAAGTACGAATTATCCCTAATACCACTCCTGAATATTGGCTATTGTATTCTTTAATGCCTGTTCATGGTATATCATTGCGCGTTATACGATACCCAATCAGTATGATGCTTCAATACTACCTATTTGGTAAGATGTCTCAATTCATTTTATTATGGTTCTAACTTTGCCCCATGAGCTCTGCATGGGAGGGGAGGGACGCTTGTAGTCAAACTTGCCTCAAAGGTACTCCCTTGCCCAGCATACTTTGCCTGCCCGTGGCTGAACCACCTTTTGGTGGGTGAGGGTTATTTTAAGAAAAGTAAACCTTTTCCCTTAAGGAATACTACTATATCTGGAAGGATATCATTTTAAGCTTTCTAGTGGATTTCTTTTGATTATCTATTTGATACAGGAGGCAAGGTCCACTACGTACCTCTCTCTCCCTCTTCTTGATTAATGTGAAGTAAAGGAGATGGTCAAAAATGTTAAATTTCATAAAAAACTTTTCTGTAGCTTCAAATCTTTCCTCCAAAATGAAGACCTTAAACTGACTGTCGAATCCCTAGCATTTCACATTTAGATTATGGAAATGCACTGCTGACCAGGATGCCTAAATCATACCTATCTGGGTCGTACTCCATTCAGCAGCCTCCGGTCTCCAATACAAAAAGATCTCAGAGCATCTTGCCAGTCCTTTCAACAATCGATTACCTTTCCATGCAGCAATGACCTGAATTTAAGACTGCATACATCACCAAGACGAGTGTCAGAATTTCTTGGAGCTTACTTTTTTGGGTTAGGGTTCCTTGCGGTAGGGATGTTTTACAGGCAGATGGCCTCAATAGGGTTTGTACGCTGAACAAGCTGGTGGCTGCTGAGGCACGGATACTTTGCAATGTGTGTTCCAGGTCAACAGCGGAGCTTCCAGGGGCAACAAAGGCAGAAAGGAACTAGGATTTTTAAAGGTATCTTCTAAGGAATCCACATTTTCTGGCTGAATCTGGACTCCTCCTCTCAGTATTCAACTTACTGGAATCCTCTTCCACAGTACCAGCTGGCATCTCCTTTTTTCGGTTTCCTGCAGCATGAATATTTCAGTGGGTTTAAGTTTTCTGAGACCTACTTTTATGTTATTAGTAAGCTATTCTAGGCGTGGTTAATTTAATGCTGATTTACAACATTTCCCGCTCTCCCTACTTATCTGCTTTGCCTTTCAATATTAGTAGTAGGGTGAATTGTCTACATCAGATTTGTATACTAATTACAGTGATTCAAGTGAACAAGCCTGAATCTTATCTCAAACACTTCAGCTTTCTGAATAAACAACACTTTAGGAAACAGAGGGCTGCATAGACTGGACCCTCACAGATTCAGAAAATATTCTTCCATAAAACAGACATAGTTTGTAAATGCGGCCAAAATATGGAATGCTTTAATGACACAAATCTGACAGGCCACATTAAGTCCACATCAAGTGTCTACTTTCACAAGTGTCCTGAAACAGCACTACCTAAAAGGTCTTTCGTCACTTCTTCTCACTTACAGGACATGGTCTCATCAAACCTGCCCTACAAAGATACCTTTATCTTAACGAAGACTATTTTATGACCTTGTTTTTGATTGTTCACTGTAATATCAGTGCTATACTATGTAAAGCATTTTGTTTATCTTTGCTAGGGCCTTGATATGCTATATCACGAACCCGTATTAACAACATGTCTGATTATTGAACAGTTATATAGATTATATCGTGCTCAATTAGGAAGGCATGGATGAGTAGTTGACTGACTCTGAGACCTAGCTAAACAAATGTGATCCAAATCTCAAATTCATGCGCTTAAAAAACCCATTCAAATTGTTTTTTTACATTTGACAATAAATGAAGATCATAGACAATCTATGTCTGATTTTTTCTCTAAAAATATAAATACAAATGCACTTCTACATTTCAGCAGGTCCAATCCCAATACTATATGCCAGAATCCTGTCTGCCAGTTTTTCTGTTGATGTGATTATGCCATTGGTCAGGATGATGACCACTGTACTAATTCTCTAGCCTCCAGTTTCTATGCTGATTAGTAGGAGAAGTCCAAGAAAAACTTTCAAATGGGAAAAGAAGAGAGCATGATATGCACAAAGTTACTTCCTTTTGTCCCCAACAATAAAAATAAAACAAGCCATGAAAGTTTTTTTTTCCCACCAAGTTCTCTCTTTCTTGTAACTAACTTATAAGATGTTTTAAGCTAGGCTGGCACTTAATTTGCTTTATTGGCTGCCTAGACACAAAACTTTGTTTGAATTTACAAGGAGCCCCCAAACTGCTACAAAAGTTAATTAAGACATATACCTTGAACACCAATGTAAGGCCTCTGTGATGCCACAGATAGGGTTTAGCACCTATATTAGGCCACCGTCCCTGTTGCATCTGCATTGATGATTTCACATATACGTGACTACTTGAATTCTCAGTTTTCCTTCACATTAAAAAAATGAATGGTCTGAACAGTAATCCCTGTTAGCTGATTCACATTAATAATGTGAGAAATAGACATACATTTGATGAAAAACACTGCTCCAACATCAGATGCGAGGTTATCATGAAACATCTACTCATATTGTTTGTTTATATGGCCATTTTAGAACAAGTCAACTGTAATTTCTTAGCAATGTTATTGACCTTTAATGTTACAATGTGGGTACAGGCTTCCAGGGGGATTCTAGCTGTGGTAGTTGGAATCAGCAGGCTGTGGGTGAGGTCTTACTATAAAAAACCTCTTTCATTATTTTACTTTATGCGACTATTGCTTCCTGGTTTCTCGCTGGCGATGAGTGATGGTTAAGATAAAGCAACATCGCAACACAAAAATCAAAGATCATTAACCTGTGCCAGGGAAAGCTACTTTTGCCTTCAAGGTTAAAGCTACTTCAAAACGTTTAGCGAAGACGTTAAAACATGCTGCCAAAAGTCATGCAAACAGAATATGGAATCTTAGCAGAGTTGCGAAATGTCCTTAGAATACACGAAGAGAAGGTTGGAGGTGAACCTCGTTGTGTTGGCGATGTGATGGGTGGTGATTCCCAACCAGGTATCATTGGGAACAGAGGAAGCAGAAAGAAAACTCATAAACCTGTTTACTTGAAAGAGTATTTTTAAAGTCGTTATAGCATGCACTCTGTAATATTTCACACATATTTTATTGCATATTATTTATTTAGTTCCTGTATTTGATTAGTCTACTATTTAAATTCATTTAGGTCATACTCTTATTTTTCCTTAATTTGTTTTGAGCCTCCTTGATTTTGATTAAAAATAATAATAATAATAATAATAATAATAATAATAATAATAATAATAATAAGAAGAAGAAGAAGAAGAAGAAGAAGAAGAAAATAAGGGAGAAGTGTAATGTCTTAGCAATGTTATGAACATTAATGTTAGAATGTTTGTACGAGGCTGCCAAAGGGAGGATTCTAGTTGTGGCAGTTGGTGTCAGAAACCCGTAGCTGAGGTCTTCCTTTAATGAGGCTCTTTTATTATCTCGCTTCATGTGAATATTTTTGTTGGATTTCTCTTCAACCCCTCGCTTAATGAAGTGATATGGTCCTTATTAAGAATTTGGTGGGTGGGGTGATCTGTCAAAAACATGGCCTATGTCCCGTCTGCCAAACTTGCGGTTCCGCCACTCTAGTAAGAGCAGAGGAATTGCATTGTTTCTGATCGTGGCACCCATGGACTCATTGCCCCTTGCTACCCCTGGCACTGCTTTTGTGACACCTGGCCTCACAGGTGGCAAAATCGGTGCCTGGAACACAGGGGCAGCTCTTCCTAATGGCCGCTAGTTGGAGCTCCACTTACCTGGTTTCTGTCAATTTTTTTATTATACGAATAGTGAATAATGTTATTGACTGTTAGTGTAGTAAAAAATGGAGTACATTAGCTGGAATATGACCCTATCTGGAAGCTAAGGTAAGTAAAAAAACGCTGTTAAATGTATGTTGTATGCATGCTTGTGGGTGAGAGTGTGTTTATGTGTGTGTGTGTGTGAATTTGCTAGTATGTGTAAGCATGTGTGTGTGAGTCAAAGTAAAGGTCAAATGACGTGCAATGTCACTTCCGCTACCCCAGGCATTTTGGTAAATTGACATCCATGGTGGCACCTAAACTTATTCTGCTAGGCGCAACCTTTGGCAAATGGCTCTGTTCATATTTTCATGGTTGGGACTGCCAGGGAAAGCCTGGCAATCCTTAACAGGAAATCCAGAATGTCAGAGCAATAACTTTTGTTTTTAGTAACAAACATCCAAGCGCTAAGAGTTTGTTTATGAAAAAACAAAAAAACGCTGCTGTGTTGGCACATTCAGTATGGTGACCCCTCTGCAAATTGTGAGTGCCTTTAGTGGTGCCTGCCCAATAGAAGTTCCGCTGAAGGCAAAGAGGACTCCACTTTCAGTGGAAATATCTCTAAGTATTGGGGTCGGTCTTCTGCCATGTCAATGAAATACATCAAGACCACTATACCCTAAATGAGGGCTAATGTCACTATGAAAACAACACGGAATAAACAGATCCCAATTACAAAGTGGAAGGAACAGCATTCCTTGCCGGTACAGCGATTCACCTGATCGCAAGTGGCCCGGTGTTTCACAGCTTGGGTGCCCAGATGCAGGAGCGCCAGGCACAATTTTACTGGGTGAAATGCATGTGGTAATATTAAATTTGGGTCCCGGAAGCAGCTATGAGTGTTATGTTGCGAGTCCTAAGCCCACATGCTAAATAATAATTGACACGGACACAAGTCAGTGAGGTGATCAACTGTCCACAAACTCGGGCGCTTGAGCTCTTTTATTGACAGGGTCACCTGACCAGTAGCGTCTGGGTTGGATGGGTTTTGGGTGGGTGGAAAGCCAGCCCTCTGGTAGTGGCTGGAGGAAGCTACATGACAAACACTAGTATGTGCCCAGCAGGATGTTACAGTGGGCGCTAGTATAGCTTTGCCCCCTCCAATGGCATGAGAGAGCAAGGGATTATCCCTCCTGCCTGCCAACAGCCTCCTTTGTCCCCAGTCATCCAAATTGCCCCCCAACCAGCAACAATCACTTGCTTCCATTTACCATCTTTCCCAGAGGTTAAATACTCTTGCATTTTATCTCTGTTCCTTTCTCTGTGTGCTATGCTTCTGCATCCCTCTCCAGTGCTGCTTCACTTCGTTTCCCACATGTGCCCCATTGCTGTATGATAGTATCTGAACTGTCCCCTTTTCTGTTCATGTTACAGGTATTTAAATAAAGAAAATTACAGAGAATCGAATTACTGTATGTCAGATGACTACTAACAAATTTAACATTGAACTCATACAAACCTCCACAACAATCAATCCCTAATGAGGCAAAAGGAGGAGAGGCGGCGTGCACTTTTCAAATCAAGATGGAAATAATAAGAATCTATAGGAAGAACTGATTGGCCCAGGTTTTATTGAGTGTACTTTCTTTGCACATGTTCCTGATTTGAGCTGAAATGGAGCCCATACAAGTACACCTAATAACAGTTTTAGCAGTACGAGCACTTGAAATCAGTCCTGATTAGAAGAGGGCGAAAGAAGTGTCTGCCATTTTGCAAAGTGAAGCAGCTTAATGACTTTTAATTTCCAACCCTTTCTCATATTCTGCTGAGGCAAAGTGATACTTTTGAGGAAATTGAGACTGGCTGTAAGACCCGGACCGTAGCAGGATGCCACAAACTAGTACGTTGCGCCATGGGACACACTCCATGAACTTTCTGAACCACAAAATCAGTTTCGAAGGCCACTTGTTTTTCCAACTCATCTGAATGGTCAAATTGTGCCAATCAATCTGGTTTGAATGAGGAAGATAATCTGATAGATCACAAGACAGTCAACTAGATTGTGGGCACCCAAGCTCAGTTTCTGAAACAGTTTTGTGTCCAAGAAGGTGTAGAATACTTCTGTGGCAGCTCATTCAAGAGGTGCACTGTGACAGCGATTATAGCAAGTAGAAATCAATTCTGGATCACTTCATTTCAGTCTCACCGACTATTATGCTGAAATGAGTAGATTATGTCGGTTTCCCATTCCTTTAAAGCAATTCACCTATGTGTGTAGTCTTGATATGTTATGCTACAGGCATATATTTAGCTCATGTAAGGAAAGCTTCTTGGCACTGTAGATACAACAGTCACCCAACAACTAAAAACAAGTTACACATTTCAAAGGGGTTAAGAAAACCCATCTGAAATACAACAAGAAATTCTATCACATACAGATAAATAAGCATTGCCAAAGCCAAAAGGTTTCACCTGGAACACACAGCGCAGACCTATAGGCTTTACTAATGCTTGCATGGAATACATTATATTTTTATCAAAACCAATCCCAGGAAGACTGACCACGTGCTTGTCCAAGGTCGCCATCTTGTGCATAGTTTTCTTGCAATAAAACAAAATACATTACAAGATGGGTGCTGTGCATGTGTGCACATTGAAGACAGCCATCTTGGAATGGGTTTTGTTAAAAGTAAAACAAAACACATTTGAAGACAGCCGCATTGCATGTGCAAGCAAACACGATGGCCATCTTTGAATGAGTTTTGTTAATTTTAAAACAACGACCGCTTCCACCTGTTATGTATTACATATGCATAGCTTAATAAGAACTACAGAAACCTAAAACAAAGACCATTCCAAGACTGTTGCAGTACATGCTCGGAATGAGTTTAATGGATAGAAAAAAAAATAATCATAGAATGAGAACAAATTGCTGCAACAAGCTTTAAATCTCAAATAAACATTAGAGTGCAGCAGAAAAAATAAAATAAGCTGGGCAAGCCTGCTCTGTCCACCTAAATGTATGTACATGCAGTCACAGCCACAAAATGGTCACAAAGCACCCTAAACTTCAATGTTGCAAGAAAACAACTGGCATTTAAATAGTATCAGTTTAATCACTGGTTCTTTGGCTGAGCTATTCAGTTTTAGATACTTTCCCTCGTGCCCTCTGTCTAGGCAAGATGGGCCCTTAACATTATGGGTGGTCAACCACTCACTGACACTGTCTTTGGGAGTAATTCTTCCACTTAACAGCCTTTTTTAATGATTTATCAAAAAACATACATGTTTCGGAGCGAGGAATATGCTGAGAAGAGATGGAATGAAAGAACACATACATGTTATCTATATCTCCATTATGCCACTTCAGACCACAATCCGTTAGATATATATATTTTTTTTAAATTGAGTTTACAGTGCAATAAACAAAGAATTATCCATATACTAACAACAACAAAATAAAGCCATTGTACTGGCATTATTATAAGCATAAGAACATTAGGCAGTAATTTCGGTGGCTCCTATGATTCAGTGCAATTGTCCACAGTCTCTGCATAACAGTTCAACAGCATGTCCCACCATTGCACACAACAAAAAACATGTCTGATTGCGATTTCGGGCCTTGCTGCTGGAGGTCTAGAACTCTTCCGAGGTAGTCATGTCGCCCTGATCATCAGTGGGTGCAGTTCGAAGGGAGGATGTGACGGTGGCCCATATGTCTCTAGGTTTGGACGATGGCGACAGCAGCATAGCATAAGTGTCTAATTGCTTACTACAGTAAATGAGAGTGTCCAATTATGCCTTATACTTGGGCGATCTCCCACGTACCCAGCTGCTAGCAACCAGATGCTTGGCTAGTAAAAGCACAAGAGCTGCATATATCCTGTGGAATGCTGAGATGTCCCACATCCATCCCAGTACTGCCACCCTAAGATCCAGGGCACAAGTCGGGGGTACACGCAGGTGGACGGCGTCCACCCACTATTCTCACAGGGTGGACGCCGTCCACCCTGCCAAGAAGTTGGGCCCCACGGAAAAATGTGCTGAACTCGTCCCGGTGTCATTTTCAAACACCGGGACACATTCTGCAGCGCCTGCACATTGTTTTCTGCTTTCGATCTGCTACAACGTGCAGGCGGGAACGGGGCTTTCTTAGTTCAGACTCCTGCTGGGCCCATAACAAAGGCCGAATCTGAGGGGTCATCAGGCCCTCCTTTTGTTGGAGTCTCTTGGCTGGGAGCGGTCAGGAGCCTCACACCTGATGCAAATGCAGCGAATGAAACAAAAGCTCACACCTTGTTAGCACTTCACACATACTTAAGAGAGGCAGCTTTTTACTTTGATCAGTCCCTGTTTACAAGATATGCATTCACTGTAAGAATGTCAGATGTGTTGGTCCTTCCCAGTATTTACACAAAATAAATAGCATTTATATAGTGCTTACTACCCCTGAGGAGGTGTTGCAATAATTTAAATATCACTATTTTTTCCTGTAAGGCACTATGGGTAGAGGAAGTTTACGCTGACAAAAGGCAACATTGTTTTATGTGTAGCTTACAAAAGTGTGAATTTTCAGGAGGGCTTCCCTGTATCCTGGAAATGTGCTCCAATGTACTCATGATAGACATGTTAAACATATATGTGAGGGCTTAAGATCTGATATCATTCTTATGATACCACTTCCTGCGATGTCACATGCTGTAATGTCACGTGCCGTGATGTAACGCTCCGTGATGTCACGTGCTGTGATTTCGCTTGCATACTGATTAACTAGGTTAGCCCCCCACTTATTTTTTTAGGACTTGTGCCCTGCTAAGTTCCCTAAGGACTTCATGTTCCATCGTAGTAAATAAGGTGGTGAGCACCTTACCCCAAAACGTCTGGGCAGAACTGCATTGGTATGCCATATGGAGAAACGTTGCATCTAGGAAACCACAGCGGGTTCAGTCGGCCGTCTCACGTAGGCCTAGTCTGTGCAACGTGTAGGAAGTATAACATGCTTGTTGTAGAAATTTGTAGTGTATGATAGAGAGCCTGCTACTAGAAGACACCGGGCCCGTCTGTGTGCAGCAAAGAGACCACATTCTAGTTGGCACCTCAAGGCCCATGTCCTCCTCCCACCCGCCATGCGCATTGTGCTTTAGGGCAGCTGTAGCCTCCAAAGAGGCCCGGTATAATCTGGAAACTAGTTCCTTTTTGGAGGTGGCTTTGATGAGAAATTCCAGCGTCCGACTGGGCACCGGCTCCCTGAGAAAGTAGAGGCACTCGCCCCCACGTCTCTTCTGATTCTATAATACAAGAAAACATCCGTGGGTGTAAGGGGCTGTGCCTAAGAACTTTACCCGCAGCAGGAATGCATTAGGGAGGTTAAATCCCTGCATTTGTGGATTACCTTGTGAGATAGTTGAGAAAGTGCTTTGGGTTCATATGTGGCTGGTATTTGTGGATGCTGAAGCAAAGGGAGAGATGGTGCATAGAGAGGCTTGCATCCCATCCGCCCACCAAGCAAGCTCCAGAAGTAGACTCCGCAGTCAACATATACATTGAATAGTGTGGAGGCACACCCCCTATCAGAGTGCGCAGAGCACGAGGAGCGACTACGCCCTTCTCGACAGCGATGTGCAGAGTGAAGTCATCAGGACGGAGACAGTAGTAGGCGAAATGAGCCTGGGTGCACAGATAGTATAGCTCCAGATCCGGAGCCTCGAATCCGCCCTTGTGAAAATGGAGTGTAAGGCTCTCCCACTTGACACTGGGTTGCTTGTCAACCCATGTTAACTTAATGAACTGAGTACGAATTCGCTTCAGTAGGCACTTCGCGAGCGGAAGTGGGATGGTGGCAAACAAGTATAGGAGCTAGGGGACAAGCACCATTTTTATAAGAGTGTTCTTGTCCGCCAGTAATAGAGGAATGGATATCCAACAGGATATTTGATCCGTCATTTTATACATTTTCTGCCCATAGTTCTCCTTTATCACCATGTCCATATCACTGTTTACCCAGATCCCCAGGTATTTAATGGAGTTTTCACAATAGATTAGAGGAAAGACAGGGGTGAAGCAGCGCGCACTCCCATCAGGGTAAAGATTTGTGTCTTACTCCTGCTGACGGTAACTGCTGAAAGTGACCCGAAGTGCAAATACTCACAAAGCGCCTGCTTAACACTTAATGTAAGGATTCCTCATGTAGAGAGTCATGTCATCCTGGTAAAGCAATTTGAGAATGTGCCGAGATGTATATTGACTGGCATATGGTGCGTTGTGTTGATGCAGTTTTTCCGCAATGGGTTTAAGAGCCAACGCAAATAGGATCGGGGAGAGGGGCACCCCTGCCTAGTTTTCCTGGCCACTACAAGGGAGGCTGAAAATCTTTAATTTATGCATATTTCAGTGGTTGGTGTGGAATATATTAACCACCCCAGGAAAAAACTCAGGAGCCCCATTCCGGCAAGGACAGTGAAAAGATACTCCCATTTTAGGCAGTCAAATGCCTTAGAGGCATCTAGAAATACAGCTACGGCATCCACGGCTGGGTCTAGATCTTGCAAAAGAGCAAAGAGGGTCTGCAGATTGTGAGCAGTCAACTGACTCGGCACAAACCCAACCTGAACTGGCCGCACAAAAGCTAGAAGTAGTAGATTTAGGCGGTCAGCTATCAGTTTGGCTAAGATTTTGTTGTCACAATTTAGCAGTGACAAAAGGCGATAGGAATCACAGTACTGGGGCAGTTTTCCTTGCTTGAGCAAGTTAACTATGGTGGCCTCACACAGGATTAGGAGTAGCACGTTTAGTTCGTGATTCTTCGTACAGCACCAGTAAGTGTGGGGCTGGCAGGTCTTAGTATCATTTATAAAATTTGTCAGGAAATCAGTCTGACCCTGACTTTTTGTTTGTTGGTAGACCCGAGATTACCTCCAGGAGCTCATCTAATGTGAAGGGTTGTGATAAAAACTGACACTGTGCTGGCGTTAACCAAGGCAATGCAGAATTGTCTAAATATTCACCCACAAATTGATGCTGCTTGTTCCTTGAGTGGTATAGCGGGTGGCATAATGCGTGTGGAAGCTATGCAGGATCTGTGGTGTCTCGTAGTGTGTGCAACCTGCTTATCTACAGTATGTGTGATATAATTTGCTGCCCATGAATGTTTAATCTGTTCCACCAGTGATCAACCTGGCCATTCTCCCTCTCCATATGCCCTGGCCCAAGTATAATTCCCATGATATTTAACTTCCTTTTGCTCTATCTCTGCGTATTCTGTGAGCTTCTCCG
This sequence comes from Calotriton arnoldi, assembly GCA_963921515.1. NCBI lineage: Eukaryota > Metazoa > Chordata > Amphibia > Caudata > Salamandridae > Calotriton > Calotriton arnoldi. The sequence goes on along the minus strand of CAWUFW010003189.1, from coordinate 854,144 downwards.
TAAGGGCTGCTTGCACCATGAATGAGTCAGCCATGCCAAGTCTGCCCTCCAGGTCTCTCAACTCAGTCTCCAGCCCATCCAACTGCTAACGCAGGTCTCTCAATATCCTGTTGTGCATGGCAGTACGCAGCCCTCTGATGGAGGACTTGAATCCCTTCCAAAGAATGCCTATACTGTCCACTGAGCCTATATTCAGTGCAAAGTATTCTTCAACAGCATCATGTAAATCCACAGCAAAAGCGTAGTCTAAGAGTGGCTCCACATTTAGGTGCAAGCTCCCCCCAGGGGCCCGCTCCTGATGGCCACATCTGCTGTATTACTAGGAAGTGGACAGACAATGTGCGAGCAAGGTGCCTCACCTCTGTGATCCACAGGCACACATCTCAAGAGGTAAGCCTGTAATCTGCTCTGGATTGCATATCATGAATAGCCGAGTAGAAGGTGCCCTGCCACCCATCAAGGTCACCAAATATCAACTAGCCTGTGATCTTCAGCTATATCTTTCAGGTGCCCGGCTGCCAGGACACCACTACAAGAAGGTAGCCAAGGTCTATCCTAGGGGGCAGTTAAAATCACCTGCCCAGAGTAGGGGGGTGGGGAAGAGGACACTATGAAATCCCATAGCTTATCAAAGAAGTTAGGGTCATCAGTGTTGGGACCATAACAGTTCACAATCGTGCGGGGCATTGCCCTACATCTACCCGCTATCATCACATAGCGACCCAAATGGTCCAAGTGTGACTCCTCCACCCTATATAGAGCAAAAATAGAGAATGAGTTGATGTTAAGAGCTGGATAGGCTATCTTATTTATAAGTACATTAACACTGGTAATTCATTTCTCCATTATTAGATGCCTCTTTTTATCCATTGTAGTGCGCATTTTTACTCTAATCATTTCAATAGAGTACTCTCGAGCTGCTCTCATTATTGCATAACTTAGACACTCCTGGTGACATAGCAGGCCTTTTAAGAGCCCATTTTTAGGGACCTTTCTGAGGTTTTTGTTCCTTGTCTTAGCTTTGTGGAAGCACTTGAACAACTGAGGTTTTATGATTGTATTTCATTTATACTTACATTGCTATTATCTGTGATTTTGTTTTTTATGCTTTTAAGTATCTACATTGTTTTTGCACTGTGCACTTGTTATGGCTTACCGAACCGAAATAAAGTTGAAATAATGAAGAACCCCTCACATATGAACAGTAAGAGGATAGGTATATGTGCAAGGCCCTCTTGTTGGTGAAGGCAGCTGCCACCTTTTAATCAAAGTGAGTTTTCTGCAACAAGGATATGGATACCTTATGTCTATCGAGAAAGGATAACACCTGTAGCTTTTTTGCGAGGATCTGATAACCCTCACACATTCCATGTGATGCACACCATCTCAGGCACACAGCTGCGCCCAGTATCAGTCATGTGTGAGCCACAGTCCTGCCCATATCTACATTGGCCACGTGATTACATCACTTGTCAGAGCCGAAGCATCGAGCGCACTTCCTTCAATCACTACCCAGAGCGTCCTTTTGACTCCCCCACGTTGAGCATGTACCTGCGGAGGGAGGAATTCTTCTACTATCTACGTTTGTAAGTTCATTGTTGAAACGCCGAGTCCGGCCGAGTTGGCCGAGGCTTTTCCCCTTGCCCTGAGAGGCGATTGTTTGGTCCCTCTGGCGGCTCCCACTCAGTTTTCGTGCATACCGGTGCTTTTTTCCTTTTGCCCATGTCCTGATGAGGCCCGACTTAGTGGGCCGAAACGCGTTGACCTCACGGATTGGAGGGGTCCGACTGATCAATATTTGCACGCAAGACACCCGGATACACACTTTTGGACTGTGCGTAGGTTGGAAGTAATCCCCTCCTGTGGGTATTGGACTATCTCCCATACGAATTGCTTACGAACTGTTGTGTTTTTAGCAACTGATCTATGAATGTTTGGGTAGGAAGGAATTATGAATTAGTGTGATCATTTTATTGTTTATGTTTTTTCCTACTTTTGAAAAGATAAAGTATCTTTCTATAAGTCTAGTTTGGAGTTGGTTCGTGAGTACTAAAAATACAAAAATAAATAAGTCTAGGGACTGAGTACCCATATGTAGGGACTAATTTATGTTTTTTCCTACAGAAAATTGCTATTATTGATTCCCCCACATCAATCTTTTTTATTCTCATATGTTATTGCCCAGGTGTGGTGGGAGGATCAGGGCAAACCCCTATTGTCTGTGGATACATATCTACGTTTCAGCAACCAACATGCCACCCATAAATACAATGCCATGTATGTCACACATATCTAAAACAAAACCCTCACCCTCCCAAACCTACCCACACTGATGGCCTAATCCCATCAGGACAAAAGCCCATCCCCGCTGAACAGAGCAAAACAATAGCATGCTTATCTGTGAGAAACTGTCAGAGAGAAGAAAGATGATATAAAAATACAGAAAACAAGAGTGTCTCTAACTTGGTGAGGAAATACCCTTTGGGGTTACCAGAGAGGACCACAGGGATCTTCCGTGCATGGCATACACCGGTTTAAAGAGGATCGTTCTTCAATATACCATGAACTAGTGCATGGCGGGTGATAACCAAATAAACACTTGCAAGCCCTCCGATCACTAACAGGAGGATGGCGGGGGAGAGCAATAGGAGCAAAAGGTCTCAGGAAAGCCCCAATAGCGATACATAGATTCCAGAGGGACTGTTGAGTACACCAGATGGCAGTGGTAAATCAGTCTGAATCAGTGAGACATGGAGGGGATATTTCAGCATCACGATCCGCCCCCTCTCCCCTCATCCCACAGTGAATAGTTTTTAGAAAATCTGCTCCGGTGACTGAAACACATGCTGGCACCCTTCATACATGACCTTCAGTTGGGCCCGGTAGAGCATTGCATATTTCAAGCTGGCTGTGAGGAGCTGTTGTTTGATGGGCAGGAATTTTCGCCTGGCTTCCTGGACTGCTAATGTAAACTTCGGGTAGATGGAGATGTCATTTCCATCAAAGTTTAGGTTCCCCTTTTCTCTGGGGAGGCCTAGTGCTGTATCACGATCCCAAACGTTCAGCAGTCACGCTATTATTGGCAGTACAAGGTTCCTGGTAGACGCCTAGCAGCAGCATCCGGAAGAAGGCCTCCCCCCTAAGTACACCCAGGAGCAGACATACAACATAGTCCTCCATGCAGCTAGTGTTCGTTGATTCTGGGACAACTATTATGCGAATGTTATTGCAGCATGATCTGACTTCTAAATTCTTATTTTTGGTAGCGATAACGCAGAGGACCTTCTCCATATTTTGAAGCATTTTTCCTTTAGTCGCCAATGTGTCCTCTGTCAGAGAAATGTAGTGCTCAGCATCTGCCAGACGATCCTCTTGCTTTTACAACTTGCGGGTATGGAGTTCATGCAAGATGTCGTGTGTCCATTTTATGTGTCAATGGAGATAAGTCTGCCCTGCATCGCCTTGAGCAGGTCTGTCACATCATCCCCAGCAGTGTTCAAAACTGGAGGGAGTCAATTTCGTCTGAAGGCGGCAGCCCCTGAGAGGTCCCCTTGGGTCTGCAGGATGATTCCATGGGCAGTTTCATTTACCTGTTATCCACTTTGCCCATTTCGAGACAACCCAGAGTTGCCGAAGTCATATCTAGGTGTTTGGGCTGTGTCCACAGCGCCGCTATCAGTGTGCCCAAGGAGACCACAGATGAGGGAATGTCTCTGAGGGACCCCTCACAATAAGAACAGGCAGCACCAGCCAGTCAGCATCTAGAGTGATTTTCACAATTGTTGCTGTTAGGAGACCACACTGTGAGCCCCAGCGATGTGGGCCGGTACTAGTAATTGGTAGCACCTCAGCACGCGGATCCTTCAAAGGATAATGAATGCAAGTGTGCCCCCATGTAGTCCATGTACGTCCCACACGATCGCGCCTTCACCCCAGTCCTATTCAGGTCCATAGGGAGGGGCAAGAGCAGATGGAGGGACCAGATCTAGGACAGGGGGCAGGCACATCCACAGACTGCCCCCAAATGAAACTAGGGGGTGCACAAGTAAAGGGAGGGGTCATCGTTCCCCTCACTCCTCCAACTGGTCTCAACAGGCCTTGGGGGAAACAGTTAATCAGGACGCAGGGCTGCCTCCGGCCTCCTGAGCACAGACCCGCTCCTCAGGCATCTCCCACACACCCACCTTCACCACCTGGATGGCAAGCTGTTCTCCAGTTCACTGGCGGGTAGACGCCCTCTCCTCCAGAACAGGGGGTTTCAACAGGCTGAACCCCACCTCCACTCACCTTGGTCATGCCATTCTTCTACTGCAGAGGCAGAGGGCTGCAGCAAACCGCCACCCAGCCGGACTCACGCATCCCAAATAGGAGCCATCTCTGGTTATGTGAGCCAGAGTCTCATCCACTCCTCCTAACAGCTTCCTCACCATGGTTAGGTATCCTCCTTACCATGTCACCATTGGAGCAGTAGCCGCTAAGCAGATGCACCGACCGGAAGGCGCCCTTGCCACACACACAGAAGGCAGCGCTCAGCTCAAACTGACATGCAGCCCATCCCAGCCAAGCTTCTCTCCGTACCAAGGAAGGATGCAATGCTACAGCCCTCTACCCAGCCGAAGGGCATCAGGACCCCTCTATAGGCCATTGGAGGTGCACAGGGGGCTCAATGTCAGCATAACAACGTTGATCTGACTGGATTAATCCCCTCAGCGGCTGGAGCCTCACTGAGGTGTGGCCGTCTTGCAAACGGGCTCTCTAGCGCCCCCAATCTGTTAGATACCTGTTTGCATTTGTAGCTGGACTTTGCACTATTTGCCAACATCTTGGGTATAATCATAGGGAAAAATAGTCCCACTTAAAGCAGAAGAGTATATTTAACATTCAAGTTCAGCTGTATCCCAATAATACCCAGTGTTTTGCAGAGTGCACCCAAGAGCACATTTTACCATTTCAAAGTACTGTTTTCCAAACGACATACACTTCTAATGTTGTAAATTCCTACCATTGTCAACCAAGTTTATATGAAATTCAAATATATAGTCAAAGTATCCCCGAAAAGTGGGAACATGGGCTCTTTGTTACAAGGTTACAATGCTTTATTGGGCCCAACATATACATGAAGGTGGAACAGAAGTCACAGGCAATGTCTTCTGATGTAAACTTGGGACGGAATTTGAGTACGTCTGATACATTATTTAGCACAGTCTGCAGGTCAGGCTGTCTTGTAACTTAGACTGCATGTGAAGTGTGGCTAAAAGCAAGCTGGAAAGGTCGCTGGTGGACACATAAAACGAAGTGCAAATGAAATAAAAACACCTTTAGAACAAAAATGCATTTCTAAGTCTCAAAGATACATTCTTAAATGCAGAGTGCATTCTGTCTTCCGTGTGGCAAACATTACGCTGCAAATGCTGAACAATTTGTACCATGCAAAAAAAATAGTTGTTTTGACTCACAGCTAATCTATATTGCCAGACAGCCCACAAGTTGTCATTAACTTTTCTGCATTATGTACAGACTAATATTCAAAACTGAAAGAGTTTACTCCTAGAATTAGGGAAATCAATCAAGTAATGTATCCAGTAATCAATTTTACCAAATAGTTGTCTTGGTTACAATAATCTTGATAAGTTAATCTGAAACACTATTTACATTGCCACAAATCATATTTAATAAACAGCTTTTTCGACATTCAAAATTGTGGCTGTTTTGTGGAAAATACTGTATGTTAAGTGGCTTTTTAAAAACAAATATTTACATAACAAATATGTATATTACACAGTGGCAGTCGCCACTGAGTGGTTTTAGTTAGGCCAGAGTTTCCGTAGGGTGCTTTTTGGTTCGCTAACAACTTTGATGCTGTTCAACTCCTCCATGGAAAGTTTTGTGCTGATCCGTCAAGCTGGAGGCAAGAAAAATGGGGGTCCTAAAAGTTCGATTTTGCATGTTAATTCCAATAGGAAATGTTGCTATCTAATGCCAAACAAATGGGTGAACAGAATTATACCAAATTTGGCAAAAGTTATAAATTTACTAAGAAAGCATGCTTTTTTGGATTTGGTGTCAAACCCTTCAACTGTCTTTGAGAAATTAGCATTTAAAGAGGGGCTCTAGTTGGGCATGAAGAGGTTAAAATGTTAGGTATGTTTTAAATGTTGGTGTCCAAATGTGCTCTAATTGGCAAATTTAAAGGTAACTAGTCAGCCTTGAATGGCTGACCACACCACGATGAAAGTGTAATGGCAGGCATTACAGGACTGAGGGACGTGGTCACTGCATCCTAAAAATTAATTCTAACAATTAAAGGGGGTAATGTGGAGACACCCTGACCCACAGTGGCATCTGAGTGAACCCAAAGGGAATCCCACTTGATAGCAGTAGTAGCCTGTCTGTTGATTCCTCAGTGTGCTACTGTAGCTTCACCACACTGTTCTAATGAACAACTAGAGCATTTACATTCTATATTCATGACAAAACGTGGCATGCCGAATGCCGTGTTGATGGAATCAAAGCTGTAAAACTGACGGAATCAAAGCTGTAAGAAATTAACAAAATGAAGGGGTTCATTCTGTCAAAGAAAATTATGGTTAGTGTTCTAGAATAGTGCCTCTTAAGTTGTGGTCCGGAGGACCCTCTGCAGGCCACAAAGCCTACTCAGTGGGTCCGCAACTGCTCAGAAAATTTAACAAAATTGGCATATTAATAAAGAATAAAGAAGCAAAATGTAAAACTGAAAATTTCAAAATGTTCTGTAAATGAGGGAATTTGAAATTGGGGGCTAAAAATTAAGCTGTATCCTCAGATTGATCATGGGACAGTGCAAGTGCATGATACAGAATATAGTATGGATGATGGGTTGCCTAAATTGAATTTAGAAAAGTTATAACCTTCCCATAAAAATTGAGATTGTGATTTTTTTATCTGTTTGTAAAAAAATATAATATTTCTTCATTTGTTTATTGTTTTGTGGTCCAAATCATCTAAATTGCTTAGGATGGGGTCTTTGGCTTCAATTAGTAATTTAGTAGGGGTTTGTGGATTCCAATAATTATTCAGTGAGGGTTACGGGCTTCCAGTGCTGATTAAGTGTGGGTCTACGGAAGTCAAAAGGTTAAGAACCACTGTTTTAGAAAGCTAAAATGAAGACATTTATTTCCATAAAATCTCAAAAGTCTGGTATGCTGAGTGAAACATATTACCAACATCAACAGCAGCCTATCAGTTGATTCCACAGGGTTCTACTGCAGCTTCATCCCGGAGATCTAATGAGCAACTATAGCACTAATATTACCTTTTTATGACAAAAGTATGGCACACCTAAATGCCACCTTGATGGAATCGAACCTGTAACACTGACTGCATTTCCTACATAGGAGATTGCATGAATGGAACAAAATTAGGAGGTTCTTTTTGTCATTGAAATTATGGTTAGTGATCTAGAAAGTTAAAACGAGGACTCATTTTCTATGAATTCTCAAATAGCTTCCTCATCCATGTCACTAAAATATTCTAAAATGCAAAAAGAGCCATGGACTTGTAAAACTTACAGCAGTCGGTCAGTTAACTCCCTAGTGATCAACCAAAACTTCACCATAGAATTCTAGTGAGCAATTAAAGTGCTAACATACTGTATTTATGACAAAAGTGTGGTACACCTGAATGCCATCTTAATGGAATCAAAGCTGTAAAACTGAATGCAAATTCATAAAAAGGATTGCAAGAAATTGTGGTATTATTTAAGGGGAGTAAGTACCCACCTCAAGTAATAACCGGAGTGAACCCTTAAAGTGACTAAACTAGGCTCAATCCACTGGCAGCTATGGCACAGCAGGCAGGCTAACTTAGAGGCAATCTCTAAAGTATTTGTGCATTACACAAACAGTAACAAAGATAAAACACATCATAAGAAAAATTGCAAGCCAATTTAGAAAAATAGAGAACATCTTAATTAAATAATAACACCAAAACAACAAAATTCCAATAAGGGAAACCAGTGTTATGAATTTTTTACTTTTAAGGTTCAAAACAGTGTCAAAAACCACAGTCATTTGGTTGTGCTTGACCAATACCTAGGTACAAGTTAAGGCAGCCACAATTGAGCAGAGGCCGGATATGGAGACAAGGTTTAACCCAGCCGGAAGATTTAACTTCGGACTTAGTCTCTGAAATTAAAGTAAAAAATCCTCAGAAGGGCGAGGCAGCAGGCTGTGGCCAAAGAGGGCTCCATGTCATTGGACAGCTTCTGGTCGAGGTCTTAGGTGAAGCCATTGACTTTTGGCAGGAAAGCTCTGAATGGGAGAAATTTTAATTTTCCACCAAAGGAATGGCCCTTGCCGACCAAAATACTTTTCATGCCATTGCCCATTGAGAATTTCTACCTTCGAATTTAGTCACTTTTATTGGAGTGCAGATTCTTCCTATGGGCGCAAGGCTGCAGGCTGTAGCCAAAGAAAGCTCCATATGGCTGGATACCTCCAAGGAGATCCCACTTAATCGGATTTGCTGCTGCAGAAAAACACAGAGCAGAGCAACCTGAAACTTTGGCCCTGCAGCAATGCACCTTCGTCAGATCGGCTTGGCAGGTTGGTCCCAGGAACCAAGTTCCAGAAAAAGCTAGAAGGAGTACACCTTGACACCAACCAAGGGCCCAGGACCTTGGTGACCGCACTTGAGGTTTTAGACTCACTCCAGCAGAGGCCAGAATTAGGGTCCAGGGGAGGTTCAGTTGAAACTGGTCAGTTGGGGATTGCAAAAAAGGCCTCTTCCAGCTTGTTGTATGGCTGTATATTGAACAGGAAGTCAGTCTTATGACACTTGAAGTCCCCTACTGTGTCCTTAGTACAAGAGGCAGAGTAGGTCCAGGCTTCTATGCTCTTCTCAGGCTACAGACAGCAGGTCCTCCTCTCCTGTTCTTCCACAAATTCAGAATGTGTTCTGCAGAGCCTACATTTACACCTGGCTCCAGCATGTGGGTGAGGGTGACTCCTCTCCCCTCCCTAAGTAATAAGGTAAAAGTCGCCAGGCAGAACCCTACTCACTTTTACAAAATTTCCAATGTGTCCTATTGCAAAAAATCCCACATTGCCCCTCTTTGCCTGAATCCAAGATGGTGAATGAGCAATCTCTCTTCTGTGACCACTCTAAACCAGTTCTGGGGGCAGCTCCTCTTCCACTAGGATTGGAGCCTGCCCGGCTGGGAATGACAGAATATGGCTCTTTTCCAGATGTCAGTTGACATTTCCTGTGACAGGGAAGGTCTCTTTGAAGTTAAGTAAGTTCTTGTGCACATCCAACATCTCCCCTCACTGAAGGTCTTTGTCTCAGTACTGGAAGCAAGTTCAGACTTCATCAAGGGACCTAGTCAGCAACCAGATGAGCTCATGCATACGGATATCCAGAGGGTTTAGGCAGCAAAAAGATAACATTTGAAAAGTACTTTTTCCAAAATATTTATTACAAATCCAACTTCACTTGTAAATTGGGCTTGAAATAAATATTTCCAAAAGTCTGAGAATAAACTTCATGCAGCTTGACACATATTTGACACAGAGCTTAGCCCATGGCCACAGTCAGCACCTAACCCTCCACAAGCGGCCACACCTCACTATGCACAGACTTTGAACAAGCACAGTGGAGTCTGCAAGGCTTGATGACATATGACACCCTGCATCGAACATAGAATAAGAGTTGGGCAGTGGGCTTGCCCTATCCAGATCCCACTCCCAATCCACCTCATGTGAACAAACCTGACTGTGTCAGGTGTTTGGTTATGTACTTGCCTCATCTGTAGCTACGCCATGTGCCTGCCCCACCATGAATGTTAGAAAGTCATCCTTTTACCCTGTTCACCCCCATTTTTGTTTGCTGCATGATACTTGTTTTTACTGATTCTCACTGTACCCTGGGTTCTGCTAACCAGGCCCAGGGCCAGTGCTATGTGTAAAAAGGTTCATGTAATGGGTTAAACTTACAATTGGCAATGACAGACACTATAAGTCCCTAGTAGATAATAGAGCCAGGGGGTGCAATTGACCTATAAGTCCCTAGTACATAATGGGCATGAAGGTTTAGTGGCCAGCAGATTTCCTGCACTTGCATGCGTCCACTGTTGAGTGCCTGCTGTCATTTTAAAGGCAGCATGGCCTTGCAAACTGTCTTTAAAGGTAAAATTGTGTGCAAACTTGACTTTGGTGGTAGGGGCACTTTTAAAGTGATAATCTAACTTACATTTACATATTAGATACCCCCAGGGTTTTCCCTTAGGTGTTCCAGTGGTGGGGGGTGATGCAACTCTAAGCAGGGGCTTTATAAAAGAGGTTTTACATGCCCTGGTGAGGGAAAAACTGTCCATTTCGTTTTTCCCCATTGTAGATACCTAGCTCCACAGGCTATCATTGCAATATTTTATTTAGTTATACATATTGTTAGGAGAGGAGTAACATATCATTCAAGGATTTAAAAGATTGCTATTGATAAATCCAACAATTTGCCACTGTTGAATTTATCATAACTAGTACAGAAAAGACGTTGTGGAACTTTCTTTTCTGTAAGCCAAAATTCAGCCTTCTAGTGGTCTTTGCTGATAGGTCAGCCTCAACAGGCTGACAGGCTGTTTTTATTAGGTGATAAGTGGCCTGGCAGGAGCATAGGTTATGTGATGGAGAGAGCTCTGCAGCTGGGGAGAATGGGGCCTGCAGAGGGGGCTGGGTAAATCAAACTCAGCTCAAAGAAAGAGCAGATCAGTAAGAAATGCCATGCGTACCTTCCCCCACACCCTGTGCCCCAGCCAGATGGCAGGTTTAAAACAGGAGTTTGCAGAGGTCAGGGGGAGGAGTGCTAATGGAAATGAGCCACACTGTGGTTGGGTTGGTTTAGCTAGCTCCTACTCCTCTGGAGAGAAATCGTCCATGTTGGAATTTGGAAGTGCAGTGCTTTGTGGGACAGGAAGAGGCCCCACTTTGGAGGAAGTTGCCATGCTTTTGAGTGGCACCCAGCATCTCATTGGACAGAGGTGCCCCCTACTTGTCACAACAGAACACTGAATAAATATCTGAGATCTGCATAAACTGCCAGATCTGCTGCCTGAAACTACAAGAAAAAGTAGGACTGCCCTGCTGGAATCTGGATTTATGCCCAAAGGCCTTCACTCTGACTGACTGCACCTGCTGCACAATTTGGCACTACATCCCTGGGGACTGTGCCTTGCTTCAAGAAGGATTAAGAAGTGAATTTACTGCAAACTACAGCTTAACAGAGCCCACCTGCATCATCTCCACCAAGAGTTCCCATCCTGGAATGAGTCCAGTGGACTTTTAAGGATTTGGCCAGGTGCATTGTGAGAGTTGTGGTCCAGACATCCCAGAGACCATCTAGTAGATTACAGACCTTTGGATTGGTGTTTTGTACACTTGGAACCTGCAAGGATACCTTCAAGAAGCACCTCCTGAAGGTTGGAGAACTTTTTGAAAAAGCTCCATAAGTTGACAGACCCGACTGCGAAAGTCAAGCTGACTATCTTCAACCGCGACCCGGATTTCAGGTTTGTCCCATTGAAAGCTCTGGACTTCCAGGATTTGACCGGGGCCTCGCGGAAAGTCAAGCCAGCGAACCCTTTCCAAATCCGGCCTGCTGTGGAAGGTCGAGTGCCGTTGAGGGCCTCCCGCTTAGTCTATACAACCAGGGCTCCATTGCAGTTGGCCTCAAACTTTAACTTTGTCCCGGTCAAGCGCGACCAGATGTTCCAGAGTGGCGCTATATGTTTTTAAGCACTATAGAGTGGCTAATTGTTACAAATTCATGTTTCCGGTTCCCTACTTTGGATTTTTGTCATTTTGTCATTTTGGTATATATTGGTTCATAAAAATATATCCTATTTTTATAAATTGGTGTGGGATTTGGATTTTGTGTTATGTCTTACTTATTTAATATATTGGTGTTTTAAATGCTTTACACTCCTATCTCCTAAGTTAGGCCTGACTGCCCATTGTCAGTTACCAAGGGTTGAGCAAGGGGCTAATTTACTGAGACCTTTACTGGACCCTATACTGTGTTAGTGGCCATATTACTAGAGGTAGGTGCATACTTACCCCTATACACAGACTAAACCCTAGTGCTTGCTAGGGGAGGGAACTAGAGGCTACGGGGTGTTCAGGGTAAGCTGGCCTCCAAGTAAGACATGTACACACAAAAGAAGCTACCCTGAATAGATATCTGATTCTATATGTGAAACCAGGTGCACTACGCTTGCTTAAGTGGGGTGCCAGGCATCTCAAAAAAAGTGAAGGACTGTCCTCACACACGGCTAGGGTCATGTTTCATCATTGGCAGTTCTTGCTTTCTAGAAACCGCGTTTGGAAGAGAGCGGGCCTTCACCTGAAGACAGGGAGGCACTTCTAAGAACTAAGTGGGGGGGGGGCGTGAAAAAGGGAGAGGTTAAAAATTAATACAAACGTCATATACAATTTATTTGTTAGGTGTTTGCTTAGTATTAAAAATAAAGCGTGGGGACCTGGGGGTTTAGTACCCCATCCCCATCCGTGTCGTCAATATGTTTCTGCCGCTTGCGGAACTCCGCATAGATACAGCTGAGTTTTCTGGTCACTTTGCAGAGTTCCGCATAGCGGAACTCTGAAAACTCCGCCCAGGCCTAGAAAGGTCAAGGAAGGAAGAATCGGAGGAATGAAGATAATCGGTATGTAATCCAGGCATTTTCAGAAAAATCTGTCTTAAAATGTACTTAGAAACTTTACTTAGGCAAAAATGTAAATTTACTTTTCGTCAGGGCACTTTTTGTTTCTTTCTTAAGTAAATATTATTTCTCCAGATATATTATCAAATAGACACATGCAACACGCCTTTTGGTCTTTCAAAGCAATGAATTTGCGCGCTTCTCATTAGTGGGTATATGAAGTGCATTTATGTTTTCACCTTTAGATCTGGACACGTTATAATAAAGCTGCCCTAAACTTCCTGACACCGTGTACTGATCAATCCCATCTACAAATATATCACTACAGCGTTGTGTTCACGAGCCTAACATATGAGCCTTTCCAAGACGTGAAGAAATTGTTTCATAGTGCGTTTCCATAGAAGCTCACCTCTAAATAAACTTAGGAATGTACAATGTCTAGGGGATTCCCCTTCAGCTTTCATTAAATATTTTCATATTTATTAAAGTTGCCAAATATAGCTAGTTTTCAAATGATCTGCAAGTTAGGGCTTGTCTTTTGCAGAATTTCTTCAGCTCTTAAATAAGAAGCATCTACAAGTTTATGCAGCGCTGAATACATGCACATGGGTACTCGATGACATCATTCCGCAAGCCTTTGGGTTTCATTTAGGAAGGACAGCCAATGAGGAGCAGACTACATCTGAGAGAGAGGCTCAATCGACCCACAAATCACTCAGCCCCGACACACACCTGCAGACGAATCAAGAAGGCCCAAACAATCTATTTCACACCCCGCCTTATTCACACCTTAACCCTATTGTCACCTCTGCTTTTAAACAGAAACATTACATGGAGATGGTACAAGACATGCAAAAACATTAGAAGGCAGAGAGACATGTTTAGATTAACAAACAGTTCTATTCTAATTTTAGCCACGAAAACCCATGCTAATGAAGAAGGTACAATTTGCATCTCAATTATAAATACTAGTCATTAATTGTATATTAATTATACCACTCTGAAATGGTACAGCACTTCACATGCCTTAATGTCATGATGAAGAGGACATGGGGTGGTGCATTACTCTAAACTGCTACCTCATCTTTTAAAAAGGGTAAAATGCAGTATACAACCAATTATTTTAGGGGTTTTTCTTAGTTGCTGATGCACTAAATTCAATAGAGTTTCTAAGGCAATCATTAATTTTAGGAAGTAGGTAAAACCATGTCTTGTAGGATGGTTAAAATCTTTCACTTACAGCCAAGTTGGTGCTCATTTTCTAGGGAATAGTCTCCTGTTACTTGTGTTGAGGGTCACAGAAATGTTGCAATTCTTGGGCTTCGGTGTTTTTAACATAATTATAGATTTTCCACATTTACCACACGAATCCATCTATGCTGCATAAATTGCAGATTTTAACAAACAAAATATTTGTTTCTAGTTCAAACAGATCAAAAGTTACTAAAAACGAGCGACGTGTTGCTGCGCAGTCGAAGACCATTTGTGAAGGTTGACTTGTCCCTTTTCAGTAAGTTATTGCTGCATTTGAGTGTTAAAGTGGTACTACTAATGAAGTGAAACCTTTGCTAAAAGAGTGTTAACATGGGTAAAAATTACAAACCAGAGAAGGAAAACTGTCACAAAATGTGGCGCATTAAACCACATACTTTGCTTTTTCTTGGCATAGAATTTAGTCAACCGTGCCACATAAATAGGTCCTCTCCCGCCGCAGAATTCCAGTGGAGCTGCTAATAGGGTTATATGGCCCATTGCAGGTGGACTGCCAGCAAGTGTGGCAGATGCCTTTTGCATCGCCTGTAAGCCGAATCCAGAGATCCCGCCAGTTTTGTAGGGATTGCTTTGCCATTAATGCTGCAGCTATCCTGGTGGGATTACATTTGGCAACACTAAAATGCAGACATTTTTTATTTGTGAAACAAACCCCCAAAACTGGGCTTTATTTCTAATACAGGAAAAATCAATGGGACAGATGTGCAGAGGGTTTTCTTGATGTGCGTGGAGGCGCATTACTGATTTTTCATCCGAAGGTCACCCATGGCTAATTTGGGCGAGCGTCCTGACGAACTGACCTGTAGGCCCTGTGGGAGACAGGCAACCAGGTCATTCCTTTCTGATGGCAGAGTCAGCTTAGGCGCAGCCAGAGTGACAGCAAGGCCATTCTATTTAAAAGCAAGTTTATGCTGATGCTTAGGGCACACCTGAAAGAGCTGTGCAACAATTTTTGCCACATCTCCTGTAACAGCTGGGTGGCAATATAACATTTTGTTTAAGGTGGCAAAATACGGGAACTGTATTCATCTGGCATTTAAGTATTATTGTTGAATTTTGAAAAAGAGGGGGATGTTTTCAACTGATTTGAAAGACATGAGTAAATGGTAGGAGGGCACTTTTAAGCCAAATATCCATCATTTATTTTACAGTAAAGTGACTAATTGAACATTTTCATATGCCAAACATGATGCAAAGCTTTTAAAAACAAAGGCTTTCGTGCTTATGCCTGCCAGTGTACCATCCTTATGTATATCACTGTGCAAGTCAAAAGAAGCTGCCACATTGTGTGAAACATGCAGTTTATCCAAGAGGTATCAAACCATTCCCTATCGTAGTCTAGTCTAGTTGGGCTGATACTAACTCCAAGACCACTGCATTCAAGTTAGGCCAGGGCGAAATTTCAATCATAGTATCAGTTTAGGAATTTCGCATTCCACTTGTTATGCAAAGGGTCCAAAATTATGTCATTATGCCTCATTGCGTAAATATGTCGCACTCACATCAAAATTGAAGTGTGGGAGCAAAGCAAGCACACAGAATACGAGTAACAGTCATTTGCAGTGCTTGTGCATCTATTTTTTAGCGTGAAATGCGTTGTCACATCCAAAATGGACGTCATTATCTTAAATTAATTTATGTAAATATTTAACATAAAAATCTTTGTAAGTTTTATTTAAGTTTAATAATCGTTTTAACTAGCCCCTATACTTTAGCATAGGGAGATCTATACTCTGGTGGCCAAGATCTCATCCTACATGTGAAAATTTACAAGTGGTAAATTTACATACATAAATTAGGCTCCAGCTCAATGCTTCAGGGTATGGGGACATGCAAGTCTACACTTTGTGGTAAATTTACACTTGTAAATGGTGAATTGCCAAAGTAGTAAATTTACTACAAAACATACTTACACATATACATTTACTCATGTGTAAGTTTACCTCCTTAGCAGAAGGAGTGGAGAACTCTTGAGATGCCATGTTTAAAATTCTGGAACTTATGGCAAAGTATATCTTCTACAGGCTGCTTTCAAAAGGAGATGGAATCACAAGCTACTATTATATGAATAAATCATAAAGCCAGCAGCACAAGTTGGGCACCTGTAAAAAAATTGGGTTATTGTTTGAGGGGGGTGGAAACCTTGCTCAAGCAACAACCACAATCCTTGTCATGATGAACCACAAAAGTAAATAAATTAACCTGTCTTTAACCCTGTGGTGGCTTGGCACATAAGCAGTCAGGCTTGTGTGTAAAGTATTAATGCAGCACACAAGCAGTAATAAAGTGAACACTCAACACAAGAAAACTCCAACATCAATTTAGAAAAATAAAGAACAATTTAATAAAATGACATCAAAAAAATTAAATCCAATCAGAAGAACCGGAGTTATCAATTTTTAAAGTTTTTAGTGAAAAATATTGCCCAAAAGTTCAAATCGCCAACGGCCGGTATGTAGTTGTGCAAGACCATGGCAAAGTCAAAAGTTATGGCTGACCGCGATGGAGCGCAGTTTGGATACACGAGGCGTATTGGCCTGGTCTTGGCTTACGTTTGGGCTTAAAAGATATTTTGAAGAAAAGTTCCTGAGAAGGTAAAGTACAGGGAGGCAAGACAGCTGGCAGTGTCCGAAGAGACATGGTTATCGAAGAGCCACTGGAAGGAGTTGCAGTGAAGATTTCTACCTTCAGGCTTTGTCACTTTTTTGGAAGTTGAAAATCTCTAGCGGTGTGAAGCTGCAGGCTGCAGCCAACGAAGGCTCCACAAGGCTGGATACCTTTTCCAAGAGGTCCAGTTGAACAGGATTTGCTGTTGCAGAGAATGTAGCAGGATCTACCACTGAGTCAGGCCAACCAGTGATGCACCTTTGGCGGATCAGTGAGCAGGTAGTTACCAGCCTTCTGTTGGTTCTCAGGCCACTTTTTGCTGAACGTTTTTCTAAATCCCAACTTCTAGGGTTAGGCAGAAGCAGCAGCAACAGGGTAGTCCTGTGAGGTACAAGGCAGGCCTCAAGCAGCAGGGCAGTCCTATGGGGATAGGCAAGTAATTCCTTCTCCCACAGATTCAGGAGTGTATGAACAGTTGTTCTGAGGGTTCAATATTTATACCTTGTGTGAGTCTTTTTGGTGGGAGAATCTTCTAGGCAACCCCAACATCTGGTTCTGGAAAGTTCTTCCCTTCTCCTGCCAAGGCAACAAGAAGTATGAGGAGACAAAAGACTAGTGTCAGGTTCCTTTGTGTGTGCTGGAGGCAAGGCCTTTGAAATTTAAGTGGGGCAGGGAACAGCTCCACCCTAACAATTCTGGCAGGATGGCCCATCCCACCAACAGCTAGTTCTTCTTTGTCTCACTGTCT
Source organism: Calotriton arnoldi (assembly GCA_963921515.1). Lineage (NCBI taxonomy): Eukaryota > Metazoa > Chordata > Amphibia > Caudata > Salamandridae > Calotriton > Calotriton arnoldi. The sequence continues at coordinate 836,829 of CAWUFW010003189.1, read as the reverse complement.
TGGAATAATGCACAAAGCCCAACAGCTATGCTATTCACAGTCATACGACCCAGGACAATGGCAGCAAGCACCAAATGGTTAGGACAAGCAAATAATAAAGTTCTAAATGTGCCATTTTCAGAATTATGACTTAAAATCCTACTTTACCATTAAAAAGAGCTTTAAATTACAATTCATTGGAGTTCAACCATGACATTCCTACCTGTTCCCAATTAAAAGTTAGCACTTATTAAATGTAATAAGGTAACCCAATATTATCCTATGGGAGAGGTAAGCCTTACAGTAAAGAAAAATAAATTCAAGAGTTTTCACTACCAGGGTATGTAAAACTTAAAAACACATGTCCTACTTTTTATATACTCAGCACCCTATGCTATAGGTTGTTTAGAGCCTATCTTAGAGACGACTTACATGTATTAAAATGGAAGGTTTGGGCCTGGCAAAAGGTTTACATTGCCAAGTCGAATTGGCAGTTTAAAACTGCACTACAGACTGCAATCCCAAGCCTGAGACATGTTTTAAAGTGCTACTTTAGTGGGTGGTACAATGAGTGCCACAGGCCTACTGGTTTACAAAAAATGAAACCTGGCCACCAATTTACAAGGCTGCTGTTTATTTCAGCAGACTAAGGTGCAACGCATTTAGTCACTGTACCTTACTTCATCACTTGGAATTATTTTAAAGATTTTATGTAACCATTTTACTTTTCAATGGAGCATTTAAAAGATACATTCTTCATTTTACAGATAAAAATAAAACAAACGTGAGCGATATTGTGAAAATGCAACAAATAATGTAGAAAATTGTGTACATAACATTACAAATCTTGTGTACAATTACACCAGTCGATATTTGTTATACATAAGCTCTCTCTAACTAAAGTCCTTGTACTTTGCTGCTAATTGGAGATGAGCTGTCTATGGGGAAAAGGAGTTTAGGGGTCTCTCCGGGGGTATATCTGTACTAGCAACCCTCTTGAGAGACCTATTTAATTACAATCCCTCATAGGTGAAAAAGGAAAATGCAGACGCGTTTCCAATCCCCATGTGACTTTGGGGATTATCGTCAGGGCTGAACCACGGTGTAATCTGAAAGTTAAAAAGGGAAATTCTTTAGGATCATTACCGGCCTTCTCTTCTACAATATTTTTTCTTGTACATGGAAATTAATGTACCTGTACTTTAGAAGAGGTTATCCAATAGATTTGACTGGCCTTTTTTCAAAGAAGCCTTGGGTTTTCGAGTACCTATGGAATAGGGATTGCAGATGTAAGTCCTCTAATTCTGCACTCTCTAATAGTGGTTGGATTAATATCTCATGTATGTTTAAATTGCTTACTTGGGCAGCTGAATGTTCGCAAAGCGTTTATCCAGGCGGGATGCAGCGTTATCAGATCAAAACGTTTGGACCTCCTGTGCTTTTATTTGAAGGCCATCACTCTGTGCCTGTAAAACACATTTACAGTGGTTGCTGGTATTGGACCCAAGCACCTACATGGGTGTTTGAAAAAATGTTGTTTTCACCCTTGTATTTCTGAAATGAATTCTCGTGTGTCTATGAGTGTCGCTGAAACTCATAGACACACGAGAATTCATTTCAGAAATACAAGGGTGAAAACAACATTTTTTCAAGTAAGCATAATACAAAAGACTGTTTGTCCTTAAACACCCATGTAGGTGCTTGGGTTCAATACCAGCAACCATTGTAAATGTGTTTTACAGGCACAGAGTGATGGCCTTCAAATAAAAGCACAGTGGAAAGGCTTAAATGTTTTGACCACAGAAATGATATGCTAAGAGTGCATGCGGAGAGAGACAAAACTGCTCTATAAGCAAGAGGAGATAAATAGGAATTTCCTGAATTACTATCGGGAGTTATACATCAGCATCACACATCAGAATGAGGACACACTACACACCTTCCTGACGCCATAGCCCCTCTGTTCTATTACAGCTGAGGAGGTGGAGGAATTAGGGCAGGATATCACTTTACAAGAAGTGAGAGCAGCCTTAAAGGAGCTCGTGAGGGGTAAAACACTCTGGACAGATGGGCTCCCAGTAGAATTTTACGCAACATACTCTGCTGAGCTGGCCCTCAGATTAGTAAGTATGTACAAAACTGCCAGGGACATGCCCTGCTCCAACCGGGAGGTGCTAGTGATTCCCCTCCTCAAACCAGGGAAGCCAGCACAAGTTAGTAAGGCCTACCGGCCATTATCGATTCTAAATCTTGATTACAAGATGCTTAGTAAGATCCTGGCCTTCAGACTTTTCCCCCTCCTCCCGAAGCAAGTACATACAGACCAAACCAGGTTTATTCCTGGCTGCAACACTGCTTTGATCATTAGGCGATTACTGAAAGTGATGGAATCCGGATCCTATGACAGAGCAGAGGCTACAGTCTTTGCAGTTGACATCGAGAAGGCCTTTGACAGCTTGAAGTGGCACTTTCTGTATGGGGTCATGACCCACAGGAGAATAAGACAGTGGGTTTCTAGCATGGGCTCGGATGTTGTATGCTGAACCCATGGCCAGATTAGCCACGGGGCAGACTATCTCAGAGGCCTATCCTTTGGGAAGAGGCACGCAACAGGGTTGCCCCCTGTTACTCCTCTTGTTCACTATTGCTATGGAGCCACTTGCCAGCCTTGCGAGAGAGGGAACTAGATACCGGGTCTACACATAGGAGACCATTACCATTGTATAGCGTTGTATGCAGATGACCTCTTACTATTTCTTAGAGACACCACATCAGATTTAGAAGGTGCTCAGACCATGCTGGAGGAGTTCAGCTCGCAATCAGGGCTCCGAGTAAATTAGCTTAAATCCTACTTGTTCCCTATGAGGCAGAGCAGTGTCCCACCAGAGACTCTGGGTCTATTACAGTGGGAGCCTCGTTGCCTTTCCTATCTGAGAGTGAAAATCTTCCACGACAGCTAGGACATATTAGAAGAAAATGTAGGGCTGGCTATTCAGGCATTGCCCTCAAATAGCGACTTTTGGAAGGCACACCCGCACTCAGGGCCACGAAGAGTGGCTTCACTAAAGATGATTGCGCTCCCTTGGTTGTTATACTTTTTCTCTGTACTGCCTATATAGATCCCGGAGCAATGTTCAGGAAGCTAGACTCTTTAGTAATTTCGTTACTATGTGGTTCAGGATGCAAAAAGGTGGTACTAGCCAAGTTGCAGCGTCCATCACAAGATGGAGGAATGGATGTGCCGGATTTTGAATCCTACTACCTAGCTGCCCAGCTTCAACTGGTTTACACAGTGGTTAGTGAGCTGAATTACCCCAGAGTGTGCTCTAGGACTCTTTACTCCAGAACTGAGTCGATTGATAGGATTACTACTGAGAACGAGGTGCCCCATGGCTATTGATCCTCAGGAACTTGGAGTCATAAGACGTTGCTGGATTCGCTGTCTGCAAAAGACACGAACGCCGATCCGTTATGCCCCAGAAATGCCGATAATGATGCTGGCAATATTACCACATGGTGGGAGGTGGGACTGTCTGAATGAGTGGGGGGAGGCAGGAGTGAAAACAGGGGGGTCCTGTTCCGCATGAATGATCTCCTCCCATTCGAGGACCTCCAATTCTAGTGATTCTCCCAAGCCCCTTCAGCTCTTTTCCTGGGAGGAGAATCTTTTGGCTATTCTGCACTCTGAAGGCTTTGCAGGAGTCCCTGGTGGAGTGGAGACTGATAAGTGTCATTTTTAGGTCTCGCCTACGCAGCGCGCATGCGTTGCATAGGAGGAGACCTTTAGAAATCGATTCAGTTTTTCAGGCAAAAACGTGCACGCATTGCATTGCTTTGAATGGCAACGCATGCACGTTTGGCGATTCCCTTGCGGGAGCGAGCTTTGAAACCATCTGTTTGTAATTAACTTGCAAACAGATGGTGCCATTGCTCACTCTCGCAAGGGAAACAGGCGCAGGCCCCCTTCTCTCTCCCCTCCCCCTGCTGCCTCCTCCTCTGCTCGTTAAACTTGTTGTTTTTTTTATTCCCTTTTAGCAGCCTCTGCTCCCTGACACTATGCTTCCCTGGGGACATGGATTGAGTGTGGCGTTAAGTTTGAACTGAGAGACACTGGAACTTAAAATGTTTATTTTTCAGTGTATCCTACCAAGCAGTTTATTACCTAACTCTGCTCCTCCTGCTGACTGGCATTATCTTTCCTGGCTCACATTTGTGTTGTTTTATATATTCCACGTTCATGTGGGTAACTTCAGCTCCAATGTTAATTGACACCTGTAATTTTTAGAGAAAATTGAACATTTTATTTCGGCTGATAGTCAGTGCAGTGATGGTAACACTGTTGTTAAGTGATCTCGTTTCCTCGTTCTCATAGCCAGCAAGGCAGCTTTGAGTCTGCAGTACTTGAAGATTTTTTATGTGTATTCTGTTTCTGCGTGATATTGCAATTGCTTTATCTCGACTCCCCACATCTTCTAGCATGGCGGGGTCTGGTTAGAGCCTTTTGGCTATTCGCATTTGACGGTAGACTGATTTAGTTACCTTCCTAACTTATTAAATTTGCATTGAAATCTATGGCAGTGATTCCTGGTTTTGGTGAGAGTCCTAGAGAAGGCGACCAGTGCAGGTAGCAGCGCTACAGACAGGATCTGAGTTGCAGGATATCTGTTCTTCCAGGATTTTGAGGAAGATGGGCAAGTTTGAGACAGTGAAATAGTTTGGCAGAAAGGAAGGCTTAAGGGTGGACTTTTTTATCCGAGTTGTTATTCATGAAATTTTCATCTTTAGGGCATTTGACCCATATTTTATGAAAAAATTAAGTTTTTGATCAGAGAATAAAGAGTGTTTTTGCACCACCCTTTACCAGCTTGAAAGGAGAAAGCTTGAAGGAGAGGTAGGATTTGATTTTCACTATGTTGGTTGTGGTGATGGTTTTGTCAGGGCATACTGGGTTGAAAGTGAATTGTACAGTAAGGGGATCTGAACTGTTGTTTCTTGGTTGCTGTGTGGTTTTCATTTGTGTGAAGCAGAGATGCTTTGCTGGTTGTTTGCCAAGGCTAGATATTTTGTGGTTCCGAGGGCTGTGTTGGTGAGGAAGCCTTGCTAATTAATGCAATATTTTATGGGAGGGTTAATGTTTACTGCCTTCCTTCTCCCACGCTTTCCTTCCCCCTTCTTTCCGTCTCTCCTGCTCTTTCCCCTAGCTGCCTTTTCTCTTTTCTTCCACTCTTAAACCCCCCCCCCCTTTCTAGGGGCTTAATTTTAACGTGTGTTTGACGGAACGCTTATTATTAAAAAGTATTAGCAGTTACAATCAGATAAGTAAGTTTTACAAACTTGGGTATGGATTTTTTTAAACTATAGAAAATTCTTTGGGCTTCGATAAAAATGACTTGTTGATTCAGGTATTCATTGATGCACTCGTTGTTTACATGTATGTGGAGTACAGCCTAGCTGGGAACCAACTGAGGGCTGCATTGATGGGTTTGGCAGAAGGGAAGCCTCATACTATTGTTAAAGTTTACTCAAGGTGCAGCACAAATCCTGGAACACTTCCACCTTCTAACAGCATAGAGGTGAACATTTTAGTTGTTACGCTTTCTTTTTTCCCCCATCTTTTCCACACATATCCTTTAGAAACTTCCAGTGTATGTGTGAGCGAGGGCAGCGACTCTGAGTCACAGCTACCATCTGGCCCCAAATCATAGCGTGCTTTTGCCAGCCCTAGGTCATGTAGCCAGGATCTCTCTTCATCCTGAAATATGTAACCCCGCTCTATGATAGTAACCGGGAAATTATAAGTCACAGTTCAAAGTTGTTTTCATCACCCGCTCTCCCCCTCCTTTTTCCTGCCTCCGCCGTTCTTTTTTAGGTCTCGCCTATTCAGCGCGCATTCGATGCTTAGGAGGAGACCTTTAGGAATCGATTCGCTTTTTCGCCCAAAAACGTGCACGCTTTGCATTGCTTTTAATGGCAACGCGTGCACGTTTGGCGATTCCCTTGCGGGAGCGAGCTTTGGCGACATCTGTTTGTAATTAACTTTCAAACAGATGGTGCCCCTGCTCGCTCCCGCAAGGGAAACGCTGTGTGTGTCTGGTCCCCATGCACGTCCCCTCCACCCCACCTCCACATTTTCACTGTTTTCACTTTCAAGTTTGTGGCTTTCTACGACTTTGCCAGCATTTTTAAAGAAGACTTCACCATCCTGGTCCGACTGTCTGGTAACTACAAATCGTCATTATCTGAACTCTACCGGAGTGCGCGCGAATTGTTATGTTGACCTTTCTTCAACGTCTTGCAGTAAATAAACATACAACGGAGCCCTGTTTTCTGTCAAGGGAGTCCCACTGAACTGTAAAACCCCAGAGTTTGCTTTTCTGAAGCACGCCTGTTATGTTTCCAGGGAAGGCAATCTTTTATCATCTCTGGCTGGCTGGCTCTCGCTGACATTCTGGTACCTGGAAGTGATGTCTCTAAAGCAACGTTTCTTTCACGTGGAATGCAGAGGTGTTGATGGACAGCATTTAAGAACCCAGTATTGCTCAGACTGACGGTATTATGTAATGGTGTTGTTGTTTGAATCAGGTGGTGCTTTGTGTAAATCGAACACTTACAGTAGGATTGCAGCTCTTGTCGCACAGAATTGTTTCCCACGCTGTTGCATGCGCACTCAACCATGAGGTTATTTTAAAGATAATACCAAGAACTCATTGCAGGGAACCCTGTGATGCCTTAAAGAATTATTTTAAAGGTGGTCCGATTTCACAATGGTTTGTGGAGATATAACTTTTTTATGTTTTGTATAGTCTTGACTCCAGGGCGTTTTACAGGACGGTGTTTGACAAAGCAAAGTATACATACACATACAGTTTTAAATATGTACCCGGCTTCTTTTCACTAGTCTTGAACGATTAGTTTGCATGGAACAGTCGTAGAGATAGTTTTAAAAATAAGTTTAGGTAGAATGCACTTTGCAAGAGGGTGCAGGATAAGGCAGTAGATAAATCTAATGCAATGAAATATTGCTGAGAGATGCACAATAAATCTTTGCAAACATAGGTAGGACATGTTGGCGCACAGATGTGGGAAAGGGCGTAGTGTAAGCCTCATCACGGTGTTAGGACATGGCATATGGTAGTTGTGGGAATGATGCAACGCAAGTATAGGTCTGTGGAGGAGGTTAGCACATGCCTATGCATAGATATATGCTCTGAGAGTTTGAAAGGCATTAACGAATGAGTCAAAGCCTGGGAATGTAGACAGTGTGGGAATTCTCTCATTCCTTCCTGCTGTAAGTAACGTGTTGCTATTACCAAAAACGATGGTAGTTTACCAAACTTGAGAGTATGAAAGGTTGCAATGACCTTACTGGGATTCGAACTTGTGACTTGCAGTTGTCAGTAGTGAGCGTTTGGCTCACTGAACCATATTGCCAGCTAAGTGGGGTCTTTAAGGGAAATATGTATGGTTAAGAAAGCAGTGCCTTCAGGTTTTTCTTAATGTACTTATTGTGCCTTGTTTTGATATTGACAAGGGTTCTGCCATGAAATGTACGATTGTTTTTATACTTTTCTTGGTAAGTCCACCGTTACTTAGGACTAGCAGTCAATGTTACATCGAAATACATTGAAACAAAGTGACGACACTCAGGACTGTAGAAGTGTGAGCGATATATTAGAAAATCATATATTGTTTATGATGACATACAAATCAAAATTCAAAAGACAGGACCTATGTATAACAAGCATTGGCATAGCCATTAGGTATCGCTTTTGGGACCTTATAAGTATTTAGTTATGCAGCACAATATCCTTGGTGCAACAACATCAACTGTTGCATGGCTAAACACTTGTAAGGTCCCAAAGGCGAGACCTATTGGCTATGCCAATGCTTGTTTTATTTTTTGTTTACTAAAGTTTTAGTCCTCTTTTAAATCTAATATATTGTCACAAGGACTATATCTCCCACAATGCTCCATGTTGTTTCATCATTTTCATCTATTTTAAACCTAATGTTCTCTGACTTTTGTTCATCTTTGATCTGCCTTTATGAAGTCTTAATTGTTTTGGTATGTCTTTACTTTTGTTAATGTCTGACATGTGTATGTTGAGTTGTTAGATTCAAACTGCCCTGCCTGGCTACAATGTCAGTGTGTGAGTAATGTGTATGATTGTGTCTATGGTGTATTAACATTTTAAAGAAGGACACTAAAGTGTTTATTATTTACATGTCCTGTTTTTACTCTAAACAACCATAGTGTCTTTTAAATAAAGTAGTAATGCTAATTTGGGGTAATTTTAAAAATGTATTCGGTTTGAGCAGTCATTATGTTAGCATAAGGGTATAATATGTGGTAATGTTATGTATGAACTTCATTGCCATGCCACTAAGGTTATGTATCTACTTATGACACATTACCTCACATGCACAAGTTAAATAAAATTTCTTATTTGCTGGTATTTATGAATCGTTTTGTTTTTAATTAATATTATTCCTTTTACTTTAAATGTTTACTGGACATTTATTTGTCATTAGACATCAGGCCTCCACTGACTATATTATTGCACTTGATCATGACTCTTTTCTCATTTTTAAATTAGTTTAAAAATATAGGTTTAAAAATAATTAAAGTTGTGCTCAACCATACATCTCTACACTATTCACATACATTTATGACAATGTCACCACAAACAAAACCAAGATTTAGGAATAGATAGGCTGCAGGCCAAGATTATATTTGCCAAAGAAGCTTTTATGCTGGGGCAGAAAGGTAGGGGCATTGCTACGACAGGGGTACGCATGGTAAGATACACATTTATAATCTTACTTTTAAAAAAAAACTTGGGAGCAGATTTACAAGAAGGTGCCGCAGCGTGGCACCGCAAGCCCTTTGGCTGCTCCACGCTGCGGCACCTTCAGAGTACAGGAATGCGACATATTTACAATATGTCACATTCCTGTGCTCTCCCCTGCGCTGGTGCACAAACAGCTGCTATGCGCCGGCGCAGGCACCCTTGCACCATGGTCCAAGGATGCCTGCGTCATGGGGAGATTGTTTTTGTGTAGGAAGGGGCACCTACCTGCACAAAAACAATCACTTCAGGCATTTTCCTCCTTCAATGCGTGCTGTAGAATGCAGCACACATTGAAAGAGGAAAAAACTAGGAGAAATGAAAACATTTCTCCTCGCTGCGCCTCGCTACGCCACCCATAAGGTGGCGTAGCATACTGACGCATTTCCAGGTTTGCGAATCCTCGTAAATCTGGAAATGTGTCTTGTTCCATGGGTGTTGCGTGGGAACACCCACAGCAACACCCATGGAACGCCCCTTTCACGCAAAGTGCTGTGTGTAAAGGGGCCGTATTTACAAGGAAAGGAAAAGCCACGCAGTGTGGCTTTTCCTGTCCTTGTAAATATGGGGCAGTGAAATGCGCTGCCAGTGCGTCACAAAAAGTGACGTACAGGCAGCGCAAGTGGCTTGTAAATCTGCTCCTTGGAGTCAGTTCACCAGGTCAATTTATAACTCTATCTTCAATACCTATGTGGCATATACTTACACCGTTACTGACTTCTGTCTTCTTTGTCAAATATCCTTCTGTTCACAAAGGATACAGGCTCAAGGTAGGATAGCTTTGGGATCTAGGCTTTAGTGTAGCAGGTGACACTTAACAGTGCAGTGCGGTTCAAGTTTCATTTATTGTTAATCAATGTATAAAAATTACAATATAGGCTTGTTGTCGGTTTGTGTGAATGGCTATGTTCTAAACATGACGGATTTCATGTTTGCCATATTATAAGAACATTGTATCCTACAGCTCTTTTAATAGGGTGTACAGTTCCTGAACATATGTCTTACAAATTAACCTGTCTGGCCAACTCCGAATCAGGGATAATGTAGTAAATGAATTTGAAGGTAGTTTACATTATTTATATTTTTTTTATAATGAAATTTCAGGACCCTCAGACCAAGTGGTGTTTTGGAACAGCAATGGAAGCAACCCACTCACCAATCCCACAGACTCTAAAGCCTGCAGTGGCAGAGCTTTCCTACTGGACTTGATTGTGCGCTGAAACTATTCCTAGGGAAAATTGGCAGCAATTCTGAGAGCTGCCATCTTGTGGGCCTGCCTCCCTGTTGCAGGGCACTGTACCTGGGACGATTGCAGCCGTGATCCATTGCTCAGCGGTGAGTGTGTAGACGCTGATGCCTTGTGGTGGTGTGGCCTGGCCTGCGGGAAGGTGAGCGATGGCTGTGCGGGGGCGGACCTTCCTACCTCTAGCCCCAGAGGAGTAACGGGTGTGCTTTGGGCCCCCCTGGCCCTCATGTGTGTGAGTAGTGGATGGCGGGGTGCACCCGGGAGCCTGTGCTGGCCTATTAGTAGGGGATGCAGCCCTGGAGCCTTGTGGTAACAACGCAGGTACTTGAGACGGGGCTGCAGCCTTGCAGGAGAGGCCCTGCGGTGCTCAACAGTACTTTAGAGCGCTGCTTGATTTTGATGCTTACTAGGCCCCCTCCCAGAATATTTAGAACAGTTTACAGGGCCCTAACGTCCACCTGATTTTCTCCTCGGGGCAAGGAGATCATTGTTCACACATATTGCTGGCAAGCGGAATACAGGTGGGGGCAGCAATGAGACAGCAGAAATGGAGTACTACACAGCTTTGTGAACCCATTGACACCGCACAACAGGGCAGGGGCAGGACTCACAGCCTCAGACATCAGCGCGGCAGGAGCTGCACACCGCCGACATTGCACACAGTGCCCAGAGGAGCCTATTTGCAGCTGCGGGGGATCCCTCCACATGGGACACCACAAAACAGGGCTGGGGCAGGACTCGCAGCCCCAGACATCAGCGCGGCAGGAGACGCCCACCACCAACGTTGTACACAGTGACCAGAGGCGCCTATTCACAGCATCGGGGATCCCGCTGCAAGGGATGCACCTGGGCCAAGAGTGGGCCCGCCTGTGCCCGTCCGAGGCCGGTCGAGGCTGGGCCCTCCCTCTTGGAGCCAGGATCCAGAAATCCCTCAATAGAAATCAGCAGAGCCTTGCAGGAAGGTAGGACACCTCTAAAGATATTGTTATTGGGAAACACAAAAATGAAGGCAGTCTGTTACCTCATGCCCCACTGTTAGCATTGACTCTATGTTGGAAAGAGTTGTTGGGATAGTCTTCAATGAGATAGACCTAGAAGAGTGCAGATTATCACTGGGCCCTGAGAGGTCGCCAGTGCCCCAAGCTGAATGTGGAAAGCTGTCAAGTAAAACCAAATCTAAGGAAATGACCCCCTTCCAACAGAGGACACTTAATTCAAATGTAAGCATTGAACACGCTCATAATTCGGTCCCTTTCGAGCCAGCAACATTGGTAATGGACCACTGCCCTCCTGCTGTTCCAGCTGTAAAGAGGAAAAGAACAACTGGTAAACAGATGCCCACAAAAAGGAAGCAGCCTAGCCGAGTTGCCAGTACCAATAATTGCCTACATCCCTGGATACACCCAGTACAGCCAGCATCAGCCCCTAATCCACAATCACAACACCCACCCCACATGCTGACCCGGACATTGAGGGAACTGCTGGCCTCTTTGCAGATCCCCTGTTTTTTGAACAGTACTGTTCCAAACTTAATACCCTACTGGATGATAAACTCAAGCCATTCCTGGAACGTCTGGCCAACATCGGGCTTGTTAACTAATGCTCCCAGACAGAGCATCGGGCAGTTCAATCAAACTGTTAAACAAACCATCATAGGGGACATTGTAACCCCAATTAATAAAACCACTTCTCAAATGGAACTAGCACCCTCCATTGTTAGAGGGGCATGGCTGGAATCGCTTACCGCCTGCAATCGCGCCCACATCCGCCCACATGTTTTAAGGCACGTTCTCAGCAAGGATCAACTGGACTTACCACCTGCAGCATGCCCATACGTAATGGTCCTAGCCGGTGTGCCCCCACTGAGGGAATCCCAAAGTGAAACATGGGGGCAACTGAGGAAAAAATGTATGGACTGGTTAACTAAACACAAACGTTTTAACCCAGCAAGATGTAAGGAAATTTTGATGGTACAGAGGGTTGGGTGGCTTGGTCGGCAGAACAAAGATATAGAGGGTGATTGTATTGTTATTCATTTTGACAGACCCGAGAGCGTGAGTAATACGTTAAAATGGCAGGGGATTTTGGTCGTGCTAGTTCCAACATCTATTGCCTCCCTCTGGGTTATTTCTACAGACCAGTAGAATTAGGAAGCCTTCATCCCCCACAGATAATCACACACAGTAATAGGTTCTCCATCTTAGAAGGCCTTGATGGGTTAGACTGACTGAGATCTAACCCAATAGAGGGTGTGCCCGCATTTACCAAAACAGCAACTGAGTCATCCCCTATAGTTCCACCAACCGGTGCATATGCAATGATAACCAAACATTAAAATTCCTGAGTTGGAATTTTGTGGAACTCCACTCTAAACTACTGAGCCCGGAATGGCTTACCTTTATTAGCCAGTTTGATATTTTAATGTTTCAGGAGACCTGGATTACCCACAAAATATTTGTTGATGGTTTTGCTTGCAATTATAACTATCCCTCGAAATCAGGCTGTGCAGTAGGAGGGCTAGCTATTTGGGTGAATATCAAAGCAGGAGGCTGTGTGAAGGCTTTAGAGACGTTTGATAACAACCTCCAGGCAGTGAGGTACCAGAGAGGCCCGACTATGGGGTCGATTCCGATTCGGGCCGGAAATTTCTCCGACCGAGCCGGACCCGGAGAGATTTCCGACCGAATCGGACCCGTGCAGTCCGACCGAACGAGTCCGATGCGTCCGTATGTTATCGGACACGAGTCGGTCGGACTCCCATTGAACTCAATGGGAGCCGGTCGTACAACGCGTACGCGGGCTCCCATTGCCTCAATGGGTGCGAGGCGGACAAGGGCGCCCTACAGCGAGTACGCCGCGAAGCGCCCGCGGCGTACACGCACAGGTAGGGGGGACCCATGGGTCCCCCTGTGTGCGCCTCGCACGGGTACGCGTACAGGGGGTCCGACACGGACCCCCAAAGTACGGCTCCGACAGCGAAGTTCGAGTCGGACGGCGCGAGTCGGTCGGAGCGGTCGAGGTGCGCATCGTACTTACCCGGCCGGAAAACGTCTCCATTGCGCGGTGCAGGACCGGGTCCGACCGAGTCGGTCGGAGCGGTACGATCCGGGTACGAGTCGGTCGGAGCGGTCGGGTCGCCCGGACGAGTCGGTCGGCGAGTCCGCATCGTACTCGCTCGGCCGGACTCACGTACGGTTCGGTCGGGAAACAGGCTTTCGCATGGCTTTTTTCCCGACCGAATGGTATTGGGTGCGCCTCCGACCGAGATCGGAATCGGCCCCTATATATCTAATTAACTTTTATACCAATGATTTTACGAATTTACTGAACACCAATTTTCCAATTTTGTTTGAATACCTTTTGTCCTTACAGAGTGCCGTAGGTGATAGCGGCCAATTGGCCAGTTTTTGCTTGGGTGGTGATTTTAATGCTAGTTTGAGTTCAGCACACTCCCATTCCTATTCCCCGAATATTACTCTCTGCATCAATACTCCTTCTTGTGTACAGACCAGATCAGGTATTAGTGGACTTGAGCTGGCATCGTTTTTTGCTACTTGTGAATTAACCAACATTATGGATGTGTTAGGCAACTGCTCAGAAGGACTACCTAACTTCAGGGGACGAGGCTACATGTCTACAATTGACTATATTTTTGAATCTCCAAATCTAGAGAGCTTGCAGCTAACAGGAAAAGTTATTGCGTCTGGATTTGGAAATCACAACCCAATTGAGGTTGTTCTCTCCCTGGCCCCCAGACCACACTAAATTGGAAATTGGAGCAAGTAGCCTTGAACCCTCATCGGATGGTCTTAGATTAATATGAAAGGCAGTTGCGCCTGCTACTCTATTCCAGAAGGTTATTAAAGAGAACTTCCCAGTAGTTATGGCATGCCTTAGTGAAGAGTATACGGCCCATCCAGTGACTACGGCTTTGAACAACTCTGCTCCCTCATTAAGAAAGAGCTTATGAGACCTATAAAACACGACAGCAGTAAACCAAAATGGTTTAGCCAGGAATGCTCTATTGCCAACTGCCAACTACGTCACACTCTTAAGGCCTTCTCAAGGAATATGCAGGAGGTTAGAGGCCTACGGAAGACTTATAAGCAAGTAACTGTTGCCAGAAAAAATGAAGTCCTAGACGAAAAATGGGACTCCCTAGCCTTGACTGCCAAGAAAAGGAATAGCAAACTTTTTTGGGCAGCAATAAAAGAAATGAAACAGTTTTAGCAGGCAGAGGGAAAAATGAATTGTAACATAACCAGTGAGGCCTGGGAACAGCCCTTTTCAAACATCTACGCACTAGTCTCCACGGACTCGGAATATACGCTGCCCACAAATATTAGGCTATAAATCAGAGTATCGGGGTAAAAGGCCCCAGGCCCGATGGGGTACCGATTGATCTTTTTAAATATAACCCAGGCTTTTGGGCCCTCTGCTATTGAACATTTTTGACAGTTTAGGATACTCTCCCTTACCAAGCACATGGTCAACCTCAATAATAGTACCAGTCTTTAAAAGGGAAATCTCTCAGAGCCAAGCAGTTACAGGCCAGTCTCATCAATTAACACTACACTAAAAATTCTGGGAAGGGCCCTATACAATCGAATTAATGAATAGGCAGCTGAGAAAGCAATTTTTTACCCATGTCAGTATGGCTTCAGATCAAAGATTGGCATGGTAGAGCAATGTCTCAATATTAATCTATTGATTGGCAAATATACAATAGCATAAAACTCACCTATATATCTGGCATTCATGGACCTGAACACAGTGTTCGATAGTATAAACCGTTTGAAGCTGTGGTCCACTCTTTTAACCCTTGGTATGGATGCAGGACTGGTGCGCTTTATATCCTATTTGCACAGAGACATGAAAGCCAGAATAAGAATAAATACTGAAGGGGCGGTGCCCGGGGCAATTGGAATTTTTAGGGAGGATAAGACAGGGGTGTGTTTTAGCTCCACTTTTATTTATTTATACATAAATGATCTTCACCCATTTTTACTTACCACTACCCTGATGTGCCCAAAGTTAAAGGCTCCTTCCTTACTTTGCTGCTGTATGCTGATGATGCCGTTTTAATGGAACATACCCCAAGGGCCGTATGACAGTTATTGTTCAGATTTGAAAATTTTATGAAATCACTAGATTTACACACCAATTTTAATAAATCTTACATAATGACCTGTGGGCTGAAGAAACTGAACCTGGAAACACTTAAGGTGGGGGAGGCCTCTTTAAAATGCACTCGCACTTACTCACATCTGGGAATAACGTTTACAAATAATGGCTTATGGACTGAACATGTTACACAGAGCAGCAATAAATTATCAAGAGCAGCCACGTTTGGGGCGGAGATATGGGGCATTAATAAGTGTAATTCAATTCAAGTGGAAGAAAAAAGGTTTTGAAGAAAAGTACTAGGGGTTCCCATTTCCTCATTTAATTTTATTTTCCATAGCTAATTGAATATCCCATATATTGAGGATTACATATACGCCCGACCTTCACTATTATGGCTCGCACTATGGAGGAATACGGAGGCAAGTTACACTAAAGATATTATTTGAGACCGTCTCGCATGTGAAAAAGGTAAGAGTATTCTATGGCTGGCAACCGTGGAATCTCGCCTACGGAAAGTAGGTTACCAACACTTATTTGAAAACACGGAAGGATCGCCAATCGTTAGTTAAAAGGAGCTTCAAATGGCCCTGTATAAATCACTCAATGCTGACAGATTGGCAACGGAGGTTTTAAAGTCAAGCGTAGCGGGATATCTGAATTTAGGAGTGGTCAGATTACTGGCAATGTACTTAACTAAACCTTTGGGGCAATGGGAGAGATGTTTGTTGTTTCGATTCAGGGCTGACACTGTGAAATATATGCTATGCTTCCCCTTAGGATTTCAGGAAAATTTGGGCTCCACCCCCTGTCTATGTAATGGGAGTTCAGGCCAATCACTGCTACACTTTTTATTCTTTTGTGGTTTTTACTCTATTTACACTAAAAGAATCTTACTTCCCCTAATGAACAGGTTTGTCACCAGTGAGTATAGAGATGTATACAGAATGTTGCTTCAACTCTCTGATGACAAGAGCATTTTTTCTGTGGGAAGGTTCTTGAAAACTGCAGTTCAGGCACGTATGTCAATGAACACAGATTAGCAGTGGTAGATAGTTGGTTTAAAGTACATGGTCATGAATTTTAATCATAATATTTTATATAGAATGTTAGTTTTTAATGTTTTTTGGGGATTTTAAAATGTATTTTTAAGTTTACCTCTGAAGCAGAAAAGAGCCAACTGAATTGTATACGTGAGGGTAGTGTCAGGTTGCTTTAATCATTAACATGGCGGACCTTCAAGTAGGTTTTTGTTTTTAGGTTCAAAGAACTTGCACTGCTCAACTCAAAATTCTCACGTTTTACCATTGGGAGCGGGTACTGTTAAATGATATATTGCTTTAAAAGGTAAATTTTTGTTTACTGTGTACTTTAATGGTTTCCCTTTTGCAAACCGAATAAAGATAATAAATTAAATGAAATGACTTGATTGTGAGGAGGAATAGTCCAGCCCATCTAGTCTGTCTAGTCTGGCTGCACGTCCACAGAGAGCATTGCTCAGTCCCTCTTTTTCAATATTCTGTATATGCTTTCTGTGCGCCAATGACGAATACCCCCTCTTTTGTGTGCACCCCTTGTCGTGTAGTTCCTATATAACCTATACAGGATCTGCACGTTTGGATAACATAAACTGTGGGACTGGTGGCAGACTGATTCCGTGCACCCCCACCGGATACGTTAGCCTATCTGTATTAGCTAGCTCACAGTGCCACTATAATCTCCTATTACCAAGGAGAGAATAGATTCTGGCAACCTCAGAACATGACAACCCTGATCCCTCAGAATCGTGGAAACAATATACTACCTTTCGCTCAGTCACTCGTGCTCACTTAGTTTATCTCAGAGAGATACACAGAATAAACAGGCTGAGCGTTTTCAATAAGAATTTATTGAACAGTTGTTATTCTAGTGTAGAATAGATGAGCTGCAACAACCATTAGACAGTAGCAGAGATATATGATTAGCAATACTACGAAGGTAAAGGGATGGTAAAGTTCTACCATCTTGCAGAAATCATGAATATATAAATGTACATAAAACACATGATAATAAGTGTGCACTCCTACAATGCCTCCCTAACTAGATGTACCTAAATGTACCTAGCATCTGTGTAGGTGTTATGCCAAGAATCCCTCTAGGATCTAGTCAACCCCATTACCTGAGAATGAGAAAATATGGGACCCCGTCCTGGTCTCGAGTTGGACACCCCGCGAGGGATGTTAGACCACTGTGAGCTGGAGTGTCTGCATGCAGGAACCTCAGCGTCTCTGGTCAGTGTGTCAGCCGGGTAGTCTCGGTCTCCTCTGTCCTTCTAAGCAAGATGTGATGTATATATACCCATAGGTCTCCCCAGGGGTCCTACCTTGCTGTGTTACTGTGTCGGCCTAAAGGATGACGTTGGGCCTGAACTTTATACAGAGATATTATACAGGAGATGTTCGTCCTGCTGTGCTACCAAGAAGCCTCATGCATAATGTATGAGATTCGAACTAGGGGGAAACCCGCGTTCTGAATGCAGTGTTGTATCTAGGTAAAAGGTCAGTCCCTAAGAACCGTTATGTATGTAAAGTAGGGAAGAATATAGGTGAAAGGTTGCAATGTTACCTGCGCCTATATAGGGTACCTATATGGAATATAACACCCACTCCTCTTCCGACTGGACGACATATGTAACTTATTACCGTACTACTAGCCTAACTAGATATTGGTACGCACAAAGCTTAAAAACATCTGTTTAGCTAAAAATGTTTAAAACTTCTAAAAAAATTCTAAAAACTTAAAACTGTCTTAAAATTGTTTTGCAAGCCGTAGCTCTTAGAGTGTCCTTAGATATAGTCCGAAGCACTATAAGCATTAGAAAGCCATGTATGCTCAATAAATAAAAGGAATGTCAATTTTTGTTTTGAGATCCAAATTTGAGCTTTGTTTTAAAAAAGGGCGAATTTCTTCCAGCACACGACGAGCCAAATGAGTCAAATGTTTATGTGTCCTGGCTGGTAGACGCAACATTTTCGTTGCTTGCTTCCGCAGTAGACGGCCCCTGTAGCACCTCGCAGAGTACATCAATCGAGCACAGATGATGTTCCACACTGTCCGCAGCCGGTGCTGGGCAGACTGTGCGCCATCCAAAGCCTGGGTGTCAGAGGAGGAGCCGGTGTCCATACCAACAGGTGCTGTTACTACCTGTGGGGGCTCAAGGAATGCCGGCATCAACATCGGAATACGCTGAGGACACTGCAGAACATGGGCCATTATCGGGTCCAGTAAAGCATTCACGTCTGGTTGCGCACATGATGGTAGTGTCAAACAAAAGTCTAACATGCATTCTTCTCCACAAAACAGGCATCGGAGGACGGGTAAGATGCAGTCCATCCAGACTGGTCGAAATGACAAGAACCAAGATGCACTTAGTTCTCTTAGGCGAGGCATGCCTAGATGTTGTACCATGCGGTCACGGTATTTACGCTCCAGGAGTGCTCTTTCCATCTCCTTGGTGACTGGGACGTCCATTGCGTAGAAATTATATAACAATCAGGATACCTGCTACTAGAAACAGGATGAGTGGAAGTCCTCCAAAGATGCTTCTGAATACGGAGTGTGTGAAGTTTGGTATAACTCCAAGTACCGTCTGAAAGGTAATCAGAAGTCCAGAACCTATGGTCTTAAATAGGTGGACAATGCCTGTCCTATCACACATGTTAAAGATACGATTTACCATTTCTGCGAAATGGAAAGGGCAGTTTGTATGAATAAGCACCTGTATCTCTGCCGAAGACCTTGCGATCTGGAGATCAAAAGTCTCTCGAGCGGAGGTTAAGGGCACAGACTTCTGTAAAAGCATGGCTTTCATTCTGCTTAGAGTATCAAACCGTATTAAAGAAACATTCAGTGAAGGCCATAACGGCGCCTCCCTGACTGTATGTATCGGTGGAAATAATACATGCATACAACAAGTAACCTTGGAGCTCACGGTTACCAGATATGCGATGCCCGGGAGCATTCCGCAGCAGCCTTGATTGTTCAGCATCAAGTAACTCCCATTAGAAAGTAGCCTAAGTGCTGGAGTAATCACTGCAGCTGGAGCACCCCTTAAATGGCAGGACAGGTTTGCTACAGAACCATTACAAGCCCCGTGCAGCATTATATCCTGGCATATGAGTTATCCACTTAAAGCGTTCTCACAGTTTGTACTGCTTAGAAACACTTCTCGATCCCCACTACGGCATCGAAATCTGTATGGTGATACCCATGATTCCTTAATGTATTCCTTACCCATTTCTTCATATCTGCCTACCTGCTTTTGTTCAAGGCAATACTGATACTGAAAAGTAGTGACCGGTAGAGTTATGTGGCCATGGATTAGCCATTCTGTGGACGGTGATTCTGCCACTGTGAATGCTAATCTATCCAATTTTTTGATACGCAGCATTGTATATTTTGCTCCCCTTTGTGCCATTTCTATCTGTTTATATGTTAGATTGTATTCAGAAAACAGAGACGTACTGTTTTTATAATGCCAAGGCACGTAGCCTGCACGCAAACATTGCAGCGTCCAGCTTATTAACATAATAGAACGTAATTGAGATTGCCCAAGGTGACACCAGGTAAGTCTTTTTAAGAAAGTTCAGAAAGTCTTTAACTTGGTGCTTGCGTGATTTTTGGGCTGGCGTCATTTCAGGTTCACTTGGATCCAAAGAAAACGTATCAAAGTTTATGAAGTAGCCAGAAGCAGTTCGATCAATTGTTGGTATTGCATCAGGATTTGTAGAAATCGTAGTTTGCTCTTCTCGAGGCATGTTGATGTAGACATCTGTATTTGGTCGAATTGAAATTTGTCTTTTATTTTGGTTCTGAATTTGAACTTCAGGTTCAAGGGGAACTAGTTCCATAGCATTGTTGCATAGTCCAACATTCCGTGCAGGAGACTCTTCGAACGTGATGAGTCTTTCCGTTTGAACTTCTTGAATTGTAGCGAGAGGAGGGCGTCTGCTACTTTGGAGTCCAAGTGGCCTACTACTCAGTATCGGCCACATAGTGTGGTTTGATTAGGTCGATTGAGACAAATCTTTTCTCCTTTTTTCCGGCAAGTGGCGGTAGAAGTACTGTTCTTGTTCCTTCAACTGTTAGTACCTGGTCTGGCTTTCTCTATGATGGCCCAAATTCTTTTTTGTCCGCTATTTTCTCTCAGACCATATCCCCAACTTTTGGGATCCAGACAGGTCTTGCCGTGACTGATTTGACTTCCCCAGTGGTGGTCTGCTTCATATGGACATTACTTTGTTGTGTCCTGGATTAATTTAGATCCTGTAAAACAGCCAAATGATCATGGATGTCAAAAGGCTTTTCATCCGCCACTGTGCCTTCACAATGAAGATCAGGTACCCACATTCTTGTCCCAAATAGGACCTCATATGGAGTGACCCCCCTAGAGAACTTCTTGGCATATTATTCAATGCTTGCTGTACTCCATACAGATGTTTTACCCAGCTCTCACCCGTGCCTAATACTCTAGCTGTTAAAGACCGCTTTAAGTCTCGTTTTTTTCTCTCCACTACCAAATTTCCCTCGGGATGGTATGGAGAGGAGTACCGCAATGCTACACCCAATCCTCGCATGGCTTCCTTGTAAGCCCGAGAGCTAAACGCAGGGTCCTGGTCAGAATGTAATGTGCCAATTGCGTATGTCCCTATAAATACTCGCAAATCTTTTATAACAGTTTGAGCGTCAGCCGAGCGTTGGGGCCACACCCATATGAATCTTGAGCAGGAATCCACTGCAACCATGATATACCTGTAAGCCCCATCTCTTAGTAAGGGGCCGCAGTGGTCCAAGTAAATACACGCTAGTGGTTTATCAGATATTAACAAAGGTGTCTGTGCTGGACGTGTTACGGTGGAACCTTTCATCTGCTGGCAGATGTCGCATTTCAAGACATAGTCTTTAGTCTGCCTTGTTAACCCAGGCCACCAATAGCGTTGTTTCAATAAAGAAACAGTCACCGTAACTCCTGCATGTGCAGAACCTATCCCTTCGTGTGCTGCTAGAATCAAACCTAACCTACGATCCATGTTTGGAATTACTCTGTCCCCCACTCCAGGAATCTGAGCAAATGGAATGTTATTGGCATATAACTTGTAGGAGTACTTGAGCGGAAACCTTTTTGGTACTGCTCCGCTGTTTTTGCGACAAGCATTGACAGCTACCATAATCTCACCGTCTATTCTCGTTTTAGAACGAGTAATTGCAGCTACAGAAGCCGTGCATACAGCCCCCTTTGCGGCTTCCTCAGCCAATGAATTCCCTTCAACGTGAACGCCATCACGCTGATGACTCAGTGTATGTATCACGTTAGCCCTTGGTAATTAGTTTCTCAACTCCACTACCTGTTCCCATAGCATGTTTTCCTTGGGCCTAGTAAAAAATCCCTAAGGTCTACATCAGGTGTGAGTAAGGTCAAGTGATGTTTCACTTCTGTGATTGTTGAGGTCTTTGGCCAATCAAGGCACAACTTCCCAACACTATAGGATGTCACAACCCCTGGGTGTTGTCTTTGTACATAGCGTGTATCTGGCCTATGGATACTAAACCCTTCGGTTGTATTCATAAATCTCTGTTGACAGGTGTTTGTGTCAATGGGCCAAATCAGCCATTTCGTCCAATCAGGATCTGATCTGTTGTACTGGAGAATGTCATCTAATCCTACCCCTTGTGTAGTTGAATTCTGCCCCCCACCCATCTGTGATGGTGTAGGAAACCCGGGTGAGTTCAGTTCCTTATTCTTGGCTAGTCCAAGACAGGATGTCTGTTGCACAGTTTCATTCAGAAATATAATCTGCTGTGGAATGAGGCATGCTCTAAATAGCGCTTCTTTCCCTGGACTTGCCAGTCCCTAGAACCCCAGATTGATTTTAAATCTATAGTGTCCTTCCATAGGTCGAAACCCTGTGTAGACAACTGGGCCTTAAAGGAAGCAGCGTAAATCTGTTTGGTGTTAGTCAACATAATTTTCTGTGCTGATGTTTTTGCCACTTTGTAATAAAATGACTTTGGGTCTGATGTATTAAACCCTGAAAAGTATGTGAATTTCTGTGCAAAGGTTTGCGAACTACCTTTTGGAGGTGTTGGGCAGTGTTCCCACTGGTGGTATTCAAATACATTTCTAGGTGTTATAGATTTGTGCAAGAAATGATGATCATAGTGTTGGTAACAGTACAATGTATCATAGTCTGAAGTACCTTCTAACATTTCATTGTTCGGAAATGCGGCAGTTTTTTCTAAATCAGACTTCATAGCATTTACAGTTTCAGTGTCCCAATCATCAGATAATGCATTGGAGGTAATGATATCACTTAAAGAAATTTTAAATACATGTTTAAGCTTTAAAAGTTCAGTCGGACCGAATATATCAAAATCAATCTTGTCCCATACTATACCGTCTGGTATAGGAACCGCTGTGATGTTCACTGAAGACAAGTCTCTTGGTTCACGATGTGAAGACTGGTGTGGTTTTAAAATCAAATTGACTCTTTGGGCTGTAGAGCTCTGCTGGAAGTATCGTCCATTAATAAGCATACTAAAAGTTATAATTAAACCTAGCCAGAAAAGAAAAAATTGAATCCCAGTGATATACCATAGTTCTATCCAAGGTGACACCAGGTAAGTCTTTCTAAAAAAGTTCAAAAAGTCAATGAGTTTCTGTTTGAGTGATTTTTTGGCTGGCGTCGTTTCCGGCTCGCTTGGATCCAGTGAAAACGTATCAAAGTTCATGAAATAGCCAGAAGCAGTTCGATCAATTGTTGGAATTGTATCGGGATTTGTTGAAATCGGATTTTGCTCTTGACGAGGCATGTTGACGTAGATGTCTGTAGTCGGTCTGATTGCAACTTGGGTGTTAAGTTGATTTTCATTTTGAGGATTAATTTCTTGTTGAAGTGGAACGAGTTCCATAGCATTGTTGCTTAGTCCTTCATTCCGTACAGGTGGCTCTTCAAACGTGATGAGTCTTTCTGTTTGGACTTCTTGGATTGTAGCGAGAGGAGGGCGTCTGCTACTGTGGAGTCCACGTGGCCTACTGTTTAGTATCGGCCACATAGTGTGGTTTGATTAAGTCAATTGAGACAAATCTTTTCTCCTTTTTCCCGGCAAGAGGCGGCAGAAGTACAGTTCTTGTGCCTTGGATTGCAAGGACAGGTACAGGCTTTCGGTAGGATGGCCCAAATTCTTTCTTATCAGCAATCTTCTCTCTGACCAGATCCCCGACTTTTGGGATCCAGACAGGTCTTGCCGTTACTGCCTTGACTTCCTCAGTGGCGGTTTGTTTTAAATGGACGTTGCTTTGTTGTGTCCTGGATTCATTTAGATCCTGTAAAACAGCCAAACGATCATGGATGTCAAATGGTTTTTCATCCGCCACTGTGCCTTCACAATCAACATCAGGTACCCACATTCTTGTCCCAAATAGGACCTCGTAAGGAGTGACACCCCCTAGAGAGCTTCTTGGCTGATTGTTTATTGCTCGTTGGACCCCATAAAGGTGATCGACCCATCTACCGCCGTTGCCTAATACCCTAGCTGTTAAAGATTGCTTTAAGTCCCGGTTTTTCCTCTCCACAACAGAATTTCCCTCAGGATGGTATGGAGAGGAGTACCGCAATGCTACGCCCATTCCTTCCATGGCCTCTTTGTAAGCCCGAGAGCTAAACGCGGGGCCACGGTCAGAATGTAACGTGCCAAATGCGTATGTGCCGATAAAGACTCGCAAATCTTTTATAACAGTTCGAGCATCAGCCGAGCGCTGAGGCCAGACCTTTTGGAAACTTGAGCTGGACGAACACGAACGGACAACCTAATACTGTCTAACAATGGTATCTGTACTGGACGTGTTGCGGTGGACCCTTCCATCTGCTTGTAGATGTCGCAGTTCCAGACATAGTCTCTAATCTGCCTTCTCATCACGGGCCACCAGTAACGTTGTTTCAACAAGGAAACAGTCTCCCTAAGTCCCTTATATACAGAACCTATCCCTTCGTGTGCTGCCACAATTAAGCCTTGCCTACGATCCATATTTGGTATTACTCTATCCCCCACTCCAGGAATCTGAGCATATGGAATGTTTTGTGCATCTAACTTATAGGAGTACTTGAGTGGAAATTTCTTTGGTACTGCTGTGCTGCCTTTGCTCGAAGCATTGACAGCTACCATAATCTCGCCGTCTATTCTAGTTTTTGAACGAGTAACTGCAGCTACGGATGCTGTGCGTACAGCCCCCTTTGCGGCTTCATCAGCCAATGAATTCCCTTCAACGTGAACGCCATCACGCTGATGACTCAGTGTATGTATCACGTGAGCCCTTGGTAGTTCGTTTCTCAACTCCACTACCTGTTCCCATAGCATTTTATGCTTAATTGTGCCACCTTTTGCATCTTTAAACCCGTTTTGTTCCCAATTATGTAAATATTCATTGTACGACTGTACACAGTAAAAGGAATCACACACAATTAGTGTGGGGAATTCGTGTTCCGTATTTACAAGTGCCAGTATCAGTGCTTTTAATTCTGCCAACTGAGCTGTGTAGTCTCCTAGAGATTGCGTTTTAGTGCTACTGGGATGGAACTTTCCATCGCGCATGCGACCTTTAACGATTGCACACGCTGCGCTGTAAGCTTGCTTACTCCCTATGGCCGGTTGAGCAGAACCGTCAGTGTAAATAATGTATTCATACTGATCTAGAGGCAAGATCTCATTTGGTAGAGGATATTCTTGTTCGTATTGCAGAAATGCTTGTGTTTTTAAACTTGGATCAAATCTGTATTCAACATCCATTGCAGTAAGAGAATTAGCCCATTGTATCCATCTGGGATGTAAGGCTTTTGCATTTGGAATGCTAGCTTTTGTAACAGCTTCTAAAGCTGGTACTGGGGTCACGACAATTATGCGTTTACCCTGAGCCAGAGCTCTTTCTCTTGCTACAGCGGTCTGCACTGCTGTCAGGATTGTTTCTGTTGAAGTGAAACGCATCTCTGCGCGTTTGTGTACAGGTGTGATTTGTATGCGATTGGTACTGTTTCGCCTTCATTGAAAGTCAAATAAGTGTACCCGCATTGACCCGCTATTACTCGGATCACTAAGTTGCGTGTGTTTACGCGTGTCTGTAAATGTTTAGAAGCTATCATGTCTTCCTGTAGGGAACGCAGGATATTTGTATGTTCCTGTGTCCATTGTCTGATTGAAAAATCAGGTTTGATTAAGTCGTAGAAAGGTTTTACTCTTTCTGCATAATCCAAAATGTATGTTTGACCAAAATTTAGAAATCCCAGATTTGATTGTAAATTCTTTAATGATTTTGGAGGTTGAAGCAGCGCACATTTTTCTAAAAAGTTTGCTGCTAGGCTTTTTCCTTCACTTGACAGCTCATACCCTAAAAAGAGGACATTGAGGTGGGCAATTTTGGATTTTTGGAAATTAAATTTATAGCCCTCAGAGGTGAATCCCATAATAATGGTGCTCACCCTGGTCAAGTGCCTCGGTAAGTCATCATCCATCAGATAAATATCATCCACATAGGACAATGCTTCTTCATCCAAATTTTGGAGTAACTCTGTTACTCTTGCTGAAAATACCCCGGGGCTATTTAGATACCCTTGGGCTAGTCGACAAAATTGTTGCTGGGACCCTAACACACTGAATGCGGTCAGATACCTGCTTTCAGGTGCTATATTTTGGCAGAAAAATCCATTTGAGATATCAAGTGTTGTTTTGTATTTTTTGCGCACAATGTTATTCATTAATGCGGCACTGTGTGCATTTTGAACTGCAAATGTCTTTGTTCAAGTGTTTAAATGTCTGTAATCTAAGACTAGACGATATGTGTTGTCAGGTTTGGCTACGGGGAACAAAGGATTGTTCATAGGTGAAGTGCAATTTTCTATCACCCCCTGGTATTCAAGTTGATCTAGGATCTCCCTGACTTGTTTTTTTGCTTCCTGCTTTATAGGGTATTGCCTTTGAGCATTTGGGGAAACTTTTAACGGGATCACGTGGTGGGTTGAATCCTCATCCCAACCAACATGATTTTTTTACAATGCTGGAGCTAGGGCAACCGCCCACTCCTGCGCATATGCATGTTTTAAATGTATGGGAACGAGGTCGGAAAAGGCTGGAAAAATTATCGTTTCTCCCCTAGGGCACTCCATGACGAATGCTGGCGGACAGTCTTGTTCTGCTAATAGAATGTCATAACCAGATGACAGATTTTTCCAAAAGAGACCTTTAATTTTTCTGGCTTTGTCCCCCTCCATCCGGAGTATTATCTCATGTAACTTATGTGGGACACTTACCCGAGTATCAGGTGTTTCCACCGTGATATACTCACTCAACTCCGCTGTCACCAGAAATTCCTTGAGGTTCTGGCGAGCTATCGTTACTTCTGCCGCACTGTCTAGCATCGACAGAGCCCATTCCCCGTTCAGAAGCTGTGTCCTCAGAATTCTGGGCATGTCTGATCTTGAGATGTGCTACCTTCTTCTTTTTGAACTGAGGTTTCTGTTTTTGTTTATCTTCTTTTTTAGGTGCGTAGTCCGCAGTGCGTTGCGTGTCTCTGGACTTTGTACGCTCCTCTGACCGTCCTTCCCTCTCAGAGTTTTTTGATGAACCCTGAAAGGAACGAGAGGAACAAGTATCAGTATCCTGATACTTGTCAGGTTTTTTAATATTATCCCTATTCCTGAGGTTATACCTCCTTTCAGAGGGCTCCTGTTGAGGAGACCTACCTCTAGATTCAGATCTGCTGTCTTTAGACTTTTGTTGTTTTTTATTTTCCCACTTCTTTTTAGAAGAAGTAGGTGTCTGCTTTGTAGTGTCCTTTTCAGAACTGCCCACCAGTTGTGGTTTTAATGCTTTCCCACCTAGACAGTCTCTGCCTAGTTCTGCATATGCAATTTCAATTATTTTGGGTAGTTTGTGTTGTTGATCAACTGGACTGAACTCCCTTAGGCGTTGGCAGATCGCCACTGAAGCTGCTACCCCCTTAATGTTAGCTAGTATTATGGCTGATACCTGATCAAAGTTGTTTAGTAACTTCATCCCTAAGTTTAGGGCAGGCTCTGCTCCGTACTCATTTTGTATCTGTCTCAATACGTCTGGCACTACTGCTAAGGACGGGATACCATGTGTTCTGGTATATATGGCAGCGAAGACTGACCCCCAAGAGGTGCAATCCTCTACTTGTGGTGTGATCCCCATGGGCAAGCAGATTGTTAGAATTCTGTGTTTATCATAGGTGGTAGTATTCGGGAATACTGCCTCAAGCTGAGTTATTTTCTGAGCTATCCAGAATGGGATTTGTTCGCGTTTTGCGGGCATTTTGCCCATTACCGCGTGTAATGTTTGAGGAGTAATCTTATTTCCTGTACCCTGGACTGGAGTACTATTTGCTGCACCTGGTGCAGGTTGGATTGTTAAAGTCCTCATGACGAATTGTGTCAGGTTACTGTAGATTTTAATTAAATCTCTGTGTTGTACGAGTAATTGTGGCTGTGGCATTGTTCCAATGTCAGGATGCGGTGTGTAAGCCGCTAGTATTGGCCATGTGGCCCCGTCTCCTCCGAGCGGGCCTAATCTTACTCTTCCTCGTACGTGGGGTAGGGGACCATTAAACCAGTAATAATGCTCCTGGTAAGTGAGTGGAATCTCTATGTCCTCAAACGGGGCATATTCATGTGGTGCATCTCCTCTTAAATAGTAGTGAAATGTCTTTGTTATGGCATTTGCTGCTGGGAATGTAACCCATGAATAGAACACCTCTGTTTTGTTTGATTCGTGTGCCTCAATCACGAAAACTACCATGCCACCCCCGCTTGTAAACCATTTTCTAATAGTCTTAGGGTGACTGTCCTGAATTTTGGTGCAATCTGTATTGCATTTTCAGGATCTTCTCCTTCTTCTGAAAAATTCAGTTCAACTCTGTCTGTCCTTACCTCGTTGTCAGACATGTTTAGAGGAAGATGTGTTCAAAGGGAACTAAGATGAGGTGTTATGCACAATTTAGGAACTAAATGTCCTTCAAGCTTGATTAACCAACAGCCAATAAATAGTATTCTCGTACTACTCAGCTGTGGCGGAGTTTGTGCCCACCCACTCCAGACGTCTCTGGGGTTTTGTGAGTAGGTTCTCTGAGAATAGCACGACTGAACTACTCAGATTCTACTGTTAAATAAGTACCCAACCAACGTTGGCGGCGCCATGTCGTGTAGTTCCTATAGTACCCATGCAGGACCTGCGCGTTTGGATAACACAAACTGTGGGCTTGGTGTTAGACTGACTCTGTGCACCCCCACCGTGTATGTTAGCCGGATTTGCATTAGCTAGCTCACCGTGCCACTAGAATCTCCTCTTATCGGGGAGAGATTAGTTTCTGGCAACCTTAGATCATGACAACCCTAATTCCTCAGAATCGTGGAAACAATGTACTACTTTTCGCTCAGTCACTCGTGCTTACTTATTCGGTTTGTCTCAGAGAGTTACACAGAATAAACAGTCTGGGCGTTTCAATAAGTATTTATTGAACAGTTGTTATTCTAGTGTAAAATATATGTGCTGCAGTAACCAGCAGACAATAGCAGAGATATATTATCAGCAGTACGATAAAAGTGAAGGGATAGAACAGTTCTACCATATTGCAATAATCATGACTACATATATGAATATAAAAAGCATTATGAAAGTGCGCGTACTCCTACGATGCCTAACTAGATGTACCTGAGTGTACCTAGCATATGTGTAGGTCTAAAAGCCTAAGAGCCAAGAATCCTTCTAGGATTTAGTCGAACCCCCATACCTGAATAGAGAGAGTGTGGGACCCCGTCCTAGTCTCGAGTTGGACACCCCGCAAAGGCTGTCTTAGACCGCTGTCAGCTGGAGTGACTGCATGCAGGAGCCTCAGCGTCTCTGGTCAGTGTGGCAGCATGGAAGTCTCGGTTCCCTCTGTCTTACCGGGTAAGATGTGGTGTATTTATACCCTGGAGACTCTAGTTGCTTCGTATGGTTTGTATTGGGCCTTGTTAGACTTGAGGAAGACGTCAGGGGTGAACTTTGTACATACATATTATGCAGGTGGTGTATTCCTAGAGAGTCATGCATAATTGATGAGTACAGTGTGGGCCTGTGTTTGGGAAAAACCCTGCTGTATTCAAAACCACAGGCTAGATAACGTTCAGCCCTCAAAGCTCGTTGTGTACTAGCGAGGACTAAGCCTGGGCGGTAAATTTGCGGAATTTTGGCAACTCTGCGTTCCGCGGAGAACACGGAATTGCCGAAAATTCCGCGATCCGCGGCATAGCGGAATTTTTTCCTTGTTCGCGCTTTAAAATGCATTTTCGCGCGCACGGTAGCGACTTACCAGGATCCCTGCGTTCGCCGATGAGTTTTCCTATCCGTTCGCGTGTGCCACGAGATTTTGGTAGCCGGCCGCGTGATCCCGCGAGAGTGTGCTATCGCGAACACGTCATTCGGATGCGCCATCGTACACCGCGAGAGTGTGCGATCACGAACACGTCATTTCGGACGCACCATCGGACACCGCGAGAGTGTGCGATCGCGAACACGTCATTTCGGATGCGCCATCGGACACCACGAGAGTGTGCGATCGCGAACACGTCATTCGGACGCGCCATCGGACATCCGGCGGAAGTTTGGTGAAGCTTGCGA
This sequence comes from Calotriton arnoldi, assembly GCA_963921515.1. Taxonomy (NCBI): domain Eukaryota; kingdom Metazoa; phylum Chordata; class Amphibia; order Caudata; family Salamandridae; genus Calotriton; species Calotriton arnoldi. The sequence goes on along the minus strand of CAWUFW010003189.1, from coordinate 806,928 downwards.
TGCCGAACACGCAAAATTTGCAATCTGGAGAAGAATAATATCTGGAGCAGCATAAAACCTTCTCGAAAATGATGATTTGGATGAAAAAAACTCCTCAGATTGACATTTGGCTGTACTTTTTGGTGCAAGGAGTCCTTTTTTTTCAAAACTTTTTTTGGGGAGAGGAAGGAAGTGCCCCAGAGTCTCCAACTTCCTGTTCCTGTCCAGCAGGCTCCTCCCAGTGCTTTGTCCATGTCCTGTTCACTTTTCATTTGGATTTGGAGCTGGAAGGATCACTCTTTGTGTCTGCTGCATCATATCTCATTGGATTTGAGGACTTTTGGATTTGAGGACTTTTGGATTTGAGATTTTACAAGTAAGTTGACGTTGTTTGTTTGATTGGGGCATTGCAGTTGCTGCAACTACAATTTTGGTACTTTTCATCATTTAAATTTTTTTTATTGTGAGTAGCCAGTAGGCCCAGAGCTAGTCATGGGTGCATGATGAAACAACTGTTCCTTTGGTGTGTGTTGAATTTATTTTAAACATCATTTAGGGCATGGATGGCATTGGATTGAATTGCAAAATGTGTATTTTTTGGGGTATTTCAGTTTTTGGGTGTGTGTTAAATAAATGCCTTTGTTGTGTGTGTGTGTGTGTGGTGTGGTTGTTGTGTAACTTGCACACCTTGTTTAGCCCTGTGGATTTTCGTTTTTGCATTTTTGCATTAAAGCTGTGTTGTTTAGCATGCCTCCTTTGCCTGGCTATTATATGCCTATTTCAGTTCATTGTTTTCCAGGCCTCCTGCTTGTTGCTTGTGACTGTGAGTGTCCATGTGGCTGGTGGCCATTTCTGGTGGTAGTTATAATAAGTGTGCTGCTTTTGCCATATAGGCCTGCGTGTGTTTCCTTTGTTCCTTTTTGGCCTAGGCTTCTTGTTGTTGTCGGCCTGGCCATGTGGCTGGCAACCATTTTGAAGCCAGGCAGTGTGCTTTTGCCATAGGCCTGCATTGTCTGTCTTCCCTTTCTTGTTGTTGTGGGCCTGGCCATGTGGCTGGTGGCCATTTTGAAGCCAGGCAGTGTGCTTTTGCCATAGGCCTGCAAGCTTGTGGCCTAGTCTGCCAACAGGCCTTTCATCCAGTAGGCTCAGAGGTAGTCATGGGTGCATCAAACAACTGTTTATGTGTGTTCTGTTGAATTTAAACATCATTTAGGGCATGGATGGCATTGGATTGAATTGCAAAATGTGTTTTTTTGGGGTATTTTTACTTTTTGGGTGTGTGTTAAATAAATGCCTTTGTTGTGTGTGTGGTGTGTGTTTGTTGTGTAACTTGCCCACCTTGTTTAGCCCTGTGGATTTTCATTTTTGCATTTTATTGCATTAACGCAGTGTTATTTAGCATGCCTCCTTTGCCTGGCTATTATAGGCCTGTTTCAGTTCATTGTTTTCCAGGCCTCCTGCTTGTTGCTTGTGATTGTGAGTGTCCATGTGGCTGGTGGCCATTTCTGGTGGTAGTTATAAGTGTGCTGCATTTGCCATATAGGCCTGTATGTGTTTCCTTTGTTCCTTTTTGGCCTAGGCTTCTTGTTGTTGTCGGCCTGGCCATGTGGCTGGCGGCCATTTTGAAGCCAGGCAGTGTGCTTTTGCCATAGGCCTGCATTGTCTGTCTTCCCTTTCTTATTGTTGTGGGCCTGGCCATGTGGATGGTGGCCATTTTGAAGCCAGGCAGTGTGCTTTTGCCATAGGCCAGCAAGCTTGTGGCCTAGTCTGCCAACAGGCCTTTTCATCCAGTAGGCTCAGAGGTAGTCATGGGTGCATCAAACAACTGTTTCTGTGTGTGCTGTTGAATTTAAACATCATTTAGGGCATGGATGGCATTGGATTGAATTGCAAAATGTGTTTTTTTGGGGTATTTCACTTTTTGGGTGTGTGTTAAATAAATGCCTTTGTTGTGTGTGTGTGATGTGTTTGTTGTGTAACTTGCACACCTTGTTTAGCCCTGTGGATTTTTGTTTTTGCATTTTATTGCATTAAAGCAGTGTTGTTTAGCATGCCTCCTTTGCCTAGCTATTATAGGCCTGTTTCAGTTCTTTGTTTTCCAGGCCTCCTGCTTGTGATTGTGAGTGTCCATGTGGCTGGTGGCCATTTCTGGTGGTAGTTATAAGTGTGCTGCTTTTGCCATATAGGCCTGCATGTGTTTCCTTTGTTCCTTTTTGGCCTAGGCTTCTTGTTGTTGTGGGCCTGGCCATGTTGCTGGTGGACATTTTGAAGCCAGGCAGTGTGCTTTTGCCATAGACCTGCAAGCTTGTGGCCTAGTCTGCCAACAGGCCTTTCATCCAGTAGTCTCAGAGATAGTCATGGGTGCATCAAACAACTGTTTCTGTGTGTTCTGTTGAATTTAAACATCATTTAGGGCATGGATGGCATTGGATTGAATTGCAAAATGTGTTTTTTTGGGGTATTTCACTTTTTGGGTGTGTGTTAAATAAATGCCTTTGTTGTGTGTGTGTGGTGTGTTTGTTGTGTAACTTGCACACCTTGTTTAGCCCTGTGGATTTTCGTTTTTGCATTTTATTGCATTAAAGCAGTGTTGTTTAGCATGCCTCCTTTGCCTGGCTATTATAGGCCTGTTTCATTTCATTGTTTTCCAGGCCTCCTGCTTGTTGCTTGTGACTGTGAGTGTCCATGTGGCTGGTGGCCATTCCGTGGTGGTAGTTTAGTAGTGTGCGGCTTTTGCCATATATGCCTGCATGTCTTTCCTATGTTCCTCTTGGCTTACTGCTTCCATCCATCCCCTTTGCCAGCTGCAGCTCCCTGAATGACGTGATGAGCAAATAATTTAATGCCAAACAGGTTCCAAATCCATTACATTTGTATTTTGGTTTTTGTTCTTCTTCTTTCCTATCCTGCCTGAGTGTACACAGTATACCATGAAAGCCCTTGTTGTCAAAGTCTCACATGGCTACACTGGTATGTTTTTTTTTTATAACTTAAACTGAGTTAATAAAATTTAATAATATAACACTAACAAGTGTGACCACCACACACTAAGTTATATATTATATTTGTTTGTTTGTACTAGTAGTAATTGAACCACAACAACAAATGCAACATTTCACTGATGTTCTTCTCCTGGCTTCTTTGCTTTTAGGTGCTCAAAAAGACAGAGGAGGAGGTGTCATCATCACCCGTTGTACTGCCAGACAGAAGTCCTGCTGCGCACCACGTCACGTCCATGTGTGACCACAGACATCTCTGCAACTTGTGCACCTGCGTCCTGCTGACATCGGAAGGAAGAAGAAGATGGCCCCAAAGAAAGGTGCCAGGTCCTCCAGTACCAAGAAAGTTGCCAGTGAGAAGAAGGAACAGAAGAAGGAAGTGGCACTGCCACTTACCAAGACTGGTGTGCCGGCCAATATGTTTTTTGGGAAACAAAAAATCACGCCTGCATCAGCGATGTCCGGGGACCAAGCTGGGAGCAGCACCGCCGCATCAGCGGGCCCACCCCACCAACCTAGGCCCAAGCCATGAGTGTCGCAGAGGTAGCCAGTCTACTAATGAGCAGTGATGTTGAAATGTCATTATCACAAAGTAGTACCCAATCAACGCAGGCGGAAACTCAGCAGATAAGTGGGCAACAACAGTCGCAACAACAGCCGCAACAACAGTCGCAACAACAGCCACAACAACAGCCCACAATAGTAGTTGTTCCTCCTGAAGTAGGGTCAGTTCAGGAAATCGAGCTTCCTGCAGACGAAGAGGAGCAAGCCACTCTTTTGGAAGATCCATTGTCTTCCAGATCCCCAGCAAGGAAAAGGAGGGTTAGTCCATCAACTTCTTCTTCAAGCCCGCTTCTGATGATCTAGATGCCACTTGGAAGCCACCAGCTCAGTCTGTGAGTGATGCACGCCACAAGACAAGGCTAGTGAAAAGGAAGGTTCCAGAAAACCTTAGAGTTATGGAGGTAGATGTAGAAGAGGGGGATGATGATGACGAGCCAGTCATCATGAATATCACTCCCGGCCCAGAGGAGATGGAGACCAACATTATTACCCTATCCAAAATCGCTGCGAGGAATGTAGCACGGATACCACCAAGACAGGTAACACCACCTCCAGCTTCCATATTTGCATTATCTAAGGCCCGGCAGGGACCTACATCCGGCTCAACCACCACCTCAGTAGGTAGTGGTACTGTAAGTGCACAGAGTCAAATTCCACGCCCACCCTCCAGTTCATCTGGCATTGAAAGTGGCACCTCCAGCAGCGCCAGAAAGTTCAGCTCCCCAGTTTGGGACTTCTTTTCGGTTAGCAGGAAGGAGGAGAACATTGCTATATGCTCAATTTGTCGACACGCTGTTAGGCGGGGTAAGCTTGGTACAAACTATGGTACCAGAGGCCAAACAAGTCATCTCAAAAAACACCACATGATCCAGTGGGAGGCTCACCTACTTCGCGTACAAAAAAGTAAAACTGCACCCATTGCTGTTGGTGGGGATGAAGAAGTAGAAGAAGGAGATATGATCGCGGTGGAAGGTGAACAAGAGGGAGGCATTTCTAGCCCTGTCCCCAGCAGTGTAGTGGTACCTCCCACATCCTCAGCAACATCTCAGTGGCACCGTAAGAAGAGTCAGACTCAGAGTCAGACTGAGACACCAAGGCAACCGAGTACTGCAATGAAAAAAAGTGCGTCGTTGAGCCTAACTGGGTTCAAGAAGACAGCTGCACCACAAAGGAAAATAATCCAGCCTACCATTGACAGCATGCTTAGGTTGGAGGGGCAGTACGAACGCAACCACCCAACGGCACGTTTGTACAATGCGAAGCTGGCTAAAATGTTAGCGCTGGACCTTCTCCCTTTTTCTTTTGTGGAAGGGGTGGGTTTCCTTGAATTTCTGTCAGCCATCTGCCCTAAATGGAAGGTTCCCAGCCGGTCCTATTTCGCCAGAGTTGCTGTTCCAGCACTATATCACGATGTGCTGGAATTGCTTGGACAAGCTTTGCAGCAGAGTGATGTTCACAATATCCACCTGACAACAGACATGTGGACCAGTTGCCAAGCCACTGATTACATGTGCATCACTGCACACTGGATCTCTTTTGGGGGGTTTAGAGAAAAGATATCTGAAGCAGGTGCTGTTGACACTGCTGAGATTTTTAATGCTACTTGGAAACAGCAACTGTAGCCATGTTCGCCATGGAGAAATCTCATACTGCTGCAAACATTTTGGAAGAGTTTAACAGCAAGGTCTTTGAATGGCTGCGCCAAAGAGGGCTTAACATTGGTTTTGTTGCCACAGATAATGGCAGTAATGTACTTAAGGCCATGGAGGATGGTGGCTATTTCAGGGTCCCGTGTTTGGCGCACTGCATTAACATTATTGTTCAAGACTTTCTGAAAAAAGAAGCCATAGTCAGCAACTTACTGACCACCTGCCGAAGAATATGCACACATTTCAGCCATTCTTTTAAAGCCCGGAAGCAGCTGAGGATCATTGAACGTGACTATAGAATGCCAGTCAAAGCACTCATCCAGGAGGTGGCAACACGTTGGAACTCAACTTATTACATGCTTGACCGTCTGTTTGAGCAGTACAGACCAATCAATGAATATGCCATGCAAAGAGGGGATGCTACTGTGAAAGGCATGACCCTTCAGATGGACCAATGGTGCCTAGTTAAATGCTTGACAGAGATGCTTCTTCCTTTCGAGGTCTTCACACGTGAAGTCAGCAAGGAGGACTGTACTATGGGCCAACCTATCCCATTGTTGCACATGCTAGAGCAACAGCTGAAGGAGGTGTCTGAAGCGTACATAGGTGTGGAGGGAAAAAATGAAGCATATGAGTTGGTGGAGAGCTTATCCCGTCGCTTAGCTGAAAATACAAGGGTGCAAACTAAGATTGTGTCAGAAAAACATTACATTTGTGCCACAATTCTGGATCCACGGTACAAATCAGCACTGAACAGTAAGACATTAATTCCTTTTTCAGAACTGGAGGTTGCCCGGTACAAAACTTGGATAGCTGAGGTAGCCAGTGACTTTGAAAATGAACGGCTGGCAATTAAAGGCCCGCTCCTCAAACCCACAACAAGTACTACAGCAGGGCATCCGGCATCAAGTTCCACTTCAGAGCCTGAGGGCAGTGCGCTTGGCTCAGAGTGGTCACCAACACTATCGACAACAGCAAGAACTGGATCATCAGCCCCAGTAAAATCGGCACAGGATTGGTATTTACAGCAAGGGCTTGCTAGGTCCAGTGCTGATGCAAAGACAAAAGAGGCCAAACAAAGTGTAGCACCCCTGAACATTGAGCGGATGGTCCAGGCCTATCTGGATGACCCAACAGAGGTCTACATTGATCAAAACCCATTGCGGTATTGGTATGGGAAAAGGGGCCAATGGCCAGTGCTCAGCAGGCTGGCAATAAACTATCTGGCTTGCCCTATCGCAAGTGTCTCTTCTGAATGTGTTTTCAGTGCTGCTGGTGCCATTGTAACAGTGAAAAGGACCAGTCTCTCACCCAAAAACGTGGAGAGGTTAACCATGATCAAAATGAATCAGCACTTTATACCACCGAATTACACAATACATGAATCAGCGCAGGAAGATGAGGACAGCGACTTAGGTGACGGAAGTAGTGTGTTAGATGATTACCTACTTCTGGTTGAACCCCCAGAGTTTGAGGACGAGCTATACTTCCCTGACAACTAGGCTTGAACTTCTTACTTTCTTCCTTCCTTATTTACCTTTATTTGTGTGTGTCTGTCTTTCTGGTGCGAAACTTCGAATCACAACAAATCCATCACCACCGTCTTCTAGTCTTTTTATTGCCATATTGGAGATGCAGCTGTCTGCATTTAACTGAAGTCCACTCCTCCGAGTCCTGCTCCTCCATCCTCCTGACTCGCCCTAAATCCATTTCCCTCAAGCCAGATGATGATTGGATGTAGAATAATAGAAGAAAAAAGAAAATGTTGCCTCGTTGAGTCCCTCCAAAAGAAGTGGAACATGATGACTACTATAGCTATCCTCCTTTCCGAGCCGAGAGAGACTGCCCCTTAACCTAAGATGAGAAGGAACAGGTAATGAATGATGGCATGCATTGGACGCTGATTGAGTGATTTGTGTTGTTGTTGTTTGTTGTGCATGAAGTGAATTCATTGTATACTATCATTTAATCTACACACTAAAAGTAACTCAAGTCAATGTTTCCCTTCTTGTTTTTTAATAACAAAATTGTACTTCTACTGCAGGCCGATCCATTGCATTTTGAATATGGAATGTGGACTCACTTTGTACACTGGACACTGAGTTGGACAACACCATGATGATGACCACAGTGACATAATATCTTCGCAGTCACTCAGTAGGATCGGAGATGATTGATGGAATAAGTCAGGGCATTTCATGAGTGGCATAAAAGGTAAACAAGTCAACAACAACCACAGCAGACCTACATGTCTGTGTAGTGGTGGAGTCGAGTGTAGTGGTATGACTGACAGCGGTGCATTGATTTAGTCACTTGATTTGGAAAATGCTATGTTGCTGTATTTGTGCTTTGTCTGCCTCTGTCAAAATGTAAGCTAAATGGAGGATGGGTCATGGGTGCCGTGGGCCTGTTCTGTCCTGTTGTTGTTGTAGGTTAATGCTGGAAACATGATGCATCCATGCCGCCTCTGAAAGTGTTCTTGTTGCACTCCACCGTAATTTATGTATTTTTTTTCTCCTTGATTTTTCAATATCCCTTTTGTTTTTCCATCTACAATTACAGGCCGGCCCTTACCCTGTGCTATACTGGGAAAAACAACTCACACTTACCTTACCAATCCGCATCCGCCAGGCAGGCAGTGGCGGCACCCAAGATTGATGGACGGAGCGTCCATGGAAGGGAGGACCAAGAGGAATGCAGAGATGCAACTCCCCAATTTGACCAGGATAACATACAGTAACAGTATCAACATTCATCATCTTTTAAATAATTTGATTCAATTTTTATCTTCAATCATTACGACTGTGTGTTGTTGTTATTATGTTTGCTCTCTGCTTATAATTCATCCCTACAAATATTTTTTAATTTTCTTTGCTATCTTTAAAAGTAAGCCCGGTACAACAGAACAGAAACTGTATGTAATTTGGGTCTCTCTGAGGGCAGACAGGCAAGGCAAATTGCATAATATACTGCTGCCCTGTACTGTCTAATTGTCTAGTAGTAGTTAGTAAGTACTACTTATCATTAACCATCAAGTTATCATCATCGTGCATGCATTTCCTTTTTCTCCCTTAACAGATTTATGGATATGGTCGTCTGCCAAGATTGTGTTTTGTTGTTTGTCCATGCGTAGTGTTTTTCTTTGTCAAACCTTTCCCCAAACCCCCTTCCCAACCATTCATCAAACCCTAACCCTCTTCCCCGGGCTGTGTGATTTATATTGAGGTGTGACTGAATTAATTGTACACCAATAATTGATCACATGCTTGCTGGGGCGGATGTGGTGAAAGCAACACTAATTCAATTTCAAGGCAGGGCGAGGATCTTCTTCTGCTTGCCCACCCATGCTCAGTATATTTGCAAGTCAATTTTTTTTCCAAAGGAACCTAATCCATCATAATTAATTTCCTGCATCGATTGGATTCATCAACATCCTCCTACACAGCACTAAAGGTTACGCTTGTGTCGAGTGACTCGACGCTACTACAGTTTGTAACTTGTTGTACTAGGCTATCCCCGCCACCATTATGTTTTATTTACTTCGTTCTACTACTCCTCCCAGAGTCTCTCTCAGGCGACTGACTGTCTCATTTTCTTTTTTTGCAAATGCTACTGCCAGTGTCTACTACTACCACCACAACCATGGCATCTCCATTCTCTTGGGAAACCAAACCATCATCGCCATGCAGCCATCGCTGTGCCTAACTTAAACATCAATCACAGGTAAGATAAGAAGTTTGGGGGAGGTATAATAATGGACTAGGAGGAGAGACTGACAGTACTAGTAGGACAAGTCACTCAGTGAGGGGTACCGCATCTATCTGTTTGTGTGTTACAAAATCGGCAGATTATTTAAATCAAACACTGGCTGCGGCCCTGCAGCAGCAAGGAAACCATGTGACGTAAAACAGTAAGTCCCCCCACAAAACATTAACAACGTATGCTATGTTTAAGTATAAATATAATTTAATACCCTAACAAAAATAAACTATGTAAAAATCCCACAACACCCGACCCACCCCTCTCCCTAACCCCAACCAATGTCCAAAACGAGAAAGTCCAACCAATGTCCAAAATGTCCATAATAAATAAACCCCAACGCCCAATTCCCACCAACCAAAAAAAGGATTAAAAAAGGGGCAATCCAACAGGGTCCTAATAAGTTATTGGCGGGCTCTTCTGATGTCCTTCTCCAGGACCTTGCTCTTCTTCTTCACTTCCTCTAACTGCTCCTCTAGACGTGCATTTCAGAGGAGCATGCGGTGTGCATATGCCCTGCAGTTGCATCCACAGGGGGGGGGCAGCAGTGCTGGATGTTGAAGTGCGGTGGTGGGCGGCTGCCTGACTGCGGCACCATACCACTGGAGGGGCCAGGCCGGGGCCCGGGGCATTGGAGTAGGCTGCAGCTGCTGCCGCCTCCTCCTCCGCCAGAACCACCAGCCGCCGGTATTCTTGGCATATGGCCTCCAGCTTCCGGCGCCGGGCCATGGCTGCCAACTCCTTCCTGGTTGGTTTTGCTTGGGAAGGAGGAGCTATATCAAGAAAGAAAAAAGACTATTGTAACCAATACTCTTAGCAAAACAGTAACACAAAATTAATTCAACACATAGTGGCACAGTAGCACTAGCAAGCACAGTACATAACATTTGTGGTATGTATCTATCCTCCCACTTCCTCGGCCTCTAACATTTGTGGGAGTTTCAGGCATTATACTAGCACTATGGACTCGAGTACACAGTACACCAGTCTTCTTCTTCTCTCTTGTTTAGCGAAATTACGTAACCTTGTTGTAGCCGCCCAAGACAAACATACTCGAGTCATGACGCAGACTCACGTTAGTTTTATTTACTACTGTCTGCAGGTGGGGAAGCTCGTATTTTTCTATTACGGGTGGCACTGGCCATACTCTGTTACATCGAGGGCAACTGCTCAATTTCACTTTCACCCTGCCCTGACTACTACAAAAAGGCAGATGATATCTCATCCAATGATCATTGCTTATATATGGGACGACATGAGGTACTTTGTTTTGATTGATTGTGTAACCAGCCGATAGGCCACCCATGGCAGGCTGGCTGACACAGTCGAAAATAAATTAACATAGGTAGGGAGTGGTCCTCGGAGTCGGAGGAAGGCGCTTGATGATAACTACATACATACACAATATATATGCTGTGCTTGCAAACTACTGTGAGTCAAGGGAGTATTCTGAAAATACAACTTATATTCTCCTCGGCTTTGCTACTCTGGCGCGGTTTCTTTGACATTCTCTTCAAATTAAGACTCTTCATCCAGTGACAGTCTCCACCTATGCTATCTATGATGAATACCATCCAGGCATCCATCCATTCAAAGTAAACGTCTATCATTCTTCTTAATCTCTCAACAAACCTTAGTTTGTTTCACCAACAACAAACATTTATTCTTTTTTTTAAACCACCACCCATGCGTCCTTCCTTCCTTGCTTGCCTTGGCTTTGAGTTTGACCCAAACACCACTGAAAATTCTTGCTATCCACCCATACAGTTTCACCCACCCAGGCAGGCATCTTTTCTTTCACCTTCCACCCATCCTTCAACCACCCATGCATCTGATTCCTATCAGCCACCTATGCATGCATCCCACGTATCCTTCTCTGCCAGTCATAAATATTACACCTCGCCCGTCCTTCCTCCTTCCACCCTTCTTTCCCTTTTCGTTCAACACATCCATCAAGGTAATTTGATCTGACTTTTAGTCTTCTCCATAAAACTTTCACAGCTGAGTTGAAGTCAGATAGAAGAGGCCATTGGTTACTCAACTCCCGCCGCTAATGCTATTGCTAATGCTAAGTAAAGGGTGTCTTCTTCAATCGTTGTTCACAACAACTTCTTACTTACTAAGTCTCAACAGTACAGTGTACACCCTTGCAGCGAGTGTAATGTCAATAAGTAAGGAATATAACTTACCACCGCCTGCCACTGCTGCTGTCTCACCCACTGCAGCTCCTGCAGCTGCCGCATCTCCTGCTCCCTCCGAAATGGCCACGTCGCCATCGCCGCTGGCCCCGGCACTGGTGGTCGGTAGTACGCCGAGAAAAAACATTACACATTTTTTAGATGCCATATACACCTCCCCCTATTTATTCTTTTTCACTAGCAAGATTGAAAAAAAAGTTAATACATACATATACAACATACATCACTAGTACAAATCGGGTACTAGAGTAGAGTAGACACTAGTAGTGTTATATGGTCCCTAGGGTCATTCTAGTCTTTGCTAAGTTAGCCTGAGCCATGCAACCATTTTAGCTTCGTGTCTTTTATTTTTGCGCACGTTACCTCGCAGCTTGTTGTGTAAGACGCCTTTGAGCCCACATGAGCTCATACTGCTACTGTCTGAGCGCTGCGTACAAGGTCGAAAAACAAGCCACTTTGTTATGGAGTTCTGGTCAGTCCGTATTGCTTAGCCATAACATGCTACACTTTTTGGCACGACTGAGAAATGCTTGCATTATACTAACACGCACCATTTTTCTCATAACAGGCGGAAGATTCCCTTCTACGAACCAGAGCTTTGCAGAGCTTATGATGTAACCAGTACTTCTAGGTTCTAAGGTGAGGGGTCCCCCAGAATTCGCTCAGAGATCTTCATTTATAATTTTATATAAACTATATTACTACCAAGGGGAGGGTGGTTCTTCCACCACTGTTCAGTTATCATGATTTCCCCTTTTGTCTTCTATGGACTTGTAGTTGTAACAATGTTTATTGTTTTAATCTTATGCATTTTGCTGTTGGTGCTGGCTCGTATACTGCATTATAGAACAACGTACAGAGCTTGTTAGTTGAAAATAAACCTTTTGAACTTACATAGACTCTGTGGTATTTGGTGTGGACTTACACGAGTGAGTGAGCGAAAGGGTGTGCATTGCTTCCGCGACTCTGAGAGGTCGGGAGTGTTATGTTCTGGGTTGTCTAATCATTGGGTATCTTCGGGTGGTTCGGGGAGCTAATGAGACAATATAGCTAGTCGGTCAGGGGATTGTGGGTTCTGAGGTGTGAGGAAGGTCCAACCTCCCATCACCAACGTCCTATTTTCTTGTGCATAGTTCTGTATGTGCAGAATCCCTACAACAGTAATAGTATGTCCTATCCTATCAAAAATAGTAAAATATCTGGTTGGGCATTTTGTTGGTGGGAATTGTCGAAAAGCCTCAAGATTAAGAAGACTAGAAGAGGACAACCCAAAGGACTGGACTCAGTGGCTAGAGCTATTGGTGAATCTGATTTTTTTTTTAAACCTTTTAAATAAAGAGTGGCCAATTGGGCAAGCTTAGCTACAGAAAGACTAATAGTAGTAGTACAGAGAGTCATAGCAGAGGCAGCAGGGATAACAAGAATTTAAAAACAGATAGTCTAGATCGAAGAAGATTTTGTAAAAAATAGAATTTGGAAACCGTTCAGAAAAAATAAGGTGCAGTAAAAGTTAGGGAAGTATAATTATTAATATTAACAACAGGAGGACTTACTGGGGCCAGCAGCAGAGCCCTCGGTAGAGGAGCGGTCCTGGCTATCAGCTGCTCCCGCCGACTCCGACGACCCCGTCTTCTTGCCCCTGGGTGCTGATCATGAAAGATGTAAGAAAGAAAGAGACAAACATGGATGATTGGTGTGAAACAAATAAAATATTTTAAAAAACACAAAAAAACATTTATGGAAACAACAATTGCAATAAAATTGACCTATCTAATCTGGTCGACTAGTATTGCGCTATTCGCGGACCGTCTAGTTATTATTTATGAACACTAATCCAGTGTTCCATTCTGATTCCAGAATACTAACTAAGCCTAAGTACCACCTGACCTGGCCCACCTATTCCAGACGGGCCAATTGTTCACTAAGTCTGCATTTCCATTTATTTTAGTCCTCAAAAATGCATAGATGGAGGACACATGCATACATTTTTGCATACACCAAATTGTTGGTTGGTTGCTGCTGATGTTCTGCTAGTGATAAGCCTATTACCACTCACTAAACAAACTACAAAAGGTTCTACTAAGGACTGGGGTAAGCAGCACTCAGCAGCACGTGACGTGACAGAGGATGCGTCACGCAGACCACTAAAAAATTACCAACTAATACTAATAAGTAACTAAACCTATCAATCCACCACTATCTCTTCTTAGTGGCAGGAGGACAAAGGAAGGACTAGAGTCTCTCTAGCATTACCTAACTTAAGTTCTCTAAAGTAAACTCTTACATAATCAGGCCAAGTGAGCGCAAAGTTGCAAACAAGTAAGATTAGTAGCGCCGAGTACCTGTGTCATAACAATCACAGAAGATTTTTAAACGTAATTTACCTGCAATGTAAGCAGCAGCATTCTTGCTGTTCGCAAAAAAAATATATTTGCAATATATAACACAGAGCAGAAGAACACATAGTAGTAATATTAAATAGCTACTCACCAAGCCCCGGGACCTCCACTCCTAGCAGGTCCAGCAGGTCCTGCTCCCGGTCCAGGATATCGGACCACCGGTGCGTCAGCTGGGTATCGGTGCGCCGGACACCAGAGCAGCGAAACACTGCCTGGCGTACCTTTCCCCACCGCTGGCGACGCTCCCGTAGCCCGTACCCAGACCCAGGCCTGCCGCCTGCTGCTAGGGTTAAGGGGAGGTGGCGCTGCACAAAAAAAACAAGTGCGGCCACCTCCGCCTCGATAAAGGTGTCCCTAGCCTGCACCCCTTGTGGGCGCCGCCTTCCCTTGGCCATGGTTCTGGGACTCAGGGTGGGGGCGGAAAAGAAAAGGGAGGAATTAGAAAAGTAAGTAAAAGAAATGAAAAAAGCAAGTTATAGAAAAAGAGTGAAAAAGTAGTAGAAAAAGTCACAAAAAGTAGAAAAAAACTCAAAATATAGAATCAGGAAAATAGAGAGATAGATAATAAATAAAAAAGATTTTAAAAAGTGTACAGAAACAAAGGATTGCAAAGATAGAGGGAGGATAGAAAAGCAGGCCCAGAACCATAGCAATAGAGTGAAAAACAAGATGGCCGCTCCCGTTGCGACCGCATGGGCAAGTTCACACGATATTTCCCCCGAGCATGCAAAAGCGCCGCGAACACGTAATACGCATCCCCGAACAGGAAATACTCATCGCGAACGGGCGGGAGCACGCAATACGCGACCCGGAACAGGAAATAGCATCGCGAACGGGCGGGACAAGTGAAAAACAAGATGGCCGCGCCCATTGGCGACCGCATGGGCAAGTTCGCGAGATATTTCCCCGCGAGCACGTAAACAGCGTTCCTGAACAGGAAAACGCATCGCGTACGGGCGCAACAAGCAATTCCGCGTGCTCGTGGAATTCCGCGGAGATTTTTTACCGTTTTGCGGAACTTTGCGTAACGCGACTACGCAAATTCCGCCCACCCTTAGCGAGGACCAATGTAGGTGAAAGATCATGCCTATATAAGGAATCATCACTATAATAGGACATGTACAGTTATAACCGTAATAGGGCATATGGGGCTTTGACCATAATAGGGCAAGAACGAATATGACCATATTAGGGCAAATACGAATACGTCCATTTTAGGGCATGTATGAATGGGTCTACATTAGGGCCTCTATACGGGACATAGCCCCCTTTGTGGCTTTATCAGCCAATGAATTCCCTTCAACGTGAACGCCATCACACTGATGACTCAGTGTATGTATCACGTGAGCTCTCGGTAGTTCGGTAGTTCGGTTTTTAACTCCACTACCTGTTCCCATAGCATTTTATGCTTAATTGTGCCACCTTTTGCATCTTTGAACCCGTTTTGAACCCAGTGCTGCAAATATTCATCATATGACTGCACACAGTAAAAGGAATCGCACACAATTAGTGTGGGGAATTCTCGATCCGTATTTACCAGTGCCAGTATCAGGGCTTTTAACTCTGCCAGCTGTGCCGTGCAGTCCCCTAGAGACTGCGTCTTTGTGTAACTTGGGTGGAACTTTCCATCCCGCATGCGACCTTTAACGATTGCACATGCCGCGCTTTTTGTTGCTTACTTCCTATGGCTGGTTGAGCTGATCCGTCAGTGGAAATTATATATTCATACTGCTCTAGAGGCATTATTTCGTTTGGTAGAGGATATTCTTGTTCGTATAGCAGAAATGCTTGTGTCTTTAGATTTGGGTCGTATCTGTATTCTACATCTGTTGCAGTGAGAGAATTAGCCCATTGTATCCATCTTGGATGTAAGGCTTTAGTGTTATGAACGCTCGCCTTTGTTGCAGCCTCTAAGGCCGGAACCGGAGTCACTACTATTATTCGTTTCCCCTGAGCCAGTGCTCTTTCTCTCACTACAGCAGTTTGGACTGCTGTCAGAATCTTTTCTGTAGATGCGTAGCGCATCTCAGCATTTGTGTACAAATGTGATTTATATGCAATTGGTCCTGTTTCACCTTCATTATATGTTAGATAGGTGTACCAGATTGACCCGCAACTATACGGATCACCAGGTTGCGTACGTTTACACGTGTTTGGAAGTGTTTGGAAGCTATCATGTCAGCTTGTATGGAACAATGTGTATCTGTGTGTTCCTGTGTCCATTGTCTAACTGAAAAATCAGGTTTTATTAAATCGTAGAAAGATTTTACTCTTTCTGCGTAATCCAAAATGTATGTACTACCAAAATTTAGGAATCCCAGGATTGATTGTACATTTTTTAATGATTTTGGAGGTTGGAGCAATGCGCATTTTTCTAAAAAATTGGCTGCCAGGCTTTTCCCTTCACTTGAAAGCTCATATCCTAAAAACAGGACACTGAGGTGGGCAATTTTTGATTTTTTAAAGTTGAATTTGTAGCCCTCCGATGCAAATCCCAAAATTATGGTGTTTACTCTGTTCAAGTGCTCCTCTAGGTCATCGTCCGTTAGATAAATATCATCCACATAGGACAATGCCTCCTCATCCAAATTTTGAAGTAACTCAGTTACTCTGGCCGAAAACAACCCCGGGCTATTCTTATACCCTTGGGGGAGTCGACAAAATTGTCACTGGGACCCTAGCGCTGAGAATGCTGTTTGATACCTGGTTTCAGCGCTACATTTTGGCAGAAAAATCCATTTGAGATATCAAGTGTCGTTTTATATTTTTTTCGCACAATGTTATTCATTAATGCGGCACTGTGTGCATTTTGGACTGCAAATGTCTTAGTGCAAGTGTTTAAATGTCTATAATCTAAAACTAAACAATATGAATTGTCAGGTTTCATGACCGGGAACAAAGGATTGTTCATTGATGAGGTGCAATTTTCGATCACCCCTTGGTATTCAAGTTGATCTAAGATCTCCCTGACCTGTTTTTTGCTTCTTGCTTTATTGGAGACTGCCTCTCTCCAGGGTTCCTATTTAGCCGGAGATGTTCTGATGAGAGCTGGTGTGACAAGTCCAAGATTGTCTGCCAGTTCAGTCATTATGTTTTTTAGAACTTTCTTTTCCAGCATGGAGTTAAGGAAAAGATCTGTAGACTCTACACCAGCATCTTCTGACTCTGGCAGGGGCCATCTGTTGCGCCTGTAGTTGTTGTGGTTTTTTTATTCTCATTTTGAATGACTAGTTTTAAGTATGTATACATCTTTTTGTTGAATTTTTTACCTACATTTTGCATGCTATTATTTCTTTTAAAATGCTTTTTAGTTTTTTTTAATTTGATTATTTGTGTTTTTTTCACTCCGTCAACAGAGTTTTAAATTACACAGCATACAATGTGAATATCTTACAGAATTTCTATGTTTTATATTGTTAATTTCATAAGTATACATGTCAGATGAAATAATGTGAATGATGGAATAATGTGAATTCATCACATTTATGACAATCCACCATTTTATTCATCTCTATCAAACTTTCTAGAATGATATACATGGCATACGTAAAATGGCAAATACTTTACCTGTCATGCGTGATGGATAAACAGCTCCAACTGGGACATCTGTCCATCAACGACATAAACATCCTTTTGCTGCCATTGGGTGATTGGCTTTTCAAAATGCAATGATTGGTGTATACATCCATTGACGTAGGTGTACATCAGTGTGGCATAAGTGCATCTGTAACCAGATTTCACTTGCCTCCTAACCATGTAATTGCGAACACCTAGATTGCTGTTCTGCTACCTCTTCAAAGTTAAAATTGCTGAGAGATCTGGAGATAGGGCCTCTAACTTCGCAGAAGAGGAACTTCTGATGGTGACTGAAGAGGCTCTGTTCCACTACATCCAGTTGTTTTGCTCTGCAGAGTAACGGATAATGAAGCCACTTGTTAGGAGCTACTTTATGATTGACGTACATCTAAGACATCGATTTTTCTATCTTTACATGCATCAAATCATAATATTTTATTTTCTGGCAAACATTTGTCGAAAAGATGAAAATTATCTCATTGTGAAGAAACAATCTGGAGGATTTCTACATATTGCCAAAGCACCTTTGAAGAAATTCTATGTTAAAATATGAATGTCTTTGAATCATTGAACATTAGGCACATTTTTACATTTATTTTTTACATACTCCATTCATTGTTTAAAAAAAATCTAAACATGGTGGAAGGCAATATGTTTGCATTCTATTTGAGTTAACATTGTTTTGCAACATAGAAATGAGGTTTCATCTTCTTTGTCATTATTGTAGTATTCGAAATATATTATATATGTATATTTAATGTCTTATAAACAGAAGAAATTAATGTATACATATATGACAATTATATTATATTTGTTTAAAATACATATGTATATAAATATATATAAATATATATACTACAATATGATTCTTTCTCTTTATTATGTCTTTGAAGAGATTTGATGTCTGGAGAAAGCTAAACCTCTCTGAAGAGCTATAATGATAGTGAAACACGTGTCAGGTGTTGCTTTTATTCATTTCCAGTTGACTTGGATGGTATTTTACCAATCCAAAGCTGTAATACTGTGCCTGGAGTGATTAAAGACTTTTGTCATTTTACAGCTCGGCGTTGATTGCACTGTGCTAATCCAAGGCTTAAAGACGATGCTGTAGGAATGGCAAAATACTTTGTCCCTTTGATAGAAAAGAAGACATTTGAGGTGAGCAAATTCAGAGTGTCGCAGGTGTTGTAGCGTGCTCAAAACAAGAGCTGCTCACCACCTAAAATGACCCAGAGTTCTCTGCTTCTTTTTGCATATATGTATATATATATATATTCTGCACTCCGTTGTCTCACCAAATTTCCTCCAACACACGGACACGGACCACAAGGTAAGTGTTTACTGCTTCTTTATTCCGATGCCGCCATAAAAATGACCCAGAGTTCTCTGCTTCTTTTTGCATATATATATATATTATCTACTGGCGGTCGCCAGTAGATAGTTATAGTTAGGACCTATTTTCCATAGGAAATCCGCGACATTCTATTTGAAATAACTCTTGCGTCGGTTGACGAATCTTCGTGAAATTTTCAAACTTTATGGCCCGCTCCGGTCCGCTCCTACTCTGAAAGTCTCAGGGTGATTCGTCAAGCGGGGGCCGAGAAAAAGGGGGTCCCAAAACGTGTTTTCCCCATTCATTTTCCCATAGGAAACTTTAGACACGGCTACAGCCCGAACTGCTGAACGGAATTACACCAAATTTGGCAAAGAGGTAGTTCTTGGTTCAGAAAGAACCCTTTTTGTTAAATGGTGTAAATCCGTTCAGTAGTTGCGGAGAAATTAAAAAATAAGAGTCAAAAAATCAATTTCCCATAGGAAACTTTATGCAAGGCTACAGCCCGAACTGCTGAACGGAATTACACCAAATTTGGCAAAGAGGTAGTTCTTGGTTCAAAAAGAACCCTTTTGTTAAATGGTGTAAATCCGTTCAGTAGTTGCTGAGAAAATCAAAAGTAAAAACACATATATATCTGGGCGGAGCCTAACCACACATGTCATCGTGAGATCTGATTGGCTGTCAGCACTTCATCCTGGAATTGCTGGCAGCCATCTTGGGACCAATATAAATGATAGTACCCCATTGAAATGCATTGTAGTGAATCGAAGATTTTGAGGGTTACCAAAAGGAGAACTATAAAGGGTGATAACAGACTTTAGTTACATTAGAATTCATTTGTTGATGGTACCATACTAATTTCAGGAATTGTGGTGTGTTCTAAGGTGATTTTACCCTGTGAAAAACCTTCTGCTGGGATATCATGAATCATGTTTGAGAGAAAACTATTTTCACATGCTTGTCCCATACAGTTTTGGAAGGTGCCCCAGAAGCTAAAATGAGAGCATATTTTCTGTAAATTCACATTATCTTTCTCAGTCATGTGAGAATGAAGTCTGACATTCTCAGTAAAACATGTACATCCAACAAGGGCAGAGACTGTCAGTTGATTCCTTTGTGTTCTACTGCAGCTTCCCAGAGTGTTCTAAAGAACAACTAGAGTGCTAACAGCCTTACTTATGACAAAAGTATGGCACACCTGAAGCCATCTTGATTGGAATAAACTGGTAACACTTAAAACATTTAATTTAAAAAGGAACAAAATGATGGGGTTCATCTTGTCATAGAAATTATGGTTAGTGCTCTGGAAAGAAAAATTAGGACATGTTTCAAGTGTGATCTCAAATATCTTCCTGTTATATTTCAACAGGAGCAGCCTGTCAGTTGATGCCTTTGTGTTCTACTGCAGCTTCCCAGAGTGTTCTAAAGAACAACTAGAGCGCTAACAGTCTTACTTATGACAAAAGTATGGCACACCTGAAGCCATCTTGATTGGAATAAACTGGTAACACTTAAAACATTTAATTTAAAAAGGAACAAAATGATGGGGTTCATTTTGTCATAGAAATTATGGTTAGTGCTGTAGAAAGAAAAATTAGGACATGTTTCAAGTGTGATCTCAAATATCTTCCTGTTATATTTCAACAGGAGCAGCCTGTCAGTTGATGCCTTTGTGTTCTACTGCAGCTTCCCAGAGTGTTCTAAAGAACAACTAGAGCGCTAACAGTCTTACTTATGACAAAAGTATGGCACACCTGAAGCCATCTTGATTGGAATAAACTGGTAACACTTAAAACATTTAATGTAAAAAGGAACAAAAGGAGGGGGTTCATTTTGCCATAGAAATTATGGTTAGTGCTGTAGAAAGAAAAATTAGGACATGTTTTAAGTGAGATCTCAAATATCTTCCTGTTATATTTCAACAGGAGCAGCCTGTCAGTTGATGCATTTGTGTTCTACTGCAGCTTCCCAGAGTGTTCTAAAGAACAACTAGAGTGCTAACAGCCTTACTTATGACAAAAGTATGGCACACCTGAAGCCATCTTGATTGGAATAAACTGGTAACACTTAAAACATTTAATTTAAAAAGGAACAAAATGAGGGGGTTCATTTTGCCATAGAAATTATGGTTAGTGCTGCAAAAGAAAATTTAGTGCATGTTTTAAGTGAGATCTCAAATCCTCTTCTATTTCATTAGAAAATTCTGACATGCAGACTGAAACAATCACTTTCAATACCAGCAGAAGACTTCCAGTTAACTCCTTGGTGAGCAGTAGCTTTACTACAGTGATCTAATGAACAACTAGAGTAATAACATTCTGAATTTATGGCAAATGTGTGACACATCTGAATGCCTTCTTGATGGAATCAAAGTAAAAAACTGAAAGCATTTCCTACTGAGGAGACTGCAGTAATGAGGAAATAAGGAAACTTCATAACAAAGAAGTCTTCCAAGATGGCCACCAGTGAAAAAAGAGCCCAAATGTAGCACAAATATTACCCAGATGTAGCCCACATATAGCCCAATGACAAAAGTGTGCAAAACACTTTTTATTTTTAGTTTTTTTGCAGTTTTATGTAGTGCAGACTGGTCAGGTATTGGAGCATTGCATCTTAAAACATGACCCCCCTACACTACAAAAACACCACTGCACTACCCTAAACCCTAAAACACTACCCCAGCACGACCCCCTACACTACACAAGCACCACTGCACTATCCTAAACCCTAAAACACTACCCCCAGCATGACCCCCTACACTACACAAACACCACTGCACTACCCTAAAACATGACCCCCTACACTACACAAACACCACTGCTCTACCCTAAACCCTAAAACACTACCCCAACACCACTGCACTAACCTAAATCCTAAAACACTACCCCCAGCATGACCCCCTACACTACCCAAACACCACTGCACTACCCTAAAACATGACCCCCTACACTACACAAACACCACTGCTCTACCCTAAACCCTAAAACACTACCCCCAGCACGACCCCCTACACTACACAAGCACCACTGCACTACCCTAAACCCTAAAACACTACCCCCAGCACGACCCCCTACACTACACAAACACCACTGCACTACCTTAAACCCTAAAACACTACCCCCAGCACGACCCCCTACACTACCCAAACACCACTGCACTAACCTAAATCCTAAAACACTACCCCCAGCACGACCCCCTACACTACCCAAACACCACTGCACTACCCTAAAACATGACCCCCTACACTACACAAACACCACTGCACTACCCTAAACCTAAAACACTATCCCCAGCATGACCCCCTACACTACACAAGCACCACTGCACTACCCTAAACCCTAAAACTACCCCCAGCACGACCCCCTACAGTGCCCGAACACCACTGCACTGCCCTAAACCCTGAAACACCAGCCCCTGCATGACCCCCTACACTGCCCGAGCACCACTGCACTGCCCTAAACCCTGAAACACATACCCTAGCATGACCCCCTACACTGCCCGAACACCACTGCACTGCCCTAAACCCTGAAACACCACCCCCTTCACGACCCCCTACACTGGCCGAACACCACTGCACTGCCCTAAACCCTGAAACACCACCCCCAGCATGACCCCTACACTGCCCGAACACCACTGCACTGCCCTAAACCCTGAAACACTACCCCCAGCAAGACCTCCTACACTGCCCGAACACCACTGCACTGCCCTAAACCCTGAAACATCACCCCCAGCAAGACCCCCTACACTGCCCGAACACCACTGCCCTAAACCCTGAAACACCACCCCCAGCACGACCCCCTACACTGCCCGAACACCACTGCACTGCCCTAAACCCTGAAACACCACCCCCAGCACGACCCCCTACACTGCCGGAACACCACTGCACTGCCCTAAACCCTGAAACACCACCCCCTGCACGACCCCCTACACTGCCCGAACACTACTGCACTGCCCTAAACCCTGAAACACCATCCCCAGCACGACCCCCTACACTGCACGAACACCACTGCACTGCCCTAAACCCTGAAACACTACCCCCAGCAAGACCCCCTACACTGCCCGAACACCACTGCACTGCCCTAAACCCTGAAACACCACCCCCAGCAAGACCCCCTACACTGCCCGAACACCACTGCCCTAAACCCTGAAACACCACCCCCAGCAAGACCCCCTACACTGCCCGAACACCACTGCACTGCCCTAAACCCTGAAACACCAGCCCCAGCACGACCCCCTACACTGCCCGAACACCACTGCACTGCCCTAAACCTTGATACACCACCCCCTGCACAACCCCCTACACTGCCCGAACACCACTGCACTGCCCTAAACCCTGAAACACCACCCCCAGCACGACCCCCTACACTGCCCGAACACCACTGCACTGCCCTAAACCCTGAAACACCACCCCCTGCACGATCCCCTACACTGCCCGAACACTACTGCACTGCCCTAAACCCTGAAACACCACCCCCAGCACAACCCAATACACTGCACGAGCACCACTGCACTGCCCTAAACCCCGAAACACTACCCCCAGCAAGACCCCCTACACTGCCCGAACACCACTGCCCTAAACCCTGAAACACCACCCCCAGCAAGACCCCCTATACTGCCCGTACACCACTGCACTGCCCTAAACCCTGAAACACCACCCCCAGCATGACCCCCTACACTGCCCGAACACCACTGCACTGCCCTAAACCCTGAAACACCACCCCCAGCACGACCCCCTACACTGCCCGAACACCACTGCACTGCCCTAAACCATGAAACACCAGCCCCAGCACGACCCCCTACACTGCCCGATCACCACTGCACTGCCCTAAACCCTGAAACACCACCCCCAGCACGACCCCCTACACTGCCCAAACACCACTGCACTGCCCTAAACCCTGAAACACCAGCCCCAGCACAACCCCGTACACTGCCCGAACACCACTGCACTGCCCTAAACCCTGAAACACCAGCCCCAGCACGACCGCCTACACTGCCCGAAAACCACTGCACTGCCCTAAACCCTGAAACACCAGCCCCAGCACGACCCCCTACACTGCCCGAACACCACTGCACTACCCTAAACCCTCAAACACCAGCCCCAGCACGACCCCCTACACTGCCCGAACACCACTGCACTGCCCTAAACCCTGAAACACCAGCCCCAGGAAGACCCCCTACACTGCCCGAACACCACTGCACTGCCCTAAACCCTGAAACACCACCCCCAGCAAGACCCCCTACACTGCCCGAACACCACTGCACTAAAGCCTGAAACACCACCCCCAGCAAGACCACCTACACTGGCCGAACACCACTGCACTGCCCTAAACCCTGAAACACCACCCCCTGCACGACCCCCTACACTGCCCAAACACCACTGCACTGCCCTAAACCCTGAAACACCACCCCTGCACGACCCCCTACACTGCCCGAACACCACTGCACTGCCCTAAACCCTGAAACCACCCCTCAGCACGACACCCTACACTGCCCGAACACCACTGCACTGCCCTAAACCCTGAAACACCACCCCCAGCACGACCCCCTACACTGCCCGAACACCACTGCACTGCCCTAAACCCTGAAACACCACCCCCTGCATGACCTCCTACACTGCCGGAACACCACTGCACTGCCCTAAACCCTGAAACACCACCCCAGCACGACCCCCTACACTGCCCGAACACCACTGCACTGCCCTAAACCCTGAAACATCAACCCCAGCAAGACCCCCTACACTGCCTGGAACACCACTGCCCTAAACCCTGAAACACCACCCCCTACACTGCACGAACACCACTGCACTGCCCTAAACCCTGAAACACCACCTCCAGCAAAACCCCTACACTGCCTGAACACCATTGCTCTGCCCTAAATCCTGAAACACTAGCCCCAGCATGACCCCCTACACTGCCCAAACACCACTGCACTGCCCTAAACCCTGAAACACCACCCCCAGCACGACCCCCTACACTGCCCGAACACCACTGCACTGCCCTAAACCCTGAAACACCAGCCCCAGCAAGACCCCCTACACTGCCCGAACACCACTGCACTGCCCTAGACTCTGAAACACCAGCCCCAGCAAGACCCCCTACACTTCCCGAACACCACTGCACTGCCCTAAACCCTGAAACACCATCCCCAGCATGACCCCCTACACTGCCCGAACACCACTGCACTGCCCTAAACCCTGAAACACCAGCCCCAGCACGACCACCTACACTGCCCGAACACCACTGCACTGCCCTAAACCCTGAAACACCAGCCCCAGCACAACCCCCTACACTGCCCGAACACCACTGCACTGCCCTAAACCCTGAAACACCAGCCCCAGCACAACCCCCTACACTGCCCGAACACCACTGCACTGCCCTAAACCCTGAAACACCAGCCCCAGCACGACCCCCTACACTGCCCGAATACCACTGTACTGCCCTAAACCCTGAAACACCAGCCCCAGCACGACCCCCTACACTGCCCGAAGACCACTGCACTGCCCTAAACCCTGAAACACCACCCCTGCATGACCCCCTACACTGCCCGAACACCACTGCACTGCCCTAAACACTGAAACACCACCCCTGCAGCACCCCCTACACTGCCCGAACACCACTGCACTGCCCTAAACCCTGAAACACCACCCCCTGCACCGCCCCCTACACTGCCCGAACACCACTGCACTGCCCTAAACCCTGAAACACCACCCCCAGCACGACCCCCTTTACTGCTCGAACACCACTGCACTGCCCCAAACCCTGAAACACCACCCCCAGCACGACCCCCTACACTGCCCGAACATCACTGCCCTAAACACTGAAACACCACCCCCTGCACGACCCCCTACACTGCCCGAACACCACTGCACTGCCCTAAACCCTGAAACACCACCCCCTACACTGCCCGAACACCACTGCACTGCCCTAAACCCTGAAACACCACCCCCAGCACGACCCCCTACACTGCCTGAACACCACTGCACTGCCCTAAACCCTAAAACACCACCCCCAGCATTACCCCCTACACTGCCCAAACACCACTGCACTGCCCTAAACCCTAGAACACTACCCCAGCACGACCCCCTACACTACCCGAACACCACTGCACTACCCTAAACACTAAAATACTACCCCCAGCACAACCCCCTACACTACCCGAACACGACTGCACTGCCCTAAACCCTCAAACACTCCCCCCAGCATGACCCCCTACACTACCCGAACACCACTGCACTGCCCTAAACCCTAAAACACTCCCCCAGCACGACCCCCTACACTACCCGAATACCACTGCACTGCCCTAAACCCTAAAACACCCGCCCCCCAGCACGACCCCCTACACGACCCAAACACCACTGCACTGCCCTAAACCCTAAAACACTACCCCCCGCATAACCCCCTACACTACCCAAACACCAATGCACTACCCTAATCCCTAAAACACTACCCCCGCATGACCCCCTACACTACCCTAAACCCTAAAACACTACCCCCGCATGACTCCCTACACTACCCAAAGACCACTGCACTACCCTAAACCCTAAAACACGACCTCCTACACTACACAAACACCACTGCACTACCCTAAACCCTAAAACACTACCCCCACACTACACAAACACCACTGCACTACCCTAAACCCTAAAACACTACCCCCAGCAGTACCCCTACACTACCCAAACACCACTGCACTAACCTAAACCCTAAAACACTACCCCCAGCAGTACCCCCTACACTACCCAAACACCACTGCACTACCCTAAATCACTACCCCCAGCACGACCCCCTACACTACCCAAACACCACTGCACTACCCTAAACCCTAAAACACTACCCCCAGCACGACCCCCTACACTACCCAAACACGACTGCACTACCCTAAACCCTAAAACACTCCCCCCAGCACGACTCCCTACACTACCCAAACACCACTGCACTACCCTAAACCCTAAATCTACCCCCAGCATGACCCCCTACACTACACAAACACCACTGCACTACCCTAAACCCTAAAACACTACCCCCAGCACGACCCTCTTCACTACCTAAACACAACTGCACAATTTGTTACAGGCGTTGCAACGCAGGCCTGTGGTGCTTACTGGAAGTACCTAGTGGGCTAGTTGGGCCCCAGGGACCCTCAGGATTCAAGGTGACCTAATCCCCCAACTTAAAACGCACCACGGGGCGCGTTTGCACAGTGGTGAAGGGAGGGGCGGGGCCTCAGGTGACATGTGCGCAAACACGCCCTGTGGTGCGTTTTAAGTTGGGGAATTAATTCCCTTTGAATCCTGAGGGACCCTGGGGCCAACTAGCCCACCAGGTACCTTCAGTAAGCACAACAGAGTTGCGTTGCAGAGAGGTGAAAAAGGTGCGTGGCCTCGGAACGCCTCTCTGCAACTCAGCTCTGTGGTCCTAACTGTAGGTACCTGGGGGCTAGTTGGGCCCCAGGGACCCTCAGAATTCAAGGGGACTTAATCCCGCAACTTAAAACGCGCCACGGGGTGCGTTTGCACACATGTCACCTCAGGCCCCCCTTCACCACTGTGCAAACGCGCCCTGTAGCGCGTTTTAAGAGGTAGTTTTAATCCCCCTGCTCTATTATGTACTAGGGACTTGCAGAGGAGGTCATGCTAATCACAGGGGTACCCCAACGCATAGTGTTCCCTAGTGTATGTAGGTGTTTTCACTGTATTCTAAGTGTCTTTTAGCATAGCACTGGCTCTGGTTAGTCAGAGTCAGTTACCACCAGTACCCGTCTGAAAAAGTTGTGGGCACAGGATGATTTTGCAACAAGGCCTCTTTCTGCTCCTCTGTTGGTTCTTTCTGCACATCTTTTGCTTCTTTCTGTGCGTTTTTTCTTCTTTCTTCACATGTCCTACCTCTGTAGGCATAGTTAGAAACTAGCATTTAAAAAACCTTTGAAATTCACTTAAAATATCATAGGTTTCAGGCACGTTATAGTTAGAAATTAGCATTTAAAAAACCTTTGAAATTCACTGAAAAAACCATAGGTTTCAGACACGTTATAGTTAGAAATTAGCATTTAAAAAACCTTTGAAATTCACTGAAAAAACCATAGGTTTTAGGGACAGTTATAGTTAGTTGGACATTTCACTCGTACAAAACCATAGAAATTCCCCGTTATAGTTAGTTCAGCTAACTATAACTCACGCCCCGCAATGCACTGCTGATGACGTCACATATTACATCACTCATGACATGGTCAGTGACATCACTGATGACATCACTCATGACATCTCAAATGACATCACTGATGACATCATCCATGTGATAATTTCATGCATCTTCTCACACCCTAATATAACTTTTGATACACCCACTCTAAATTACAGACTGCCATTCTCAAAACCATAGACACTCCAACACCAAAAACTACATACCCACTCACTGATTCTTAGGTCTACACACACATCCACTCACTCACCCGTACAGTCACTCATACTTAGTCACTCAGTACAGGACTATCATATGCACTCATACACCTATATAAACACTCACACACCGCCACTCATCCATAGAGGTACTCACACACCTAGTCAGTCATGCAAAAAACTTAATCACACACCCATTTACTCACCTATACAGTTATACACACACCAGCTCACTTACTCATACAAATACTAGCACATTCTTACGCTCTTATACAATCACTGATACAAGTACACACTCATCCATACAGCCACTCTCACAATCACACACTCTCACTTATAGCCATTTATATACTCCAACACACATATATACTGCCTTTCACATATGTAGTTACTCACACATGTACCACTGAGATATACATTCAATCACTAACACACCCATACACACACTCACCCACCCATACAGTCCATCACAGATGCACTCTTGAAACCATGCACCCAGTGAATCACCAACTCACACATCTATGCACAGAGTCACACACACCCCACCCACACAAACACTCAGGCACCCATACAGATACTCAGACAATCAATCAATAACCCATGTAGACACTCATGTAGCTATTCAGAAAGCCATGCAGCCGCTTACAAACCAACAGACAGACGGATACAGACATTCACACAGTTTAGTCACTAACCCATGCATTCAGTAAGATGCATTTAATCACTCACTTGTAGAGTCAGTCACTCACGTACTAAATCATCCATTCAGACACTTATACACCCACTCATTCTTCAATACGCCTTTCCCTATATATATTAAACATATTTAAACTTTACAGAAACACACAGTCACTGGATGATGTCATCAGTGATGTCATCAGTGATGTCATTTGAGATGTCATCAGTGATGTCATCAGTGATGTCACTGACCATGTCATGAGTGATGTAATATGTGACGTCATCAGCAGTGCATTGCGGGGGCGCGAGTTATAGTTAGCTGAACTAACTATAACGGGGGAATTTCTATGGTTTTGTACGAGTGAAATGTCCAACTAACTATAACTGTCCCTAAAACCTATGTTTTTTTCAGTGAATATATATATATTCACTGAAAAAACCATAGGTTTCAGACACGTTATAGTTACAAATTAGCATTTAAAAACCTTTGAAATTCACTGAAAAAACCATAGGTTTTAGGGACAGTTATAGTTACTTGGACATTGCACTCGTACAAAACCCGTGAAATTCCCCCGTTATAGTTAGTTCAGCTAACTATAACTCGCGCCCCGCAATGCACTGCTGATGACGTCACATATTACATCACTCATGACATGGTCAGTGACATCACTGATGACATCACTGATGACATCTCAAATGACATCACTGATGACATCATCCAGTGACTGTGTGTTTCTGTAAAGTTTAAATATTTTTAATATATATAGGAAAAGACGTATTGAAGAATGAGTGGGTGTGTAAGTGTCTGTATGGATGATTTAGTAGGTGCGTGACTGACTCTATAAGTGAGTGATTTAACGTATCTTACTGAATGCATGGGTTAGTGACTAAACTGGGTGAATGTCTGTATCCGTCTGTCTGTTGCTGTGTAAGTGGCTGCATGTGTTTGTGAATAGCTAAATGAGTGTCTATATGAGTTATTGAATGCTTGTCTGAGTATCTGTATGGGTGCCTGAGTGTTTGTGTGGGAGGGGTGTGTGCAACTCTGTGCATAGATGTGTGAGTGGGTGATTCACTGGGTGGATGGTTTCAAGAGTGCATCTGTGATAGACTGTATGGGTGGGTAAGTGTGTGTAAGAGTGTGTTAGTGAGTGAATGTATGTCCCAGTGGTACATGTGTGAGTAACTACATATGTGAAAGGCAGTATATATGTGTGTTGGAGTATATAAATAGCTATAAGCAAGAGTGAGTGATTGTGATAGTGGCTGTATGGATGAGTGTGTGCTTGTATCAGTGATTGTATAAGAGCGTAACAATGTGCTACTATTTGTATGAGTAAGTGAGCTGGTGTGTGTATAACTGTATAGGTGAGTAAATGGCAGTGTGTTTAATTATTTGCATGACTGACTAGGTGTCTGAGTATCTCTATGGATGAGTGGCGTTGTTTGAGTGTCTATATAGGAGTAAGAGTGCATATGATAGTCCTGTACTGAGTGACCGTAAGTATGAGTGACTGTACGGGTGAGTGAGTGGATGTGTGTGTGTAGACCTAAGAATCAGTGAGTGGGTATGTGGTTATTGGTGTTGGAGTGTCTATGGTTTTGCGAATGGCAGTCTGTAATTTAGAGTGGGTGTATCAAAGATTATATTAGGGTGTGAGGAGGTGCATCAGATTATCACGTGGATGATGTCATCAGTGATGTCATTTGAGATGTCATCAGTGATGTCATCAGTGATGTCACTGACCATGTCATGAGTGATGTAATATGTGACGTCATCAGCAGTGCATTGCGGGCGCGAGTTATAGTTAGCTGAACTAACTATAACGGGGAATTTCACGGGTTTTGTACGAGTGCAATGTCCAAGTAACTATAACTGTCCCTAAAACCTATGGTTTTTTCAGTGAATTTCAAAGGTTTTTTAAATGCTAATTTGTAACTATAACGTGTCTGAAACCTATGGTTTTTTCAGTGAATTTCAAAGGTTTTTTAAATGCTAATTTGTAACTATAACGTGTCTGAAACCTATGGTTTTTTCAGTGAATTTCAAAGGTTTTTTAAATGCTAATTTCTAACTATAACGTGCCTGATACCTACGGTTTTTTCAGTGAATTTCAAAGGTTTTGTAAATGACAATTTTTAAATGTATTAATTGTTATATTAATTTTTTTCATACTGATTTACTACATTTTTAGAAACAATTTTTTTTTACATATTTTATTTTTTAAATTACATTGTAATTACATTATACATTACATTACAAAAAATACTTTCTCAGAATGAATTACTTTAGTTTAAATACTTTGCACATAGGCAATAGACTTTTAAGTACAGTAGTTACAGTTGTTGCAATGGGCAACACATTTTCAAACACAATGCAACATTCAGCTCAATGTGAATTTCTAGTTAAATGCAATTAGTTACTTTATGGATTACTTTTTCTAACCACAGGACTGGATCCTAGATTCAGTCCTGGTACATCTCCTGTAAACAGTTGAGTAAAAGCGTTTTGGTTACAGTCGTGATTTTTAAGGAATATTATTGTATTTTAAAAGTTGACACTTAGAAACTTTTTCTCATAGAATCACCAATGTTATCCTATGGAAGGAAATTCACTTAGCAGGTAAAAACTGTTATCATTACTTTTTCTTACTCAGTGTTGGATCCTGGATCCAGCACTGGTGCATCTCCTGTAAACAGTTGAAAGAATGCGTTTAAGTCATACAGGTGATTTTTAAGGAATATTTGTAGTTTGTTAAAATCAACACTTTGAAACTTTTTTGCTGAAAACCAGACAATGGATTCCTATGGAAGAAAATATAAGTTACTGGTAAGTACGGTTAAAATTACTTTTCAGGGTCAGTGCTGGGCTAAAAGATGCAGCAATGGATTCTCTCCTGATAACAGGTGAGTAAATTGGTATTCGTACTTTGGTTGATTTTAGAGGAATATTATAAAGTTCAAAAACTCCACACTTAGAAGAATTTCCAAGTGAAACCAGTCAATGTTAGCCTATGAAGGTAATTCAAGTTACCGGTAAGTACGGTTAAAATTACTTTTCAGGACCAGTACTGGGCTGAAAGATGCAGCACTGAGGTCTCTCCTGATAACAGGTGAGTAAATCAGAATTCGTATTTCGGCTGATTTTAGAGGAATATTTGTATGTTTCAAAAATCAACACTTAGAAACTTTTTCAGCAAAAAGCAGGCAATGATATCCTATGGAAGGAAATTCAAGTTACTGGTAAGTACGGTTAAAATTACTTTTGAGGATCAGTACTGGGCTGAAAGATGCAGCACTGAGGTCTCTCCTGATAACAGGTGAGTAAATCGGAATTCGTATTTCGGCTGATTTTAGAGGAATATTTTAAAGTTCCAAAACTCCACACTTAGAAGAATTTCCAAGTGAAACCAGTCAATGTTAGCCTATGGAAGGAAATTCAAGTTACTGGTAAGTACGGTTAAAATTACTTTTCAGGACCAGTACTGGGCTGAAAGATACAGCACTGAGGTCTCTCCTTATAACAGGTGAGTAAATCGGAATTCGTATTTCGGCTGATTTTAGAGGAATATTTGTATGTTTCAAAAATCAACACTTAGAAGAATTTCCAAGTGAAACCAGTCAATGTTAGCCTATGAAGGAAATTCAAGTTACTGGTAAGTACGGTTAAAATTACTTTTCAGGATTAGTACTGGGCTGAAAGATGCAGCACTGAGGTCTCTCCTGATAACAGGTGAGTAAATCGGAATTCGTATTTCGGCTGATTTTAGAGGAATATTTTAAAGTTCCAAAACTCCACACTTAGAAGAATTTCCAAGTGAAACCAGTCAATGTTAGCCTATGGAAGGAAATTCAAGTTACTGGTAAGTACGGTTAAAATTACTTTTCAGGACCAGTACTGGGCTGAAAGATACAGCACTGAGGTCTCTCCTTATAACAGGTGAGTAAATCGGAATTCGTATTTCGGCTGATTTTAGAGGAATATTTGTATGTTTCAAAAATCAACACTTAGAAACTTTTTCAGCAAAAAGCAGGCAATGATATCCTATGGAAGGAAATTCAAGTTACTGGTAAGTACGGTTAAAATTACTTTTGAGGATCAGTACTGGGCTGAAAGATGCAGCACTGAGGTCTCTCCTGATAACAGGTGAGTAAATCGGAATTCGTATTTCGGCTGATTTTAGAGGAATATTTTAAAGTTCCAAAACTCCACACTTAGAAGAATTTCCAACTGAAACCAGTCAATGTTAGCCTATGAAGGAAATTCAAGTTACCGGTAAGTACGGTTAAAATTACTTTTCAGGACCAGTACTGGGCTAAAAGATGCAGCACTGAGGTCTCTCCTGATAACAGGTGAGTAAATCGGAATTCGTATTTCGGCTGATTTTAGAGGAATATTTTAAAGTTCCAAAACTCCACACTTAGAAGAATTTCCAAGTGAAACCAGTCAATGTTAGCCTATGGAAGGAAATTCAAGTTACTGGTAAGTACGGTTAAAATTACTTTTCAGGACCAGTACTGGGCTGAAAGATACAGCACTGAGGTCTCTCCTGATAACAGGTGAGTAAATCGGAATTCGTATTTCGGATGATTTTAGAAGAATATTTGCACAATGGTGAAGGGAGGGGGCGGGGCCTGAGGTGACATCTGTGCAAACGCGCCCGTGGCGCGTTTTAAGTTGGGGGATTAAGTCCCCTTGAATCCTGAGGGTCCCTAGGGGCCAACTAGCCCACCAGGAACCTCCAATATGCGCCATGGGGCTGCGTTGCAGAGACGTGTAGAGAGGCCACACCCCTTTTACACCTCTCTGCAACGCAGCTCTGTGGCGCTTTCTGGATGTACCTGTTGGGCTAGTTGGCCCCAGGGACCCTCAGGATTGAAGGGGATTTAATTCCCCATCTTAAAACGCGCCACGGGGCCTGTTTGCACACATGTCACCTGAAGCCCCGCCCCTCCCTTCACCACTGTGCAAACGCGCCCCGTGGCGCGTTTTAAGTTGGGGGATTAAGTCCCCTTGAATCCTGAGGGTCCCCGGAGTCCAACTAGCCCACCATATACCTCCAAAAAGCGCCACAGAGCTGCGTTGCAGAGAGTGTAAAAAGGGGTGTGGCCTCTCTACATGTCTCTGCAACGCAGCCCCTGGCGCATATTGGAGGTTCCTGGTGGGCTAGTTGGCCCCCAGGGACCCCCAGTATTCAAGGGGAATTCGTTCCTCTCTGCAAACGCGCCAGGGGGCGCGTTTGCAGAGTGGTGAAGGAAGGGGGCGGGGCCTGCGGGCCCGATCGTTTAAAAAAAAAAAAAAAAAAAAAATTCGTCCCCTGAAGGGGGGCTGTGTGGCCCCCCTTCCTTTTTCCTGTTTTTGGGCCCTGGGGACCCCATCCCCCAGGGCCTTACCCCTTTTTTTAAATTTTAATTTAAAAAAAAAAACGGGAAGGGGGCCGCGTGGCCCCCCTTCCCTGGGCCTGTATTGGCCCCGGGGACCCCATCCCCCGGGGTATGGCCTTTTTTTATTTTCTTGGGAGGGGGCTGCGTGGCCCCCTCCTCAGGCCATTTAAGGCCCCGGGGACCCCATCCCCGGGGCCGGCCTTTCCATTTTTTTTTTTTCTTTTTTGGGGAGGGGGGCCGCGTGGCCCCCCTCCTGGGCCACTACTTGCCCCGGGGACCCCATCCCCCGAGCTGGCCCTCTCCGTTGGGGACTGTGGGGGGGTCCCCAATGACCCCCACAGTCCCGCCGGCTCCCCACGTCCCTTGGGAGCCGGCATTGCTGTTCCACATGGGGAGCAGCTGACATGCTGCTCCCCATGTGGAAAAGCAATCGCTTTGGATATTGGAAGAGAGAGCAGGTTTCCCTGCTCTCTCTTCCAATATCCAAAGCAGTTTGCTATGGCAGGACGGGAGCCGCGAGGCTCCCGTCCTGCCATAGCAAACTACAGTGTCCCGGGGGTAGGCACCCCGGGACACTGCAGGAGCCGGCCCTGGGGGTGGCGGTCCCCAGGGCCATCAAGGGCTCCAGGAGGGGGGCCGCGCGGCCCCCCTCCCTACATCAGCACAGCCCCGGGAGGTGGTGGTCCCCGGGCTTCGGGGGTCCAAAACGGACCCCCATTTTAATTTGTTAGTGCCCCGGGGAGGTGGCGGTCCCCGGGCGTGTGGGGGCTGGAGCCCCCCACACAGGTTGTTTAATTTTTTTTAAAAAAGCCCCGGGGAGGTGGTGGTCCCCGGGGCTGCGGGAGGGCTCAGAGCCCTCCCGCACCATTTTTAAAAGAAAGCCTCGGGGGATGGCGGTCCCCGGGGCTTGGGGGGCCCTTTGAGGCCCCCCACACATAAAATTAAACCCCCCACCATGCCCCCGGGACTTGGGCCACCCGGGGGCAAAGTACAATCGAAGCGCGGGAGACCGCGCTTCGATTTTTTTCGGCAGGATTCGCGCACCCTGAGCGCATCCTGCCGATTTTAAAATTTTTTTTTTTTTTTTTTGCCCAGGGGGTCTTTGTGGGACCCCTGAGCAAGCCTAGGGGTCAGGGTGTTTCTACCCTGCCCCCTTTGTGCGCTTTGCGCACTTGTTTCTGTCCCTCGGTTCTACCGAGGGACAAAATGGCTGCCAACATTTCCTGAATCGGAATGTTGACAGCCAGCTGACAGCCAATTAACATGCAGCTCGTGATCGGGACGGTGCGCGCAGGGTGCGCTCAGGGTGCGCGAATCCTCCGTGCCCATAGATATATATGTACTTTTACTTGTGATTTTCTCAGCAACTACTGAACGGATTTACACCATTTAACAAAAAGGGTTCTTTCTGAACCAAGAACTACCTCTTTGCCAAATTTGGTGTAATTCCGTTCAGCAGTTCGGGCTGTAGCCGTGTCTAAAGTTTCCTATGGAAAAATGCATGGGGAAAATGCGTTTTGGGACCCCCCTTTTTTCTCGGCCCCCGCTTGACGTATCACCCCGAGACTTTCAGGGTAGGAGCAGACCGGAGCGCCCCACGAAGTTTGAAAATTTCGCGAAGATACGTCAACCGGCAAGAGAGTTATTTCAAATAGAATG
This sequence comes from Calotriton arnoldi, assembly GCA_963921515.1. Lineage (NCBI taxonomy): Eukaryota > Metazoa > Chordata > Amphibia > Caudata > Salamandridae > Calotriton > Calotriton arnoldi. The sequence continues at coordinate 771,353 of CAWUFW010003189.1, read as the reverse complement.
TCGCGGATTTCCTATGGATAATAGGTTGTAACTATAACTATCTACTGGCGACCGCCAGTAGATAATATATGAAAACGAAAGTCCTGTCCGCAATCCGGCGGAACACCAGGCACGGACCTCAATGCAATTCAGGAAAATCACGAACTCCCACACAACATAGGTGGGTGAAGCAGTGTCGATTTTATTGAAGATTTAAAAACAAAAAAATCACCACAGGAACAGTGCCTGCCATCATATATATATATCAAAACAAAAAGGTTGCCCCCTAGGAAATGTTGCACAATGAAGAGTTACCACACTAACAACACCGGCGGCGGCAACTTGGCTGCTCAGCTCACTTCCCTCAAAACACCAAACGCGTTTCGGGTGGTGAGCCCTTGATCACTGGTATAGCACTGAGGCACGGAGACAGCAGCTGCGTGGAGGAACTCCATTTATTAATAATAGATAGTCCCGCCCCAGTGGGCGTCGACCTGCACAGCATTATGGTAGATGTAGTCTGTGAGCATGACAAGGACCCCAGAAGTTCCTGATTACTCCCCAATGGGTGTCACTGTCCCCGTTGCAAATATGGAAGTGAGCACGATGCAGCCGCCTTGACACCAATCACATCCGATGATGAGGCCTCCTCAATTCCAAATGGTGCTCATGATAGCAAGCACCAGGATCCACTATCGTTAGCGGCGGGACATCTCCGCGGCCGGGCTGGCCGCATAGCATCAAAACAAAAAGGTTGCCCCCTAGGAAATGTCGCACAATGAAGAGTTGCCGAACTAACAACACCAGCGGCAGCAACTTGGCTGCTCAGCTCACTTCCCTCAAAACACCAAACGCGTTTCGGGCGGTGAGCCCTTGATCACTGGTATAGCACTGAGGCACGGAGACAGCAGCTGCGTGGAGGAACTCCATTTATTAATAATAGATAGTCCCGCCCCAGTGGGCGTCGACCTGCACAGCATTATGTTAGATGTAGTCTGTGAGCATGACAAGGACTCCAGAAGTTCCTGATTACTCCCCAATGGGTGTCACTGTCCCCGTTGCAAATATGGAAGTGAGCACGATGCAGCCGCCTTGACACCAATCACATCCGATGATGAGGCCTCCTCAATTCCAGATGGTGGTCGTGATAGCAAGCACCAGGATCCACTATCGTTAGTGGCGGGACATCTCCGCGGCCGGGCTGGCCACATAACATCAAAACAAAAAGGTTGCCCCCTAGGAAATGTCGCACAATGAAGAGTTACCGCACTAACAACACCGGCGGCGGCAACTTGGCTGCTCAGCTCACTTCCCTCAAAACACCAAACGCATTTCGGGCGGTGAGCCCTTGATCACTGGTACAGCACTGAGGCACGGAGACAGCAGCTGCGTGGAGGAACTCCATTTATTAATAATAGATAGTCCCGCCCCAGTGGACGTTGACCTGCACAGCATTATGGTAGATGTAGTTTGTGAGCATGACAAGGACCCCAGAAGTTCCTGATTACACCCTAATGGGTGTCACTGTCCCCGTTGCAAATATGGAAGTGAGCACAATGCAGCCACCTTGACACCAATCACATCCGATGATGAGGCCTCCTCAATTCCAAATGGGGCTCGTGATAGCAAGCACCAGGATCCACTATCGTTAGTGGCGGGACATCTCCGCGGCCGGGCTGGCCACATAACATCAAAACAAAAAGGTTGCCCCCTAGGAAATGTCGCACAATGAAGAGTTACCGCACTAACAACACCGGCGGCGGCAACTTGGCTGCTCAGCTCACTTCCCTCAAAACACCAAACGCATTTCGGGCGGTGAGCCCTTGATCACTGGTACAGCACTGAGGCACGGAGACAGCAGCTGCGTGGAGGAACTCCATTTATTAATAATAGATAGTCCCGCCCCAGTGGGCGTCGACCTGCACAGCATTATGGTAGATGTAGTCTGTGAGCATGACAAGGACCCCAGAAGTTCCTGATTACACCACAATGGGTGTCACTGTCCCCGTTGCAAATATGGAAGTGAGCACGATGCAGCCGCTTTGAACCCAATCACATCCAATGATGAGGTCTCCTCAATTCCAAATGGTGCTCGTGATAGCAAGCACCAGGATCCACTATCGTTAGCGGCGGGACATCTCCGCAGCCGGGCTGGCTGCATAACATCAAAACAAAAAGGTTGCCCCCTAGGAAATGTCGCACAATGAAGAGTTACCGCACTAACAACACCGGCGGCGGCAACTTGGCTGCTCAGCTCACTTCCCTCAAAACACCAAACGCGTTTCGGGCGGTGAGCCCTTGATCACTGGTATAGGACTGAGGCACGGAGACAGCAGCTGCGTGGAGGAACTCCATTTATTAATAATAGATAGTCCCGCCCCAGTGGGCGTCGACCTGCACAGCATTATGGTAGATGTAGTCTGTGAGTATGACAAGGACCCCAGAAGTTCCTGATTACAACCCAATGGGTGTCACTGTCCCCGTTGCAAATATGGAAGTGAGCACGATGCAGCCGCCTTGACACCAATCACATCCGATGATGAGGCCTCCTCAATTCCAAATGGTGCTCGTGATAGCAAGCACCAGGATCCACTATCGTTAGCGGCGGGACATCTCCGCGGCCGGGCTGGCCGCATAACATCAAAACAAAAAGGTTGCCCCCTATGAAATGTCGCACAATGAAGAGTTGCCGAACTAACAACACCAGCGGCAGCAACTTGGCTGCTCAGCTCACTTCCCTCAAAACACCAAACGCGTTTCGGGCGGTGAGCCCTTGATCACTGGTATAGCACTGAGGCACGGAGACAGCAGCTGCGTGGAGGAACTCCATTTATTAATAATAGATAGTCCCGCCCCAGTGGGCGTCGACCTGCACAGCATTATGTTAGATGTAGTCTGTGAGCATGACAAGGACTCCAGAAGTTCCTGATTACTCCCCAATGGGTGTCACTGTCCCCGTTGCAAATATGGAAGTGAGCACGATGCAGCCGCCTTGACACCAATCACATCCGATGATGAGGCCTCCTCAATTCCAGATGGTGGTCGTGATAGCAAGCACCAGGATCCACTATTGTTAGCGGCGGGACATCTCCGCGGCCGGACTGGCCGCATAACATCAAAACAAAAAGGTTGCCCCCTAGGAAATGTCACACAATGAAGAGTTACCGCACTAACAACACCGGCGGCGGCAACTTGGCTGCTCAGCTCACTTCCCTCAAAACACCAAACGCGTTTCGGGCGGTGAGCCCTTGATCACTGGTATAGCACTGAGGCACGGAGACAGCAGCTGCGTGGAGGAACTCCATTTATTAATAATAGATAGTCCCGCCCCAGTGGACGTCGACCTGCACAGCATTATGGTAGATGTAGTCTGTGAGCATGACAAGGACCCCAGAAGTTCCTGATTACACCCCAATGGGTGTCACTGTCCCCGTTGCAAATATGGAAGTGAGCACGATGCAACCGCCTTGACACCAATCACATCCGATGATGAGGCCTCCTCAATTCCAAATGGTGCTCGTGATAGCAAGCACCAGGATCCACTATCGTTAGCGGCGGGACATCTACGCGGCTGGGCTGGCCGCATAACATCAAAACAAAAAGGTTTCCCCCTAGGAAATGTCGCACAATGAAGAGGTACCGCACTAACAACACCGGCGGCGGCAACTTGGCTGCTCAGCTCACTTCCCTCAAAACACCAAACCCGTTTCGGGCGGTGAGCCCTTGATCACTGGTATAGCACTGAGGCACGGAGACAGCAGCTGCGTGGAGGACCTCCATTTATTAATAATAGATAGTCCCGCCCCAGTGGGCGTCGACCTGCACAGCATTATGGTAGATGTAGTCTGTGAGCATGACAAGGACCCCAGAAGTTCCTGATTACACACCAATGGGTGTCACTGTCCCCGTTGCAAATATGGAAGTGAGCACGATGCAGCCGCCTTGACACCAATCACATCCGATGATGAGGCCTCCTCAATTCCAAATGATGCTCGTGATAGCAAGCACCAGGATCCACTATCGTTAGCGGCGGGACATCTCCGCGGCCGGGCTGGCCGCATAACATCAAAACAAAAAGGTTGCCCCCTAGGAAATGTCGCACGATGAAGAGTTACCGCACTAACAACACCGGCGGCGGCAACTTGGCTGCTCAGCTCACTTCCCTCAAAACACCAAACGCGTTTCGGGCGGTGAGCCCTTGATCACTGGTATAGCACTGAGGCACGGAGACAGCAGCTGCGTGGAGGAACTCCATTTATTAATAATAGATAGTTCCGCCCCAGTGGGCGTCGACCTGCACAGCATTATGGTAGATGTAGTCTGTGAGCATGACAAGGACCCCAGAAGTTCCTGATTACACCCCAATGGGTTTCTCTGTCCCCGTTGCAAATATGGAAGTGAGCACGATGCAGCCGCCTTGACACCAATCACATCCGATGATGAGGCCTCCTCAATTCCAAATGGTGCTCGTGATAGCAAGCACCAGGATCCACTATCGTTAGCGGCGGGACATCTCCGCGGCGGGCTGGCCGCATAACATCAAAACAAAAAGGTTGCCCCCTAGGAAATGTCGCACAATGAAGAGTTACCACACAAAAAACACCGGCGGCAGCAACTTGGCTGCTCAGCTCACTTCCTTCAAAACACCAAACACGTTTCGGCCGGTGGAAACACACAGTCACTGGATGATGTCATCAGTGATGTCATTTCAGATGTCATCAGTGATGTCATCAGTGATGTCACTGACCATGCCATGAATGATGTAATATGTGACGTCATGAGCAGTGCATTGCGGGTGCGCGAGTTATAGTTAGCTGAACTAACTATAACAGTGGAATTTCTATGGTTTTGTACGAGTGAAATGTCCAGCTAACTATAACGCCTCTGCAACCTATGGTTTTTTCAGTGAATTTCAAAGGTTTTTTAAATGCTAATTTCTAACTATAACGTCTGTAAAACCTATGGTTTTTTCAGTGAATTTCATGGTTTTTTAAATGCTAATTTCTAACTATAACGTCCCTGAAACCTATGGTTTTTTCAGTGAATTTCAAAGGTTTTATAAATGCTAATTTCTAACTACAATGTCCCTGAAAGCTATATTGTTTTTAACTAAATTAAAAAAGACGTGCATACTTTTTGTAGTGAAAAACTAACTGTAACAGTAATCTGTTATAAGTTATAATTTAACAATGTTTAAAACTTAATTAGCACTAATTAACATATAAGTGTGACGCAGCAGCTATGATACCTGACTTCGAACAACAGCGTTCACAGTTCGATTCCCGGCTCCAGTGGCACGTTAGCCCACCACTATGTCACTGTGGGCAACACCTTGCTTAATCTTTCCGACGCCCCCGAGCGCCGGCACACCTTTCCAGGGGTAGCTGTACGCTTTACAAATTCTCGCATTTTTAAAATTTAAAACCATAGTGATGAGAAATATTATCACGTTTTTTTTTTCTTCTATTCTGAAAGATCTTTTTTTTTATGTCTTCTATTTAGAATTACGGCAATTAATAAATGTATTTACTCATTTCAATGGAAATGACACGGTTTTCCGGGTAACACAGTTTGTAAGCTCTCCAACGTATGTGCATATGAAGGACCTTATACGTGTTAGGATCGAAATCGAAACTTTTTCCGCTTCACATTTTGTAACTTTTCCCAACACGTGCACAAGTTAAACAGTTAAAACGTGAGCACATGTCAACTGTAAAACGTGACATCTAAATGGGCGGAGCCGTATTTTCCTTCCATAGACTACTCAATAACCAAAAAGTATATAAACCACACCCGTTGATTGATTAGTTTCGTTTTTGCGAGTTATTTACGCGTCTCCATTCAGTGATGCAGGTACTCTTTTCTAGAGTCGGATTCTTCTTTTGCGGCCACAAAACATAATCCTGAGTTGTAAGTTGTTTGATTATGGCATACTAGATATTTATAATACGTAGCTATTTGTCAATATTTAAACACTTGTATTTAGAAAAAAGTGTTATTGGTTGTTTTTGCCATTTATATGTAACGTCAGCAGCTTGTTTTCAGAAACAGACAGAATACAGAAAACATTGTTCCTGTTCTGGCTCCTTTGAGCTCATATAGTGTGACTTTGTATATTATAATATTGACACTGTACTTGACCTCAGAAGTGTTGGTGACCCGTCGGCGCGAAGACTAAAGATTCATTTGTAACGTCAGCAGCTTCTGGTTTTTAGTCTATTTCTCCCTTGAGGTCATATAGTGTGAGTATGTATATTCTAATATTAACATTTATACTGACCTCAGTGGAGTTTATGACCCGCAGACGCGAAGACTAAAGATTTATATTTAACGTCAGCACCTTCTCGTTCTTACTCTGTTTCTTCCTTGGGATCATATACTGTGAATATGTATATTATAATATTAACAGTCATTGTGATCTCAGAGCACTTTATGACCCGTTGGCGCGAAGATGAAAGATTTCGAAGTCCCGGAGAAAAGAAGCTCAGAACATACTCATCGCTGGAAAGTATTTCGTTATTGATCTTGTTTTGTATTGATGACTTCATTTTCATTGTCCTTTTTGTGTGCCATCAGTGATACTGTGTATATTGTAAGAGTGTGATATTTCCACACAACAGGAATTGGAGATTTGTCGCCGCCAGGAGTAAACCATCTGAAATACAGTGTACTGACCTTTATAACTTACTTGATCAGATATTTTTACAGTGACAATATTTTTGGAAATTGCAGTTTAAAAAAAATAGTTCCCATAGATACTTTCTTAGTGAATCCCTTTGATAAACCCTACATTTCTGAATGTTTTTTTGCTATTTCTATTTTTGTCTGTTGCGGTTCCTATTCACCTTCTCCCTATAGAATATATATGACCAGCAGTGTATATTATTATACTACTATCCTATATATTCTTAAAGGAGTACGTGATTTGTTAGCGGAGCAGTGAGCGACCTCTAAGCACTACGACCGAACTTTCCCGAATTCTACAGAATAGAAATTATAAAAAATGATAAAGCGTACATTTCTATGTAATATAAAGTGATTTGTGTTTAACTGTTTTTTACTTGTTATTGTTCTTGTGACCTGAGATGATGTAGTGCGGGAGTGTTTCTTGTAGCACTTCTTTTCTACTTTATCTAAAAGTAACTCATGCCCTCTTATATTATCAAGAATATGGGGCAACACTTTTACAAACTATAGCAGAAAAAAAGGGAGGGTGTGCCCACGCTTACGGGATATTTTATGAATTGCGTTTTTATTTGTCACCCCTTTGATATATACAGCTTCAGTTTCCGAAGAAAGTATATTTGTAATTGCTTAATAAAAACTATTTGAAACCTAGACTGAAATTTTTGCTGGGCAACCACAGCTCCCCGTCAGAAAAGTAAACACCACATTATAACTACACAGTGCTCCTGGGAAGTATCCCACCCGCAAACTTAATAAAAAGAAGACCGCAACACACTTTGTTATTTTCCCGCCGTGATTTGTACACCCCACACCAATTATATAAATGGCCCTTAAAATATATTAAAACATTTTTTACCTTCACAATCCCTGTCCACCACCTTGTGACCACTGTACAGAGTTAATAGTGTTCCTACCCTCCCTGCTACTACTTTCTTTTCCCGTACTCCATTGAAGTGCATCACAAAATGGTTCACAACAGTGAACCGTTCCCAGCCAATAATGAGCAAACTTGAACTCGGAACACTTTAGCCAATAAAATGTCCATAGTGTTCCGCAGAGGGGTAGGGAATCGCTCCCAACACTTCTACTTTCAATGGTTTACAGCCAATGAACATTAAGCTTGGGAACGTCCTGCTTGGAACACGTCAGCCAATCAGATGTTCCTGCTACTCCGCGGACGGGGAGGAAATGGCTTGTCATAGGGTTTCTGCACATACAGAGCTATGCACAGGATAATAGGACCTCGGAATATAGTGGTGAGCCAACCATAAACCTTAGCACCCAAAACCCCAACCCAACTAGCCTTAGCGTCCCATTAGCACTAATGTACCAATGATTAGACAACCCAGAACACGGTATCTCTCTCTCAGGACTCGCAGAGGCAAGAACACTCTTTCGTCACTCTCGTACCTGTCCACAACATGCGTAAGAAGAGACACTGTATAGTTCAAAATATTTATTTCAACTTACGTGCCCTTAGATACAGTACACGTGTCAGTACTAATAGCATAATACATAAGAATAATATTATCAGCATAGTTACTACTCCATAGAATACGAACGGGGAAAGCATCTCATAAAGCAGTGGATATATGTCTAACTAACATTACCACCCTCCCCGTGCTGGAAGCCAGTTTATTATGACAATAGAAGACCTTTGGGCTTTGACTAGCGAACCCCCATACCTCAATCCCTAGATGCAAAACTACATCAGCAGACAATCACAGCTCTTCTCTCTGGAAAGGTCGTCTCCAAGTGCTCTCTTAGAGCAGGCGATCGCATTATTAAAAGCACACTAATTTCTCAATGGCAGCTGTACATGTGTTATGTCTAGGTGCGAGGGACGGGCCACATCAGTAGGAACCACGTATTTGTTATTCGACCTTGTAACTGTTGTTCAGACGGAGCCCAAAAGGGAATAGGAGAAAAGGTGAGAAACAGAAAATGCAGACAGTTGCAGAACAACTTGGCAATAACAGAGGGCGACAGAACAACATCCAATAGTAACGTGCGCAAAAGTCATCATGGCAGCCAGGCCTGTGTTAACGTAGCCAGACCGGCCAGGAGGCCATGAGCCACAAGACACCCTCCCCTGGACAGTCCATCGGCCAAGACGAAAATGAAGACAGAGTTCCAAACACCTGAGCAGAATTGAGGCGGTCCACCGACAGTGAACGGCAAGTCAATCAATCCAAAAATGATGAAGAGCAGAAAAATGCTATACCGTCCAAAAGGACATCATTGGAATCATCATAAAACGTAGACGCCATCCAGTCCAACAGGTCAAAGCTGCAGGAATGTTCCTCAGAGGATGGAGCATCCAAAAGCAATGCGGGACAGCTTGCGTGATATTCAATATAACTTTGTTGTAGGAGATTCTGAGCAGCCGCCCAGATATCCCATTGTGCCAAAATCCCCAGTGCAGCCGCACGCATCATAAAGCCAGCAGCGGAACAGTCCCGTTCATGGGCCTCTAAGGGACCCACCAACCGAACAAAATCCGGGACCGACAATGACGAATTGGAGAGGCAATAATCCATGGTCCATGTAAACGGACAGCGGATGCAAGACATCACAGGTTGCACGCAAGTGAAATACGCAAAGCGAAAGGAAAGGGTGTAGGACACACTGATAGTTGCCAAGGGCAGAACATCGAAGCCAACCAGAAGTCACTCACGGAGCAGCTGGAGGCGTTCGGGATCGAGAAGGGCCCAGTGGTGTGCAGCCATTGCGCAGAAAACAGACCAACAGCAAGACACCAGCCGCCAATGCGAGGATTAATGGGAAACCACCAAAGACGCTAGAAAAAATAGAATGTATGAACGCCGGTATCACACCGAAAATAGTTTGAAAGGTGGACACGAGGCCAGACCCCACAACCTTAAAAAGTGCACCAGACCCTCAGTGTTTGATGCGTTAAAAATACGATGAATTAACTCCCCAAAATGTTGGGGGAGGTCAGTGTTCAAAAGGGCCTGTATTTCACTGTGGGTACTCGCCACCTGGAGAATGAATGTCTCCCGGGCGGATGTGAGCATAACCTCCTCATTCAATAATAGGGCCTTTATTCTGCTCAACTTATTGAAATCTGCCTCCATGGTAGGAATGGAAGGCCAAATAGAGTTATCAACGATGTCGTGAGGGGGAGGAAAAAGCACATTCTTGCAGCAGACAACTCTGTGTGAGACTGTAACAATATACGGAATGCCAGCTTGTAGGCCACAACAGTCTTCGTTATTTAAAAGCAAATAGCTACCGTTAGTAAGCAAAGTAAAAGTAGGAGAAATAGCAGGAGCAGGAATACCCTTCAGCACACATGCAAGATTTGGAACTGAAACGCTACAAGCCCCGTGCAATTTAATATGTTTACAAATAAGCGAATGACCCACAGTTGAATCACAAGACTCCCCGTGAGAAATACCTCCTTGCCGTCTCTAAGGCATTTATACATGAAAGGCAAGGACCAAAGTTCATGCAGGAAAGCACTACCCAAAGGCTGGAAACGGCCCACAGGATAATGTTTCATGCACGAACTAAATTCAAACAGGGAAAAAGGTAAAGCTATAACCCCATGAACTAGCCACACCGCAGAATCTAGTTCCGCTACAGAGAATGGCAAAGGATCCACTTTTTCGATATGTAACAAAGTGTAAGATGCATCTTTCATGGACATGAACTGCTGTTTGTCAGTCAAATTAAAAGGCAGAAAGAGGGCAGTGGTGTTTAACAAATACCAAGGAACTTTACCTAACTTAAGGGTTTGCAAAGTCCATGCAAACTGCATCACTGAACGCAACTGATTCTGACCATGATACAACATAGAGACATCATCTTGTACAATATCAACAACAGAGGATACAATATTGTTTAATGTGTAAATGCGGGAAGACAGAGTATTTATACTATTGTCAACAACAGCAAGCACCTTTTCCAAATTTGCTTGGTCTATTTCCCTAAGACGGGAAGCAGCTTCCATTTGTGACAGCTTCCAGAGTTCATTATACGCTTCATAAATGAATCTCTTCGGTCGGGGACCACGAGGTCCCAAGATAAAGTCAGATAAGTCAATAGTGCCTGATAGGAGGGATAAATGGTTCTTAACAGAGTCTAAGGACGAATGTTGTAACCATTGTCTACATAATTTACCAACCGAATACGTGGTCACAGTACGAGTTTCAGTAAATCTTGGATCAGGCTTGTCCTGTACGTAGCCAGGGACTGTGCCATGAAAACGCAGTTGGCATGCATTAGATGAAATGGGCCATGCCAACCAGGGTGACTGTATCAGTGCAGAAACGTTAAAGGAATTGTTTTGAAACTGAGCCTGTAATGTCACAAGGGACATATTAAAACGCAAACTATCATTTGGAAAACCCGACAAGGATGGGATGGTTGGCGCATTTAGTTGTTTAACGGTAGCCAACCCCCAACACGTGGTCGGATAAATGGAAGCATTTAGAAATAGAATTTGGGCTGGGATAAGGCAAGCGCGGTGCAAGGCCTCAGTGCCTTGCACCTGCCATGGCTTCGAACCCCAGATTGATTTTAAATCTACTGTGTCTTTCCAATACTCATAACCACCCACCGCCAAGGCGCTCAAAAAGGAACCCGAATAAAGTAATTTAGTGTGGGTCAACATTATTTTTTGAGTCAACGGAGTTTTTAATTTAAAATAATAAGACCCAGGGTTCGATCGATTAAAATCAGTAAAATAGGTGAATTTATTTCGAAGAGTCTGGGAACTACCTGGTATGGGATTTGGGCAGTGTTCCCATTGGGTGTAAGTAACAGGGCTGCGTAGTGCACTTGGTTTGTGAAGAAAATGATTGCCCCAATGCTGGTAGCAATACAAATCGGCATAATTCGCAGAATTCATATACAAGTCTTCAGCATTAAAGGAGGCATAATATTTTAAATCAGCAAACAATGCTTCAACTGCATGCACATCCCAATCATCAGAATGAATATTACTTTTACTACATCATCCATCGAGACTCGAAGGACATTTGGTACATTAATAATTTCTGTCGGGCCATGTATTTGAAAGTTTACCGCATCCCATACGATGCCATCAGCAACTGGAAACGCTGAAATGTTCACAAATGTGTGGTCACGCTTCATGATGTGTGAAGAGGAATGTGGAGCCAAAGTTCCAGCAACACTGTTCACAGCAGAGCGTTCAGGTAAATAGTGACCATTGATGAGTAGAAAAACACTGTGACAAAGCCAATGGACATGAACAAAAAGACCAGGAAAAGTACCATCCAAATATATGTCCACGGTGGAATCAAAAAATTATCTCTAAACCAGGATACAAAAAGACTAAACTTGGACGGGACTTGTGATGAGTTGGAATCCGAGTCAAAAGAATAACGTGTCGGGCTCAGTGGCGTTGTTGGTTGGTGTGCCACCGACTCTGTGGCGGGATAAGTATATTCGTCCTCGGCTATGCAGGGTGATGCAGGGGGTTCAAATATATTTTCAGGCAAATCAACCATCTCCATGGTAACATCAGTGATTGTTCGTGCAGGCGTGCCTCGAACGCTTGTCCGATAAATGGCAGGACAAGAGACCGCTGGTGTGACACTATTCAGGATCGGCCAGATGTTGTAGCTTGACATTTTCCACTGAGATGTATCTGTTTTCCTTGCGACCGGGAAGCGGTGGTAGGATGACTGTACGTGTTCCCTTCAAGCCCAGGACTGGAACCGGTGCACGAAAAGAGGGGCCGAATTCTTTTTTGTTCTCCACCTTCTCTCGTACCAAGTCGCCAATCTTCGGAAGCCAGCCGGCAACCGGAATCTGCACAGCAGGGTATGTGGCTGAAGGTAAATGTGCAATTGCTAGTTTGTCTCGGGCTTCTTGTAAGTCCTGTAACATAGTAGAATGATTATCTACATCGAACTTGGCGGATTGCGCCGCCATGTCTAGACCATCAAGGTCAGGCACAAACATTCGTATGCCAAAGAGCATTTCGTAAGGGGTCCGCCCACCCAGAGGCCTTCTAGGGAGATTATTAAGTGCACGCTGAACAGTATACAAGTGGGCCAGCCAGTTCCTGCCAGTACCTATAACTCTAGCTGTCAAGGATTGCTTTAAGTCACGGTTCATTCGTTCAACGATAGAGTTGCCCTCAGGCCTATACGGAGACGAAAATTTCACCCGCACCCCTAAGGAGCCCATTGCGTCCTTGTAAGCCTTAGAGGCAAACGCCGGACCTTGGTCAGAATGGAAGGTGCCGCATGCAAAAATTCCCACAAAGACACGCAAATCCCTAATGACATTTTGTGCGTCAGCACTCCGTTGTGGCCAGACCCAGATGAACCGTGTGCACGAGTCCACTGCCACTAAGATATATTTATAGGCAGTGTCTGAAGAAAATGGACCGCAGTGATCCAAGTAAACACACCCAAAGGGTCTGTTCGAAATTGCTAGCGAGGTCTGCGGTGGTCTTGTGACTGTTGAAGGCTTGATCTGTTGACAAACGTCACAGGAAAGCACATAAGTACGTGTGTCTTTATATAAACCACGCCACCAGTAACGCTGCTGCAAAATGGAAATTGTCGCAGACACACCAGCGTGCGCCGAAGCCATGCCTTCGTGTGCCGCTGCCATCAAGGAAAGTCTGCGGTCCGCGTTGGGGATCAGCCGAACCCCAACGTCAGGTATTGTTACATAAGGAGCCTGATCGGGACCTATCTGGTAAGAATATTTAGAAGGGAAACCTCTAGGGTACTTCACTCCTTCTTTTGTTGCAGCAATAGCTGCCAAGATATCAGTGTCTATTTTAGACATGGATCTAGTAACTGCTGCTACTGAACACGTGAGTACTGCTGATCTGGCAGCTTCATCTGCCAGACTGTTACCAACAGCGTGTGCGCCCACTCGCTGATGGCCTAGGGTGTGAACCACCTGTGTGAGTGGCAGACGTCTTTGTAATTCTGCCACCCTAACCCAAAGCATTTTATGCTTGATTGTGTTGCCTTTAGCGTCTCTATAGTCATTTTGCGACCAAAAGAACAGATTGTCATTGTATGATTGAACACAGTAGTAAGAATCGCACACGATTAAAGTGGTCACATCAGGATTTACGAACTCAAGCGCAAGCACTAAGGCACGCAACTCGGCCAATTGTGCGGTACTGTCCCCGAGTGTCTGTGTATGCACCACAGTGGATTTGAACTTTCCGTTCACAAACGTACCTGCAACAATAGCACATGCGGCTGAATAAGCATGCTTGGACCCCGTGGCCGGTTGTGCCGAACCATCGGTGTAGATCACACAGTCGTAATCCTCAAGCGGCAATAAGGACAAAGGAGGAGGATGAATGAATTCATACTGTAAAAACTCCTGAGTCTGAAGAGAAGAGTCGAAAATGAAAGTGACATCCGGAGACGTCAAAGATGTTGCCCATTGAATCCAACGGGGGTGCAAAGCTTTAGAGTTCGGTACACTTGCTTTGGTCACTGCCTCTAGAGCAGGATATGGTGTTACCACCAAAATGCGTTTTCCCTGTGCCAGTGCGCGCTCCTTCAGGATTGCCATTTGCACTGCAGTCAGAACTTTCTCCACAGATGAAAACCGCATTTCTGCAGAGGTGTATAGATGTGACTTGTATGCGATGGGTACTGTATCACCTTCATTAAAGGTTAAATACGTGAAACCCACTGCCCCTGGAATGATTCTAATCACCAGGTTTGTGTGGTTATCACGCGTCAAAAGGTATTTAGACTCAAGAAGGTCTGTCTGCAAAGACTGCAGAATGGAGGAATGCTCCGGAAGCCAAGAAGACTTCGAAAAGGTAGGTTGTATCAAGGCATACAGTGGCTTGATACGCTGGGCATATTCGGGAATGTATGTACGTCCGAAGTTTAGAAAGCCCAGCAATGACTGAAGTTTCTTCAGATTAGTAGGAGGGCACAGAAGTGCACATTTCTCTAGAAAATGGGGGCTAAACCCTTACCTTCATTGTTGAGCTCATAGCCCAAGAACAGAACGGTAAATTCAGCAATATGGGATTTGGCAAAGTTAATTTTGTATCCCTGAACCGCGAATTCAAGAATAATGCGGTCCACCCGGGTCAGATGCGGAAACAATTCGTCGTCTGTCAGATAAATGTCATCCACATACGAACAGGCGTCTGGATCTATGCCGTCTAACAAAGAGACAACACGAGCGGCAAACACGCCTGGACTATTTTTGTAGCCCATAGGAAGACGCCTGAATTTGAACATTTTACCACCGGAAGTAAAGGCACACCATTGGCCACTCTCCGGGGCTAAGTTGTGCGTGTAGAATCCATTCGAAAGGTCAAGTGTCGTTTTATATTTTTTACGAACAAGACTGTCTACAAGCGCAGAACTATGGGTATTTTGCACCGCAAAGGTCCGACAATGAGAGTTCAAATGCCGGTAATCCAATACTAAGCGGTACGATCCATCGGGTTTAGAAACCGCGAAAAGGGGATTGTTCATAGGTGATACACAGGGTTCAATTACTCCCTGATATTCCAACTGTGTCAGAATTTCGGAAACGGGGCCTTTGGCTTCACGTTTTATGGGATATTGGGCTTGTGGCTGCGGCAACGACCGCAAAGGTATTTCATGGGGGGGAGATTCTTCATCCCAACCCACGTGATTGCGGAATAACGCTGGAGCCAGGGACACAGCCCACTCTGCTGCAAGAGCCTCTGCTTTGTCCTTTGGGACATGTCGAGAAAAGCTCGGAAGGATTACCTCCTCCCCTTTACGCGCAGCAAGTACGAATGGGGGTGGCCAATCCGCCTCTGCCAATAAAATATCATATGAAGAGGTCAGATTTTCCCCAAAAATACCTTTAATTACACGCTGTATATCACCTTCAATTTGGAGGACAATATTAAATAGTCTGTCAGGGGGTGCCACTCTGGTGTCTGCTGTTTCAACAGTAATGAATGTTTCAGTTGCTGTCGCCTCCATATGAGGACGTAGCGCCTCCCGCACTATGGTTACTTCCGCGGCGCTGTCTAGGAGGGTTACTGCCCACGTCCAATTCAGGAGTCTCGTTCTCACCGTCTGTGGCATATTTCGCTGTTACAGCGGCAACTTTCTTCTTCTGAAATTGTGGTCGAAAACGTTGAGCGTCTTCTTCTTTTCCTCTGACTTGTTGTCGAGGCTGGTCTCGTCCCTGTGGGGCCTCACGGGCCCTTCCTCTATCCTGGCGGTCTCCTCCACCGGCCTGTGACGAAGTCTGTGCCTGTGAAGAACGAGGAGAACGCGTATCAGGGATCTGAAACCTATCCGGTGACTTAATTCTCGCTCTATCGCGTAAATCATAAGTACGTTCAGAAGAAACTGAAACCGGGATGCGCCTCGCGATCCCGGCTTTGTCTGTTGCTTACCCTGTGTTTTCAGCCTCCAGCTCTTTTTAGTGAAGACTGGTTTCTCATCCTTCTCAGATTGAGATTTGGTTTGTTGCTGTTGTGGTTGCGATTGTATTTGCAGTTTTGCAAAGGCTTGTTACCCAGGCTGTTTCTACCAATAGTTTTGTAAGCCTGGGTAATAATTTTCGGTAATTCGCGAGGCTTGTCCAATTCTGGGACCAAAGCCAAAGCGTTAGCTACTTGAAAGTTCACTGCATCGCCCTTGACATTCGCAAGGATCAGTTCAGCTACTACTTCAAACACTCCCACTAGTCTCATCCCTAATTCCACAGCCGCTTCAGGGCCGTGTTCATCCTGTACTTTTTTAATTACAGAGGGGAGAACTGTCATGGAAGGAGTACCAAAACATTTAGAATATACTGCTGCGAATACCCTACCCCAGTTCTCGGGAATTAAGTCTTTTGGCAAACTAATCGTCAAAATACGATGTTTATCCACTGGAGTTGTATGTGGAAAAACTGCCTCCAACTGATCAAACTTTTCTGCAAGCCAATAAGGAAAATCATCCTTATGTTGTGGCCATTTGCCCATCACAGAATTCACCATGACGGGACTTATGGTCACTCCGCCTGCAGCAGCTGGTTGGCCAGCAACTCCAGGAGCGGCTCCATGGATGCTGCCTGTAACATATCGCACTAACGCTCGATGCACTTGCACCAAGGCCGCATACATAGTACGCAGTTCCGCGACTGGTATTGTCATATAAAGTGGATGTGGGGTGTACCCGGCCAAGACAGGCCAAGTGGCCCCCGCTATAGATAAGGGGCCTAAACGAACCGTGGTAGTCGGTTGTGGGAGGGCGCCATTAAACCAAACACGGTGTTGCCAAGCCGTGAGCGGTACTTCAAGATTAGTATAAGGTCTATAGACAGCAGGAACAACGGTGGGTTCATATGCATGGAACAGATTATCGTTCGCATCCACCGCTGGAAAAGTGATCCAAGAGTAGAACACTTCAAAGTGGAAAGCCGGGTCGGCTTGAACCACAAAGACTAGGTCAACTCCAGCGTCTGGCACTCCATACACCCGTAAGTGATCCCGGAGTGCTGTGCGGCTATGCGCCGCTATGTCTATACCCGCCATTCCTAACAGGTTTATTCAACAATCTTACACGAGGCAGCACAAAAAGGGTTTTGTCTAAGAAACCTTTTTTAATAACATCAAGCTTGAAAGAACCTACAAAATCTGCAATATAGGAGGTATCGCCGTCACACACGCTTCCGGAAGCGTACGTGAGGGTTTTGTGGACAAGCACAAGTACTACTCAAGCGTCCCGCAAGGAAGCAGCCCCATGTTGGGCGCCATGTCATAGGGTTTCTGCACATACAGAGCTATGCACAGGATAATAGGACCTCGGAATATAGTGGTGAGCCAACCATAAACCTTAGCACCCAAAACCCCAACCCAACTAGCCTTAGCGTCCCATTAGCACTAATGTACCAATGATTAGACAACCCAGAACACGGTATCTCTCTCTCAGGACTCGCAGAGGCAAGAACACTCTTTCGTCACTCTCGTACCTGTCCACAACATGCGTAAGAAGAGACACTGTATAGTTCAAAATATTTATTTCAACTTACGTGCCCTTAGATACAGTACACGTGTCAGTACTAATAGCATAATACATAAGAATAATATTATCAGCATAGTTACTACTCCATAGAATACGAACGGGGAAAGCATCTCATAAAGCAGTGGATATATGTCTAACTAACATTACCACCCTCCCCGTGCTGGAAGCCAGTTTATTATGACAATAGAAGACCTTTGGGCTTTGACTAGCGAACCCCCATACCTCAATCTCTAGATGCAAAACTACATCAGCAGACAATCACAGCTCTTCTCTCTGGAAAGGTCGTCTCCAAGTGCTCTCTTAGAGCAGGCGATCGCATTATTAAAAGCACACTAATTTCTCAATGGCAGCTGTACATGTGTTATGTCTAGGTGCGAGGGACGGGCCATATCAGTAGGAACCACGTATTTGTTATTCGACCTTGTAACTGTTGTTCAGACTGAGCCCAAAAGGGAATAGGAGAAAAGGTGAGAAACAGAAAATGCAGACAGTTGCAGAACAACTTGGCAATAACAGAGGGCGACAGAACAACATCCAATAGTAACGTGCGCAAAAGTCATCATGGCAGCCAGGCCTGTGTTAACGTAGCCAGACCGGCCAGGAGGCCATGAGCCACAAGACAGGCTGGCAACACTTGTACTTTCAATGGTTTGCAGCCAATGAACATTAAGCTTGGGAAGGTCCTGCTTGGAACACGTCAGCCAATAAGATGTCCCTGCTACTCCGCGGACAGGGAGGAAATGGCTGGCAACATTTCTACTTTCAATGGTTCGCAGCCAATGAACATTAAGCTTGGGAAGGTCCTGCTTGGAACACGTCAGCCAATCAGATGTCCCTGCTACACCGCGGACGGGGAGGAAATGGCTTGCAACACTTTTACTTTCAATGGTTCGCAGCCAATGAACATTGAGCTCGTTGTTGGAACACCTCAGCCAATTAAACGTTAATTTTGTTCCAGACACACGAACAGAACACGCCCTCCCACATAATATTAAATTTCATCTAAGAAAGTGACACTGTCCGTGATAAAAGTGAACACCGCATTATAAGTAAACATTACTGCTCATTATATTAAAGGAAGGCTGCAATACGGCGCATTGTTATTTTCCCGATATGATTTACACAGCCTACTGAACATTGCCGCAATACCGCACATTCACACTACCTGTGTGTGCATCCTACACACTGCTTGCCGCAATACGGCGCATTGTTTTCCCGACGGGATTTCCAGAGCCTACGCAACCTTGCCGCAATACCGCGCACTGTTGTTCTGCGGACGTGATTTCCATGGGCTACGCAACATTCAAACTCCCTGCCTCTGCACCGTACAGACTGCTTAAAGTAAGACCACAGTGTTCCTACTATACCCTCTTATACAATTTTTCTCTTTTGTATCGCCCTACGCCTTTAAACTCAGTCACAAAATGGCTGCCAACACTTCCTAGTTTCAACAGTTCGAAACCAATGAGCCGCACGCTCGTGCTCGTAACGCCTCAGCTAATCAGAGGTCAGAATTCTCAAATATCGATATCTGTAAATTTTGATATTTCTCTAAAACTACTGAACGGACTTACCCCATTTATACAAAAGTGTGCTTTCTGGACCAAGACCTTTCTCCCTGCCAAATTTGGCGTAATTCCGTTCAGCAGTTTGACCTGTAGCCTTGTCTAAAGTTTCCTATGGAAATTGCATGGAGAAAACACGTTTTGGGACCCCCCTTTTTTCTCAGCCCCCCCTTCACGAATCACCCCCAAACTTTCAAGATAGGAGCTCACCTGAAAAGAGGAACCTTCTGGAAAATTTCGTAAAGATTCGTCAAACGACGCCAAAGTTATAAGCACATCAAAAAATGCTTTTCCTATGGAAACGTGGTCCTAACTATAACTATCTACTGGCGACCGCCAGTAGATAATATATATATATATTGGATTCCGGCAACACTTCATAGTCGGGAAAAGGCATCTGAAGAAGGAATGACTCCGAAATGCATCGTGCCATTTCCAATAAATCTGCTGGCTAAAAACGATCCTGCGTGTGTGCCCTGTTCTTCATTTTGTGAGGGGCTATGGTTGTGATATTAAGGTGCGCGGCCACTGTGCACCCGGGCGCCCCACCCTACAAGCAGCGAGGCAGCGATAGTGGCGACCTTTGGGCTTTGTTTAACGGACTTGAAACGCTGCTGCGCCGCCGCTTCTTTACCTGATGGCTCCATGACGGGATTTCCCTGGGAGCAGTGAGGCGGCAGGGTGATGGATTGTGGGGCCGGCAGAGAGATGCATAAACACAGATGCAGGAGGTGGATAGGAGAGCGCCACCCACATGGGGAGTACTTACAGGACGCTCTAATCGCCGCCACGTGCACCTGGTTGCCGAGCCTATCATAGCGAAACAGGCATCTTTTAAATTGGATTCCGGCAACACTTCATAGTCGGGAAAAGGCATCTGAAGAAGGAATGACTCCGAAATGCATCGTGCCATTTCCAATAAATCTGCTGGCTAAAAACGATCCTGCGTGTGTGCCCTGTTCTTCATTTTGTGAGGGGCTATGGTTGTGATATTAAGGTGCGCGGCCACTGTGCACCCGGGCGCCCCACCCTACAAGCAGCGAGGCAGCGATAGTGGCGACCTTTGGGCTTTGTTTAACGGACTTGAAACACTGCTGCGCCGCCGCTTCTTTACCTGATGGCTCCATGACGGGATTTCCCTGGGAGCAGTGAGGCGGCAGGGTGATGGATTGTGGGGCCGGCAGAGAGATGCATAAACACAGATGCAGGAGGTGGATAGGAGAGCGCCACCCACATGGGGAGTACTTACAGGACGCTCTAATCGCCGCCACGTGCACCTGGTTGCCGAGCCTATCATAGCGAAGCAGGCATCTTTTAAATTGGATTCCGGCAACACTTCATAGTCGGGAAAAGGCATCTGAAGAAGGAATGACTCCGAAATGCATCGTGCCATTTCCAATAAATCTGCTGGCTAAAAACGATCCTGCGTGTGTGCCCTGTTCTTCATTTTGTGAGGGGCTATGGTTGTGATATTAAGGTGCGCGGCCACTGTGCACCCGGGCGCCCCACCCTACAAGCAGCAAGGCAGCGATAGTGGCGACCTTTGGGCTTTGTTTAACGGACTTGAAACGCTGCTGCGCCGCCGCTTCTTTACCTGATGGCTCCATGACGGGATTTCCCTGGGAGCAGTGAGGCGGCAGGGTGATGGATTGTGGGGCCGGCAGAGAGATGCATAAACACAGATGCAGGAGGTGGATAGAGAGCGCCACCCACATGGGGAGTACTTACAGGACGCTCTAATCGCCGCCACGTGCACCTGGTTGCCGAGCCTATCATAGCGAAGCAGGCATCTTTTAAATTGGATTCCGGCAACACTTCATAGTCGGGAAAAGGCATCTGAAGAAGGAATGACTCGAAATGCATCGTGCCATTTCCAATAAATCTGCTGGCTAAAAACGATCCTGCGTGTGTGCCCTGTTCTTCATTTTGTGAGGGGCTATGGTTGTGATATTAAGGTGCGCGGCCACTGTGCACCCGGGCGCCCACCCTACAAGCAGCGAGGCAGCGATAGTGGCGACCTTTGGGCTTTGTTTAACGGACTTGAAACGCTGCTGCGCGCCGCTTCTTTACCTGATGGCTCCATGACGGGATTTCCCTGGGAGCAGTGAGGCGGCAGGGTGATGGATTGTGGGGCCGGCAGAGAGATGCATAAACACAGATGCAGGAGGTGGATAGGAGAGCGCCACCCACATGGGGAGTACTTACAGGACGCTCTAATCGCCGCCACGTGCACCTGGTTGCCGAGCCTATCATAGCGAAGCAGGCATCTTTAAATTGGATTCCGGCAACACTTCATAGTCGGGAAAAGGCATCTGAAGAAGGAATGACTCCGAAATGCATCGTGCCATTTCCAATAAATCTGCTGGCTAAAAACGATCCTGCGTGTGTGCCCTGTTCTTCATTTTGTGAGGGGCTATGGTTGTGATATATATATATATATATATATATATATTATCTACTGGCGGTCGCCAATAGATAGTTATAGTTAGGACCTTTATCCATAGGAAATCCGCAACATTCTATTCCCAATAAGTTTGGCGTCGTTTGACGAATCATCGCGAAATTTCAAAACTAGTGGGGCGCTCCGGTCCGCTCCTGTCTTGAAAGTTTCGGGGTGATTCATCAAGCGGCGGCCGAGAAAAAAGGGGGGTCCCAAAACGCGTTTTCTCCGTTTTCTCCATGTTAATTCCCATAGGAAATTTTAGCCACGGCTACAGCCCGAACTGCTGAACGGAATTACACCAAATTTTGCAAAAAGGTAGCGCTTGGTTCAGAAAGCGACCTTTTTTAAATGGTGTAAATCCGTTCAGTAGTTGCGGAGAAATTAAAAAATAAGAGTGAAAAAATCGATTTCCCATAGGAAACTTTATGCAAGGCTACAGCAAAAACTGCTGAACGGAATTACACCAAATTTGGCAAAAGGTAGTGCTTGGTTCAGAAAGCACCCTTTTTAAAAATGGTGTAAATCCGTTCAGTAGTTGCTGAGAAAATCCAAAATAAAGGTTTCGATATTTAGAGGCACGGAGGATCCGCGCACCCTCCCGACCACGAGCTGCATGCTAATTGGCTGTCAACACTCCAAACCAGGAAGTGTTGGCAGCCATCTTGTTCCTCGGTAGAACCGAGGGACAAGAAAAGACAAAAACAAGGGCGCAAAACGCAAAAAGGGGGCAGGGTAGAAACACCCTGACCCCCTAGCCCTGCTCAGGTGGCGCGTTTTAAGATGGGGAATTAAATCCCCTTCAATCCTGAGGGTCCCTGGGGGCCAACTAGCCCACCAGGTACCTCCAGTAAGCGCCACGGAGCTGCGTTGCAGAGTGTTGTAAAAAGGGGCGTGGCCTCTGAACACCTCTCTGCAACGCAGCTCTCTGGCGCATACTGGAGGTATCTGGTGGGCCAGTTGGCCCCTAGGGACCCTCGGGATTGAGGAGGAATTCATTCTCCAACTTAAAACGCGCCACAGGGCGTGTTTGCAGACATGTCACCTCAGGCCCCACCCCTCCCTTCACCATTGTGCAAATATTCCTCTAAAATCAGCCGAACTACGAATTCCGATTTACTCACCTGTTATCAGGAGAGACCTCAGTGCTGCATCTTTGAGCCCAGTACTGATCCTGAAAAGTAATTTTAACCGTACTTACCAGTAACTTGAATTTCCTTCCATAGGATATCATTGCCTGCTTTTTGCTGAAAAAGTTTCTAAGTGTCGATTTTTGAAACATACAAATATTCCTCTAAAATCAGCAGTACTACGAATTCCGATTTACTCACCTGTTATCAGGAGAGACCTCAGTGCTGCATCTTTCAGCCCAGTACAGATCCTGAAAAGTAATTCTAACCGTACTTACCAGTAACTTGAATTTCCTTCCATAGGCTAACATTGACTGGTTTCACTTGGAAATTCTTCTAAGTGTTGAGTTTTGGAACTTTATAATATTCCTCTAAAATCAGCTGAACTACGAATTCCGATTTACTCACCTGTTATCAGGAGAGAACCCAGTGCTGCATCTTTTAGCCCAGCACTGACCCTGAAAAGTAATTCTAACCGTACTTACCAGTAACTTGAATTTCCTTCCATAGGCTAACATTGACTGGTTTCACTTGGAAATTCTTCTAAGTGTGGAGTTTTGGAACTTTATAATATTCCTCTAAAATCAGCTGAACTACGAATTCCAATTTACTCACCTGTTATCAGGAGAGACCTCAGTGCTGCATCTTTCAGCCCAGTACAGATCCTGAAAAGTAATTCTAACTGTACTTACCAGTAACTTGAATTTCCTTCCATAGGCTAACATAGACTGGTTTCACTTGGAAATTCTTCTAAGTGTGGAGTTTTGGAACTTTATAATATTCCTCTAAAATCAGCCGAACTACGAATTCCGATTTACTCACCTGTTATCAGGAGAGAACCCAGTGCTGCATCTTTTAGCCCAGCACTGACCCTGAAAAGTAATTCTAACCGTACTTACCAGTAACTTGAATTTCCTTCCATAGGCTAACATTGACTGGTTTCACTTGGAAATTCTTCCAAGTGTGGAGTTTTGGAACTTTATAATATTCCTCTAAAATCAGCCGAACTACGAATTCCGATTTACTCACCTGTTATCAGGAGAGAACCCAGTGCTGCATCTTTTAGCCCAGCACTGACCCTGATAAGTAATTCTAACCGTACTTACCAGTAACTTGTATTTCCTTCCATTGGAATCCATTGTCTGGTTTTCCGCAGAAAAGTTTCAAAGTGCCGTTTTTCACAAACTACAAATATTCCTTAAAAATCCCCTGTATGACTTAAACGCATTCTTTCAACTGTTTACAGGAGATGCACCAGTGCTGGATCCAGGATCCACCACTGAGTAAGAAAAAGTAACGATAACACTACTTACCTGCTAAGTGAATTTCCTCCCATAGGATAACATTGGTGATTCTATGTGAAAAAGTTTCTGTCAACTTTTAAAATACAATAATATTCCTTAAAAATCACTACTGTAACCAAAACGCTTTTACTCAACTGTTTACAGGAGATGTCCCAGGACTGAATCTAGGATCCAGCCCTGTGGTTAGAAAAGCAATCCATAAAGTAACTAATTGCATTTAACTAGAAATTCACATTGAGCTCAATGTTGCATTGTGTTTGAAATTGTGTTGCCCATTGCAACAACTGTAACTACTGTACTTAAAAGTCTATTGCCTATTTGCAAAGTATTTAAACTAAAGTAATTCATTCTGAGAAAGTATATTTTGTAATGTAATGTATAATGTAATTACAATGTAATTTAAAAAATAAAATATCTAAAAATAAATAGTTTAAAAAAATGTAGTAAATCAGTATTAAAAAAATAAATATAACAATTAATACATTTAAAAATTGTCATTTACAAAACCTTTGAAATTCACTGGAAAAAACCATAGGTTTCAGACATGTTATAGTTAGGAATTAGCATTTAAAAAACCTTTGAAATTCACTGAAAAAACCATAGGTTTCAGGCACGTTATAGTTAGAAATTAGCATTTAAAAAACCTTTGAAATTCACTGAAAAAACCATAGGTTTCAGACACGTTATAGTTAGAAATTAGCATTTAAAAAACCTTTGAAATTCACTGAAAAAACCATAGGTTTCAGACACGTTATAGTTAGAAATTTGCATTTAAAAAACCTTACAAATTCACTGAAAAAACCATAGGTTTTAGGGACAGTTATAGTTAGTTGGACATTGCACTCGTACAAAACCCGTGAAATTCCCCCGTTATAGTTAGTTCAGCTAACTATAACTCGCGCCCGCTAATGCACTGCTGATGACGTCACATATTACATCACTCATGACATGGTCAGTGACATCACTGATGACATCACTGATGACATCTCAAATGACATCACTGATGACATCACTGATGACATCATCCACGTGATAATCTGATGCACCTCCTCACACCCTAATATAACCTTTGATACACCCACTCTAAATTACAGACTGCCATTCGCAAAACCATAGACACTCCAACACCAATAACTACATACCCACTCATTGATTCTTAGGTCTACACACACATCCACTCACTCACCTGTACAGTCACTCATACTTACGGTCACTCAGTACAGGACTATCATATGCACTCATACTCCTATATAGACACTCAAACACCGCCACTCATCCATAGAGGTACTCACACACCTAGTCAGTCATGCAAATAATTAAACACACTGCCATTTACTCACCTATACAGTTATACACACACCAGCTCACTTACTCATACAAATACTAGCACATTCTTACGCTCTTATACAATCACTGATGCAAGCACACACTCATCCATACAGTCACTCTCACAATCACACACTCTTGCTTATAGCTATTTATATACTCCAACACACATATATACTGCCTTTCACATATGTAGTTACTCACACATGTACCACTGGGACATACATTCACTCACTAATACACTCTTACACACACTTACCCACCCATACAGTCTATCACAGATGCACTCTTGAAACCATCCACCCAGTGAATCACCCACTCACACATCTATGCACAGAGTCGCACCCACCCCACCCACACAAACACTCAGGCACCCATACAGATACTCAGACAACCAATCAATAACTCATATAGACACTCATGTAGCTATTCACAAACCCATGCAGCCACTTACACAGCAACAGACAGACGGATACAGACATTCACCAAGTTTAGTCACTAACCCATGCATTCAGTAAGATACGTTTAATCACTCACTTATAGAGTTAGTCACGCACCTACTAAATCATCCATACAGACACTTATACACCCACTCATTCTTCAATACGCCTTTCCCTATATATATTAAAAATATTTAAACTTTACAGAAACACACAGTCACTGGATGATGTCATCAGTGATGTCATTTGAGATGTCATCAGTGATGTCATCAGTGATGTCACTGACCATGTCATGAGTGATGTAATATGTGACGTCATCAGCAGTGCATTGCGGGGGCGCGAGTTATAGTTAGCTGAACTAACTATAACGGGGGAATTTCACGGGTTTTGTACGAGTGCAATGTCCAACTAACTATAACTGTCCCTAAAACCTATGGTTTTTTCAGTGAATTTGTAAGGTTTTTTAAATGCAAATTTCTAACTATAACGTGTCTGAAACCTATGGTTTTTTCAGTGAATATATATATATATATATATATATATATATATATATATATATAAAACTTAGTAAAGGTAGTTATGTTTAGGACAATGTTTCCATACAAAAAGTTTTTTTTTTACTTGGCTATATCTTTGACGCTGCTTGATGATTCTTCACAAAAAAGTGTCATAGTAAGTCTTGTTTTGCATGGAAAGGTTTGAGGTGATCCGTCAAGTGGGGGCCGAGAAAAAGGAGGTGTTAAAAAAGTGTTTTTCCAATCTTAATTTCCCTAGGAAATTTTGAACACGACTTCAGCCCTGCTACGAGAGAAATGTCCAACTAACTATAACGTCCCTGAAACCTATGGTTTTTTCAGTGAATTTCTAAGCTTTTTTAAATGCTAATTTCTAACTATAACGTGCCTGAAACCTATGTTTTTTTCAGTGAATTTCAATGGTGTTTTAAATGCTAATTTCTAACTGTAACGTCCCTGAAACCTGTGGTTTTTTCAGTGAATTTCAAAGGTTTTTTAAATGCTAATTTCTAACTATAGCATACCCGTCGCATTTCCAGAGTGGTGGAGAAAGGTGAGCGTGGCCTCCGAAACACCTCTTAGCAATCCCACTGTGTGGGAATTACTGGAGGTAACAGGAGGAGTAGTTAGCCCCCAGCGTCAACCTTGGGGGCCAACTATCCCTTTTATTACCACCAGTAAATCCCACACAGCAGGATTGCTAACTTCTTATATCAGGCCCCACCCCCTCCCTCCACCACTGTGCAAACGTGCCCCCTAGCACGCTGTAAGTTGGGGGATTAAATCCCCTTGAATCCTGAGGGTCCCTGGGGGCCAACTAGCCCACCAGGTACCTCCAGTAAGCGCCACAGAGCTGCTTTGCAGAGAGGATGTCCAAGGCCATGCCCCTTTTTACACCTCTCTGCAATGCAGCTCTGTGGCGCTACTGAGGTACCTGGTGGGCTAGTTGGAGCCAAGGGACCCTCAGGATTCAAGGGGACTTAATCCCCCAACTTACAACGCACCAGAGGGCCCGTTTGCACAGTGGTGAAGGGAGGGGGTGGGGCCTGATGTCACAAGTGTGCAAACGCACCCCGTGGTGTTTGCAGAGTGATGCACTGAGGGGACGGGGCCTCCGGTGCGATGCCGTTTTTTTTTTTTTAGAAGGGGGGCTGTGTGGGGACCCCATCCCCCTGGGCCTGACCCCTATTTTGTTGAATTTTTTTTTAAATACAGGAAGAGGGCCGCGTGGCCCCCCTCCCAAGGCCATTTTCGGACCCGGGACCCCATCCCCCGGGGCATGGCCAGTATTCAAATTTAAAAAAAAAATATTTGGAGGGGGCCGCATGGCCCCCCTTCTCAGGCCATTTATGCCCCGGGGACCCCATCGCCCGGGGCCGGCCTTTCCTTTTTTAAAAATTTATTTATTTATTTTTCGGGGGGAGGGGGCTGCGTGGCCCCCCTCCCGGGCCACTTCTAGCCCCGGGGATCCCATCCTCCAGGGCCTGGCCACTCTGTTGGGGACCGTGGGGGGAGCCCCAATGCCCCCACGGTCCCGCCGGCTCCCCGCCTCCTGCGGGGGCCGGCATTGCTTTCCACAAGGGGAGCTGCTGACATGCAACTCCCCTTGTGGAAAAGCTATCTGCTTGGATTTTGGAAGCGAGAGCAGGAAACCTGCTCTCGCTTCCAAATCCAAACCAGTGTTTGCTATGACAGGGCAGGAGCCGCACGGCTCCCGCCCTGCCATAGCAAACAGCAGTGTCCCGGGGGTGGGCACCCCGGGATACTGCAGGAGCCGGCCCTGGGGGGTGGCAGTCCCCAGGGCCATCGAGTGCTCCTGGAGGGGGCCCCCCTCTTCATTTAGAAAGCCCCGGGGAGGTGGTGGGCCCTGGGGCTGGGGGTCCATAAAGGACCCCCGAAATTGAAGAAAGAGTGCCCCGGGGAGGTGGTGGTCCCCGGGGCACTTATTTTTTTTAAACAGAGCTGGCAGAGGTGGCGGTCCCTGGGGCTGCGGGGGGGCCGCGAGCCCCCTGCATACAATTAAAAAAGACCCAGGGAGGTGGCGGTCCCTGGGGCAGCATGGGGGGGTGGGAGGGACCCCCGACCCCCCCACACATTTTTCTTTCAAAAGCCCCAGGGAGATGGCTGTCCCCGGGGTTTGGGGGGGCCGCGAGCCCCCGCAAATAATCAGCATAGCCCCGGGGAGGTGGCAGTCCCTGGGGCTGTGGGGGCCCCTGTGGGCCCCCGCTATTATTATTTGGGCAATGCCCCCGGGACCTGGCCCACACTGGGGCCTCATTTAAATGAAGCGTGGGAGTCCGCGCTTCATTTTTTTAAATAATTTCTGCGGAATCGCGACCCCAACGCAAATTCCGCCGAAATTATTTTTAAAAAATGCTTTTTTTGGCCCTGGGGGTCCTTGTGGGACCCCCTGAGCAGGCCTAGGGGGTCAGGGTGTTTCTACCCTGCCCCTGTTCTTGTTTTCTAACCATTTTTTTACTGTTTTCTTGTGACTCAGTTCTGCCGAGTCACAAGATGGCTGCCAACACTTCCTGGTTTGGAGTGTTGGCAGCCAATCAGAGTGAAGCTCGTGCTCGGGAGGGTTCGCGAATCCACTGCGGCCATAGATATCGAAACTTTTTCTTTTTCTGATTTCTCAGGAACTACTGAACGGATTTACACCATTTAACAAAAAGGGATCTTTCTGAACCAAGACCTACCTTTTTGCCAAATTTGGTGTAATTCCGTTCAGCAGTTCGGGCTGTAGCTTTGTCTAAAGTTTCCTACGGAAAATAACATGGGGAAAATGCGTTTTGGGACCCCCTTTTTTCTCAGCCCGCGCTTGACGAATCACCCCAAAACTCTCAAGACAGGAGCTGACCGGAGCGCCCCACTAGATTTGAAAATTTCGCGAAGATTCGTCAAACGACGCCAAAGTTATTGGGAAAACAAAAAACGCTTTTCCTATGGAAACTAGGTCCTAACTATAACTACCTGCTGGCGACCGCCAGTAGGTAATATATATTCAATTAAAAGACAAAGTTACAGGGACGTTATAGTTAGGTTCTGAATTTGCTCACACAAAACCATAGAAATTAAACAGTTATAGCTGTACTTATATTTAAACTTATGTTAAGAAACTATGACACGGTGCCTTAAGTTACTCAATGACACAAGTTATAGTTTATTCATTTATGTTTAACTATAAGTATAATGATGACTGCTGAATTTCTATGGTTTGTGCGAGTAAATTCAGAACCTAACTATAACATCCCTGTAACCTTTTTTGTTTTTTCAGTGAATTTCAATGTTTTTAGCATGCACGTTAATATAACCAGCGCCGCGCATGTGCCACATGCACCCAAAAACAAGCTGTGCAGGCCTTTGGCCGTGTGCAGCATGGGATTGGATGCAGTGGGCGTTTTCTTTTTTTCATATTAGAGTAGAGTAGAGTAGAGAGGCAGCGGCAGACCAAATGTTCGATGACTCCCCGAGTATACCACAGCAAGTTACGGCCCTAGTGGGACCTGCAACGGGGGGAGCGTGAGCATCAGAGATATATTTAAAAGATTGGAGAAACTGATGAAAATGGAGCAATCCAAATGGTGGGAGCACAAATCCTTGCATAGATACTTGGAAGTCGGCAGAATTCCAAGGCGTTTGCGGATTATGATTGCCCCAAGCTACGAGAATCCAGATCCCAGAATGTTGTGAGAGTGGGCGGAATGCAATCTTGAATCGTCGAGAAAACTTGTAGAGATTCTAGTCAAATATGCGGAGAGTGATAGAGTCGAATTGCAAAACAAAATTGATGAACTGAATGCTGAAATTGACAAGTTGGAAGTCACTAACACCATTACGAAATATCGAGAAGAGATGCTTGTCAGGCTACATAGAGAGGAGGAAATTATTAAAAAAAGAAAAACTTATAAATTCCAAAGAGATAAACAAGACTATGAGAACGGGCAAATATTCACATTTGCAAAGAAGTATGACTCTCTAAAGGCGGGAAGGAAAGAAATTCCCATAGATGATCAGCAAGTAAGCAGTAGTCTAACTGCAATGACCTCAACATCCACCTCTGACTTGAGTTCGGCGGTGGAAAGTGAGTCTGAAACTTGACAAACTAGAGGAGCAACTCGTTTGGGGTTTCAAAAGCTCTCCCTAGCGGAGGAAGTAAACTGCCTAAGACAAGACAGGAGACAAACCCTTCGCCCACGAAACCAAAAGATGCAACAAAACAAAGACGCAATCAAAAGCGGAGGGAGAGCGAAAATGTTCCCGGAAGCGAAAACGCCAACAAAAAGCAGACCAACAACAGATGGAAACGCAAATAAACAGCAATGATAAAGACATCAAAACTATAATCAACCTATCACCTATGGTCCTGGATGAGGCTGAAACACAATTACCCTCACTAGGACTCTCTTTCTGCCCGGAAAGCAATTTTAATTATGTACAAACTCGTATAGATGTCTATAAATTTATCCGGAAATTAAAACTAAGAAAACACCATCTAGTAAACAAAATGGATAATAGAAACAAAAACAATTTGGACTCGGAAACCACCAACTTGGGAAATCTAAACGCACTAACTGCAGCAGATGCTGAATTATTTATGGACTTACAACAACTAGAACATGAAATCAATGAGGACGAGAGTGAATTGGGTAGCCCCACAGGCATCACGTTTGGAACAGTACGCACCAATTACAAGCCAAAATCTACATTCCAACCGGTTGCGCCAAGAGACTCACTTGATATTTTTAATGAACTGACAACCACTGAAATAAAGAAATTGAAATACCAAACATCCAGTGTACGTAAAAAATATAATTACCAGCAAGAAAACTACAATCAGCTGATTAAAAAACTACAGAAAAATGACCAAATCATTATTAGGAACTCTGATAAGGGAGGGAACATTGTTATATGGCCAAGACAAGACTATATGGAAGAGGCGATCCAGCAATTGAATAACAATGACTGTTACAAAAGGAGTAGCACTCAATTAGCTCGAGAATCATGGAAGGAATTTTACTCTAAACTGATAGCGTGGCGAAGTGCAGGCCTTCTTAGCATGGATGAGTTCAAATTTCTCAAAAATGATTATCCCACCATGCCAATCATATACTTTATTCCCAAAGTACATAAACACGCGACGAAACCACCTGGCAGGCCGATAATATCAGCGCGCAGAAATCTATTGGAAAATACTTCGAAGTACATAGATTTCTTCCTACAAGAGTATGTCCGTGGATTGCCGTCATATATCCAAGATACCAGAGATATTCTAAGACAGCTGAGTAAATACAAGTGGGAATCAGACTATTTGTTAATGTCTCTAGACGTAACTTCACTTTATACGAGTATTCACAATCAGGATGGTATAAAAGCTACAGAACATTATTTGGGGTCTAGACCATTGTATCTCTTTCATCATAATAAGATGCTGGTCAACATGATAACATTTTGCCTTGAAAATAACTATTTTTTATTTCAGAACCAATCATTCCAACAAATACGGGGAGTAGCGATGGGGGCTTGTTTTTCTCCTAGCTACTCTTGCCTCCACATGGGATGGTGGTAGGAAATGGTTTTGAATATAACTCATAAGGAAATAGTTAACAATCATGTTATAGCCTGGTTAAGGTATATAGATTTATCTATTTGTTATCTGGAGAGGAACAGAGGTAATGGCACAAATAATTTTGTTAATGAAATCAACAAGAACAACTTAAATTTACACTTCACGGCCACTATCAGTAACAGGCAGTTTGCTTTCTAGATGTAGAGGTATTCATCAGGAATCAAAAAATAGAGACCAAACTACATCGTAAACAAACCGCAGGCAATAGTGTATTGCACGCCACTAGTTATCATCCACAGCACTTGATACACAGCATCCCCTACGGGGAAATGCTGAGGATCAGGCGGATCTGTAGTACCGACATAGACCTGGCGGAGGCTCAGAAACAGAGCAAAGCCAGATTAATGGCCAGGGGATACAGTGAAAATACAATTGACATCGCAATCAAGAAAGCTAATATGTCGGATAGAAACACGATGATGTCTAAAAATACATCCAGAACAGCAAAGAGGGCAAACAAAACAGATCAGGAGACCAGGTTGATACTTACGTACAATAAACAACACAAAACAATACGTAAGATCATAAATAGGAATTGGTCTATTGTATGGAGTGATCCCATAATAGGTAAGGATTTACCTAGGAAGCCTAGTATCACCTTTAGAAAAACAAAATCTATGAGAGATGCTCTAGTCAGCAGTAGTCCAGAGGTGAAACCCACAACCAACTGGCTGACCTCACGCAAAGGATTTGTCAAATGTAGCAATTGTCGGGCTTGCAGATACGGGATCAATAAAGTGTCTTTTAAAACCCCATTTAGAGAAGATCCCACAAAAATCAACAAATTCCTTACATGTAGAACGGAATTCGCGATCTATGTGTTGTAATGCTCATTTGGGTTGCAGTACGTGGAGAGTACTAAGCTCCAGGCCCACAAGAGAATACTGCAACACATGAGAGCAATTACAAACTCAGACCCAACATACCCGGTTGCACGCCACTTCAAGGATGTCCATAATAACAACTTGGAACACCTGAAATATTTCTTAATTGATTCCATTCCAGCATCAAGAAGAGGTGGCAACCGGGAAGCTAAACTCAGACAATTGGAAACCCGATATATCATAGAGTTAGATACTAAAACACCGAATGGACATAACTCGAGTGAGGATTTCTACACGTGTTTATGAATTTAGCATAACAATACACAGACAGGTAGAAATCACACTAATATTCTTGCGTTCAATCTTAAACATCTTAAACATCTTGATATACAACTGCAATACGCTGCACCTAGCATTGTGCTACAATTTAATTACGTTTTTAATTGATGGAATTGTTTACACATGCACTCACAGCACTTTATCAACAATAAGTTCAAAACAGTAGCACCATTGCACTTTGAGCACTTAGCACTTATTAGAGACAGAGGAATAATGCAAACATTCCCACAAGGGCTGAATTGTCTGTGGTTACTATCAGGAACTGTCATATCAGCCATATGTGATCCATAGAGTGCAATTCAAAGCTCTCACTCTGGCTCACAGAGCCCTGTATGGACTAGGGCCGATGTACCTCAGGAAGCGTTTTGCCTTTTATGCTCCCAGTCGATCTCTGCGCTCAGCCACCCATCGACGGGTGGTGGTCCCCCGCTTTTGCAGGATGCGTCTGGGGGGTCACTCCCTCTCCGTTAAAGCAGCGTTAGCATGGAACTCCCTTCCTGTGGAATTGCAGAACACTCAGGATCCTAGGCTCTTCAAAAAACAACTAAAAACCCTTCTTTTTAATCTGCCCATTTAAATCCCTGCTTCACACTGCTACGGTCACTTCCCGCGCCGGGACACTCTTGTGTATCTGTGCGCGTTATAAGTGTATTATAACATAACATAACATAACATATAATTAGGTTTATATATATTTATGATGATTAAATTCAGCCAAAATCAAAGTGAAAGATTAAGTACATGTGAAGTGAAAACTGTTAATGTATTTTACAGACGTCATGTTTTTACTCAATGTATTATACAAGTATCATGGTTTTTTAAAAAGAATATATGCCGAATTTTAATAATTTCAATTTGAATTTTAACAATCATTGTATTTTACAAGAATTGTCTTAAGTATTTATTCATGTTGAAATGTTCAAATATGTAATGACATTTATTTGCTGATTTGCACAAAACAGACTGGTTCAGTATGTTTTCTCTGTCTATAGGGATTGTGTAATCACGTGTGTAGGTACATAGCACTTTAAATAAGTAACGAGACTCCGAAAGCACACCATGTGATCAAGGCCGGTGGAGGCCGAAACGCGTCATGGCAGTCGTGGTGGTTTAACGGCAAGAAAAAAAAAAACTTACTGAGCACTGATTGGTGGTTCGCATTTCGTACTTTTCCCGTGGTAAGGGAGCTCAAGGAGACGAATGAGAAGGTGATATATATATGGGAGAGACTATTTTGTTTAAATTACGCGCCGTGCATTTGGAATTGTTACACTTTTTAAAGCACTGATGAAAGCTACTGCTGAAACGCATCTGCTATTGAATTAAAGTGTATTTCAGACATCCCCGCGAGTGCCTAGGCTTGATTATTGTGTGCAAGTGTCGGAGCTGATGTTTCAAAAGTGAGTGCCACCCTCACGATTCAAAAGGCACCCGCCTTAAGAGTTCGGGTAATCCTGTTTTTATAGATGGATTGGAGCAGAGATTCGTAGCAGGAGCCAGAACCGTCTCTACAGGAGGTTTCCGTCGACCGACGGTCGTGGATTATTCAAATCCAGGTTCGCGGTAATTTTACTGCTGCCAGCGGACTTATCTTGGTTGTAAACAGAGGCTTGGTGAGGGGATGCTATGCACGGCGTGTTGGTGGTGGAATGAAATTACAGAATGTTCTGAATTACAGCGGCATGCCTAAATGTAAGAACTTGGAACTTTTTGAATATCATCATAACTACCGTGTATGAATGTCAATATGGCAAAGGTGAACTTTGTAATAATACCTTCTTACTAATGGCGGCCACAGAAGGTGAATACCATCTGAGTCCTTCTTCCTCTACCACTATTCTAAGCGCCAATTGGGAGAGACTATTTTGTTTAAATTACGCACCGTGCATTTGGAATTGTTACACTTTTTAAAACACTGATGAAAGCTACTGCTGAAACGCATCTGCTATTGAATTAAAGTGTATTTCAGCAATCCCTGCGAGTGCCTAGGCTTTCTTATTGTGTGCAAGTGTCGGAGCTGATGTTTAAAAGTGAGTGCCACCCTTACGATTCAAAAGGCACCCGCCTTAAGAGTTCGGCAAATCCTGTTTTTATAGGTGGATTGGAACAGAGATTCGTAGCAGGAGCCAGAACCGTCTCTACAGGATGTTTCCGTCGACCGACGGTCGTGGAGTATTCAAATCCAGGTTCGCGGTAATTTTACTGCTGCCAGCGGACTTATCTTGGTTGTAAACAGAGGCTTGGCGAGGGGATGCTATGCACGGCGTGTTGGTGGTGGAATGAAATTACAGAATGTTCTGAATTACAGCGGCATGCCTAAATGTAAGAACTTGGAACTTTTTGAATATCATCATAACTACCGTGTATGAATGTCGATATGGCAAAGGTGAACATTGTAATAATACCTTCTTACTAATGGCGGCCACAGAAGGTGAATACCATCTGAGTCCTTCTTCCTCTACCACCATTCTAAGCGCCAATTGGGAGAGACTATTTTGTTTAAATTATGCGCCGTGCATTTGGAATTTACACTTTTTAAAGCACTGATTAAAGCTACTGCTGAAACGCGTCTGCTATTGAATTAAAGTGTATTTCAGCAATCCACGCGAGTGCCTAGGCTTGCTTATTGTGTGCAAGTGTCGGAGCTGATGTTTAAAAGTGAGTGCCACCCTCACGATTCAAAAGGCACCCGCCTTAAGAGTTCGGCAAATCCTATTTATAGGTGGATTGGAGCAGAGGTTCGTAGCAGGAGCCAGAACCGTCTCTACAGGATGTTTCCGTCGACCGACGGTCGTGGATTATTCAAATCCAGGTTCGCAGTAATTTTACTGCTGCCAGCGGACTTATCTTGGTTGTAAACAGAGGCTTGGCGAGGGGATGCTATGCACAGCATGTTGGTGGTGGAATGAAATTACAGAATGTTCTGAATTACAGCGGCATGCCTAAATGTAAGAACTTGGAACTTTTTTAATATCATCATAACTACCGTGTATGAATGTCGATATGGCAAAGGTGAACATTGTAATAATACATTCTTACTAATGGCGGCCACAGAAGGTGAATACCATCTGAGTCCTTCTTCCTCTACCACCATTCTAAGCGCCAATTGGGAGAGACTATTATGTTTAAAATACACGCCGTGCATTTGGAATTGTTACACTTTTTAAAGCACTGATGAAAGCTACTGCTGAAACGCGTCTGCTATTGAATTAAAGTGTATTTCAGCAATCCCAGCGAGTGCCTAGGCTTGCTTATTGTGTGCAAGTGTCGGAGCTGATGTTTAAAAGTGAGTGCCACCCTCACGATTCAAAAGGCACCCACCTTAAGAGTTCGGGTAATCCTGTTTTTATAGGTGGATTGGAGCAGAGATTCGTAGCAGGAGCCAGAACCGTCTCTACAGGATGTTTCTGTCGACCGACGGTCGTGGATTATTCAAATCCAGGTTCGCGGTAATTTTAGTGCTGCCAGCGGACTTATCTTGGTTGTAAACAGAGGCTTGGCGAGGTGATGCTATGCACGGCGTGTTGGTGGTGGAATGAAATTACAGAATGTTCTGAATTACAGCGGCATGCCTAAATGTAAGAACTTGGAACTTTTTGAATATCATCATAACTACCGTGTATGAATGTCGATATGGCAAAGGTGAACATTGTAATAATACCTTCTTACTAATGGCGGCCACAGAAGGTGAATACCATCTGAGTCCTTCTTGCTCTACCACCATTCTAAGCGCCAATTGGGAGAGACTATTTTGTTTAAATTACGCGCTGTGCATTTGGAATTGTTACACTTTTTAAAGCACTGATGAAAGCTACTGCTGAAACGCGTCTGCTATTGAATTAAAGTGTATTTCAGCAATCCCCGCGAGTGCCTAGGCTTGCTTATTGTGTGCAAGTGTCGGAGCTGATGTTTAAAAGTGAGTGCCACCCTCACGATTCAAAAGGCACCCGCTTTAAGAGTTCGGCAAATCCTGTTTTTATAGGTGGATTGGAGCAGAGATTCGTAGCAGGAGCCAGAACCGTCTCTACAGGATGTTTCCGTCGACCGACGGTCGTGGATTATTCAAATCCAGGTTCGCGGTAATTTTACTGCTGCCAGCGGACTTATCTTAGTTGTAAACAGAGGCTTGGCAAGGGGATGCTATGCACGGCGTGTTGGTGGTGGAATGAAATTACAGAATGTTCTGAATTACAGCGGCATGCCTAAATGTAAGAACTTGGAACTTTTTTAATATCATCATAACTACCATGTATGAATGTCGATATGGCAAAGGTGAACATTGTAATAATACCTTCTTACTAATGGCGGCCACAGAAGGTGAATACCATCTGAGTCCTTCTTCCTCTACCACCATTCTAAGCGCCAATTGGGAGAGACTATTTTGTTTAAATTACGCGCCGTGCATTTGGAATTGTTACACTTTTTAAAGCTCTGATGAAAGCTACTGCTGAAAAGCGTCTGCTATTGAATTAAAGTGTATTTCAGCAATCCCCACGAGTGCCTAGGCTTCCTTATTGTGTGCAAGTGTCGGAGCTGATGTTTAAAAGTGAGTGCCACCCTCACGATTCAAAAGGCACCCGCCATAAGAGTTCAGCAAATCCTGTTTTTATAGGTGGATTGGAGCAGAGATTCGTAGCAGGAGCCAGAACCGTCTCTACAGGATGTTTCCGTCGACCGACGGTCGTGGATTATTCAAATCCAGGTTCGCGGTAATTTTACTGCTGCCAGCGGACTTATCTTGGTTGTAAACAGAGGCTTGGCGAGGGGATGCTATGCACGGCGTGTTGGTGGTGGAATGCAATTACAGAATGTTCTGAATTACAGCGGCATGCCTAAATGTAAGAACTTGGAACTTTTTGAATATCATCATAACTACCGTGTATGAATGTCGATATGGCAAAGGTGAACATTGTAATAATACCTTCTTACTAATTGCGGCCACAGAAGGTGAATACCATCTGAGTCCTTCTTCCTCTACCACCATTCTAAGCGCCAATTGGGAGAGACTATTTTGTTTAAATTACACGCCGTGCATTTGGAATTGTTACACTTTTTAAAGCACTGATGAAAGCTACTGCTGAAACGCGTCTACTATTGAATTAAAGTGTATTTCAGCAATCCCGCGCGAGTGCCTAGGCTTGCTTATTGTGTGCAAGTGTCGGAGCTGATGTTTAAAAGTGAGTGCCACCCTCACGATTCAAAAGGCACCCACCTTAAGAGTTCGGCAAATCCTGTTTTTATAGGTGGATTGGAGCAGAGATTCGTAGCAGGAGCCAGAACCGTCTCTACAGGATGTTTCCGTCGACCGACGGTCGTGGATTATTCAAATCCAGGTTCGCGGTAATTTTACTGCTGCTAGCGGACTTATCTTGGTTGTAAACAGAGGCTTGGCGAGGGGAAGCTAAGCACGGCGTGTTGGTGGTGGAATGAAATTACAGCATGTTCTGAATTACAGCGGCATGCCTAAATGTAAGAACTTGGAACTTTTTGAATATCATCATAACTACCGTGTATGAATGTCAATATGGCAAAGGTGAACATTGTAATAATACCTTCTTACTAATGGCGGCCACAGAAGGTGAATACCATCTGAGTCCTTCTTCCTCTACCACCATTCTAAGCGCCAATTGGGAGAGACTATTATGTTTAAAATACACGCCGTGCATTTGGAATTGTTACACTTTTTAAAGCACTGATGAAAGCTACTGCTGAAACGCGTCTGCTATTGAATTAAAGTGTATTTCAGCAATCCCCGCGAGTGCCTAGGCTTGCTTATTGTGTGCAAGTGTCGGAGCTGATGTTTAAAAGTGAGTGCCACCCTCACGATTCAAAAGGCACCCACCTTAAGAGTTCGGGTAATCCTGTTTTTATAGGTGGATTGGAGCAGAGATTCGTAGCAGGAGCCAGAACCGTCTCTACAGGATGTTTCTGTCGACCGACGGTCGTGGATTATTCAAATCCAGGTTCGCGGTAATTTTACTGCTGCCAGCGGACTTATCTTGGTTGTAAACAGAGGCTTGGCGAGGTGATGCTATGCACGGCGTGTTGGTGGTGGAATGAAATTACAGAATGTTCTGAATTACAGCGGCATGCCTAAATGTAAGAACTTGGAACTTTTTGAATATCATCATAACTACCGTGTATGAATGTCGATATGGCAAAGGTGAACATTGTAATAATACCTTCTTACTAATGGCGGCCACAGAAGGTGAATACCATCTGAGTCCTTCTTGCTCTACCACCATTCTAAGCGCCAATTGGGAGAGACTATTTTGTTTAAATTGCGCGCTGTGCATTTGGAATTGTTACACTTTTTAAAGCACTGATGAAAGCTACTGCTGAAACGCGTCTGCTATTGAATTAAAGTGTATTTCAGCAATCCCCGCGAGTGCCTAGGCTTGCTTATTGTGTGCAAGTGTCGGAGCTGATGTTTAAAAGTGAGTGCCACCCACACGATTCAAAAGGCACCCGCCTTAAGAGTTCGGCAAATCCTGTTTTTATAGGTGGATTGGAGCAGAGATTCATAGCAGGAGACAGAACCGTCTCTACAGGATGTTTCCGTCGACCGATGGTCGTGGATTATTCAAATCCAGGTTCGCGGTAATTTTACTGCTGCCAGCGGACTTATCTTGGTTGTAAACAGAGGCTTGGCGAGGGGATGCTATGCACGGCGTGTTGGTGGTGGAATGAAATTACAGAATGTTCTGAATTACAGCGGCATGCCTAAATGTAAGAACTTGGAACTTTTTTAATATCATCATAACTACCATGTATGAATGTCGATATGGCAAAGGTGAACATTGTAATAATACCTTCTTACTAATGGCGGCCACAGAAGGCGAATACCATCTGAGTCCTTTTTCCTCTACCACCATTCTAAGCGCCAATTGGGAGAGACTATTTTGTTTAAATTACGCGCCGTGCATTTGGAATTGTTACACTTTTTAAAGCTCTGATGAAAGCTACTGCTGAAAAGCGTCTGCTATTGAATTAAAGTGTATTTCAGCAATCCCCACGAGTGCCTAGGCTTCCTTATTGTGTGCAAGTGTCGGAGCTGATGTTTAAAAGTGAGTGCCACCCTCACGATTCAAAAGGCACCCGCCATAAGAGTTCAGCAAATCCTGTTTTTATAGGTGGATTGGAGCAGAGATTCGTAGCAGGAGCCAGAACCGTCTCTACAGGATGTTTCCGTCGACCGACGGTCGTGGATTATTCAAATCCAGGTTCGCGGTAATTTTACTGCTGCCAGCGGACTTATCTTGGTTGTAAACAGAGGCTTGGCGAGGGGATGCTATGCACGGCGTGTTGGTGGTGGAATGCAATTACAGAATGTTCTGAATTACAGCGGAATGCCTAAATGTAAGAACTTGGAACTTTTTGAATATCATCATAACTACCGTGTATGAATGTCGATATGGCAAAGGTGAACATTGTAATAATACCTTCTTACTAATGGCGGCCACAGAAGGTGAATACCATCTGAGTCCTTCTTCCTCTACCATCATTCTAAGCGCCAATTGGGAGAGACTATTTTGTTTAAATTACGCGCCGTGCATTTGGAATTGTTACACTTTTTAAAGCACTGATGAAAGCTACTGCTGAAACACGTCTACTATTGAATTAAAGTGTATTTCAGCAATCCCGCGCGAGTGCCTAGGCTTGCTTATTGTGTGCAAGTGTCGGAGCTGATGTTTAAAAGTGAGTGCCACCCTCACGATTCAAAAGGCACCCACCTTAAGAGTTCGGCAAATCCTGTTTTTATAGGTGGATTGGAGCAGAGGTTCGTAGCAGGAGCCAGAACCGTCTCTACAGGATGTTTCCGTCGACCGACGGTCGTGGATTATTCAAATCCAGGTTCGCAGTAATTTTACTGCTGCCAGCGGACTTATCTTGGTTGTAAACAGAGGCTTGGCGAGGGGATGCTATGCACAGCGTGTTGGTGGTGGAATGAAATTACAGAATGTTCTGAATTATAGCGGCATGCCTAAATGTAAGAACTTGGAACTTTTTAATATCATCATAACTACCGTGTATGAATGTCGATATGGCAAAGGTGAACATTGTAATAATACATTCTTACTAATGGCGGCCACAGAAGGTGAATACCATCTGAGTCCTTCTTCCTCTACCACCATTCTAAGCGCCAATTGGGAGAGACTATTATGTTTAAAATACACGCCGTGCATTTGGAATTGTTACACTTTTTAAAGCACTGATGAAAGCTACTGCTGAAACGCGTCTGCTATTGAATTAAAGTGTATTTCAGCAATCCCCGCGAGTGCCTAGGCTTGTATTATTGTGTGCAAGTGTCGGAGCTGATGTTTAAAAGTGAGTGCCACCCTCACGATTCAAAAGGCACCCACCTTAAGAGTTCGGGTAATCCTGTTTTTATAGGTGGATTGGAGCAGAGATTCGTAGCAGGAGCCAGAACCGTCTCTACAGGATGTTTCTGTCGACCGACGGTCGTGGATTATTCAAATCCAGGTTCGCGGTAATTTTACTGCTGCCAGCGGACTTATCTTGGTTGTAAACAGAGGCTTGGTGAGGTGATGCTATGCACGGCGTGTTGGTGGTGGAATGAAATTACAGAATGTTCTGAATTACAGCGGCATGCCTAAATGTAAGAACTTGGAACTTTTTTAATATCATCATAACTACCATGTATGAATGTCGATATGGCAAAGGTGAACATTGTAATAATACCTTCTTACTAATGGCGGCCACAGAAGGTGAATACCATCTGAGTCCTTCTTCCTCTACCACCATTCTAAGCGCCAATTGGGAGAGACTATTTTGTTTAAATTACGCGCCGTGCATTTGGAATTGTTACACTTTTTAAAGCTCTGATGAAAGCTACTGCTGAAAAGCGTCTGCTATTGAATTAAAGTGTATTTCATATTTCAGCAATCCCCACGAGTGCCTAGGCTTCCTTATTGTGTGCAAGTGTCGGAGCTGATGTTTAAAAGTGAGTGCCACCCTCACGATCCAAAAGGCACCCGCCATAAGAGTTCAGCAAATCCTGTTTTTATAGGTGGATTGGAGCAGAGATTCGTAGCAGGAGCCAGAACCGTCTCTACAGGATGTTTCCGTCGACCGACGGTCGTGGATTATTCAAATCCAGGTTCGCGGTAATTTTACTGCTGCCAGCGGACTTATCTTGGTTGTAAACAGAGGCTTGGCGAGGGGATGCTATGCACGGCGTGTTGGTGGTGGAATACAATTACAGAATGTTCTGAATTACAGCGGCATGCCTAAATGTAAGAACTTGGAACTTTTTGAATATCATCATAACTACCGTGTATGAATGTCGATATGGCAAAGGTGAACATTGTAATAATACCTTCTTACTAATGGCGGCCACAGAAGGTGAATACCATCTGAGTCCTTCTTCCTCTACCACCATTCTAAGCGCCAATTGGGAGAGACTATTTTGTTTAAATTACGCGCCGTGCATTTGGAATTGTTACACTTTTTAAAGCACTGATGAAAGCTACTGCTGAAACGCGTCTACTATTGAATTAAAGTGTATTTCAGCAATCCCGCGCGAGTGCCTAGGCTTGCTTATTGTGTGCAAGTGTCGGAGCTGATGTTTAAAAGTGAGTGCCACCCTCACGATTCAAAAGGCACCCACCTTAAGAGTTCGGCAAATCCTGTTTTTATAGGTGGATTGGAGCAGAGATTCGTAGCAGGAGCCAGAACCGTCTCTACAGGATGTTTCCGTCGACCGACGGTCGTGCATTATTTAAATCCAGGTTCACGGTAATTTTACTGCTGCTAGCGGACTTATCTTGGTTGTAAACAGAGGCTTGGCGAGGGGATGCTAAGCACGGCGTGTTGGTGGTGGAATGAAATTACAGCATGTTCTGAATTACAGCGGCATGCCTAAATGTAAGAACTTGGAACTTTTTGAAAATCATCATAACTACCGTGTATGAATGTCGATATGGCAAAGGTGAACATTGTAATAATACCTTCTGTTGGACTTGGCCCTTTTTGGCCGGTTCACCCCTAAACTTTTTGCCTTGTATATCAGTAGTTTTAAGTCTCTGGGCACTTTAGCACTGTGGGCCAGTGTAAAGTGCGGGCGCGCTGAGTGCGTGTGGTGAGATTGTCCTGCCCTCCCATAGGAATGCATGGGGGATATGTGTGTCCATGGTAATTCCTGGTGTGAGAGGAGTGCAGGGGCGAGTTTAGTATGTGCGAACTCATGAGAATAAATGCTGCGCAATGGTGTGCGCAGATTTATTATAACTGGTGTAGAAATGCCACTTCTAGAAGTTGGCATTTATGTGTGCTCTGTGTCTGCCTGCCTGATGTGAATTGCATGTCTGGCTTGTGAGTGACAGGGGCTGAGAGGTGTGTGTGGCTCCAGGAGGGGCAGGATGAGTCAGCGCAGGGCTGAATAGGAGATCTGCATCTAGATGGGAGGGAGGAGTTGCATCTGGGACCTGAATAGGGCTGTGCCTTCCCTCCACAATGCTGGCTCCACCCCTGTGGTGCGTCTGATGTCCCTAGCCTGTCCTGTGAAAGGAGAGAGGAGCTGAGCAAAACAAAGTGCTCCAAAGCTCCCCCAAACCAGTTGCATCTGGTTTTCCCTAAACCCTACACCTTTAGACAAAGGAAAAGGGTGTATAAAAGAAGGGGCTGTGACCCCATGTAAATGTTCAGTGTTTGGTGCTGTTCCTGCGGGGCGTGCTGCTGCTGGGGCCCAGGGGGGGCTGCCATGAGGGCTTGCCTCCCTGGGCCCTGCATTGCCCCTGGATACCTGAAAGGACTTTCTTTGGGACCCCTTTTGCCTTGCTTGTGATCCTCCAGGACCTTGGAGGAGCTTGGGCTGCATCTAGCGCCTGGGGAGCGCTACATTGGATTTTCATCCCAGGAGGAGCGCGTGGGCTTCGCAGCGCTCAGCTGCCGCCTTTGCTGCTAGAGGGAATCCCCAGCGTAGGGAT
The DNA here is from genome assembly GCA_963921515.1 of Calotriton arnoldi. Lineage (NCBI taxonomy): Eukaryota > Metazoa > Chordata > Amphibia > Caudata > Salamandridae > Calotriton > Calotriton arnoldi. The sequence goes on along the minus strand of CAWUFW010003189.1, from coordinate 727,232 downwards.
TCCCCCGCCTTGTGCCTGTTGCGGGTGCCCACCCCGCTTATTTCTATATTTCAAGTTTGCGGGTGCCCACCCCGCGTTTCACCGCCGCAGCCACTGGGCTGCCGAGGAAATCTATTCCCGGCCGCTGCAGCGCGACCAGGAAGTCAGGCACGTCTGCCTGGGACATGGGCGGGGCCTACCGCCGGACCGGAAGAGGCCAACCGGACGTGACAGCGCGGGGCTCCCATGCTTGAGGGAGAGCCCCGCGGTAGCGGCAAAAGTGAAGAGAAGTCCCGGGTCCCAGGAGGGGGCCCGGGTGAGAGAGATGCAGTTGGGAGCCTTGCTGGCTCGATACTGAAGTCCCGGTCCCGAGATGGGGGACCGGGTGAAGTGTGGCGCCTGGTGACGCGGGGCTCTCATGAATGGAGAGAGCCCCGCAGGTGCTGCAGCCTGTTTCCCGCGGAGGGCGCGAGGCACATTGCCGGTGCCTGCCTTCGCCGCGTCCAAGCGAGAGGAGTCCCCCCGCATAGCCCGGTGAGTAAGGGCTGAGGGGGAACCTGGCCGCATTTGCGCTCCCGCACCACGAAGGAGCATAGCTGGCTCTTCGGTGCCAGTGCGAGGCACAGATCCCGAGCGGCCCCGTTTTGGCAGCGGGCCGCTCCCACGAAGGGGGCATTTTTCTTTTTATGGCACCCGGAGGAGCCCGGTGATCAGGGCTCCCCAGGCACAGTTGGTGCCCAGTGCTATTCCCAGCGGCCCTGCGAGAGCGCAGGCAGCTACGACGTGTGGGGGCAAAGTATGTTCTTTCTAGAGCCCCAGAGGGGGGCCCATGAGGCACAATGGTGCCAGTGCTAAGGTTGCTGCCCAGCTGCCCTGCGAGCGCGCAGGCAGCTGCAACGGTTGGGCCCCATTGAGTTTAGAGTCCTAGTGGGGGACTCAGGGGACAGGAGTGCCCCATACCTACAGTTTTTACAGCTGCACGGCCATTAGCGTCAGCTGCACCGTTTAGGTCTTTCTTTTAGGGGACATATTGTGAACTCAGCAGTGAGATGCACTCCTTTGCCCCATAGCTGCCCAGCAAGTAGTGGGCAGCTGCTACGTTTAGGCTTGCGCAGTTGCGCACCCTTGACTTTCGCTGCTGTGGCAGCGCGCCCTGACATTTTGGACACAGGGCATTTGAGCCCCTTTAGAGATGGCCAGTTGGCCAGGGGGGACTATGAGGTTAATAGGGCGCCAGGCCCTAATATGATTTATGCCTCTAATGTGTTTATGCTTATGAGGTTGGCGCAGAATGTATTTCGCGCCTAATGTGATACTGTGCATAATGTGGTTTATGTTACAGGATGATGCTGAGTACAGTGGTTACCGGTGATTACTGGTTGTACGTTTATGGTATGTGCTACATTTACTAAGTTCACTTTGTGCTGGTCCTGACAGTGGTCCAGTTGGCCCTGTCAGGTGTAAATAATCCCTTGTAAATATGACCTAGTGCCAGGTGGCACCATGTATATTATGTGAGTACTATTCTAATGTGTTATGAGAATACAAAGGCTATTTTTGATATAACCTTGTGTGGAGTTCCTTCTTGTGGTGTGCCTGGTATGTTGCTGTGTGCGTGCGCAAACGCTTTACACATTGCCTCCGGGATAAGCCTGACTGCTCGTGCCAAGCTACCAAGGGGGTGAGCAGGGGTTATCTTTGGCGTGTAACTCCCTTGCCCTGACTAGAGTGGGGGTCTCTGCCTGGCTTTGGCGCAAGCCTTAGCCAACCAGAGATCCCATTTCTAACATTGGTTGTCAGCGGTGGGGATTTGGACTTGCGTTTGCGCAGTACCACAGCGACAACTGGCTGCATTACTAAACTCTGCATTTTAGATAGTCACATGGAAAGGGATTATTGTTTCTTAGGTGGTTTTAAGTGTCATTTCTTTTTGAAATGTGTTTCTTGTGCACTATGAGTTGGGTGTCCTGCCAAGGACAGAAACCAGAGAATCTGGAGGAGAGACTGCCCTTGAACCATTGCGCTGGTTCTTGGGTTGGCCTACAGTGGGGACTTAATTGGTATGGTCACTAGCTCGGGAGGGTAGATTATCCCCTAAGTGCAGTGTGAGTTTTCTGGATTCCCCAGTGAGGGTGGGATCCAGTGGTGGCAACAGAAGTGTGTCCAGTGCATGAATTCCCCGTCCCGTTCCCAGAGTATGGTACCTGGTGCTCAGTAAGAGGGGTGCAGGTTGAGATTCAGGGGCAGTAGATACTGTCTCACCGGTCTGGGGGGTGTGTGTGGATGAATGGTGTGTTGCACTGGACGAGTGAGTGTGAGTTCTCTGAAATAAGGAACTTGCATTGGGGAGTAACCTTGAGGGATGGTGCAGGTGTCTCCCAACCCGTGTGGCGGAGACGGTTCAGAGGAACCCAACTAGGAACCGTTATAGTGAGGAGGTTGCAAGGCCTCACATCATGTCCTGCGAGGAAGGTGTGAGACTGGGCCGTATTCCGAGCCTCAATCTCAAGTCTCCGGTACTGGATGGTTCTTAGAAGGAACACCAGGAAAGGAACCTAGTCTGTCCTGTTGGACTGTTCTGTATGGGGGACCTCCCCGTGGTAGGTGAGCTGGAAGTGATTCCAATAAGAGTGGCTCAGGTGTCTTCCGTGGTGGAGGAGGTTCAGTGTAGCCCAGCTAGGTCCCGGTGTAGGGGCTCACATCTTGTCTCAAGAAGAGAAAGAGTGAGTGGTTCTGTCCCAAGGTGCCCGAAACCCAGTCTCAGGACCTGGATTGTTTCTTAAAGGGAACATCAGGTTGGGGGCCTAGGCTGTACTTGTAGGCCATTTGAGGAGGATCTCCCAGTGTCTAGAGGACGTGGAGCATCTGTAATCAGAGCTCAAGCAGTCCTAGTGTCTGGCAGTACCACTCCCCTTGGGAGGGTGCAGAAGTCCAGAGTGAGGGGTGAGAGGGGGAAAAAGTACCCAGTGGAAGAGCCAGTGGGTTAGGGGCCAGCCAGCAGGGCTGAGTCGCCAATGAGTGACCATGGCGATGCCACTTCTGCCCTGGGTTTGCGCCGGGCAGACTGTCACACGACCCATTAGTTATGTGTCACCCTCGTGAAGTCCTGGTTCGCCGGGCATCTGACCAAAGGGTACGTCCCTGGGTTGGGGAGCCAGTAGCCGGTGTTTCCGGATCTGGACGGCAGGGCGACTGTAATCAGTGTCCTGGCCGGTTTTGAATTCTAGGGGGTACCACTCCAGTTGGGAGGGTATCGGACTCTGGAAGGGGGTGCAGAGGGAGGGAGTCCTCGCCTCTGACCCCGGTGCAGCCGGTGAATTTATTTCCCAGGTGGTAGACCAGTGATGGAGAGAGGTCCTGAACTGGTGGGAGAGTTGTGTTCTGGTAGGTGCTTCTCCTGGGAGAGCGCGAAACGTCAGAAATAGAGGTAGGGGAGGAGATGCTTCGCCCGTGACCTCTGGTCAGCCTGAGGGTGCGGACCCTAGGTTGAAGGATCAGTGGTAGTTTGGAACTACACTGAGAGGGAAAGTGGAGAATGGCTATTGTATGCCAGGGGTTACTGCCCCCACTCTGGATTGGCAAGGACCAGTGGCATCTGGGTGGCCTAGGGCCTGGTCCTGGCCGTGGACAACTAAGGAGTACCGGTGGGGTAGCCTAGTTGGTCCTGAGTTTTTCTCTTAGATGGATTCCATGGGTTCCAAGTGGCATAGAACCAGAGGGTGTCCCTGCAGTGCGGGCCCGCGTCCGTGTTCTATCGCCCCAAGCAGGGAAGCCCATCACGGTGGTGATTGGTCTGCCCTGCGTTTTGGCTGGAAGGGGTTGTGTTGGACTTGGCCCTTTTTGGCCGGTTCACCCCTAAACTTTTTGCCTTCTATGTCAGTAGTTTTAAGTCTCTGGGCACTTTAGCACTGTGGGCCAGTGTAAAGTGCGGGCGCGCTGAGTGCGTGTGGTGAGATTGTCCTGCCCTCCCATAGGAATGCATGGGGGATATGTGTGTCCATGGTAATTCCTGGTGTGAGAGGAGTGCAGGGGCGAGTTTAGTATGTGCGAACTCGTGAGAATAAATGCTGCGCAATGGTGTGCGCAGATTTATTATAACTGGTGTAGAAATGCCACTTCTAGAAGTTGGCATTTATGTGTGCTCTGTGTCTGCCTGCCTGATGTGAATTGCATGTCTGGCTTGTGAGTGACAGGGGCTGAGAGGTGTGTGTGGCTCCAGGAGGGGCAGGATGAGTCAGCGCAGGGCTGAATAGGAGATCTGCATCTAGATGGGAGGGAGGAGTTGCATCTGGGACCTGAATAGGGCTGTGCCTTCCCTCCACAATGCTGGCTCCACCCCCTGTGGTGCGTCTGATGTCCCTAGCCTGTCCTGTGAAAGGAGAGAGGAGCTGAGCAAAACAAAGTGCTCCAAAGCTCCCCCAAACCAGTTGCATCTGGTTTTCCCTAAACCCTACACCTTTAGACAAAGGAAAAGGGTGTATAAAAGAAGGGGCTGTGACCCCATGTAAATGTTCAGTGTTTGGTGCTGTTCCTGCGGGCGTGCTGCTGCTGGGGCCCAGGGGGGCTGCCATGAGGGCTTGCCTCCCTGGGCCCTGCATTGCCCCTGGATACCTGAAAGGACTTTCTTTGGGACCCCTTTTGCCTTGCTTGTGATCCTCCAGGACCTTGGAGGAGCTTGGGCTGCATCTAGCGCCTGGGGAGCGCTACATTGGATTTTCATCCCAGGAGGAGCGCGTGGGCTCCGCAGCGCTCAGCTGCCGCCTTTGCTGCTAGAGGGAATCCCCAGCGTAGGGATTCCCCCGCCTTGTGCCTGTTGCGGGTGCCCACCCCGCTTATTTCTATATTTCAAGTTTGCGGGTGCCCACCCCGCGTTTCACCGCCGCAGCCACTGGGCTGCCGAGGAAATCTATTCCCGGCCGCTGCAGCGCGACCAGGAAGTCAGGCACGTCTGCCTGGGATATGGGCGGGGCCTACCGCCGGACCGGAAGAGGCCAACCGGACGTGACAGCGCGGGGCTCCCATGCTTGAGGGAGAGCCCCGCGGTAGCGGCAAAAGTGAAGAGAAGTCCCGGGTCCCAGGAGGGGGCCCGGGTGAAGAGAGATGCAGTTGGGAGCCTTGCTGGCTCGATACTGAAGTCCCGGTCCCGAGATGGGGGACCGGGTGAAGTGTGGCGCCTGGTGACGCGGGGCTCTCATGAATGGAGAGAGCCCCGCAGGTGCTGCAGCCTGTTTCCCGCGGAGGGGAGGGCGCGAGGCACATTGCCGGTGCCTGCCTTCGCCGCGTCCAAACGAGAGGAGCCCCCCCCGCATAGCCCGGTGAGTAAGGGCTGAGGGGGGAACCTGGCCGCATTTGCGCTCCCGCACCACGAAGGAGCATAGCTGGCTCTTCGGTGCCAGTGTGAGGCACAGATCCCGAGCGGCCCCGTTTTGGCAGCGGGCCGCTCCCACGAAGGGGGCATTTTTCTTTTATGGCACCCGGAGGAGCCCGGTGATCAGGGCTCCCCAGGCACAGTTGGTGCCCAGTGCTATTCCCAGCGGCCCTGCGAGAGCGCAGGCAGCTACGACGTGTGGGGGCAAAGTATGTTCTTTCTAGAGCCCCAGAGGGGGGCCCATGAGGCACAATGGTGCCAGTGCTAAGGTTGCTGCCCAGCTGCCCTGCGAGCGCGAAGGCAGCTGCAACGGTTGGGCCCCATTGAGTTTAGAGTCCTAGTGGGGGACTCAGGGGACAGGAGTGCCCCATACCTACAGTTTTTACAGCTGCACGGCCATTAGCGTCAGCTGCACCGTTTAGGTCTTTCTTTTAGGGGACATATTGTGAACTCAGGAGTGAGATGCACTCCTTTGCCCCATAGCTGCCCAGCAAGTAGTGGGCAGCTGCTACGTTTAGGCTTGCGCAGTTGCGCACCCTTGACTTTCGCTGCTGTGGCAGCGCGCCCTGACAAATTGGACACAGGGCATTTGAGCCCCTTTAGAGATGGCCAGTTGGCCAGGGGGGACTATGAGGTTAATAGGGCGCCAGGCCCTAATATGATTTATGCCTCTAATGTGTTTATGCTTATGAGGTTGGCGCGGAATGTATTTCGCGCCTAATGTGATACTGTGCATAATGTGGTTTATGTTACAGGATGATGCTGAGTACAGTGGTTACCGGTGATTACTGGTTGTACGTTTATGATATGTGCTACATTTACTAAGTTCACTTTGTGCTGGTCCTGACAGTGGTCCAGTTGGCCCTGTCAGGTGTAAATAATCCCTTGTAAATATGACCTAGTGCCAGGTGGCACCATGTATATTATGTGAGTACTATTCTAATGTGTTATGAGAATACAAAGGCTATTTTTGATATAACCTTGTGTGGAGTTCCTTCTTGTGGTGTGCCTGGTATGTTGCTGTGTGCGTGCGCAAACGCTTTACACATTGCCTCCGGGATAAGCCTGACTGCTCGTGCCAAGCTACCAAGGGGGTGAGCAGGGGTTATCTTTGGCGTGTAACTCCCTTGCCCTGACTAGAGTGGGGGTCTCTGCCTGGCTTTGGCGCAAGCCTTAGCCAACCAGAGATCCCATTTCTAACATTGGTTGTCAGCGGTGGGGATTTGGACTTGCGTTTGCGCAGTACCACAGCGACAACTGGCTGCATTACTAAACTCTGCATTTTAGATAGTCACATGGAAAGGGATTATTGTTTCTTAGGTGGTTTTAAGTGTCATTTCTTTTTGAAATGTGTTTCTTGTGCACTATGAGTTGGGTGTCCTGCCAAGGACAGAAACCAGAGAATCTGGAGGAGAGACTGCCCTTGAACCATTGCGCTGGATCTTGGGTTGGCCTACAGTGGGGACTTAATTGGTATGGTCACTAGCTCGGGAGGGTAGATTATCCCCTAAGTGCAGTGTGAGTTTTCTGGATTCCCCAGTGAGGGTGGGATCCAGTGGTGGCAGCAGAAGTGTGTCCAGTGCATGAATTCCCCGTCCCGTTCCCAGAGTATGGTACCTGGTGCTCAGTAAGAGGGGTGCAGGTTGAGATTCAGGGGCAGTAGATACTGTCTCACCGGTCTGGGGGGGTGTGTGGATGAATGGTGTGTTGCACTGGACGAGTGAGTGTGAGTTCTCTGAAATAAGGAACTTGCATTGGGGAGTAACCTTGAGGGATGGTGCAGGTGTCTCCCAACCCGTGTGGCGGAGACGGTTCAGAGGAACCCAACTAGGAACCGTTATAGTGAGGAGGTTGCAAGGCCTCACATCATGTCCTGCGAGGAAGGTGTGAGACTGGGCCGTATTCCGAGCCTCAATCTCAAGTCTCCGGTACTGGATGGTTCTTAGAAGGAACACCAGGAAAGGAACCTAGTCTGTCCTGTTGGACTGTTCTGTATGGGGGACCTCCCCGTGGTAGGTGAGCTGGAAGTGATTCCAATAAGAGTGGCTCAGGTGTCTTCCGTGGTGGAGGAGGTTCAGTGTAGCCCAGCTAGGTCCCGGTGTAGGGGCTCACATCTTGTCTCAAGAAGAGAAAGAGTGAGTGGTTCTGTCCCAAGGTGCCCGAAACCCAGTCTCAGGACCTGGATTGTTTCTTAAAGGGAACATCAGGTTGGGGGCCTAGGCTGTACTTGTAGGCCATTTGAGGAGGATCTCCCAGTGTCTAGAGGACGTGGAGCATCTGTAATCAGAGCTCAAGCAGTCCTAGTGTCTGGCAGTACCACTCCCTTGGGAGGGTGCAGAAGTCCAGAGTGAGGGGTGAGAGGGGAAAAAGTACCCAGTGGAAGAGCCAGTGGGTCAGGGGCCAGCCAGCAGGGCTGAGTCGCCAATGAGTGACCATGGCGATGCCACTTCTGCCCTGGGTTTGCGCCGGGCAGACTGTCACACGACCCATTAGTTATGTGTCACCCTCGTGAAGTCCTGGTTCGCCGGGCATCTGACCAAAGGGTACGTCCCTGGGTTGGGGAGCCAGTAGCCGGTGTTTCCGGATCTGGACGGCAGGGCGACTGTAATCAGTGTCCTGGCCGGTTTTGCCTTCTAGGGGGTACCACTCCAGTTGGGAGGGTATCGGACTCTGGAAGGGGGTGCAGAGGGAGGGAGTCCTCACCTCTGACCCCGGTGCAGCCGGTGAATTTATTTCCCAGGTGGTAGACCAGTGATGGAGAGAGGTCCTGAACTGGTGGGAGAGTTGTGTTCTGGTAGGTGCTTCTCCTGGGAGAGCGCGAAACGTCAGAAATAGAGGTAGGGGGAGGAGATGCTTCGCCCGTGACCTCTGGTCAGCCTGAGGGTGCGGACCCTAGGTTGAAGGATCAGTGGTAGTTTGGAACTACACTGAGAGGGAAAGTGGAGAATGGCTATTGTATGCCAGGGGTTACTGCCCCCACTCTGGATTGGCAAGGACCAGTGGCATCTGGGTGGCCTAGGGCCTGGTCCTGGCCGTGGACAACTAAGGAGTACCGGTGGGGTAGCCTAGTTGGTCCTGAGTTTTTCTCTTAGATGGATTCCATGGGTTCCAAGTGGCATAGAACCAGAGGGTGTCCCTGCAGTGCGGGCCCGCGTCCGTGTTCTATCGCCCCAAGCAGGGAAGCCCATCACGGTGGTGATTGGTCTGCCCTGCGTTTTGGCTGGAAGGGGGTTGTGTTGGACTTGGCCCTTTTTGGCCGGTTCACCCCTAAACTTTTTGCCTTGTATGTCAGTAGTTTTAAGTCTCTGGGCACTTTAGCACTGTGGGCCAGTGTAAAGTGCGGGCGCGCTGAGTGCGTGTGGTGAGATTGTCCTGCCCTCCCATAGGAATGCATGGGGGATATGTGTGTCCATGGTAATTCCTGGTGTGAGAGGAGTGCAGGGGCGAGTTTAGTATGTGCGAACTCGTGAGAATAAATGCTGCGCAATGGTGTGCGCAGATTTATTATAACTGGTGTAGAAATGCCACTTCTAGAAGTTGGCATTTATGTGTGCTCTGTGTCTGCCTGCCTGATGTGAATTGCATGTCTGGCTTGTGAGTGACAGGGGCTGAGAGGTGTGTGTGGCTCCAGGAGGGGCAGGATGAGTCAGCGCAGGGCTGAATAGGAGATCTGCATCTAGATGGGAGGGAGGAGTTGCATCTGGGACCTGAATAGGGCTGTGCCTTCCCTCCACAATGCTGGCTCCACCCCCTGTGGTGCGTCTGATGTCCCTAGCCTGTCCTGTGAAAGGAGAGACAAGCTGAGCAAAACAAAGTGCTCCAAAGCTCCCCCCCAAACCAGTTGCATCTGGTTTTCCCTAAACCCTACACCTTTAGACAAAGGAAAAGGGTGTATAAAAGAAGGGGCTGTGACCCCATGTAAATGTTCAGTGTTTGGTGCTGTTCCTGCGGGCGTGCTGCTGCTGGGGCCCAGGGGGCTGCCATGAGGGCTTGCCTCCCTGGGCCCTGCATTGCCCCTGGATACCTGAAAGGACTTTCTTTGGGACCCCTTTTGCCTTGCTTGTGATCCTCCAGGACCTTGGAGGAGCTTGGGCTGCATCTAGCGCCTGGGGAGCGCTACATTGGATTTTCATCCCAGGAGGAGCGCGTGGGCTCCGCAGCGCTCAGCTGCCGCCTTTGCTGCTAGAGGAATCCCCAGCGTAGGGATTCCCCCGCCTTGTGCCTGTTGCGGGTGCCCACCCCGCTTATTTCTATATTTCAAGTTTGCGGGTGCCCACCCCGCGTTTCACTGCCGCAGCCACTGGGCTGCCGAGGAAATCTATTCCCGGCCGCTGCAGCTCGACCAGGAAGTCAGGCACGTCTGCCTGGGACATGGGCGGGGCCTACCGCCGGACCGGAAGAGGCCAACCGGACGTGACAGCGCGGGGCTCCCATGCTTGAGGGAGAGCCCCGCGGTAGCGGCAAAAGTGAAGAGAAGTCCCGGGTCCCAGGAGGGGGCCCGGGTGAAGAGAGATGCAGTTGGGAGCCTTGCTGGCTCGATACTGAAGTCCCGGTCCCGAGATGGGGGACCGGGTGAAGTGTGGCGCCTGGTGACGCGGGGCTCTCATGAATGGAGAGAGCCCCGCAGGTGCTGCAGCCTGTTTCCCGCGGAGGGGGAGGCGCGAGGCACATTGCCGGTGCCTGCCTTCGCCGCGTCCAAGCGAGAGGAGCCCCCCGCATAGCCCGGTGAGTAAGGGCTGAGGGGGGAACCTGGCCGCATTTGCGCTCCCGCACCACGAAGGAGCATAGCTGGCTCTTCGGTGCCAGTGCGAGGCACAGATCCCGAGCGGCCCCGTTTTGGCAGCGGGCCGCTCCCACGAAGGGGCATTTTTCTTTTTATGGCACCCGGAGGAGCCCGGTGATCAGGGCTCCCCAGGCACAGTTGGTGCCCAGTGCTATTCCCAGCGGCCCTGCGAGAGCGCAGGCAGCTACGACGTGTGGGGGCAAAGTATGTTCTTTCTAGAGCCCCAGAGGGGGCCCATGAGGCACAATGGTGCCAGTGCTAAGGTTGCTGCCCAGCTGCCCTGCGAGCGCGCAGGCAGCTGCAACGGTTGGGCCCCATTGAGTTTAGAGTCCTAGTGGGGGACTCAGGGGACAGGAGTGCCCCATACCTACAGTTTTTACAGCTGCACGGCCATTAGCGTCAGCTGCACCGTTTAGGTCTTTCTTTTAGGGGACATATTGTGAACTCAGGAGTGAGATGCACTCCTTTGCCCCATAGCTGCCCAGCAAGTAGTGGCCAGCTGCTACGTTTAGGCTTGCGCAGTTGCGCACCCTTGACTTTCGCTGCTGTGGCAGCGCGCCTGACATTTTGGACACAGGGCATTTGAGCCCCTTTAGAGATGGCCAGTTGGCCAGGGGGACTATGAGGTTAATAGGGCGCCAGGCCCTAATATGATTTATGCCTCTAATGTGTTTATGCTTATGAGGTTGGCGCAGAATGTATTTCGCGCCTAATGTGATACTGTGCATAATGTGGTTTATGTTACAGGATGATGCTGCGTACAGTGGTTACCGGTGATTACCGGTGATTACTGGTTGTACGTTTATGATATGTGCTACATTTACTAAGTTCACTTTGTGCTGGTCCTGACAGTGGTCCAGTTGGCCCTGTCAGGTGTAAATAATCCCTTGTAAATATGACCTAGTGCCAGGTGGCACCATGTATATTATGTGAGTACTATTCTAATGTGTTATGAGAATACAAAGGCTATTTTTGATATAACCTTGTGTGGAGTTCCTTCTTGTGGTGTGCCTGGTATGTTGCTGTGTGCGTGCGCAAACGCTTTACACATTGCCTCCGGGATAAGCCTGACTGCTCGTGCCAAGCTACCAAGGGGGTGAGCAGGGGTTATCTTTGGCGTGTAACTCCCTTGCCCTGACTAGAGTGGGGGTCTCTGCCTGGCTTTGGCGCAAGCCTTAGCCAACCAGAGATCCCATTTCTAACACCTTCTTACTAATGGCGGCCACAGAAGGTGAATACCATCTGAGTCCTTCTTCCTCTACCACCATTCTAAGCGCCAATTGGGAGAGACTATTTTGTTTAAATTACGCGCCGTGCATTTGGAATTGTTACACTTTTTAAAGCACTGATGAAAGCTACTGCTGAAACGCATCTGCTATTGAATTAAAGTGTATTTCAGCAATCCCCGCGAGTGCCTAGGCTTGCTTATTGTGTGCAAGTGTCGGAGCTGATGTTTAAAAGTGAGTGCCACCCTCACGATTCAAAAGGCACCCGCCATAAGAGTTCAGCAAATCCTGTTTTTATAGGTGGATTGGAGCAGAGATTCGTAGCAGGAGCCAGAACCGTCTCTACAGGATGTTTCCGTCGACCGACGGTCGTGGATTATTCAAATCCAGGTTCGCGGTAATTTTACTGCTGCTAGCGGACTTATCTTGGTTGTAAACAGAGGCTTGGCGAGGGGATGCTAAGCACGGCGTGTTGGTGGTGGAATGAAATTACAGCATGTTCTGAATTACAGCGGCATGCCTAAATGTAAGAACTTGGAACTTTTTGAAAATCATCATAACTACCGTGTATGAATGTCGATATGGCAAAGGTGAACATTGTAATAATACCTTCTTACTAATGGCGGCCACAGAAGGTGAATACCATCTGAGTCCTTCTTCCTCTACCACCATTCTAAGCGGCAATTGGGAGAGACTATTTTGTTTAAATTACGCGCCGTGCATTTGGAATTGTTACACTTTTTAAAGCACTGATGAAAGCTACTGCTGAAACGCATCTGCTATTGAATTAAAGTGTATTTCAGCAATCCCCGAGAGTGCCTAGGCTTGCTTATTGTGTGCAAGTATCGGAGCTGATGTTTAAAAGAGAGTGCCACCCTCACGATTCAAAAGGCACCCGCCTTAAGAGTTCGGGTAATCCTGTTTTTATAGATGGATTGGAGCAGAGATTCGTAGCAGGAGCTAGAACCGTCTCTACAGGAGGTTTCCGTCGACCGACGGTCGTGGATTATTCAAATCCAGGTTCGCGGTAATTTTACTGCTGCCAGCGGATTTATCTTGGTTGTAAACAGAGGCTTGGCGAGGGGATGCTATGCACGGCGTGTTGGTGGTGGAATGAAATTACAGAATGTTCTGAATTACAGCGGCATGCCTAAATGTAAGAACTTGGAACTTTTTGAATATCATCATAACTACCGTGTATGAATGTCAATATGGCAAAGGTGAACATTGTAATAATACCTTCTTACTAATGGCGGCCACAGAAGGTGAATACCATCTGAGTCCTTCTTCCTCTACCACCATTCTAAGCGCCAATTGGGAGAGACTATTTTGTTTAAATTACGCGCAGTGCATTTGGAATTGTTACACTTTTTAAAGCACTGATGAAAGCTACTGCTGAAACGCGTCTGCTATTGAATTAAAGTGTATTTCAGCAATCCCCGTAAGTGCCTAGGCTTGCTTACTGTGTGCAAGTGTCGGAGCTGATGTTTAAAAGTGAGTGCCACCCTTACGATTCAAAAGGCACCCGCCTTAAGAGTTTGGCAAATCCTGTTTTTATAGGTGGATTGGAGCAGAGATTCGTAGCAGGAGCCAGAACCGTCTCTACAGGATGTTTCCGTCGACCGACGGTCGTGGAGTATTCAAATCCAGGTTCGCAGTAATTTTACTGCTGCCAGCGGACTTATCTTGGTTGTAAACAGAGGCTTGGCGAGGGGATGCTATGCACGGCGTGTTGGTGGTGGAATGCAATTACAGAATGTTCTGAATTACAGCGGCATGCCTAAATGTAAGAACTTGGAACTTTTTGAATATCATCATAACTACCGTGTATGAATGTCGATATGGCAAAGGTGAACATTGTAATAATACCTTCTTACTAATGGCGGCCACAGAAGGTGAATACCATCTGAGTCCTTCTTCCTCTACCACCATTCTAAGCGCCAATTGGGAGAGACTATTTTGTTTAAATTACACGCCGTGCATTTGGAATTGTTACACTTTTTAAAGCACTGATGAAAGCTACTGCTGAAACGCGTCTGCTATTGAATTAAAGTGTATTTCAGCAATCCCCGCGAGTGCCTAGGATTGCTTATTGTGTGCAAGTGTCGGAGCTGATGTTTAAAAGTGAGTGCCACCCTCATGATTCAAAAGGCACCCGCCTTAAGAGTTCGGCAAATCCTGTTTTTATAGGTGGATTGGAGCAGAGATTCGTAGCAGGAGCCAGAGCCGTCTCTACAGGATGTTTCCGTCGACCGACGGTCGTGGATTATTCAAATCCAGGTTCGCTGTAATTTTACTACTGCCAGCGGACTTATCTTGGTTGTAAACAAAGGCTTGGCGAGGGGATGCTATGCACGGCGTGTTGGTGGTGGAATGAAATTACAGAATGTTCTGAATTACAGCGGCATGCCTAAATGTAAGAACTTGGAACTTTTTGAATATCATCATACCTACCATGTATGAATGTCGATATGGCAAAGGTGAACATTGTAATAATACCATCTTACTAATGGCGGCCACAGAAGGTGAATACCATCTGAGTCCTTCTTCCTCTACCACCATTCTAAGCGCCAATTGGGAGAGACTATTTTGTTTAAATTACGCGCCGTGCATTTGGAATTGTTACACTTTTTAAAGCTCTGATGAAAGCTATTGCTGAAAAGCGTCTGCTATTGAATTAAAGTGTATTTCAGCAATCCCCGCGAGTGCCTAGGCTAGCTTATTGTGTGCAAGTGTCGGAGCTGATGTTTAAAAGTGAGTGCCACCCTTACGATTCAAAAGGCACCCGCCTTAAGAGTTCGGGTAATCCTGTTTTTATAGATGGATTGGAGCAGAGATTCGTAGCAGGAGCCAGAACCGTCTCTACAGGAGGTTTCCGTCGACCGACGGTCGTGGATTATTCAAATCCAGGTTCGCAGTAATTTTACTGCTGCCAGCGGACTTATCTTGGTTGTAAACAGAGGCTTGGCGAGGGGATGCTATGCACGGCGTGTTGGTGGTGGAATGCAATTACAGAATGTTCTGAATTACAGCGGCATGCCTAAATGTAAGAACTTGGAACTTTTTGAATATCATCATAACTACTGTGTATGAATGTCAATATGGCAAAGGTGAACATTGTAATAATACCTTCTTACTAATGGCGGCCACAGAAGGTGAATACCATCTGAGTCCTTCTTCCTCTACCACCATTCTAAGCGCCAATTGGGAGAGACTATTTTGTTTAAATTACGCGCCGTGCATTTGGAATTGTTACACTTTTTAAAACACTGATGAAAGCTACTGCTGAAACGCGTCTGCTATTGAATTAAAGTGTATTTCAGCAATCCCCGCGAGTGCCTAGGCTTGCTTATTGTGTGCAAGTGTCGGAGCTGATGTTTAAAAGTGAGTGCCACCCTCACGATTCAAAAGGCACCCGCCTTAAGAGTTCGGCAAATCCTGTTTTTATAGGTGGATTGGAGCAGAGATTCGTAGCAGGAGCCAGAACCGTCTCTACAGGATGTTTCCGTCGACCGACGGTCGTGGATTATTCAAATTCAGGTTCGCGGTAATTTTACTGCTGCCAGCGGACTTATCTTGGTTGTAAACAGAGGCTTGGCGAGGGGATGCTATGCACGGCGTGTTGGTGGTGGAATGAAATTACAGAATGTTCTGAAATACAGCGGCATGCCTAAATGTAAGAACTTGGAACTTTTTGAATATCATCATAACTACCGTGTATGAATGTCGATATGGCAAAGGTGAACATTGTAATAATACCTTCTTACTAATGGCGTCCACAGAAGGTGAATACCATCTGAGTCCTTCTTCCTCTACCACCATTCTAAGCGCCAATTGGGAGAGACTATTTTGTTTAAATTACACGCCGTGCATTTGGAATTGTTACACTTTTTAAAGCACTGATGAAAGCTACTGCTGAAACGCATCTGCTATTGAATTAAAGTGTATTTCAGCAATCCCCGCGAGTGCCTAGGCTTGCTTATTGTGTGCAAGTGTCGGAGCTGATGTTTAAAAGTGAGTGCCACCCTCATGATTCAAAAGGCACCCGCCTTAAGAGTTCGGCAAATCCTGTTTTTATAGGTGGATTGGAGCAGAGATTCGTAGCAGGAGCCAGAGCCATCTCTACAGGATGTTTCCGTCGACCGACGGTCGTGGATTATTCAAATCCAGGTTCGCTGTAATTTTACTACTGCCAGCGGACTTATCTTGGTTGTAAACAGAGGCTTGGCGAGGGGATGCTATGCACGGCATGTTGGTGGTGGAATGAAATTACAGAATGTTCTGAATTACAGCGGCATGCCTAAATGTAAGAACTTGGAACTTTTTGAATATCATCATAACTACCATGTATGAATGTCGATATGGCAAAGGTGAACATTGTAATAATACCATCTTACTAATGGCGGCCACAGAAGGTGAATACCATCTGAGTCCTTCTTCCTCTACCACCATTCTAAGCGCCAATTGGGAGAGACTATTTTGTTTAAATTACGCGCCGTGCATTTGGAATTGTTACACTTTTTAAAGCTCTGATGAAAGCTATTGCTGAAAAGCGTCTGCTATTGAATTAAAGTGTATTTCAGCAATCCCCGCGAGTGCCTAGGCTTGCTTATTGTGTGCAAGTGTCGGAGCTGATGTTTAAAAGTGAGTGCCACCCTTACGATTCAAAAGGCACCCGCCTTAAGAGTTCGGCAAATCCTGTTTTTATAGGTGGATTGGAGCAGAGATTCGTAGCAGGAGCCAGAACCGTCTCTACAGGATGTTTCCGTTGACCGACGGTCGTGGAGTATTCAAATCCAGGTTTGCGGTAATTTTACTGCTGCCAGCGGACTTATCTTGGTTGTAAACAGAGGCTTGGCGAGGGGATGCTATGCACGGCGTGTTGGTGGTGGAATGAAATTACAGAATGTTCTGAATTACAGCGGCATGCCTAAATGTAAGAACTTGGAACTTTTTGAATATCATCATAACTACCGTGTATGAATGTCGATATGGCAAAGGTGAACATTGTAATAATACCTACTTACTAATGGCGGCCACAGAAAGTGAATACCATCTGAGTCCTTCTTCCTCTACCACCATTCTAAGCGCCAATTGGGAGAGTCTATTTTGTTTAAATTACGCGCCGTGCATTTGGAATTGTTACACTTTTTAAAGCACTGATGAAAGCTACTGCTGAAACGCGTCTGCTATTGAATTAAAGTGTATTTCAGCAATCCCCGCGAGTGCCCAGGCTTGCTTATTGTGTGCAAGTGTCGGAGCTGATGTTTAAAAGTGTGTGCCACCCTCACGATTCAAAAGGCATCCGCCATAAGAGTTCGGCAAATCCTGTTTTTATAGGTGGATTGGAGCAGAGATTCGTAGCAGGAGCCAGAACCATCTCTACAGGATGTTTCCGTCGACCGACGGTCGTGGATTATTCAAATCCAGGTTCGCGGTAATTTTACTGCTGCCAGCGGACTTATCTTGGTTGTAAACAGAGGCTTGGCGAGGGGATGCTATGCACGGCGTGTTGGTGGTGGAATGAAATTACAGAATGTTCTGAATTACAGCGGCATGCCTAAATGTAAGAACTTGGAACTTTTTGAATATCATCATAACTACCGTGTATGAATGTCGATATGGCAAAGGTGAACATTGTAATAATACCTTCTTACTAATGGCGGCCACAGAAGGTGAATACCATCTGAGTCCTTCTTCCTCTACCACCATTATAAGCGCCAATTGGGAGAGACTATTTTGTTTAAATTATGCGCCGTGCATTTGGAATTTACACTTTTTAAAGCACTGATGAAAGCTACTGCTGAAACGCGTCTGCTATTGAATTAAAGTGTATTTCAGCAATCCACGCGAGTGCCTAGGCTTGCTTATTGTGTGCAAGTGTCGGAGCTGATGTTTAAAAGTGAGTGCCACCCTCACCATTCAAAAGGCACCCGCCTTAAGAGTTCGGCAAATCCTGTTTTTATAGGTGGATTGGAGCAGAGGTTCGTAGCAGGAGCCAGAACCGTCTCTAAAGGATGTTTCCGTCGACCGACGGTCGTGGATTATTCAAATCCAGGTTCGCAGTAATTTTACTGCTGCCAGTGGACTTATCTTGGTTGTAAACAGAGGCTTGGCGAGGGGATGCTATGCACAGCGTGTTGGTGGTGGAATGAAATTACAGAATGTTCTGAATTACAGCGGCATGCCTAAATGTAAGAACTTGGAACTTTTTGAATATCATCATAACTACCGTGTATGAATGTCGATATGGAAAGGTGAATATTGTAATAATACATTCTTACTAATGGCGGCCACAGAAGGTGAATACCATCTGAGTCCTTCTTCCTCTACCACCATTCTAAGCGCCAATTGGGAGAGACTATTATGTTTAAAATACACGCCGTGCATTTGGAATTGTTACACTTTTTAAAGCACTGATGAAAGCTACTGCTGAAACGCGTCTGCTATTGAATTAAAGTGTATTTCAGCAATCCCCGCCAGTGCGTAGGCTTGCTTATTGTGTGCAAGTGTCGGAGCTGATGTTTAAAAGTGAGTGCCACCCTCACGATTCAAAAGGCACCCACCTTAAGAGTTCGGGTAATCCTGTTTTTATAGGTGGATTGGAGCAGAGATTCGTAGCAGGAGCCAGAACCGTCTCTACAGGATGTTTCTGTCGACCGACGGTCGTGGATTATTCAAATCCAGGTTCGCGGTAATTTTACTGCTGCCAGCGGACTTATCTTGGTTGTAAACAGAGGCTTGGCGAGGTGATGCTATGCACGGCGTGTTGGTGGTGGAATGAAATTACAGAATGTTCTGAATTACAGCGGCATGCCTAAATGTAAGAACTTGGAACTTTTTAATATCATCATAACTACCATGTATGAATGTCGATATGGCAAAGGTGAACATTGTAATAATACCTTCTTACTAATGGCGGCCACAGAAGGTGAATACCATCTGAGTCCTTCTTCCTCTACCACCATTCTAAGCGCCAATTGGGAGAGACTATTTTGTTTAAATTACGCGCCGTGCATTTGGAATTGTTACACTTTTTAAAGCTCTGATGAAAGCTACTGCTGAAAAGCGTCTGCTATTGAATTAAAGTGTATTTCAGCAATCCCCAGGAGTGCCTAGGCTTGCTTATTGTGTGCAAGTGTCGGAGCTGATGTTTAAAAGTGAGTGCCACCCTCACGATTCAAAAGGCACCCGCCATAAGAGTTCAGCAAATCCTGTTTTTATAGGTGGATTGGAGCAGAGATTCGTAGCAGGAGCCAGAACCGTCTCTACAGGATGTTTCCGTCGACCGACGGTCGTGGATTATTCAAATCCAGGTTCGCGGTAATTTTACTGCTGCCAGCGGACTTATCTTGGTTGTAAACAGAGGCTTGGCGAGGGGATGCTATGCACGGCGTGTTGGTGGTGGAATGCAATTACAGAATGTTCTGAATTACAGCGGCATGCCTAAATGTAAGAACTTGGAACTTTTTGAATATCATCATAACTACCGTGTATGAATGTCGATATGGCAAAGGTGAACATTGTAATAATACCTTCTTACTAATGGCGGCTACAGAAGGTGAATACCATCTGAGTCCTTCTTCCTCTACCACCATTCTAAGCGCCAATTGGGAGAGACTATTTTGTTTAAATTACGCGCCGTGCATTTGGAATTGTTACACTTTTTAAAGCACTGATGAAAGCTACTGCTGAAACGCGTCTACTATTGAATTAAAGTGTATTTCAGCAATCCCGCGCAAGTGCCTAGGCTTGCTTATTGTGTGCAAGTGTCGGAGCTGATGTTTAAAAGTGAGTGCCACCCTCACGATTCAAAAGGCACCCACCTTAAGAGTTCGGCAAATCCTGTTTTTATAGGTGGATTGGAGCAGAGATTCGTAGCAGGAGGCAGAACCGTCTCTACAGGATGTTTCCGTCGACCGACGGTCGTGGATTATTCAAATCCAGGTTCGCGGTAATTTTACTGCTGCTAGTGGACTTATCTTGGTTGTAAACAGAGGCTTGGCGAGGGGATGCTAAGCACGGCGTGTTGGTGGTGGAATGAAATTACAGCATGTTCCGAATTACAGCGGCATGCCTAAATGTAAGAACTTGGAACTTTTTGAAAATCATCATAACTACTGTGTATGAATGTCGATATGGCAAAGGTGAACATTGTAATAATACCTTCTTACTAATGGCGGCCACAGAAGGTGAATACCATCTGAGTCCTTCTTCCTCTACCACCATTCTAAGCGCCAATTGGGAGAGACTATTTTGTTTAAATTACGCGCCGTGCATTTGGAATTGTTACACTTTTTAAAGCACTGATGAAAGCTACTGCTGAAACGCATCTGCTATTGAATTAAAGTGTATTTCAGCAATCCCCGTGAGTGCCTAGGCTTGCTTATTGTGTGCAAGTGTCGGAGCTGATGTTTAAAAGTGAGTGCCACCCTCACGATTCAAAAGGCACCCGCCTTCAGAGTTCGGGTAATCCTGTTTTTATAGATGGATTGGAGCAGAGATTCGTAGCAGGAGCTAGAACCGTCTCTACAGGAGGTTTCCGTCGACCGACGGTCGTGGATTATTCAAATCCAGGTTCGCGGTAATTTTACTGCTGCCAGCGGATTTATCTTGGTTGTAAACAGAGGCTTGGCGAGGGGATGCTATGCACGGCCTGTTGGTGGTGGAATGAAATTACAGAATGTTCTGAATTACAGCGGCATGCCTAAATGTAAGAACTTGGAACTTTTTGAATATCATCATAACTACCGTGTATGAATGTCAATATGGCAAAGGTGAACATTGTAATAATACCTTCTTACTAATGGCGGCCACAGAAGGTGAATACCATCTGAGTCCTTCTTCCTCTACCACCATTCTAAGCGCCAATTGGGAGAGACTATTTTGTTTAAATTACGCGCCGTGCATTTGGAATTGTTACACTTTTTAAAGCACTGATGAAAGCTACTGCTGAAACGCGTCTGATATTGAATTAAAGTGTATTTCAGCAATCCCCGTGAGTGCCTAGGCTTGCTTACTGTGTGCAAGTGTCGGAGCTGATGTTTAAAAGTGAGTGCCACCCTTACGATTCAAAAGGCACCCGCCTTAAGAGTTCGGCAAATCCTGTTTTTATAGGTGGATTGGAGCAGAGATTCGTAGCAGGAGCTAGGACCGTCTCTACAGGAGGTTTCCGTCGACCGACGGTCGTGGATTATTCAAATCCAGGTTCGCGGTAATTTTACTGCTGCCAGCGGATTTATCTTGGTTGTAAACAGAGGCTTGGCGAGGGGATGCTATGCACGGCGTGTTGGTGGTGGAATGCAATTACAGAATGTTCTGAATTACAGCGGCATGCCTAAATGTAAGAACTTGGAACTTTTTGAATATCATCATAACTACCGTGTATGAATGTCGATATGGCAAAGGTGAACATTGTAATAATACCTTCTTACTAATGGCGGCCACAGAAGGTGAATACCATCTGAGTCCTTCTTCCTCTACCACCATTCTAAGCGCCAATTGGGAGAGACTATTTTGTTTAAATTACGCGCCGTGCATTTGGAATTGTTACACTTTTTAAAGCACTGATGAAAGCTACTTCTGAAACGCATCTGCTATTGAATTAAAGTGTATTTCAGCAATCCCCGCGAGTGCCTAGGCTTGCTTATTGTGTGCAAGTGTCGGAGCTGATGTTTAAAAGTGAGTGCCATCCTCACGATTCAAAAGGCACCCGCCTTAAGAGTTCGGGTAATCCTGTTTTTATAGATGGATTGGAGCAGAGATTCGTAGCAGGAGCCAGAACCGTCTATACAGGAGGTTTCCGTCGACCGACGGTCGTGGATTATTCAAATCCAGGTTTGCAGTAATTTTACTGCTGCCAGCGGACTTATCTTGGTTGTAAACAGAGGCTTGGCGAGGGGATGCTATGAACGGCGTGTTGGTGGTGGCATGCAATTACAGAATGTTCTGAATTACAGCGGCATGCCTAAATGTAAGAACTTGGAACTTTTTGAATATCATCATAACTACTGTGTATGAATGTCAATATGGCAAAGGTGAACATTGTAATAATACCTTCTTACTAATGGCGGCCACAGAAGGTGAATACCATCTGAGTCCTTCTTCCTCTACCACCATTCTAAGCGCCAATTGGGAGAGACTATTTTGTTTAAATTACGCGCCGTGCATTTGGAATTGTTACACTTTTTAAAACACTGATGAAAGCTACTGCTGAAAGCGCGTCTGCTATTGAATTAAAGTGTATTTCAGCAATCCCGCGAGTGCCTAGGCTTGCTTATTGTGTGCAAGTGTCGGAGCTGATGTTTAAAAGTGAGTGCCACCCTCACGATTCAAAAGGCACCCGCCTTAAGAGTTCGGCAAATCCTGTTTTTATAGGTGGATTGGAGCAGAGATTCGTAGCAGGAGCCAGAACTGTCTCTACAGGATGTTTCCGTCGACCGACGGTCGTGGATTATTCAAATTCAGGTTCGCGGTAATTTTACTGCTGCCAGCGGACTTATCTTGGTTGTAAACAGAGGCTTGGCGAGGGGATGCTATGCACAGCGTGTTGGTGGTGGAATGAAATTACAGAATGTTCTGAATTACAGCGGCATGCCTAAATGTAAGAACTTGGAACTTTTTGAATATCATCATAACTACCGTGTATGAATGTCGATATGGCAAAGGTGAACATTGTAATAATACCTTCTTACTAATGGCGGCCACAGAAGGTGAATACCATCTGAGTCCTTCTTCCTCTACCACCATTCTAAGCGCCAATTGGGAGAGACTATTTTGTTTAAATTACGCGCCGTGCATTTGGAATTGTTACACTTTTTAAAGCTCTGATGAAAGCTATTGCTGAAAAGCGTCTGCTATTGAATTAAAGTGTATTTCAGCAATCCCCACGAGTGCCTAGGCTTGCTTATTGTGTGCAAGTGTCGGAGCTGATGTTTAAAAGTGAGTGCCACCCTTACGATTCAAAAGGCACCCGCCTTAAGAGTTCGGCAAATCCTGTTTTTATAGGTGGATTGGAGCAGAGATTCGTAGCAGGAGCCAGAACCGTCTCTACAGGATGTTTCCGTCGACCGACGGTCGTGGAGTATTCAAATCCAGGTTCGCGGTAATTTTACTGCTGCCAGCTGACTTATCTTGGTTGTAAACAGAGGCTTGGCGAGGGGATGCTATGCACGGCGTGTTGGTGGTGGAATGAAATTACAGAATGTTCTGAATTACAGCGGCATGCCTAAATGTAAGAACTTGGAACTTTTTGAATATCATCATAACTACCGTGTATGAATGTCGATATGGCAGAGGTGAACATTGTAATAATACCTTCTTACTAATGGCGGCCACAGAAGGTGAATACCATCTGAGTCCTTCTTCCTCTACCACCATTCTAAGCGCCAATTGGGAGAGACTATTTTGTTTAAATTACGCGCCGTGCATTTGGAATTGTTACACTTTTTAAAGCACTGATGAAAGCTACTGCTGAAACGCGTCTGCTATTGAATTAAAGTGTATTTCAGCAATCCCCGCGAGTGCCTAGGCTTGCTTATTGTGTGCAAGTGTCGGAGCTGATGTTTAAAAGTGAGTGCCACCCTCACGGTATTCAAAAGGCACCCGCCTTAAGAGTTCGGCAAATCCTGTTTTTATAGGTGGATTGGAGCAGAGATTCGTAGCAGGACCCAGAACCGTCTCTACAGGATGTTTCCATCGACCGACGGTCGTGGATTATTCAAATCCAGGTTCGCGGTAATTTTACTGCTGCCAGCGGACTTATCTTGGTTGTAAACAGAGGCTTGACGAGGGGATGCCATGCACGGCGTGTTGGTGGTGGAATGAAATTACAGAATGTTCTGAATTACAGCGGCATGCCTAAATGTAAGAACTTGGAACTTTTTGAATATCATCATAACTACCATGTATGAATGTCGATATGGCAAAGGTGAACATTGTAATAATACCTTCTTACTAATGGCGGCCACAGAAGGTGAATACCATCTGAGTCCTTCTTCCTCTACCACCATTCTAAGCGCCAATTGGGAGAGACTATTTTGTTTAAATTACGCGCCGTGCATTTGGAATTGTTACACTTTTTAAAGCTCTGATGAAAGCTACTGCTGAAAAGCGTCTGCTATTGAATTAAAGTGTATTTCAGAAATCCCCGCGAGTGCCTAGGCTTGCTTATTGTGTGCAAGTGTCGGAGCTGATGTTTAAAAGTGAGTGCCACCCTCACGATTCAAAAGGCACCAGCCATAAGAGTTCGGCAAATCCTGTTTTTATAGGTGGATTGGAGCAGAGATTCATAGCAGGAGCCAGAACCGTCTCTACAGGATGTTTCCGTCGACCGACGGTCGTGGATTATTCAAATCCAGGTTCGCGGTAATTTTACTGCTGCCAGCGGACTTATCTTGGTTGTAAACAGAGGCTTGGCGAGGGGATGCTATGCACGGCGTGTTGGTGGTGGAATGCAATTACAGAATGTTCTGAATTACAGCGGCATGCCTAAATGTAAGAACTTGGAACTTTTTGAATATCATCATAACTACCGTGTATGAATGTCGATATGGCAAAGGTGAACATTGTAATAATACCTTCTTAATAATGGCGGCCACAGAAGGTGAATACCATCTGAGTCCTTCTTCCTCTACCACCATTCTAAGCGCCAATTGGGAGAGACTATTTTGTTTAAATTACGCGCCGTGCATTTGGAATTGTTACACTTTTTAAAGCACTGATGAAAGCTACTGCTGAAACGCTTCTGCTATTGAATTAAAGTGTATTTCAGCAATCCCCGCGAGTGCCTAGGCTTGCTTATTGTGTGCAAGTGTCGGAACTGATATTTAAAAGTGAGTGCCACCCTCACGATTCAAAAGGCACCCACCTTAAGAGTTCGGCAAATCCTGTTTTTATAGGTGGATTGGAGCAGAGATTCGTAGCAGGAGCCAGAACCGTCTCTACAGGATGTTTCCGTCAACCGACGGTCGTGGATTATTCAAATCCAGGTTCGCGCTAATTTTACTGCTGCCAGCGGACTTATCTTGGTTGTAAACAGAGGCTTGGCGAGGGGATGCTATGCACGGCGTGTTGGTGGTGGAATGAAATTACAGCATGTTCTGAATTACAGCGGCATGCCTAAATGTAAGAACTTGGAACTTTTTGAATATCATCATAACTATCGTGTATGAATGTCGATATGGCAAAGGTGAACATTGTAATAATACCTTCTTACTAATGGCGGCCACAGAAGGTGAATACCATCTGAGTCCTTCTTCCTCTACCACCATTCTAAGCGCCAATTGGGAGAGACTATTTCGTTTAAATTACGCGCCGTGCATTTGGAATTGTTATACTTTTTAAAGCACTGATGAAAGCTACTGCTGAAACGCATCTGCTATTGAATTAAGGTGTATTTCAGCAATCCCGGCGAGTGCCTAGGCTTGCTTATTGTGTGCAAGTGTCGGAGCTGATGTTTAAAAGTGAGTGCCACCCTCACGATTCAAAAGGCTCCCGCCTTAAGAGTTCGGGTAATCCTGTTTTTATAGATGGATTGGAGCAGAGATTCATAGCAGGAGCGAGAACCGTCTCTACAGGAGGTTTCCGTCGACCGACGGTCGTGGATTATTCAAATCCAGGTTCGCGGTAATTTTACTGCTGCCAGCGGACTTATCTTGGTTGTAAACAGAGGCTTGGCGCGGGGATGCTATGCACGGCGTGTTGGTGGTGGAATGAAATTACAGAATGTTCTGAATTACAGCGGCATGCCTAAATGTAAGAACTTGGAACTTTTTGAATATCATCATAACTACCGTGTATGAATGTCAATATGGCAAAGGTGAACATTGTAATAATACCTTCTTACTAATGGCGGCCACAGAAGGTGAATACCATCTGAGTCCTTCTTCCTCTACCACCATTCTAATCGCCAATTGGGAGAGACTATTTTGTTTAAATTACGCGCCGTGCATTTGGAATTGTTACACTTTTTAAAGCACTGATGAAAGCTACTGCTGAAACGCGTCTGCTATTGAATTAAAGTGTATTTCAGCAATCCCCGCGAGTGCCTAGGCTTGCTTATTGTGTGCAAGTGTCGGAGCTGATGTTTAAAAGTGAGTGCCAACCTCACGATTCAAAAAGAACCCGCCTTAAGAGTTCGGCAAATCCTGTTTTTAATAGGTGGATTGGAGCAGAGATTCGTAGCAGGAGCCAGAACCGTCTCTACAGGATGTTTCCATCGACCGACGGTCGTGGATTATTCAAATCCAGGTTCGCTGTAATTTTACTGCTGCCAGCGGACTTATCTTGGTTGTAAACAGAGGCTTAGCGAGGGGATGCTATGCACGGCGTGTTGGTGGTGGAATGAAATTACAGAATGTTCTGAATTACAGCGGCATGCCTAAATGTAAGAACTTGGAACTTTTTGAATATCATCATAACTACTGTGTATGAATGTCGATATGGCAAAGGTGAACATTGTAATAATACCTTCTTACTAATGGCGGCCACAGAAGGTGAATACCATCTGAGTCCTTCTTCCTCTACCACCATTCTAAGCGCCAATTGGGAGAGACTATTTTGATTAAATTACACGCCGTGCATTTGGAATTGTTACACTTTTTAAAGCACTGATGAAAGCTACTGCTGAAACGCGTCTGCTATTGAATTAAAGTGTATTTCAGCAATCCCCGCGAGTGCCTAGGCTTACTTATTGTGTGCAAGTGTCGGAGCTGATGTTTAAAAGTGAGTGCCACCCTCACGATTCAAAAGGCACCCTCCTTAAGAGTTCGGCAAATCCTGTTTTTATAGGTGGATTGGAGCAGAGATTCGTAGCAGGAGCCAGAACCGTCTCTACAGGATGTTTCCGTCGACCGACCGTCGTGGATTATTCAAATCCAGGTTCGCGGTAATTTTACTGCTGCCAGCGGACTTATCTTGGTTGTAAACAGAGGCTTGGCGAAGGGATGCTATGCACGGCGTGTTGGTGGTGGAATGAAATTACAGAATGTTCTGAATTACAGCGGCATGCCTAAATGTAAGAACTTGGAACTTTTTGAATATCATCATAACTACCGTGTATGAATGTCGATATGGCAAAGGTGAACATTGTAATAATACCTTCTTACTAATGGCGGCCACAGAAGGTGAATACCATCTGAGTCCTTCTTGCTCTACCACCATTCTAAGCGCCAATTGGGAGAGACTATTTTGTTTAAATTACGCGCTGTGGATTTGGAATTGTTTCACTTTTTAAAGCACTGATGAAAGCTACTGCTGAAACGAGTCTGCTATTGAATTAAAGTGTATTTCAGCAATCCCCACGAGTGCCTAGGCTTGCTTATTGTTTGCAAGTGTCGGAGCTGATGTTTAAAAGTGAGTGCCACCCTCACGATTCAAAAGGCACCCACCTTAAAAGTACGGCAAATCATGTTTTTATAGGTGGATTGGAGCAGAGATTCGTAGCAGGAGCCAGAACCGTCTCTACAGGATGTTTCCGTCGACCGACGGTCGTGGATTATTCAAATCCAGGTTCGCGGTAATTTTACTGCTGCCAGCGGACTTATCTTGGTTGTAAACAGAGGCTTGGCGAGGGGATGCTATGCACTGCGTGTTGGTGGTGGAATGAAATTACAGAATGTTCTGAATTACAGCGGCATGCCTATATGTAAGAACTTGGAACTTTTTGAATATCATCATAACTACCGTGTATGAATGTCGATATGGCAAAGGTGAACATTGTAATAATACCTTCTTACTAATGGCGGCCACAGAAGGTGAATACCATCTGAGTCCTTCTTGCTCTACCACCATTCTAAGCGCCAATTGGGAGAGACTATTTTGTTTAAATTACGCGCTGTGCATTTGGAATTGTTACACTTTTTAAAGCACTGATGAAAGCTACTGCTGAAACGCGTCTGCTATTGAATTAAAGTATATTTCAGCAATCCCCGTGAGTGCCTAGGCTTGCTTATTGTGTGCAAGTGTCGGAGCTGATGTTTAAAAGTGAGTGCCACCCTCACGATTCAAAAGGCACCCTGCCTTAAGATTTCGGCAAATCCTGTTTTATAGGTGGATTGGAGCAGAGATTCGTAGCAGGAGCCAGAACCGTCTCTACAGGATGTTTCCGTCGACCGACGGTCGTGGATTATTCAAATCCAGGTTCGCGGTAATTTTACTGCTGCCAGCGGATTTATCTTGGTTGTAAACAGAGGCTTGGCGAGGGGATGCTATGCACATCGTGTTGGTGGTGGAATGAAATTACAGAATGTTCTGAATTACAGCGGCATGCCTAAATGTAAGAACTTGGAACTTTTTGAATATCATCATAACTACTGTGTATGAATGTCGATATGGCAAAGGTGAACATTGTAATAATACCTTCTTACTAATGGCGGCCACAGAAGGTGAATACCATCTGAGTCCTTCTTCCTCTACCACCATTCTAAGCGCCAATTGGGAGAGACTATTTTGTTTAAATTACGCGCCGTGCATTTGGAATTGTTACACTTTTTAAAGCACTGATGAAAGCTACTGCTGAAACGCGTCTGCTATTGAATTAAAGTGTATTTCAGCAATGCCCGCGAGTGCCTAGGCTTGCTTATTGTGTGCAAGTGTCGGAGCAGATGTTTAAAAGTGAGTGCCACCCTCACGATTCAAAAGGCACCCGCCTTAAGAGTTCAGCAAATCCTGTTTATATAGGTGGATTGGAGCAGAGATATATACTGCCAGTCCACATGCGTATCTTACAACATCTTAGAGCAATCATTAACAATGATCACACCTATCCCGTAGCAAGACACTTTAAGGAGGCACATCAAAACAATTTAGAACATTTGAAATACTCAGTCATTGATTGCATACCCACACTGAGAAGGGGGCTATTGCGAAAAATTGTTACGCCAAAAGAAAGTAAATACATTCTAGAATTCAATACAAAGACACCTACAGGTCTGAATACCAGCGAAGATCTACACCTCTTTCTGTAATTGACCACTAATACTGTCTGTCCATGCATTTGTTGGTCTGCTAAGATCAGGCAGGTGACTAGTCTAGTACACACACCAACATATATGATACTCCGTCATGCTAAGGTTTCTTAATGTATTGTTTCCAGTTGGTCATTTTGTGTATCTTCATTACGATTTTCCTTTGCGCATTTGTGCATTGATGAAGTTTCTCTTGATGCTTATAATTTGTTCAATTCTAGTATCTGTTTTTACATATATTTATGTATGTTTTAGGTGACATCATAGGCGGTACACTGTTACAGCAGTCACCACGCACTGGGTAGGTTGATTAGCTTAAGGGACATTTCCACACATCACTCTGTTAATGTGTATGACTCCCTTTTTTAACCACTGCTATCTCAGACTGAAAGGGACTTTTAATCTACACGTAACACCACCACTACCAACACTGTGCACTGATCACGCACGTCCCTTTCTTTCTTCCCTTTGGCACTCTTCACTTTCCTCTCACTCACCAGTTGTACAGCGAAATCACACCATAGTAGTCTCCGGTTATTTCTAGCCGGTTAACATGCTGTCAAGGCGTAACCCACCCATTGAGTAACTCTAAACAGGACTTAATGTAGCCTGAGGATGTTTTCACTTATAGCCGCTACCCACAATATCACGACTAATTTTTCTGTTAGGATGCGTAATTCCACGTACTTTAGTTCATGCCCATGTTAGAATCGTTAATTTTCATATGCCACTATGGCCCGTATTTTCGTTTGGAAATTTGTTCAAACATGGGTTCATTTACTTTTGTAAATAAGTCGTGCTTTATTCTGCTTTTTATTATCCTCCTAAAGGTGTTCTTTCACGGCTACGAGTTACAATTTATTTAATCAATTTCAATAGCAAGTCTGTCTTTTATGTTTGTCCATGCCTTCTATGTCTCAGGCATGCTGCCTTGTAAAGCAAAGTAAATCAACCCACATGTGATCCATGCAGTAAAGTGTGGGAAAATGCCTTCTCATTGTAGTAGACATAGTAACAAGACTACTTCACTTACCTGTATATATTTCACCAATGTATTGTCAGCGCGCTATGTGATCAAGGCTGCATGTCTCGCAGCCGAAATGCGTAATTTGGACCTTGATGCTTCATTAAACTTCTAAAAGATATTCAAATCAGCTTCTGGAGTCTGTGCCCCGGTGTTGCGCCGCAGTGGATGTTAATACTAAGGGATTTCGGAGTGATATATATATATATATATATATATTCAATTAAAAGACTAAGTTACAGGGACGTTATAGTTAGGTTCTGAATTTGCTCACACAAAACCATAGAAATTAAACAGTTATAGCTGTACTTATAGTTAAACTTATGTTAAGAAACTATGACACAGTGCCTTAAGTTACTCAATGACACGAGTTATAGTTTCTTCAGATATGTTTAACTATAAGTATAACGATGACTGCCGAATTTCTATGGTTTGTGCGAGTAAATTCAGAACCTAACTATAACATCCCTGTAACCTTTTTTGTTTTTTCAGTGAATTTCAATGTTTTTTTAGCATGCATGTTAATATAACCAGCGCCGTGCATCTGCTGCATGCACCCAAACACAAGCTGTGCAGTCCTTTGGCCGTGTGCAGCATGGGGTTGGATGCAGTGGGCGTTTTCTTTTTTTCATATTTTTTCTGGATCCACAGATCTTTTTTCTGAATCTGAAAATTTACACAGGGGGCTGCGCTGAGGCGTGCAAGGGATCTGCCTATTTTGCGAGTAGCAAAAAAAAGATGTTTTACATTTCTGAGCCCAGGAAGCCTGCTAAGCCTTCATTTATAGCATGTTTAAGAGGTCAGGAAACCTCTCACCTGACCCCTTCATTCAATTTGCAAACAAATTTTCAGCCCTGGGGTCCGTTTCCCCAACAAACAAAATGGTGGCCACAACTTTTCTCTGAAATTGCGGCCAGCCAATCTGGAGTTCAATAGTGCGTGTGAATCCGCGGATTACCCGCGGGTGGATCCACGATTAATCCGCGTCCCCAGATATTCAAATTTGGAATGTCATGAGTGATGCAACTGACCATGTCATGAGTGATGTAATATGTGAGGTCATAAGCAGTGCGTTGCGGGGGCGTAAGTTATAGTTAGCTCAGGTAACTATAACTGCTGAACTTCACTAGTTTTGTATGAGGGAACTCTGAGTCTGACTATATCGTCCCTGTAACCTTTGGTTTTTTCAGTGAACTTCTAAGGTTTTTCAAACTCTATTTCCTAACTATAACGTCTCTGTAACCATTGGTTTCTTAATTTCTATGTTTTTTTAACTGGTAGTCGTGTTTACAGAGTGGTGGAGAAAGAGGGTGGGGAGACGACCAGCTCTCAGGAATCCTGCTATAAGGGACTTACTGAAGGTAAGAGGAGGGCTTCTTGCCCCCCAAGTTCCCTCAGCATCCAAGAGGACTTCATCCCCTGAGTATTGCGCCAGGAGGCACACTTGCAGAGTGGTGGTTAAAGGGGGGCATGGCCTGCAAAGTCCTCACACCAATTGCACTCTGTGTAACTTACTGGCAGTAACAGGAGGGGTAGTTGGCCCCCAAGGACCCTCTGGAGCCAAGGGGACTTCATCCCCAACCAGCAGTGGACCAGGGGGTGCATTTGCAGAGTGGTTGAGAAAGGGGGCGCGGCCTCTGAAGACCTCTCAGCAGTCCCACAGTGTGGAGCTTACTGGAGGTTACAGGAGAGCTTGTTGGCCCCCAAGTACCCTGAGCATCCAAGGGGACTTCATCCCCAAACCAGCAGTGTGCCAGGAGGTGTGTTTGTAGAGTGGTGGCAAAAGGGGGCATGGCTATTGAACTCCTCTAAGCAATCACACTCTGTGGGGCTTACTGAAGGTAACAGGAGTGCTTGTTGGCCCCCAAGGACCCTCAGCATCGGAGGCGACTTCCTCTCCCAACCAACAGTGAACCAGGGGGCACATGCGCAGAGTGGTGGAAAAAGGGGGCATGTCCTCCAAAGTCCTCTTAGCAATCTGGCTGTGTGGGACTTACTGGAGGTAACAGGAGGGTTTATTGGCCCCCAAGGACCCTCAGCATCCAAAGGGACTTCATCCCCCAACCAGCATTGAGCCAGGAGGCATGTTTTCAGAGTGGTGGAGAAAGGGGGCATGGCCTCAGAAGACCTCTCAGCAATCCCACTGTGTGGGACTTACTGTAGGTAACAGGAGGGCTTGTTGGCCCCAAGGACCCTCTGGACCTAAGGGGACTTCATCACCCAACTAGCAGTGTGCAAGGAGGAGAGTTTGCAGAGCGGTGAAGAAAGGGGGCGGGCCTCCAGCGACTTGCCGGTCTTTTAATTGTCTTTTTTTGGGGGAGGGGGGCCACATGCCCCCCTTTCCTGGTGCAAATTTGGCCCTGGGGACCCCATTCCCTGGGACCAGGCCTATTTTGAATAGGTTACATACAAACCACAATATCCACGGGTCTATTAATACAAAAGCACTAAGTGTCTGTGTGTATGAGCCACATGAGATCTAAAGAAACCGCAACCTATACACCTCTTGACAGGCTACAAGGAAATACCTTTAAAAAGGACGGATTCCCATCACTCACCATTGGTGACATGCTTCATCATCTGGGTCTCCTCATTGTGACACGCTAGTGTCTCTAAGGGCTACAACCCTTTCAGAAGGAAAGGGGAGCTCACGGATGTTTTAATGATGTTTAGTTTGTAGCGATATAACACGCTATAATAGATCCTACAGATGTGAGCAATTGGTTCGTGTCGGGGTGATGAGTGCAGTGCAAAGTAGTGAAAATAGTGAGTTAAAATTGAACAGTGAGAGAAAAAAACTTTAATTGGTATCTCTCAAGGCTCAAGCTTAAAAACAGTGCAATGACAGTTTTCAACAAATAACTGTCTATGAGTAGAAACCAAGGGTCAACATGTTTCAGCCACGGAGGAAATATTCATCCTCGGCCTTCTTCAGGACCACAATAATATTGCTACTGCATTAGTGAAAAACAAATATAAGAAAGAAAAGGTTGGAACAGATACAACCTAATAACCTGTGTTCAGGGATATACAAGTCCTCTGCAAGTGACGGATTACTGTTAGCATCTGCAAAAAGAGTGAAAAAACGATCCACATGTAAAGGTTGTCCACTTTCAATGGGACTCATAAGCTCAATACACCCACTAGATACATAGGGAACCATTTATTCGTCATCTATGATCTTTGGTATTTCATAATTACATGTTTTCATGCTTACCCGTATTGCACGAAGAAAAAGCCTCACCTCACCTGGCAACGGCTCAGGAAAAGGAGGCACCGCTCTGTGAGAGAACATCGGAAAGAACAGAAAATGTTCAAGGTAACCTTATTTTCTCTTTACCCTCATTTATCTACTGTTAAAAAGGAGCACCATGCACACACACGACGACTAGTTCCAGAACTTAAAAATGCTATGCTAACTCTTACAATGATATGTGTAGTTCTACAATACTGTAAACCTTGGAAGAATATAATTTACATATGTAAATCTACATCGGTGCACTTAGTGTTAGTCTGCACTGCTATGTACTTTGTTTGGAAGGAGACGCCCTTCAACTGCTCTCCTTGCTTTGTTTATTTGTATAATCATTTGCTAAATGGTCATAGTACTGTGAGCCTCCTTGTGCTTATCAAAGTCGCCAACTCCATACTAGAATATAACTATCGTTTTTTTATTTATTTATTAAAGATGGTGCTAGATGGCATGATATGACATGCTCGTTAATGGGCAACAGAAAAGGCACCAGAAAAACAAACACGCCCAAGCACTCTCTCGTGTGTTGTATTCATAGAAGACAAATCAACCTAGTCTGCTGACACAACCCTGTGTATTTGAATGCCGGGCTTCCAAACCAAAAGGAGCCCGGTCCAGAGTCATACTGCGATTATGTAAGATGAGCTGGTGAGGAATCGTTAGAACAGACTGTTCTGTTACAGGGGATTACGGAAAAAGAACCTGACAGCCGAAAAGGAATAACCCTTACCGCTACACCACTTGTACAAAGACTGTACCAGCATCCAAACACTAAAAACACACACAGCGTGCACGAAAGCATGCCGCTCACCTGTCCGTCGGTACCTCTGGCGGTTCGTCAAGCCGTATGGGAGGTACCGAACGTAGGGTGACACCATTTTTAAAAACAGCAATCTCGGTACGTCACACCCAGTGTATTGGTCCAGCTCGGGTCATATGACTTACCCGGAACTGTAGCGCTAGAGGTCATGGGACTTGTAGTTAATAAATCAAGCGTCCCATGTGATGTATGGAGCAGGAAGGGAGACTGCTAACCTGCTCTTATTTTCAATGAACTGCGCCACGATTATATAAATGCCGGGGACGGTCCTAAGAGTGACCGGGTGTTATTGTATACAAACTAGTATTCCGTTATTCCCATCTGGCGATGACACAATCTTTAGTATGGCTCTCCTTCGTAATGAAACAGGGAGCCCTCACGAGATATGAATATCTCTAATAATACATTTTAGTACCTGACAAATATTCATTATCAGTATAAAGATGCCAGGATGTGCTACGGAGGAGGTCAATCACTTTCTTACGCAACGGCACTATAGCGTTCAGGCACATCTTGCCAACTGGGGTATATCTCCGTTGTAGCTATCAATACTCAGCATTCCTTACACGCAAGGCATGGCTCTTTTTTTTTTTTTTTTTTTTTTTTGTCCTCATTCACCCCAGAAAAAGAGAAAGATGTCCATTTTTGTTTCTGCCCATTGTCGAGAGGGATACCAACCACTAACGGGCATACTCCAATAAACACCAACCTTTCTGTGGCTGTCTCTCTCACACGGTATAACACTGATACTGCTTGATTTTCCAAAATTCGTAAGGGCCCTGAAGCAGTCCAGGAGTGTTAGCCGGTGTAATCATTGGACATAAATTTATACTTGTATCAGCAATTTTACTCAACAATTTGTTCGTACCCCTTCTGGGCTCTCCAGCCAAGCAATTAATAATTCCCAGAAGGCTTTCTTTTTAGACTTTTTCCCTGAAAGATCCATCTTAGACATATATATAAGGGATTCCAGCCATTCTGAGTGCTGTGGGGGTATATTGCTCACCCATTTACGACAGACTTCTCTTCTGGCCAGTAACATTGCATAAAACAACAGATCTCTGATGTTACCAACAAGTTCGTCGACCACCCCAAAGATAACCAGAGAAAGGCTTACCTTTATTTGCCGACCCAAAATACCTGTCATAGTTGTTTGTACTTTTTTCCAGAACTCGCTGATTGCTGGGCATTGGAAGAACATATGGATGTCTGTAGCCTTTTCCAACCCACATTTAGCACAACTGATTCGGCTTCCTTTCCCCATCTTAGATAGTTTCTCGGGTGATATATAAACCCTATGAAGTGAAAACAGATGGTTTCTTCTTAAAAAAGCAGGTTTAACTATAATATAAAGAATGCGCATGGATACTTGCCAAATATTCTGCAACTGCTCCCGTGGCAAGTGATTTCCCCACAACTCCTCCGCCAGAGTGAATTCTCCATCCATGATGTCCTGAAGATGCCAATACCAGAGTGCTACTTCTTTGCTTCCTGATGGTTTAATCACCAATTGATCTTCTAAAATATTACCAGTACCCAATGTCGATTCTCTACTTTGCGCCCAACTTTTTAATTGTAGATATTTAAACTTTGAGAGAGTACCCTTCATCAGTCCGTTTAAATCACACCAGGATAGCAGATTTCCTTCTCTAGTCAGATCCCCCCAGACCTTTAGGTCTGCATCTCTGATTGGTAATGCCAACTTGTCGTTGAGACACTCAGGAGTTCCTGGGGAATCCCACATCGGGGCAAAGTAGGAGTAATAGTCTAATTTCAAAAGGCGTCGGATGTGATACCACATTGATGCCATTGAGTGCAGCACCTTCAGTTTAACTTTTTTTTTAAATTTGGGATCACCAAATTTGAAAAGGAAGCCATCAAGCTTTATTTTATGCTCTTTTAGCATGGCTGAGAACATTAAACCTGTTCTGGATCCATCGGGAATCTTTATAAGCATTCTGGAATTTTTTAATTGGAAAACCCACGCATAATATTGTATGTCTGGCAAAGATAGACCTCCCTTCTCCCTTCTTCTTCGTAGCTTCTTCCAAGAGATCCTAATCCCTTTATTAACCCAAATAAAATAATTTTGTGCTTGCTGTATACTGTGTATAATGGCTTTATCAAAATGTAATGGTAATGAATTGAATATGAAGGTAATCTTTGGCAGGATGCTCATCTTGACCAAGTTGACTCTCCCTAAAATAGTTAACGGGAGGTGTACCCAGCTTTTCATTAATTGGACTATCTCTCTAAACACCCTTCTTAAGTTTGTTTCAGCAATCACGTTGATATCTTGAACTATTCTTAAACAAAGATATCGCATCTCCTTTTTAATTAATGGGTTGCAACTTACTTGGTTCCATATCATTGCTTCGGTCTTAAGCTCATTTACTGAGTACCCCGACACCTCTCCAAATTCTGTTGCTATACGTAATATTATAGGTAGTACAGCATCTAAATTGGAAGAATATACCATGAGGTCGTCTGCATATAGTGCAACTTTCTTAACCCAATTACCCTGACAAAAAGATGGAATGTCGGTTGAGTGTCTAATTCTAAAGGCCAGAGGCTCCATGTACAAATTAAACAACAGGGGGAGAGGGGGCAACCCTGTCTTGTGCCTCTAAGGATTTTAAAAGGTGAGGATAATTTACCATTTACAAGTACTCTTGCTACTGGTTCTTTGTATATTAGCTTTATTGCCTGGCAGAAATTATCTCCCAGATTATATCTCTTTAATACTGAGAATAGGTAGGCCCATCTCACCTTATCAAATGCCTTAGAGGCATCCAGTGTTGTTATAGCTAACGGAGAGTTAAAAGTTGTTGCGAAATCGATAGCTCCAATAAGCTCATAAGTAAGCTCATGTAGGTATCTCCCTTTTACAAAACCTCTCTGATCTTCATGTATTATATCACCCGCAATTTTAGCTAACCTACCAGATAAAATTTTTGTAAAAAATTTATAATCTGAGTTTAAAAGGGATATTGGTCTATACGACTCACAGGATGCTGGATCTTTACCCGGTTTCAAAATAAGGGTAATCGTAGCCTCATTCCACGATTTAGGTAGTTGTATTCCCTGACCTAATATCTCTCTTATCACTGCTGTCAAGAGAGGGGATATCTCCTCCACTAAGATTTTATACAACTCTGTTGGGATGCCATCCGGCCCTGCCGCTCTACCCCCTTTGCTGGTTTGAATTACTTTAACTACTTCTTCCTTGGTGATCTCTTGATTTAAATTATTTTGTTGACTAGTATCTATAGGTCGAATGGATTCAGCAAGCCAATCCTCTACCTCGATACCTACTATATCTTCCTTTGCTTCCATATATAGATCACTAAAGAAGTTCTTAAAGGCCTCTTTAATCTCAGTCTCAGTACTCAGGATATTTCCAGACCGTTCTTCTTTGATCTCCTTAATCCTGTTTTTGTTCCGTTCTGCCTTAACTTTCCAAGCAAGAAGTTTACCCGCTCCCTCTCCATACTCGAAATGTGCTAGCCTGCTAGCTTCCCACCTCTTTCTTATTCTTATTTGGAGGATCTCGGATAATTGATTCTTCATAAGTAGCCGCTGTTTTTCAAGTTCTTCTATATTCTCCTCTAAGTCTGATCTTTTTATTTCTAGATCTATTTTCTTCATCTCCTCCTCTAATCGTGAGATATCTCTTCTATATGTCTTATTTCTGTAACATGTTACACTAGTAATTTTACCTCTTATAAAAGCCTTTAGACTATCCCACACTATTCCATTTGATGTTGAACCGGTATTAATCTCAATAAACTCTCTAACCTCTGCTTTAAGAATTTCCATTGCTTCGCTATCTGCTAATATGGTCCGATCCAGAGTCCACCTATTCTCTTCACACCTAATATTGTTTTTTAGTATTAAAAGAACTGCTGAATGGTCTGATAAGTGGGCCGCCTTGTATTCAATATCCAAAATGTCTTCTCTAAGGCCCCAGTCTACTAGGAAATAATCAATTCTAGACCTACTACCATATTTTTTATTGTGAAATGATATCCCCTGTAGAGTTCCTACCCTTTCTCTCCAAAGGTCACACAGTGTATGTTGAGTCATCATATTTTTTAATAATGTACGTGAGTTGGGGGTCGGTGTAGTTCTGGTTTTGCTTGATTTATCTAATTTTAGATCTAGAACAACGTTAAAATCCCCCCCATAATTATTGGGCCGGTGAAATCTAAGAGATTGGCAAATAGGTTTATTAATGGTTCACAATCATCATAGTTTGGACCATAATAGCCTACTAACGTTACTGGCCTATCATCTATTTTAACATCTGCTATGATCCACCTTCCCCCTTTATCTGCTTTCGTACGTGTTACCCAAACTTTTGTTTGTTTTTTCACTATTATTGCAACCCGTCTGATATTCGCGCTCTGATCTGTACAGAAAACTTGTTGTACCCATCTTTGTTTTCCAAAGATCTCAAGACATTCCTTTTTCAACAAGTGTGTCTCCTGTAAGACCAAAATTTGTGCGGGAGAATCTCTTAAGTATTGAAGTAGCCTATCCCTTCGGCCCTTCACTCGTAATCCATTAACATTCCACGTTAATATCTGTATGGACATATCTCTAATATTATTATTCTGGTTGCTGATACTAATATTAAGGTGTTTGAGGATTTATTTTTTATTTTTTCCCATATGCTCCCCACCCTGTGACACCCTTGCACCCCACCCCCACCCCCACCCAACTCACCCAACTCACCCTGGAGAACCCACCCCTGCTTCTTCTTCTTGGACATGATGTTAGTCCAAAATTAGTCCTATGCTCCGTTAGCTCCCAGTCTTACAAGTGAAAGATTTAAAATAACTAAGTCATAAGAAAATTACATATTCAGTGTGTGCGCCAACATGAATACCTACTTTTTCTATTTTACCTAACTGCCCCCGCCACATTCCCCTTAATACTTTCTAGTAGGTCATCTGCTTCTCTTGTATTTCTCACCATATACATTTTATTATTAAACATTACTCGCAGTGATGCTGGAAATTTAAGTTGCACAGTCGCCCCAGCTTTTTTAAAATCATCCATGCGCCTGCCCAGTTCCCACTGTCTATCTAGAGTGGCTCGTGATAAATCCGATCTTATTTCAAAAGAGAAGTCGGAGCCCTTCAGGGTCTTAAGTTTTAGTGCAGCTATCAATATTTTTTCTTTAAGGGCATAGGTATGGAAATTGATGAGAATCTTCCTTGGTTTTGTTCTTCCCGGGGTTTTTCTGAAGGGATCCCTGTGTATTCTCTGTATATCTCTAGCGATATCCACTTCACTTTCCTCCACCTGGACTGCAGCTTTTATGAGAGCTACCACAAATGATTTTAAGTCCTCACTTTCTTTTCCTTCTGGTACATTTAATATCCTCAAATTGTTTTTTCTAGAGTTATTTTCCAGCTGCTCAACTTTTTCCTGAAGGCTCTGTTCCTCTTTGCGCAATGCCTGAAGTTCCAATCTACTGCTGGCAAGGCCCATTTTTAGCTCCTCTACTGAATCTTCTAGGATCTCTGTCCTATCAGATAACATATCTAATTTCTTTTCCAGAGTCTCACAAAACCCACGAATTTCGCGCTGGTTTGCCTCAGATGTCGAGAACCCATTTCTGATTTCTGCCGTTAAATTGCCCATCAGATTTCCCATCATTATTTCTAGTGGATTTACCAAAGGTGCACCCGACTGCCCCCCGGATTCCCACTGCTGGAAGTTGTTGTGTTTATATCTGGTCTTATACTGCTTGTGTCACCACAATCATTATCTCCTTTGTCTTGAGTGACCCTAGCATTGTCGCCAGTTTGATTCATATTTCCACCAGGAACTTCAGGGATGCCGGGAGCTATGTTCATAGCCATTATTTCAGCATCGTCCTGACTAAAATTATTACCACTCTCCATAGCTACGGGAATGGTCTCTATAGCAGTATTAGCCATGGGCTCCCAAGTTAAATTTGAACCTTCTAGTTCAACTTGTGATGGTCGTTTTAGAGCAAGTACTGATGGTTGTACTTTAAAAAAAGAGCGAAGAGATGGTGTAATTTTAAGTTTGGGCTCTATATGGTCTCCTTTTTTCTTTTGTTTTCTGCCCTTCTTTTTTATTTCTCGCCTCAAAATTTCCTTGGGGAAACCCTTTTCAATATTTTCTGGGGATTTAACTGTAACTTAGTAAACAACAAGGGGGACAATGAGGGCTTGATAAAGGTCCACCGTACTTGCCCTGGGTAGAACTAGAAGACAAAAGAGGTACGGTGTACGGTGTTCCTGGGTTCCTGGGTGGCAAGTTCATCCGGTTATGCCCTACTTTTATGTACTACCTAAAGTGCATAAACCACAAAGGCCACCACCGCGGCGACCCATCATTTCCGGACTGGGCTCAGTCTTGGAACCTTTGTCCACTTTTGTGGATCATTTCCTTAGACCTATGGTCAAGGAAATGCCCACATTCTTGCAAGACACTAAGGATGTCTTGCGTCTGTTACCACAGGCGGATTTTGATATAGAAACTGATTTTTTAGTTTCATTCGATGTTGAGTCTCTCTATACTTCAATTCCCCAGGATGAAACACTTGATGCCATTGCATTGTTACTGGCAGATAGAGATTTGGACTCCATCACCCCGGAGCAGTTTATCATGGCCTGCGCCCAACTTGCAATGAAGGAGAACTTTTTTAATTTCGAAGACACTATTTATCTCCAAGTCTCGGGCACCAGCATGGGAAGCGTTTTTGCTCCCAGTCTGGCTAATTTGTATGTCCATGGCTTCGACCAGGAACATGTCTTGACACAGACTAACCCCTTTCGGGACTCGATACGTCTATGGAAGCGCTATATAGACGATGTCTTCGTCGTCTGGCGAGGCAACCCAGAGTCTATTATGCTATTCCAAACATGGCTTAACAGCAGGAATGAATTTCTCAAATTCACGGTGGAATATGACAAAAACAAGTTGGCGTTCTTGGATCTGTTGATCGTAACTACAACGTCAGGCCTTGAGACAGAGCTATACAGGAAGCCGATGGCTAGAAACTCTTTACTTTGCTACGATAGCCAACATCCAAAGTCACTCCGTGACAATTTACCTTTTGGCCAATTTCTCCGGGCTAGGAGAAATTGTTCCACTAAGGAAAGATTTGCAATTCATGCAACCATATTGTCTTCCCAACTGTGCGATAGGAAATATCCTAAGAAATTGGTGCGCCGCTCGCTTAAACGGGCCATGAATAACAACAGAGAAGCCCTCTTGGACCTATCAGGACCCATACCAGAATTGACCAGGCTCACCTTTGTTAACACTTTTAGTACCATGTCCAACAACATCCAAAAGAGCGTACGCAAACATTGGCGCATACTCAACATAGGGAATGAACAAATTCCACCTCCTCTCTTTTCATTCAAAAGAAGCACAAATCTTCGGGACCGACTAGTCCATACCAGACCCGAAACCAAACCTCTTTCAAGTATAGGGACCCTTTGGGACCTCCCTGCTGTTCGGGGCCACTTTCAGTGTGGGTCATGTGCGGCCTGTCCTCAAACCCAACAATCTAAATCTGTGGACATAGGGACCAATAGGCCGTGAGTGCAAAATAAGTTTACCAATTGTAATAGTGATAAACTTATCTACCTCATTACCTGTCCATGTAAATTACAATATGTGGGCATGACCACTCGCAAGGTCAAACTGAGGATCCTGGAACACAAGAGCACGGTGAGATGCAAAAAACAAGCTACAAGACTTACAAGACATTTTCTTGAAGCTAATCATCGACCTGATGACTTCATGTGGACAGTTCTGGAACAACCATTTATTCCCACACACGTCACAGACATCTCCAGGTTTCTTTTTGTTAGAGAACAGAAATGGTTTTTTTAAATTACAGAGTGACAAAACAGGATTGAACGATGAAATACCATGGGTTGCACTGTAATTCTGACCCATGGGTTCGTAGTCATATACCAAATCTTGCAAGTACTCTCTGATTGGGAGGAGGATAGGTGTTATACATCCCTGGTCCACTAGATCTGTCATCTATAGGAGTATGACCAGTTCTCCACTAAGACGTCTGGAATACTTCGTCTTTATGGGTCTTTGCCTGTATAAGGTTTGCACCTAATAATGATGATTGTTACACACAAGGAGGTCGGCCTTAGACATGGACAAATGGATGTTACTTACGTAGACAAGATATGCATAAACACGACAACTCCACCCCCACTCATATAGTTACATTATTACATTTGTAAATTGGAAAGTAGCATTAGTTACGATCAAGAGGGGGTTAGTACCATTTAGGATAGATGGCATATTTAAGAGCCATGCCTCGCGTGTAAGGAATGCTGAGTATTGATAGCTACAACAGAGATATACCCCAGTCGGCAAGATGTGCCTGAACGCTATAGTGCCGTTGCGTAAGAAAGTGATTGACCTCCTCCGTAGCACATCCTGGCATCTTTATACTGATAATGAATATTTGTCAGGTACTAAAATGTATTGTTAGAGATATTCATATCTCGTGAGGGCTCCCTGTTTCATTACGAAGGAGAGCCATACTAAAGATTGTGTCATCGCCAGATGGGAATAACGGAATACTAATTTGTATACAATAACACCCGGTAACTCTTAGGACCATCCCCGGCATTTATATAATCGTGGCGCAGTTCATTGAAAATAAGAGCAGGTTAGCAGTCTCCCTTCCTGCTCCATACATCACATGGGACGCTTGATTTATTAACTACAAGTCCCATGACCTCTAGCGCTACAGTTCCGGGTAAGTCATATGACCCGAGCTGGTCCAATACACTGGGTGTGACGTACCGAGATTGCTGTTTTTAAAAGTGGTGTCACCCTACGTTCGGTACCTCCCCATATGGCTTGACGAACCGCCAGAGGTACCGACGGACAGGTGAGCGGCATGCTTTCGCGCACGCTGTGTGTGTTTTTAGTGTTTGGATGCTGGTACAGTCTTTGTACAAGTGGTGTAGCGGTAAGGGTTATTCCTTTTCGGCTGTCGGGTTCTTTTTCCGTAATCCCCTGTAACAGAACAGTCTGTTCTAACGATTTCTCGCCAGCTCATCTTACATAATCGCAGTATGACTCTGGACCGGGCTCCTTTTGGTTTGGAAGCCCGGCATTCAAATACACAGGGTTGTGTCAGCAGACTAGGTTGATTTGTCTTCTATGAATACAACACACGAGAGAGTGCTTGGGCGTGTTTGGTTTTCTGGTGCCTTTTCTGTTGCCCACTAACGAGCATGTCATATCATGCCATCTAGCACCTTCTTTAATAAATAAATAAAAAAACGATAGTTATATTCTAGTATGGAGTTGGCGACTTTGATAAGCACAAGGAGGCTCACAGTATTATGACCATTTAGCAAATGATTATACAAATAAACAAAGCAAGGAGAGCAGTTGAAGGGCGTCTCCTTCCAAACAAAGTACATAGCAGTGCAGACTAACACTAAGTGCACCGATGTAGATTTACATATGTAAATTATATTCTTCCAAGGTTTACAGTATTGTAGAACTACACATATCATTGTAAGAGTTAGCATAGCATTTTTAAGTTCTGGAACTAGTCGTCGTGTGTGTGCACAGTGCTCCTTTTTAACAGA
This sequence comes from Calotriton arnoldi, assembly GCA_963921515.1. Lineage (NCBI taxonomy): Eukaryota > Metazoa > Chordata > Amphibia > Caudata > Salamandridae > Calotriton > Calotriton arnoldi. Next base: position 684,183 of record CAWUFW010003189.1, on the reverse strand, counting down.
AGATAAATGAGGGTAAAGAGAAAATAAGGTTACCTTGAACATTTTCTGTTCTTTCCTATGTTCTCTCACAGAGCGGTGCCTCCTTTTCCTGAGCCGTTGCCAGGTGAGGTGAGGCTTTTTCTTCGTGCAATACGGGTAAGCATGAAAACATGTAATTATGAAATACCAAAGATCATAGATGACGAATAAATGGTTCACTATGTATCTAGTGGGTATATTGAGCTTATGAGTCCCATTGAAAGTTGACAACCTTTACATGTGGATCATTGTTTCACTCTTTTTGCAGATGCTAACTGTAATCCGTCACTTGCAGAGGACTTGTATATCCCTGAACACAGGTGATTAGGTTGTATCTGTTCCAACCTTTTCTTTCTTATATTTGTTTTTCACTAATGCAGTAGCAATATTGTTGTGGTCCTGAAGAAGGCCGAGGATGAATATTTCCTCCGTGGCTGAACCATGTTGACCCTTGGTTTCTACTCATAGAAAGTTATTTGTTGAAAACTGTCATTGCACTGTTTTTAAGCTTGAGCCTTGAGAGATACCAATTAAAGTTTTTTTCTCTCACTGTTCAATTTTAACTCACTATTTTCACTACTTTGCACTGCACTCATCACCCCAACACGAACCAATTGCTCACATCTGTAGGATCTAATATAGCGTGTTATATCGCTACAAACTAAACATCATTAAAACATCGGTGAGCTCTCCTTTCCTTCTGAAAGGGTTGTAGCCCTTAGAGACACTAGCGTGTCACTAGGAGGAGACCCAGATGATGAAGCATGTCACCAATGGTGATTGATGGGAATCCGTCCTTTTTAAAGGTATTTCCTTGTAGCCTGTCAAGAGGTGTATAGGTTGCGGTTTCTTTAGATCTCATGTGGCTCATACACACAGACACTTAGTGCTTTTGTATTAATAGACCCGTGGATATTGTGGTTTGTATGTAGCTTGTTAATGGGGAATATATCCACGCCAGGTCTTTAAACATTTCCTCAGACCCTTTCTCTACGTTTTTAATTTTTCTTCTTCTATTTTGAATAGGCCCAGAGGAATTATTTTCATTTCAATAATGGTAGGAGCGGCCCCCCTCCCAAGCTGATTTCAGCCCGCTGACCTAGGGCCTGGCCTTTGCAATTTATTTTTTTTAAAAGAAGAAGGGGAGGGAGGCCATGTGGCCCCCCTCCCAGACTGATTTCAGCCCTGGAGACCCCACCCCCAGGGCTTGGCCTCTGTTGTGGGTTTCCTGGTCCCACCCAGGGCACCCACTTTTTAATGTTGGGGACTTGGGGGGGGCCTCAAAGACCCGTGGTCGCTGCCGGTTCCCCGTCTCCTACGGGAACCAACATTGCTTTTGGACAGAGGCTGCTGAACATGCAGCTCCCTTTTACAAAAATAATTCTGCTCCGCTTTCAGCAAGCGAGAACATTAAGCTTGCTGAAAGCGGAGCAGCGTTTGCTATGACTTGGCAGGAGCTGCAAGCTCCCACCAAGCTATAGCAAACAGCTATGTCCTGGGGTGGGTACCCCAGGACATACCAGGAGCTGGCCCTGGGGGATGGCAGACCCCAGGGCCATCTATGGCTCCAGGAGGGTGTCCGGGCGCCCCCCTCTATTGCTAGGTACAGCCCTGGGAAGGTGGCAGTTCGCGGGACAGCCCAGGAGCCAGGTGGGTCTCCTACATACTTATTACTGTTTGATCTAGGGAGGTGGCAATTCTTGGTGCTGTGGATGGCCAGGTACCCACCTTCTTTTCTAGCCCTAATGCCCCCAGGACCTGGCCCACCCGGGGCCAAATAAACGAAAAGTGCAGGAGACCGCATTTTTTTTTTAAATCTCTGAAAAATGTGTGGATCCACCCGCTGATTTTTCCGAAATTTGTTTAAAAAATGCTTTTTAGCCATGGTGGGGTCTCTGAGAGACCCCTGCACCACGGCCAGTGGCTGTTGGTGTCCCACACCCTGGCCCTTTTTCATTTTTGTAATTTTGTTTTGTGGGGCTCAGCTTCAAGCTGAGTCCCAAGATGGCTGCCAACAGTCTCCTGGTTGAAGTGTTGGCAGCCAATCAAATTTGAATAGGATTTCGGGCCCCCAGATATCTATATTTTTTAAACTTAAAAAGCTCTGAAACGCTACTGAACGGATTTACACCAAATCACAAAGAGCATACTTTTTGGACCAACATCTAGCTTTCTGCCAAATTTGGTGTAATTCTATTCAGCGGTTCGGGCTGTAGTTGTGTTCAAAAAATGAAAAATCCCCATAGATATAACATGGGGAAAATGCGTTTTGAGACCCCCCCTTTTTTCTCAGCCCCCGCTTGAAGGATCACCCCAAAACTTTCAACAAAGGAGCTGAACCAAAATGGGGATGTTTTTGGAAAAGTTTGTGAAGATTCGTCAAGCGCCGCTAGTTATTGGCAAAACAATTAAAAAAATATTTTCCTATGGAAACTTTGGTCCTAACTATAACTACCTACTGGTAACCACCAGTAGGTAATATCTCTCTCTCTCTCTCTCTCTCTCTATATATATATATATATATATATATATATATATATATATATATATATCTCCACCAAATAGCTTACTAATTCATGTAAGCACGAGCCACACCGATCCAAGTTTTGCAAAATAATATTTATTGATTCGAGGCAAAGAGACGCGTTTAGAGCTATCCAGCTCTTGGTCACATATATATATATCCAACGCTCAGGAAGCACCAAAAGAGGAAATCCACAGGAAGCTCTAATCAGTGTATTCTTTATTTGCACAACTTGCCAGCAGTCACCTCGCTCGGAAAACAGGCATCACTTGTAAGGCCAGACGCGTTTCAGGAACATAAATCCTTTCATCAGTGGCAGCATAAAAGAAATGAAAGTTCACGCTGCACACGCACAGTTTAAATTCCAAACACCTGCCCTGGTGGGCGTGGCGCTCCTGCAGCCTCATGGTGTTTGTAGTCCGTATGCTAATAATCCCCAGTGGGTGCGCTTTTCATTCTTAAATTATTGCAAAACAGTAAATCCATGTGGGTTGATGCCCTGTTCCTGGAGCTGTGGCCGCCCTGCTTTACAGAAGTCAAATCACACTCGTGCAAGCTCCAACCCTGAAATGGAACTTGTATAACCTAACTTCTTTTCCAGTACACTGATTTACTTATGTCTTGTATGTATATGACTTAATATACTTTGATTTGAGCATAACATTTGTAACCTACTATTATGAAAACCTATGCGTGATTGTGTCAAGTGGACTCTGTTAATAATTGAAACAATTGTAGTTTCTTGATTACACATATACCCTGTGTGTGAATATCTATCGAACACATTGGACCAGACTGCTCCGCCCAATTTTGCTAACTAGTATTCACACATAGTCTCACTCTTTTAACCCAGCACTCATAAGAAAACTCAAGCTCATAAAATTCTTCAAACAAAAAAGTAGCGGCAACGTCCAGAATACACCCAGTAACCCGTCACCCTCAGATACAATCCTCACAGTCTCTGACATTCCAATTATACGTACTCTAATTGAGCTAGAGTTCACTGAAGGAACAACTGCCACACAACAAAGCTCCAGCTATGTAAGCATCACAGATACTGTGAGAGTACCAAGTCCTTTCAAACCGCACTCTACCTTTACACCAATGATGCCAAGAGATGCGATTGACATTTTCAGCGACGTCATCACTGATGAATTAAAATCCCTTCATCTCAGGAAGAAACGCAAGTGACACAGAAACACCCGCCCAGAGAATAATCAAGGTTATCACAACCTAATGAGAAAACTGCAAAAAGAGAATGAAGTGATCATCAATAAAGTGGACAAGGGGGGTAATATTGTCCTGTGGCCACGACATTTGTACCTCGCAGAAGCTGACAGGCATCTTACAGACCACCAGTGTTACAAAACTTCCAGCCATAAAGAAATAGCCACAAGTAATAAAGATCTAAGAAAGCACCTTAACTCCTACAGAGCGCAAGGGATTATCAGTAAGGAAGAATTTTCTTTCCTTAATACAGATTCCCCGGTGCTCCCGATTCTGTACTTCCTACCCAAAGTACACAAGAACTTAGATCCCATACCTGGGCATCCCATCATCTCGGCCAAAAAGAATATGTGCGAAAACATCTCCAGATATGTTGACTACTTCCTACAAGACATGGTCTCAAGCCTACCAACATACCTTAGAGACACAAGTGACTTTTTATTGAAAATCAAAGATATCCCATGGTGCAATGACTATCTGCTCATGTCGCTCGACATCACCTCGCTTTATACAAGCATCAGTCACAGTGATGGTATTGCAGCATGCAAGCACTTTCTGGATAAAAACCGATAAACTGCTATAAACACAATGAATTCTTGCTCTTCCTCATTGAATGGTGTCTGTTCCACAACTACTTCCTATTCAACAAAAAAGTGTACCAGCAATTAAGGGGAGTGGCCATGGGAGCGTGCTTTTCGCCGAGCTACGCTTGTCTACATGTAGGAGCTTGGGAGGAGGAGACTCTGAGGGGACACCTGCACGAAACCTGGAATAACAATGTAATCACCTGGTTAAGGTTTATAGATGATGTCTTCGTCATCTGGAAGGGGGACACCAGCAGTGCAAAAGCGTTTATTGAAACAATCAATTCAAACATCCTTAACCTTGAATTCAATGCCAACATCAGTAAAACATCTATTGAATTCCTTGATGTAGAGTTATTTGTGGGAGGTGGCAAACTGAACTCTAAACTACATAGGAAGCCAACGGCAGGGAACTCAACACTTCATGCCGCCAGTTTTCACCCTAAACACCTTATTGCAAGCATCCCCTACGGAGAAATGCTACGCCTGCGCAGGATCTGTAGTTCACCCACTGATATAACACAATGTCAGGAAGATGCATTCCAACGCTTTAGAGCTAGAGGTTACTCCATAGCCAACATCAGAAAAGCCATGAACAGAGCCAACTTAATTCCTAGGGAAGACCTCCTCACAGTAGGTCGCGAAGTTGACACTAACATCCCCATTCTAGAGCAGAAACAAAGTATCACTACCGGGTTCATCAGAACATTCAACACAGAGGCCCGCAACATCAGATCAGTTATTAACAAACACTGGGGCATCATTAGATCAGATCCCATCCTAGGCCCAATAGTGACACACCAGCCTGACATTACTTACAAGCGTGCATTCTCAATGCACGATGCCCTGGTGAGAAACAGTCCAGAGGTCATATCGAAAGGTAACTGGCTGACAGATACCAAAGGATTTGTCAAATGCAGTAGCTGCAGGGCTTGTAAATTTGGTAAAAATATTACCCAAGTAGATTCAGCTTTCAGACAGAATCCCCTCATCATTAAAGATCGCCTCACATGTAAGACTGAGTTTGCTATCTATCTGCTTGTCTGTTCATGCAACCTTTGGTACATTGGCAGCACTAAGCTACCAGTACACCAACGCATCCTACAACATCTCAGGGCCATAGTCAACAATGACTCAGCATACCCTGTAGCGAGACATTTCAAGGAAAGGCACAATAACAACCTTAACCATCTACATTACTCAGTGATTGATTGCATACCAGCACTTATGAGGGTGGTAACCGGGAGAAGCTCCTGCGACAACTAGAGAGCAAATACATCATTGAATTTAATACTAAGTGCCCGCAGGACTGAACATCAGTGAGGATATGCACAACTTCCTATAAAACAGAGTCACACATGATGTTTAAACTAAAACATCTCACATCATCTAATAGCATTTAGGCCTATGGTGTCCACTTAAACTAATTAAATTCATTAACCCACTTAAAATATCTCAGAAAAATCGGAACTATATCTGTCTGTAACCTTGGCTCCCATCTCTGAAACTCTATACTATTTGTGCATTTGTGCCATGAATTTTGTATAACCTAACTTCTTTTCCAGTACACTGATTTACTTATGTTTTGTATGTATATGACTTAATATACTTTGATTTGAGCATAACATTTGTAACCTACTATTATGAAAACCTACGCGTGATTGTGTCAAGTGGACTCTGTTAATAATTGAAACAATTGTAGTTTCTTGATTACACATATACCCTGTGTGTGAATATCTATCGAACACATTGGACCAGACTGCTCCGCCCAATTTTGCTAACTAGTATTCACATATAGTCTCACTCTTTTAACCCAGCACTCCCCTCCCTTTCACATTACACATTATTAGCACCCACGTATGAGTAGTACCAGTTGACTTTTTAACATTTTTTTCGAAAACATGGCACCAAGCGGTAAGAAACACATTATGGCTGGCTCATATATATATTTTTCTGCGGCGCGTTTTAAATTCAATTTATTTGTATTTAATATACTGCAAACGGCACAACCCACTGAGGTAGAACAGATCACCCGGCATAAGATACACTTCAATCCATGAGTGTACAATTGGCAATAGTTAGCCTGCCCAAATTTACTCAGCCTCTTTGAGTTAGATCACGCCCGACTATTGTGACACCCCATTCACACATGGGTTACTTACTGTGATCTCCACATTTGCCTTGTATTTCCATGGCTTTAGGACTCATGAAACCTTATCGCGAACACAGTGGCGCCGCAAAACACATAGTCAGGCAACTTCTGCAACATGCACAGCCGTTCTAACGCTCATACCTTTCCACACACACAAGTGTTACAGATGTCGTCTATCTCCATGTAGATATACTGCACAGTGCCTGGATAACTGCTGACTCACCTGCAGCAGTAAACTATCACTACAGTAAAGTAGCTCATTGTAGTAAAAATGCCAACTCATGTGGTAAAATGTTAAACACTGTAAAGACTACTACTCACCACCTATGTATATAAAGCACCCTTTCACATGCAGTGCACTATGTGAACAAGGCCGCATGTCTGGCGGCCGAAACGCGTCATTTTGGACATTGATACTTAAATAAAGACACTTTGCCATCATCACTGCCTTGGAGTCTGTGCCCTCGTGTTGCGCCGCTGTGGCTGGATACTTTGGGATTCACATGCTGATATATATATATATATATATATATATATATATACATACATATACATATATAGACATATATATAGGTAGATAGATAGAAAACAAAGGTTACAGGGATGTTATCATTGGAGTCAGATTTCACTCATACAAGGCCAGTGAAATTTGGTAGTTATAGTTACCTGAGCTAACTATAACTTACGCCTCCGCAATGCACTGATTATGACCTCACATATTACTTCACTCATGACATGGTCAGTGACATCACTGATGACATCACTGATGACATCTCAAATGACATCACTGATGACACCATCCACTGAGTGTAAGTCATTTGTAAGAGTTTATGATTGTAAAACATATATGCTAAGGTGCTAAAAATTGACAGTAGTATACTAGGTGTACTACTAATGAGTGATACTACTTTTAATATATATAATGTGAGTGGCTATGTGACTGTATGTATCCTTGTGCGTGTGGGTATGTGAGTGGCTGTATGGGTGTATAAGTGGTTGTGTAAGTAGTTGTGTAGGTGAGCGAGATGCTGTGTGAGTGACTGTATTGTTCAGTGAGTGGGTTTGTCAGTGGATGTCTGAGTGGGTGAGTGACATGTAAGTGGCTCTATCAGTGAGTAAGTGGGTGGGTAGTGACTGTATGTGTGAGTGAGTGGGAGTCTGAATGGCAATATGAGTGAGTGACTGGGTGTGTAAATGGCTGTATGGGTTAGTGAGTGGCTGTTTGAGGAGGTGTTTGGTTAAGTGACTTCATGTGTGAGTGCCTGTATTGGACAGTGAGTTTTTGTGTGAGTGACTGTATGGGTGAGTACAGGAATGTGTGATTGCTTGTATGGATGTGTGAATGGGTAAGTAAGTGGTTCTATCAGTAAGTGTATGAGGGCTTCTATGGGTGAGTGAGTGGCTGTGTTGAGAGGCTGATTGGGTGAGTGAGTGGGTGTGTGACTTTGTAGGTAAATAAGTGGGTGTGTGAGTAGCTCTATAGGTGAGTGTGTGGTTATGTGGCTGGCTGTATGGGTGAGCAACTGGTTATATGAGTGGCTGTTGGGTGAGTGAATGGTTGTGTGAGTGGTTGTACAAGTGAGTGAGTGGGTGTGTGAGTGGCTCTATGGAGACGTGATTGGGTGTTTGAGTACTGGTATAGATCTGTGAATGGGTATGTCAGTTGTTGTACAGGTATGTGAGTGGTCATACAGGAGGTTGTATGGGGGTGTGAGTAGGTGTGTGAGTGGTTCTGTGGATGATGTCATCAGTGATGTCATTTATGATGTCATGAGTGATGTCACTGACCATGTCATGAGTGATGTAATATGTGAGGTCATAAGCAGTGCATTGCGAGAGCGTACATTATAGGTAGCTCAGGTAACTATAACTGCCAAATTGAAATCTGACCCTAACTATAACGTCCCTGTAACCTTTGGTTTTTTTCAGTGAATTTCTAAGGTTTTTTCAATTCTACTTGCTAACTGTAATGTCCCTGTAACCTTTGTTTTTTTCAGTGAATTTCTAAGGTTTTTTAAAAGCTAATTCCTAATGATAATGTCCCTCTAACCTTTGGTTTTTTCAGTGAATTTCTATGGTTTTTTAACTAGTAATCGTGTTTGCAGAGTGGTGGAGAAAGGGGGCTGAGTCTCAGACAGCTCTCAGTAATTCCACTGTGTAGGACTTACAGGAGGTACTAGGAGGGCTTCTTTGCCCCCAAGGTCCCTAAGGAGTAAAGTGGACTTCATTCCCCAACCAGTAGTGTGCCAGGAGGTTCGTTTTCAGAGTGGTAAAGAAAGGGGGCATGGCCTCCGAAGACCTCTTAGCAATACAGCTGTGTGGGACTTACTGGAGGTAACAGGGGGTAGTTGCCCCACAAGCATGTCCATGGAGCCCAACTACCCCTCTTGTTACCTCCAGTAAGTACCACATAGCAGAATTGCTGAGAGGTTCTCAGAGGCCACACACCCCTTTCTCCACCACTGTGCAAACGCACCTCCTGGCAGACTACTAGTAGGGGGATCAAGTCCCCTTGGCTCCAGAGGGTCCTTGGGGGCCAACTACCCCTCCTGTTAACTCCAGTAAATCCCACACAGTGCATTTGCTGAGACGTGTTCGGTGGCCACGCCCCCTTTCTCCACCACTCTGCAAACTCACCTCCTGGTGCACTACTTTTTGGGGGCTGAAGTCCCCTGGCTCTTGAGGGTCCTTGGGGGGCCAACTGCCCCTCCGGTTACCTCCAGTAAGACCCAGACAGCTAGATTTCTGAGAAGTTGTCAGAGGCCACAGCCCCTTTCTCCACCACTCTGCAAACGCACCTCATGACACACTACTGGTTGGGGGACGTAGTCCACTTTAGTCCTGAGGCCCTCAGGTGTAAAGTGGAATTTATTCGCCAACCAGAAGCGGGTCAGGAGGCGCGTTTGCAGAGTGGCGGAGAAAGGGGGCATGGCCTCCAAGTCCTCTCAGCCATCTGCTGTCTGGGACTTACTGGAGGTAACAAGAGGGCTTGTTTGCCCCCAAAGTCCCTCAGCATTCAAGAGGATTTCATTCCCCAACCACTACCAGGAGGTGCATCTGCAGAGTGGTGGTGAAGGTTGGCGTGGTCTCCAGCGGCTTGCTAGAGATTTTTTTTATTAAATATTTTTTTTAGGGAAGGGGGCTACGTAGCCCCCCTTCCCTGGACCATTTTTGGCCCCGGGGACCCCATCCTCTGGGGCCAGTCTTTTATGAAATGGGGAGGGAGCCACTGATCTTCCCTTCCCGGGCCATTACAGCCCCGGGGACCCCATCCACTGTGGATCAGCCTTTTCCTTTGTTTTATTACTTTTTTTTAAATAAAGGAAGCGGGCCATGTGGCCCCCCTGCCATGGGCCAATTTAGGCCCCGCGGAATCCAACCCCTGGGGCCATCCCTTAATTTTATTATTATTTTTTTACATGGGAGGCGGGCTGCGTTGGGGACCGTGGGGGAAGCCTGAAGGCCGCTGAGGTCCCTGCCGGCTCCCCGCCGGCTCCCCGCCTCCTGCGGGAGCCGCCATTGCTTTTGAACAGAGGGAGCTGCTAACATGCAGCTCCATCCGTCCAAAAGCAATTCTGCTCCACTTCATGCAAGTGAAAACATTTTTAATGCTCTTGCTTCCACGAAACAGAGCAGTGTTTGTTATGGCTTGGCGGTCAGCCATAGCAAACTGCAATGTCCTGGGAGTGGTCACCCTGGGACATTTCTGGAGTCAGCCCTGAGGGAGGGTGGGTGGTGGTCCCCAGGGCCATGTAGGACTCCACGAGGGGGGCATGCGCTGCCCCCCTCCTTTGTCAATTAAGCCCAGGGGAGGTGGTTGTCCTCAGGGCTGGGTGTCTGCAACTGACCCCCTTCATTATTGTATTTTTGCCCCAGGGAGGTGGCAGTCTCTGGGCTGCAGGAGGGAGTTGGAGCCCCCCAAGCATTATTATTTATTTTAGCCCCAGTGAGGTGGTGGTCCCTGGGGCTGCAGGGGAGGCGGTAGTGCCTCCCCCGCATTGGTTTTAAAAAATAATTAATGCATGTTCCCAGGGAGGTTGCAGTCCCCGGGAGGTGGCGGTCCACATTCTGCCTTCTGTAACATCCACAAGGCCATAGTAATCTCTTCCTAAATGAAGTCTCAGACCAAACTGCCTCCTCCTCCATTGTGGATTCATGCATTACATTCTTACAGGATTTGATTCTTCCAGGCAATAGGAACTTTAGACTTCTGTAGGATTTCTTTTTGAATCTTGCAGCTTTTGATTGCATCCATTCTGATTTTCTTTTACTTCTCTTGCCTCTAACCCATCCCCTTGATTGGACTGATCATTTCAGCCAACATTTTTTTCCTTACGTACCCTATGACACCTACCTGAGAGCAATCCAAAACTTCATCTGTCACCTTCATATCTCTCAAAATATCTTTCCACTAAAGAACTCTTTCACCTCTTGTTTTCTCTTACATAGAACTCCACTGATGATTTTGACTCTGGGCTGAAGTTGCTCAATTAATCTCTTATGCCTTTCATTTACATGTAAGCCCCTTCTCGGACTTAGAAAGTAACACCAAAAACTAAATCCCTATGCTACACCTTTCCTGCCAAACACACTGTAAGAAGATTGAGATGACCTGATGTTCCTCCGATCGCCCACAGACCTCCTGGCCCTCAAATCTGGGAATACTACATGCAAACTAGTCATTCATCAAGATAAATTTGCTGTTTTAACTATATTCCTGTATGAAGCAAAAAAAACAAATCTTAATTCAAAAAAGTCAAACAGTAACCACATCCCTCCCTTAATCATCTCCTAGTCAATCGGGAAAGTATTGAATATCAACAAATTCTTCTCTAATCGGACAAAACTATATGTCAAAACACTGATCTCTTAAAAGCCTGCTGTAAACAACCCCTATACTTCTCTGCACCAGCCCAGGGTAACCGTGCATCAAGCTCAGTGCAACCCCTTTCCCCCACTAATCTGATTAAACTCCTCCACTTCCTCAAACTTGCCTGTTATAACAAAGTCATTCTCCACTCAAAGTACCACATGACTTCTTTCATAGAGTCACAATTTGTTTGTAACATTCCTCTCCAACTGTCAACAGAATGTGCAACATGAGCCCTTAAAAACTGCCCTCTTTCTAGATTCAAATAGTGTCCTCCAGGGCACTATTTTAGCACCCACTGTCTTAAACCTTTACTCGAGCCCATTGGTACATTCCTAGTCAACTGATCTCTCGCTACACCACAACACTGAGAGCCCACAACTCTACCTCAGAGCATCTTTTGGAGTGGATATTTAACACTTAGGGGGATATTCACAAGATTCGGTGAAAACTAACGCTAACCTGTTAGCATGCGTTTTATTATCGCCGTGTACCGTGGGAAATTATCGCCGTGTTAGCGGCGTATTCACAACACGCCGCTAACAGGCGATAATTTCTCCTACCGGGTCAAATGTCGGGCGATAAGGTTAGCGTAACGGCGATAAACTCCGTCACGTTAATGTGAAAAAAGTGGCGATGGGCCAATTAGCGACCAGGAACGGCACGCTAATCAGCGTCAGTGCACCTTTTTTCACGTTCGGTGGGAAAAACCACTATAATGCGCCCGCTATGCAGCCCAAAAAAAAAAAAAAAAGAAGGAAGGAAACATATGAGAAGAACCATGGAGGAGGCTGGACCCAGCACAGAGGCCAACAACAACCCCACAAACACCCAGGAGGACCAGCCAGAGACCCAGGGGAAGGGCAAGCAGAAGAGGAAGAGGAAGACGCGGTTCAGTCAGCAGCAAAACCAGGTCCTGATTGCGGAGGTGACAGAACATCAACAACAACTTTTTGTCACCTCCACTGTGTCATTGGCAACCAAAAGTGCAATATGGCAGTCCATCGTGGCCAAGGTGAATGCTGTCGGAGAGGTGAGGAGGACAGTGGACGACTGCAAGAAGCGTTGGCATGATGTGAAGCGCAAGACCAAGCAGAAACTTGCAGCCAACCTGAAAGCAGCAATGCAGACTGGAGGTGGGGGTCCAGCGCCACAGGAGGAGCTGGATCCGTTGGAAGAACAGGTGTCCCAAGTCATCAGTGAGGAGACAGTGGTCGGAGTCCCAGGACAGGATACTGCTCAACACGACCAGACACAACAGCAACAGGGTGAGTACCAACCAAGGACTGGGGAGACGGGGGGAGATGGGCCCAATGGCACTCATGCACAATTAAATATATTGCAGTGCACACCCACAATGACTGTGGATCATATCCCGGATCCCCTTGGCCCTGGTGGCATAGACACATATCACCCTACTCAACCAATACATTGCAAGACACATATTGGTGGGCACACAGACATGGAAATGTGCACAGAAAAGTCAAACAGATATAGTCCAAGTATCATATCAGACCACAAGAGAAGGGCTACATGAAAGAGCAAAGGCCCACATTGATTGGAGATGTGGTAGGCTGTCAAAATGGCCTCCTTGCCTCAACACCACGCATATGCATGTGCCCGTATGTCGGAGTTGTGTGCAAGAATGTGCATGTGCATCAAGGGTGACACAACTGCACATACACAATCTTGCACACAACGCAGACACATGGGCACAATGCCACATGTCTGATGACATTGGTGGTGGCATGCACACTCATGCACATGCTCAGTCACACACACAGTGCATCCACATGTCAAGCATCAGAGAGATGGGGCCCTGTGCAGACAAATTGAAAATGTGTGATGTTGAGGCAGGGGGGCCATGTAGACACATCCTGCCACATCTCCAGTAAATGTGTCCCCCTGCATGTCCATGAGATGCAGTCCTGTGTACACATTGACGGCTCGCAGCGTGAGCCCTGTGGGGCGATGGTGCATGGCGGTTGTGCTGGGTGGGGGAGGGGCAGGATGGGGGTAGTGGAGTTGGAGATACGACGTGCTGGAGTTAGGTAAGTAAATAAATACATCCAACCAATTACCTTGCGCTTACTGCATAGCTAACTCAGCGGTGCAGCAAGTGCAAGTCAAATAGTAGGATTCATCAATTACTTACCTAACTCAAGCACGTTGTGTCTCCAACTCCACTACCCCCCATCCTGCCCCTCACCTGCCCTGCAACAGCCCGCCCACCACCGCCCTGCAGAACTCCCACTGCGAGCCGTCACTGTGTGTACACCATGTGAGAAACCATCTAGTGACTCTGCATACCAGAAACACATGCAGGGTGATATTCACAAGGAAGTTGCAGAGAGAGGCGTTAGCCTTCTTGGCTTACCGCCTCTCTCCGCCACCTTGTAAAAGCAAGGCTGCACCATATCCACAAGGACATGGTGCAGCCTTGCTTTTCCCCCTGCGATGGCGCTAAGTCTCACAACTTAGCGCCAACGCAGGCACCCTTGCACCAGATTACAAGGGTGTCTGCAAGCAGGGAGGTTTCCTTTATGTACAGGAAGGTGTCCCTTCCTGCATATAAACAAACCTAAAATGCCATTCACTAACTTACATGTGTGCTGCTTCATGCAGCACACATGTAAGTTACAAAACGGCATTATAAAAAAAAGGTATGCTTATGCACAGGAAGCTGTCCCTTCCTGTACATAAACAAACCATGGCATTTTGCTTTGCGCATGTGTGCTGCACAAGGCAGCACACATGGACAATGCAAAAACGACGAGAAATAAAGCAGTCCTCCTCGTATCGCCAACTTGAGACAAGGGTTTTCCTGGTCTCAAGTTTTGCGTTGGCTCCTATTTAGGCTGCCCTTGTGATCATGGGGCAGCGTAAATATCAATGTGTGTGGCAGGGGAACGCCCACCACAACACCCACTGCATGCCCCTTTCACGCTAAACACAGCGTGACAGTGGGACTAATCACAAGGCAGTGTTAAGCAACATCAAGTGGCTTAACGCTGCCTTGTGAATAAGGCGAGACCCCTATCACCACCAAAACGTCACAGAAAATGACATTGTGGTGGCGATAGGGGCCTGTGAATATGCCCCCCAATGTCACAACAAACTGACCATGCAGCCAAATGGCTCAAACGTGCATGTCCCACAATGCACACAAACAGCAGACTCCACTCAAAAGGTGATGTAATACAATGAGCAGGGGGCTATGCCTACAACACCACAGGGCGGGGACAATGCATATCAGGAATGTGTCGAACCAAATCTGTACTGCATGACTTGTCTGTGTGCCAGACTCACAGAACTACAATGTCCCTGCAAAGAAGTAAGACAACTAAAGCATGACAACAAGCAAGGATAGCAAAGTAGCAACAAAGAATGACAAGTAGCAAAATGGCACACACACCCCTTAGGTCAAATTGCATACCTCCACTCCCAAGTGTACACATCTAACATAAAGAAAACACCATTCCACATCAGTCCTGGTGTCAGTTGCCCATGACACCATTATGTGCATGTAAACATAGCTGTTTGTTAAGTCAACTGTGTCAGTGACCAAATATGCAGTCAGGGTTGTTATCACCCACACGCAAATCCATGCATTGAATATCCGTAACCAGGACAGCATGTATCTTCCATGTGAGCAGCTGCGTGTCACTTACACAAACACACACCACCCTGCCATTTGATTCTGTTGGCAGGGTGGTGGTGACAAGGCCGGAGCACCACAAATATGCATTGGAATTCCACATCCATCTAATCCCGGGCCACTTACACATCACACGTGGGGTCAACGTAGAGGGCTATTGTTGTTGACACTGTCTGTCCAGCCAGCAACAGCAATATAAACTCACGCAGCACCATACTCACAACGGGTAAGCCTACAGGAGGGCAGCAAGCAATGCACACAAGACAAACCACAATAGACAAAGCTACCTGGATGCACATGTATACAGCATAGTGCAGCACACATTGAAACAGCAAGTAGGCCTTAGTAGCCAATGTGCCTAAAGGGGGCCCTCCTCACACACAACTAATCTTGCAATCAACCGTTGCACATGTGCAGTACACAGAAAAGGTGCGGGTCTGTGAGCCACGCTGACAATGCAAGTGACAGTGCATGATGAATACTATGCCTGCACCCCAAACATCTCCACACGGTGCAGGCCACGTGACAGAGGTGGCTGAGCGTGGGCCACATCCTTAAAGGAGCAGGTCACACTCTGACACATCCATGTGTACATACAACCCCTGACGTAATCAAGACCTCTGCTTGTAAACAATGCACAAGTGTCCCAACTCTGACAATGACACATATTTAGCCCAACTTGCAACATTTCTGCTTTGGAAATGCACAGATGTGGAGGCCCACTGCCTGAAAGGGATAATGGGCAGAAAAACAAAAGCTGCATGGGCGAGTATCCCACAATGCAGTGCACACACATAAAAATTGGAGTTCAACCACATTGACTACAATGTGGGACAAACTGCATCACCTTCACAACTGAACAGAGGACACAACTGGTGCCGCCTGTGTGTATGAACTGCCCAATCACATTAGTCATAGCTGTAAATTGTGAGATGACAATGTACAAGTACAACCTCATACCCGTGATGTAGTCGAAAAAGGAAACATCCAGCAAGAAATAGGCAGCCCCTCCCAAACAGTCACAATGTACATTCTCATGCAATCTGCTTGTAAACTCATCCAATGCATGATCATCCATGAAACACAGTTAAAATGCTTCTCCCCTTTAAATTGCAGAGGGACAAACATCACCTCCTGAACAGCAGCCTGTCCCAATCTTCACTGATGAAGAGGAGGAATTCTCCACCATCAACACGGACACCCTCCAACAGCTGCTAGACTCCATCAGCACCCCACCTCCAGGAGCAGGGCAACCCAGCTGCATCGTGCAAACCCCACCCCCTGCACAAACCACACAGCAGCAAGCACCTACCATCACAGCTGTCTCCCAGAACCTCCCGGACCTAAATCTTGAATTCCAACGCCGTGTGTTAGAGGTCCAGCAGGAGATGGCTCATCAGGTGCGGGTGGGGTTTGACAGCCTGGCAGCCAAACTTGATTCCGTTTGTGGGTGTCTGAGTTCCATCCGGGACCACGTACTAAACATCACGGACACCTACAGTCCGCTCAATGCTCTCCAACACTCCATGGCTGCCATCGCTGGAGTCATGACTCAGAGACAGGAACAACTGTCCAGTCAGAGTGGCTCCAGCGATGGCAGCCAGGAGTTGGGCCGCATGCGGAGGATAATGGAGAACATGGAGCGGATGCAGGCGGAACAAATGGCTGCCAGGGCTGCACACCAGCGAGATGTAGCTGGAATCTTCCATGCCCTGCAGATCATCATCACTGCATTGCTGCAGCAAGGTCTGGCGCAGATGAATGCTGCTGCTGCTGCTTCTACATCCTCATCTCCACCCCCTGATGTGTCAGTGCCTCACAGTGCTGCAGCCACCACCCACATGTGAGGCACATGACACATCAGAGGACGAAGATGAGGATGAATCTGCCTTGTTGCAAAGAAGGAAGTGGTAGCATTCATCTAGGCCAAATGGCCAGTTTCTACTTGGTTCTGGGCTGAGCATCATGCCACAGAATATCATCTTCCACTGTCCCCCAATACACTCTGTGACACTCACCTTGGACCTCGACATGGACTGCCATATTTCGTTTGGTTACCAATGACACAGCAATCAGACTGCTGACTGAACTCTTCCTCATCCTTTGGACTTGTCAACCCTACAGGACTCTGGCTGGCCCTCCACTGGGCATCATTGTAATGTGGGGATTGCATGGCCAAGTACTGGTCCATTCTCCAACTATGTCAACTGACATGTGAATAAATATCTTTCAATCACACAGATGTCTGTTGTCCATGAACAATCCAGTATAGCTGTCTCGCAAAATGTAGGAGCAGTGAATCCACCAAAAGGTACATCCAGGGAAATTATACAAATGTCAATGTTTTACTGTGATCCTGATAGGCAGTGAGAGGACCGGGTATGTCTGGACCTACTGTGCCCCCATTGCTCCAATCCACGAATCTGGCAGTATCCCAAATTAGCCCCACATCCATGGAGGAAATGGGAATGTCTGACAAAAGGCAAAGTCTGTTGCAGGACACAAGTAGTGTCACCCTTTACAATTGCAGAAAGAATATCTCCTGGCATATCTACTCACACCCTACAGGCTGGACGGAGCCTATTGTGAAGGTGCACATTGCATTTCACATCCCAAGATGGCGCACACCATATACACATTGATGAAGATACGTAAGGGCACATGTCTTCCAGCCACTAATTGAACCACAATGTCGGCCTCAGTGAAGTAGAGTTGGCAATAGGGACTCACCCCAAAGTGTAAGGCGTCAGTCAGCCCCTTCATGTGGACGAACAATGCTTACTGACTTTGGAACCCTCACATGGTGTGACCACTGTGAGCAGGTAGGGCAATGTGACACGGGATGCATGGTGCACTGCACTGACCATGAAGTCAGAAGCAGTGCCACCATTTCAAGGGTGGCATCACTATGAGCCAAGAGGTAACAGATGTGAGAATATGCCATGACACTGGCACAAGAGGGAGCAATGCAACATTTCACCTTTTGTGGGCAGCAGAACTGTGTGCATGGGCAAAAACGTTAAAGGTGACAAAATCATGACTTTCCAACTTCATTGATTCACAAAAGGCATATAGGAGAAGTGAAGTCAGTACATCTAACTGTACTACTCCTAAATGCATGTTGTGAATACCGGAAAATGTAAACTCATGACCTACTCTCAGATGACTTATTTGTGAATCAGGCCCACTGTTCTGCCATATGCATTTCCCAATAGACCCACAGAAAGACTACTACTTGCATGGCCCGGAGGTTCGGCCTCCAAGCACAGGAACACATAATTCAAAAGAATCTAACACACTTGCATGACCCAGCAAGTGTGCCAAGGTCTGTGCTATGTAGATGGACTCTGTGCAAGGAGCATGTGAGATGCAGGGCTATGACGCAATCTGTGGTACCTGTCGCATACATTCATCTCCATGATGGATAACAGTAGCTACTACAATATCCTCCCAATGCCATGCCCCTACCTTGTGTTGCAAATGTGCAGGAATGTGCTGGCCAACTCCGTGAGTCACACTTAAGATGTATAACTTACCAAACGACTGCCCCTAGACTAGGCCGTAAATCCTACTTGCCACCCTGTTATCCATGCAAGTTTACTGTGCTCCCATTTAAGGTACCTTGACACAATCCATCCTGCTTAGTAACATGTCATGACCACACTTACACAATCAACGGAGAGTCTATTGATGACAAGAGATGCATACAAGGTAAAAAGACACACTCCACCACATCACCCCTGACATAAGTGCAAGCAGAAATCCAAATTAGTAACCATTTATTATAAAATTGTAAAAACTTAGCTCTCCTACACTAACTATGATCATAACTAGTACTAATCTAAAATAAACTAACTCGAATAAAGAGAGCAAGTACCTACACTATCTACCCTAACTAATCCTAAACACGCAAAACATATCTAAGACATCAACCCCCTCCCACCCTTAAGGCACATCACGAGACAGGACAAAGACATCTAAGCTATACATGAACTATCTACACATTTAACCTACACAAAGATATGTGTATATATTTTTTTTCTTTTTCCAAAAGACATCAACCCCCCACCCAAAGGAAAAGGAAACTTAGCCCCAAATACTCTACAATAATAAAAAACTAAAACTACCTTAAAATCTAACACTAACTATACCTACACTAAGACTACACTACCTAACACTTAAAACACTTACCTAACACTACCTACAAACAAGTTAAAACATTGGTGGAAGGGAGAAGAGGGGGATGGGGCACAACATGTCCAGACATTATGGTATCCCAAGGTGTTTTTTAATGTCCTCAAGGTGCCTTGTCTGCTCGGCCATTTCCCGCCTCATCTCGGCCAGCAGCACGTTATTGTCCATAATGAGCCTGCTGTGCCGGACAGTGAATGGAATCACCTGATCCGCAGGGGCAGGTGGGATTGTCCCTTGGGTGGGGGTTGTTGTAGGGGGATGGGACACTGACTATCCACGCTGGGACCCACCACTGATGCCAGAGGGGCCTGGGATGGCCTGTGTGCCACTGCGCCTGCCACGTGTTGCCACCTCAGTCACAGATTTCCAGGTACCAGCCACCCGGTCCTCCTGGTTCCTCCGTGCCATGTTGCGGTACCCCTTTGCGACCTGCTTTATATGTTGGTACTGCTCCTTCCTCACCTGGAAGGCATGTGACTCCGCTGGCGTCATGTTGTCTGTAAAATGTGAACAATGAGAAATTGTGAGTCCTTTAGACTATGTCAATGTTCTCCATTCAAATCTATGATACAAGATCACTTCAATATGGGAGCCTACACTCTAGCGTAACTATGTGAAGTCAGAGAGTGACCTGGACAACTAAATGTTGAATCCTGGATTACTGACTATATGCTGGGGAGAATGACATGACAGTGCATGGCATGGGACATGTACTGTCACAACAAAATTAGACTGACAGTGTCAAAACCTGTTGCCATTACATTCCCTGACTGAGGGTGACATGTACAAGGAATCGGAGGAGTGTGGCATTAGCCCTCGGTGTGTAGCACCACCCTCATCCTCTCCTGTGACACAGTGCTGCATCATATGTACAATGCTCATGTGCAGCTCTGTGTGCCCCACAGCAACTGGGTGCAGTTCATCAAGTCAGCGCTAACACAGGCACCCTTGCACAAGGGTGCAAGGCTGTCTGTGTTTAGGGGGCTTGTTAATGTGTAGGAAGGTTACCCTACCTGCACAGGAGCAATCCAGGGACAGCCCTAATCACACTTTCATCTGTGCTGCATCATGCAGCACACATGGAAACTACGTTGGCTGGCTGAACACAGACTTGTACATGAGGCGCTGTCCCTCTCTCCACCAGTACTTCACAATGGGTGATGCGTTGCTGATAGATAGGGGAAACATCCTTTCCTCTAAATTGTCAATCATGCATGTCTTGGATCCGCTAATGTCACTCCGTAGTAAAGCCAAATACGCAGGCCTTTACAACTCAAACTGTGGCAATTCATTCACCATTGTAACGGCAGCCTGGAGTCATAATGGTTATAGTGTTGTTATGGGTAATGCTTTCTCACAGATAGCGTTCTAGAGGCCTGCATTGTTAAAAATATGGCACTACAATAAGTGCAGAGCTAAAGCATGCGGGGTAAATGCATGCAGAGTAATGTCAAAGATTGGGACAGAGGAGCTCGTACACCTGATCCAGAGTTGGTCACGGACTGACCCCAAGGAGACAGCTTGACAACACCATTGCAGTGGACAAACATGCCAATGAGATTCATAGGGCCATCTTTGCTAGGTGTTTGTGGGACATGCCATTGATATGCTTGACTCAAAGCTATGCACTGCCACTTCTGTGAAGCTGGTATGCAGCATACCTATGAAATCACAGTGCAGACCTGTGTCTGAGCACCCACGGCCTCGAATCCACTGCCTCCTTGTGCATGATTGGGCACATTTGCACAGTCATCTCAGTCAAGGATGTACATGCATTCCATGTCTGCAGATACTCATTGACAACACCACTTACATGTCTCCTCTCCTATCAGTGAGCTCTGCAATCCACATGCATGTGCTGCAGTGACGGAACCCATAGCCCTAATTTACATGTCTGTCACTGACTGGGGATGTGCAAAGTCACAACTGGGAGACAAATGCATTGCTCCACCTTCACTTACAGAATTGTAAACACTTCTGACTTCAACAATACATCATCCCACTGTAGTCCTAGTACATGTGATACACACCCATACTGCACACTACAACGTTGATCATTCAACTCAGACATCCATCACACCGCACCATGGCAATATCTGATGTTCAAACTCACCAGTGGCGTGTGGGTCCTGGAATCTGTCAATGTCCCCCCGTGTAATGATAGGTCGTCCAGCTGTGAGACAACAAAAGGAATTTGTGTTGGTATCATACATTAAATCACACGTGTCAGATTCATCATACAAATCCTCACCATTACTGTAAATGCTACGTAACTGTAGGGTCGCATTACATGTGGGCTACATGATTGGGTCTACTTTGCCTGCCATTCACACAAGACCTGTGAATGCTGAGTCTGGCCAAACAAGACAATGATGCTAGCAAACCTGCACATGCTAGTTGTGTGACACATTCACAAGGTCCCACTTCTACACGCAACATGATGTAATACATGCTCTGTGTACAAATGCATCGCTGCAGATCGCACACGGCAGTCTTACAGCGGTCGGTGGTGTATGACACTCCGGAGATGTCCTATTTCCTTTCAGCATTTGTTCCTATCTCATACATTGTCACACAGAGACTATGTACAAGGGCAGCGTAGCTAACGTACCACAATTTGTGAGGACAGCATTTTTACACTTCCGATTGGCCAGCACACAGGTCACAGAAAAAATGCCTTGGATTGTTCATGTACAGTCACCCTTCCTGTATACCAAAAATCTTTATCCTGCACGTGTTTTTGCACAGGTGTGCCAGCTTTGGCACAACAGTGCTAAGTGTTGCTTCAGCGCAGTGGGTAACACAAACTTGCACCCTATGCTTGCCAATATGATGCAGCCTTGTGTCTCTGATGTGCCAACATTATGCGTGAACGCATTACATCTCCCGCCTCACTCTGCAACATTTTTTCTTTTGGACACCAGTGTGTCCCACACGGCATATTTTGTTTTTCGTTGCAGTATACATGAATAAATTTATAGTTTGAACTTACCACACTCTAGGCCACTGATGAGTCCCACGTAGTCCAAGAGGTCACCCTCCCGGGCCAGGCTATCCTGCCAGCGGCGCTTCCACTGGTGCACAGTGCGGTCAACTCCGAATATGCGCAGCATCTGCACCCGCACACGCTCCCACCTCTGCTTACGCACACTGACTGGGTAGATGGAGAGGATACGGCCTCCCCTCTCCACCATCAAGGGCAGGAAAAACTTAATGAGCCATAGGAAGCACCCCAATGCCCCCTCTGACATCCTGCCCTCCCTGCCCACGCCCACATCTCCCTGCACACACCTAACCCCACTGCAAAAAAATAAAGAAACCCGAGATAATATCCCCAACAACTACAAATAAAGTTAACTGCCCCAAGACAAACACCCGACAAGATTGAGGACAGGAGACAATAAAAGACGTTAAAACAGGGACACCACACTTCATAGAGACACTATCGACAGGACACAGGACACAGCAACACTCTCAAACTCTCAAATCTGCAGCACACACCACCAAACACCTCCAACACTCTCCACAATCACCAGCAATGTGCTCAAAAGAGAAAGTGAAAGTGCACAGCACTCCTCCAGAAAACAGGAAGCATGCAGACATCACTTCCTGTGTGTATGCGGCCTGTTTTTTGACTTAGCGACGAAAATCTGCACGCAAAATGGCTTTGGGGGAACATTTCCTATAGTTCAATGTGTTTAGCGATGTATTTTCCATCGCTGATATGAAAATAAATTGCAAACTCGGAAATGCAGTCAGTTTTGCACGCTAAGTGCAAGTTATTACACAGATTAACAGTCTTAGCTGACATTTAATTTCTTGGCACAATGAACACCATGAAAAGCTTAATGTTCAAGAATAAGGAAGGTGCACTCGATGCGAAATCAATCAATCAGGCGAAATTTGTCCAAAATTACTTCCTTTATTTAAGTTAATCATAAAAATCTGGCACACAGCCAACGTGTTTCGTTCCCGGTTGCCAGAGGGAACTTCGTCAGGGCTCAGAAATATCTCACTAATGAATCTGTATGTAGTTGCTTGTAAGAAGATATACAGTTCCAATTCACGGTACGCATCACATCAGCACTGTGCATATGTTATAAAATCTCATGCCATGCCGGTTACTATGCCGTGATCCGAACTTTTCGCTCCGTAACGACCTTACACCACGAACCATCTATCATTTAGCTCTTTGAACTTGGAGCCATCCATGGACTCATGTGCTTTCAAACACATTTGATACTATGAACCTTGTGCTTCTTTGATTTGAGATTTTATAACATATGCCCAGTGCTGATGTGATGCGTACCGTGAATTGGAACTGTATATCTTCTTACAAGCAACTACATACAGATTCATTAGTCAGATATTTCTGAGCCCTGACGAGATTCCCTCTGGCAACCGGGACGGCAGCGTTGGCTGTGTGCCAGATTTATGATTAACTAAATAAAGGAAGTAATTCTGGACAAATTTCGCCTATTGTTGACCGCATCGAGTGCACCTTCACTTATTCTTGAACATTTTGCTATTATCTGCATCCTTGGACGGCGGGTGCTGGAAGCGATTGCACCATCTTTAAATAGACTGTACATATGGATGTGATGTGCTTAACCTTGGTCAGCCGTTTGTTCTTTTGCTGTTAAACCATGAAAAGCTTGCTTTGACCCAAATGACACCCTTAATTTCATATTTGACCCCAAATGACACCCTTAATTTCATATTTGACCCCAAATGACACCCTTAATTTCATAATTGACCCCAAATGACACCCTTAATTTCATAATTGACCCCAAATGACACCCTTAATTTCATATTTGACCCCAAATAACACCCTTAATTTCATAATTGACCCCAAATGACACCCTTAATTTCATAATTGACCCCAAATGACACCCTTAATTTGATATTTGACCCCAAATGACACCCATAATTTCATATTTGACTAAGCCTGGGCGTAGTTCGCGGAGTCTTGTTACGCGGAACTCCACGAAGTTACAAAAAAACTCTGCGAAGTTCCGCAAGTGGCGGAGTGTAGTGCGAACTGCTGTTTGCGCTGGTCTTCCTGCTGCTCGGGTGGAAATTCTACCCGAGCGGCAGCTCGCGCTCGCAAACTTACCGTTTGCGAATGCGAGCGGGGAAAATACTCCGCTGCACTACGCGAAGCAGAGTTTTCTGCACTCCGCGAGCTCCGCGGAGCGCAGAGTACAAAACACTCCGCAAACTCCGCGAACGGAGCAGAGTTCACTGCCCAGGTCTATATTTGACCCCAAATGACACCCTGATATTCATAGTTTACCACTATTGACCCCCTATTTGTAATTTTTAGCCACATGTGACATGCTGAACATTAGAATTTTGTAACACATTAGACACACTAACATGTCTAGTTTTGAACATATCTCACCATAAACAGCATCTCTGGTCAGAGGTGACATATCCCCCCTAATTTTAAAACTGGGATATTGTTACCACTTAATGTTACACTTACACTTGTCAGAGTGATGTAATAATACGGAGGAGAAACATGCACACAGGGTATGTGTGTAGTGTTTTTTATTTGCATATACTGTGCTTGGGGTCATTTTGAATGTATATATGATTGCTGAGGACACTCACGATGTGACGTGCTCAGGTGAAAAAATTATTGATGATTCTGTTCCTTTGGGCTGTTCCTGTTGCAGAAGCTGTGGGGTGTGCTCCACCTGCCTCATCTTCCTCATCATCATGATCATCGTCCGGTGCATCTGGCACTTGGATCCATGGGGCATTGGTGCGTACACGTATATTGTGCAATACACAACATGCTATGATCATCTTGCACACAATTTCTGGACTGTACAACAATCTTCCACCTGTGATGTCAAGGCACCGGAAACGTGACTTCAGCATGCCAAATGTGCGCTCCACTATGCCCCTGGTGCGTCCAAGGCCCAAATTATACTGCCTCTGGGCCTGGGTGTTGGTGGCTCGGAGGGGTGTCTTCATCCATGGGCTGAGTGCATATCCTTGATCACCTGTAGCATGTAATGGAGAGATGTGTCCATTTGTAGTCATGCATGCTGTGTGGGCAGTGTTAATAGTTTTGTGGTGTGTGATTGGTGCTACTTTGGGATTGGTGTTTGCCATGTGTAGCTTCTGACAGAATGACCAGCATCTATGCGAATTACATTGCCTCACAGCTGCTCGTCCCTACCCCCGAGCCTATTTGCTTGTGTGCACTGCACGGTTGCATAACTGCCACTCTAACAGCGCACCAATGTCAGGCCTGTCTGCACATGTCCGGAAGCCTGACACCTATACCAGGAGGGTCCCTGGCTCTCCTAACGTGTAGTGCTACCACTCATCTGCACTCCTCGCTGTCAACGCCAGGCGAACGTTTAGATGCCAATGGGCCACATCAGACACGGCTCACGTTCTGTTCAGCTGGTGAAGCTGCCGCTAGACCTTCCCCACCGCACAACACCTGCAGTTTCTGATCCAGACCTGTCACAAAGCAACAGTCTGCGGCACCCACACCTGCAGGGCCCACAGAGGGTGGGAACGCTTCAAAATCAACATCAACTTCATCTCATGCCACGTCATCTACTCCATGGACTACGTACTCATCCATGTGCGGAGCCTCCACCTCACATACCACAAGAACTCAGAATCCATTACCCTCTGGCAGATGCTTGCTAACATCGAACTGAGCCAACTCTTCTCAACACTGGGCCTCAAGGCAGGGCACACCTTTGACCGCATCATCACATGTGGAAACTGCGTCCACTTCATCAACAACACTCAACGCACATGGTGTGACCAACACAGCATACACTTCCTCATCGTGAAACCCCATGACACCCATACCCACAGCCGGCGCCACACAGAGTTACTGGAGCAGAGTCACCAAGGATCTGGTACACTTCACCATCAACAGCAACAGCCACACCACTGCAGGCAATGGCAACAGCACTGTCCGGAATTTCAACACATGTATCTCCAACTGCGCATACACACTTGCACCAATATGCAACTCCAACATACAGCGTGCTATGAATGCCACCTCGGTCACCAACAACATCAAAGATGACAGATGCATCTGCTGATGCCTTGAGTAGAACTGGAGCTACATGAAGGGAACCATTGGACATCACCACCTACAAGGACACCTAGCTCATACTCTCCCTTAACAAGGCACCCACACACACCAGACTGGGGTTCCAGGGAGAATTGCAGCAAGTTGCAACATGGATGTTCAACAGCTGGGGTGTGCTCTACATAGAGGAGACATTAGTCCTCATCCTCGTGACCACCCCATCAGCATGTGGCAACACCTGGTGTGCCAGCGCATTCGGCAGCCCTACCCACCACAACTCTAGGTACCTAGGCATCGTACTCGACTCCTCCCTCTCCATGTACAAACAGGTGTACGCAGTGGCCTGCAGCTGCTTTGGCAGCCTCTGCATCCTCCATGCTACCTTCACATGGTTCCCACCCCCGTCAGGTAGGACAATCACCATCCCTGTCATTGCCATCAGGCTGGCCGACGGAAACGCACTATATGCCCACATGGACATGTCCATGCTCTGCACACTCAAGACTGTCCAACACTCCACCCCAACACTCGGCCTTGTGTACATTCTTTCTTCGTAGGTCGAGTACCTCCATCGCACATACTTGGTTCCCACCTCTCCCCACATTTGCATTTGTGTGGCAGAGGGGCTATGCCTTTGGGGATGGTTTGTATACATGGCTGCCCCCAGTTACCACAGTAACTTGTGTTGTTGTGTCTGGTAGGTGGGCATGTTGATTGTCATGTTCTATGTGAGTTTGGAATGTGTGCATTCTCACAGTTGTGTTTTCTATGATTGTGGAGTTGAGGTTTGTGGTGTGTTCAGTTAGTATTTACCAACAAGCAGTGCATTTCCATATGTGCTATCCTGAAAGCGCTGGTTGATGATGGACTGGCGGAAGATGTAGGAATCATGCACACTGCCTGGAAACTTGGCTACGACATTGGTGAACAGGCCCGGTGGTCCACTATTGCCTGCACATTGATGGAATGTGTGTGCTTTCTGTTGCGGTATATGTGGGCTGTGTCCGCAGGTGGAACAAGTAGGACATGTGTGCAGTCAATTGCCCCCAACACATGCGGGAAGCCAGCTATGGCGTAGAAGCCTTGCTTGGTCTCCAGCTGTTACTGTGCAGTGTTGGGGAAGTGAAGGTGCTGGGGTATCAGGCTGATTATGCCATCAAAAACTGTTGTGAGGAACTTTGCTAGGGCTGGCTGTGAGACTCCTCCGACTCTGGCAGTTGTTGGTTGGAATGTACCTGAGGCCAACATATGCAGCACAGCCAGCAGCTTTGTTTGCGGAGGGATGTTGGTTATCCGCTGTGTTGGTGCCATCAGCCTGTGGGCTATCTGTGTCAGGATGCGGAGGATGGATGTCCTTTTGAGCCTGTAGTGGGCAATGACATCCTCTGGCGTTAGGTCTGTGAGGATGGTGCATCGGCGATAGACCCGCTGTCTTATTTGGTGCAGCCTCGGTGGTGGTCCTGGGGGAGGTGGCATTGGCGGTGGTTGTTGTGGCCTTCTTGGTGCTCCAAGCTGCATGATTAGTACCTCCATGGCATCAGTGGATCATCAGATGGGGCTCTGGGGTAGTCTCCCTTATATGCTGCCACTTTTCACCATTTTTAAGACCTCCTTTTGTCTGGTCTTAAGTTCCTGCTGCTAATGGGCCTTAGCGTGTGGTTTTTTTTCGCATCGCCAGTCCGGGTGATCGTTGAGAATATCGCGCAGTGGGGTTAGCGTGCGTTTGAGCACGGGAATGCCTACATTGCATATGATTAGCGGTAGTTGTCGCTGACATCGTTGGCGATGTTGTAAGCGGCCGCTATCGCAAGAAATCTGTCGCTAACGGCTGTTAGCGACAGCTTGAGAATAAGGCGATAAAAATATCGCCGCTTTAGCGGCAGAAAAGTGCGCTAACGCGCCGATATCGCCTTGAGAATATGCCCCTTAAAATCTTGCAACTATTCAATCACTGATGCAAGGGGGCATTTTGAGCTAAGAAAATAGGGCTGAATGCCGGAAATAAGTGTAGGGAAAATTCTACAGAAAGTTCATATTTAGCAAGCATGAGCTGCTGCTTGTGCTCACTATTCACTTTTGCATTTAGCACTATTTATTTGTGCAAAATGCATCATCGCATCCATTTTGGAAGTGAGATGCATTTTTGTACTAAGAAAATAGCGCTAAATGCAGAATTACTCTTTTCGCATAGTTCGGTGTAATCTCTCTAGAAGTTTTGGGTAATTCCACGTGATTACAATACACCACATTACATGAGTTATGCCCACCCCTATTTTTTTTTATTAAACCTATTTTCTCCACTAAAAATAATGTGAAAATCCTAGCAACCTGTTTTGAAATCGGCCTTCATTACCAGAGCCACACTCAAATATAATGCACAACGCCTTATCAAACTTACCTGCTCCCATGTTGATGGAGGTACATCCTTCTTACTGGATTCCCCATCACCACTTACCTCCCTCTGCACATTGGCTTGCCTTATTAATGGACTACCGGTAAGAGCAAATTTTACCACATTACCCCCGACCACTTTAATCTTCATTGGCTACCCTGTCACACCTGGATTCAACTTAAATCTCTCTACATCATTCAGAAAGCACTACATACGAATAAATTGACTCACCTAGCTGAAAAACTCTCTCTAGTCGGTCCTGTTCGCAGACAACGCACTACCAATTAAATGACCCTCGAAATTTACAAATGTAAAAATAGAAAACAAAAAGCAAGCCTTCTCCTATTCCACCCACAATCTCTGCAATAAACTTCTCCATCGAAAGAATGCACTCTGCTTCAATAAATTCATATCTAATATTAAATCGCTCCTTTTCTCCCTTTTCCTCTCCTCCTCACTAATCCTAGCCTTACCCTCTCCTCCACTGCCTTTGACATCTGATTTATTTCTTTAACCTACTTTAATTTTCATGATTGATTGCTCTTGTCAAAGTTGATGCACCGCCTCAATTTGAATGTACATTTGTAATTTTGTAAACAAAATCCTATCGTCATATATTCCTTGTATATTTTTATGAAACCTTATTTTCAATCTATTAATTTTTTTGGTAAACATATCTCGGATCCTTCCCACCTTGCATTAAACTGCTGTCACCTTCCACCACCTTCTTGTTTCCTCTTTTCGTCTGCTTTTCTAAATGACCGTGCAGTGTCTTCACTGGCTTATGATGGTTTGTTTCCATTGTTGGAATATATAAAACACTCAGCTGCCCTTCGTTGGCAGACCCTCGCTACATAAATCCCCCAAATAAACTAAAATAAATAAAGTAATTAATGTTACAAGGTACCCTGAGATAGATAGCTATTTTACTTTCTCATCACTCTATTACCGAATACAGCAATTTGCTAATATCTAACTAAATTTCTAAAAGGCCTGTTCATAAAATAATTTTGCCTATAAATAATTATTATCTAGGAAAGAATGGTCCCTGATGGGGGAAGTGTGTACTCAACTTCCACGGAAACCTAGTGAATAACCATCAATAGATTGGTTTTACTAGAATGAATACATTCTATTTAATTACTCAATAATGTAGTAGTAGTGGTATAAACATTATTCGGTTAATAACCACAAAAGTCACTTCAAATACAATACCTTAAATACATCTCATAAATCAACATACATAAGAAAGTGCTTTAGGCATATATAACAGCAAACATTTCCTCAACGATCAGAACATTTTAAAACCAATACATTATAAACTGAAACCTGATAAACATTGAATTAAAACCAACGCTACGGAATTAAGAAAAAATACACTAAATCCCAGTCAATGGCCACTCGATACACAGAATAAATAAATCCTTTCCCGTGTACCTCTAAATGGAGACAAAATTACAATGGTCCTAAAAAAAAATACTGTCATATATATATCATTTCCTTGCAATTCTGTGAAGTTTAACATAGGCAGCAATATATCTAAACAACATAATAGCTCAGTTTGCATCAATCGCGAATACAACAGTTCTGGCCTGCGGGCTGTCAAAAAGGTCTTGATGGCCGATTATAGTTAGTTGATCTTTAACAAACTGCAGCCACTGGATATTACAGGCCTTATCAATTGCCAAGAATCCATAATCACTGCTTTATTCAATGCAGCTTCAGGGCAATGCCAAGTGGGCACCCATAACATGATTAGGGCTAACTTACCGGCATCACACAGATAGCTACACCCTAATTCTTCATGACAAATAAAAGCGGGTACACAACCCAGTAAGCGTAATAACTTATGAAGAAAAATATTTACAGCAGCTTGTAACAATACTAGGTCTTACCATCCCCATGTTCCTGCTCCGTAAGTGGCGGTCGTAATACATCTGGCCTTATAGATGTTTAAAATGACACCCAAAGGAGATGACCCCAGCTTCTTAGTAAACTTAAAAATAGACATGATATTTTGATCAAGTTGAGTGCGTTTAACTCTAAAAAGGTGTTTCCAGTTACATTTGTTGTCAAAGGGAAGCCCAAGATACGTAAAAGTATTTACTATTTGTAATTTGGTGTTTTGTATCTTTGTATCTGAAATGATCTTCCCATACCTTTGGGGCTTCACATACCAAAGCAAATGATTTCAACTTATTAGTTTGGAGCCCGAGTGAGTTCATGAACTCCACACACCCATCTAGCAGCCGTTGTAGGCCTATACGTGTTCTGGCCATTAACACACAGTCATCTGTGTACATAAGTACGGGTAAAACCTCTAGATCCCACCCTTGGAGGCTCAGCCACTAACTTCAATAGGTGCTAGTAGAGGTCATTGATATATAAACTGAACAGAAATGGAGCAAGGATGGAGCCTTGTCGTACTCCCTTATTAATCTTGACCTGGGTAGTGCATTCACCATTTGGTCCATATCTAAGTTACCCAACAACCTCCTCATGCAGTTGGCAAAAAGGGTGTGCACCAACCTTGCCTCCACTCCCAAAGTCAGCAGCTTCGACCAGAGTTTACCCCTGTCAACATTATCGAATGCTGCGCTAAGGTCCATGAAGGCAAGTTATAGGCAACCACCGTTAGCCACCGTTTTACATGCTTATTATACAGCAGACAAAAATTCAGGCACTGATCAACAGTGCTTAAGTCATGTCTAAAACCGTATTTCACAGGCGATATATTATTCTCCTCTGTTGCCCAATTGTCAAGATGATCTAAGACTATCCTACCCAACACCTTTCCAGTGCAATCTATGAGCAAGTTCGGACAATAACACATGGGGTCCGCTCAGTCACCCTTCTTATATATTGGTACTATTACAGCTTTTGACCTTTACCTTGGCGGCCTCAAGTTATAGCATTATTTAAAACCTTTACCTAAATTGGGCCCCACAGATCATATTGCGCTTAAACAGGTCTACAGGGACTCCATCTGGACCTGGGGCTTTGTTGTTAGGACATCTCATCACCGCCCAATCTACCTCATCCAGGGTTAC
The DNA here is from genome assembly GCA_963921515.1 of Calotriton arnoldi. Taxonomy (NCBI): domain Eukaryota; kingdom Metazoa; phylum Chordata; class Amphibia; order Caudata; family Salamandridae; genus Calotriton; species Calotriton arnoldi. The sequence goes on along the minus strand of CAWUFW010003189.1, from coordinate 652,439 downwards.
TGTCCATGGCTCACTTGCCTCTAAGGCAGACCTAAAGTCATTGCCATGCTTATCCTGGGATTCCAAGGGCGGTACTTCAAATACCTTTGTATAATAGGTTACCCATGTAGAGGACTGAATAGGAATATCCATATCAGTGTTGTGGCCATTACTAAAATACGGGGCATTTATCACCTTCCAGAATTTAGTAGTGACTTTGGTCAAACTGGCTTTCTCAAACTCAACCCACGCTTCTTCCCTTATTGTAGCTTTCCTTTCACTCAAGGCGGCTTTATATAGTTGTCTACAGGACCACATATCCTCCATATCCCTTGGGGATTTCTTTAAAGACTTTAATAGCCATCTATGGGTTCTTGAGCATGCACCATTAAACCACTTATAAATCTTTGGTGTACAGTGTTTCCTAGAGTCTATTAAAAGTTCAGAGGTTTGTCTACAGAGAGCTAAATAGACATCCAATATGCCCCCTGATGTTGCGTCAATATCCAGACAGGTCACTATTGCATTACAACTGGTCCTCGCTATACTTCTAAGTAGTTCCCTAGAGTCCACATCTACCCACTTATTCCTAATCCCTCTATTTCTAGAAAACTCTAGTGATGTCGTAAAGTGAGTAAAATTTGGGGCTGCTAGCCCCAGACACAAGTGGAGCGCTAGGGGTTATGATCACTTGTCACTAGAATCAATCGGAAAATGACAAACGTTCCCCCATAACTCGTGTAAAACTGCTAAATAATCAATTAGGCTACCCTTACCCCTCCCTGTGAATGATATATGCCCACTGACTTGATCCTGTAACAAATCAACTGTAAGTGTAATGTTATAACTAACCAATAATTTATTCAACGAGTCCCCACATGGATTGTGCTCAAAGTGCACAGGATCATCAATATCACTATCCCATAAACCACATACAGAGTTACAAGAAATTGGGCACCTTCTACAATTAAATTCCACCCCCCACAAAATGCGATAATCCCTCGTTACTCTTCTGATTACTTTTGTTAGTGCATCTGACATTGAATCCACAATTGACATGTCCCTACTTATGATAGAAATGTATCAGTATGATAACAGGAAGAAAATCAATCTGGAAATGGGGAGAATCAATATGCCTATCTACTATTTGACAGGGCAAAGATGTACTAATCAAGGTCAGCAAACCACCACTAGTATGCACAAGAGCTAAAGGCAAAGCTGGTGTTGTTAAAGCAAAGAACTCGTTCAACTTTCACACATCCAAGTTTCCTGTAAACATATTATGTTATAGCCCCCCATCATGTTTCTCCAATCTCAGTCTATCAACTTTTGAGCAATCCCTGCAACATTCCAAAATACAACAATAGTGTCCTCTGTGAATATAGGTGTGAATTGGCCAGGACTCTGTGTGCGGACACTGATCCTTTGTAAGGTCACGTTTGTCTCCGGATGGACAGGACAGGCCAAGGCCTGAGGAGGATTATTACCTCCTGTCCCTAAGTCAACCCCTTTTTCTCTCACCGTCCCATTCTCTGTGATCCAATTCAAATGGTGAAGATGTCTACTTCCAGAATTGTCCTCCACAGATGTATTCATTAGTTCCGGTGGTTCTGATGTGTATTCCTCATTTTGGTGTTGCACCTCTTCGCTATTCTCCAGTCAATGAACATATGCCAAAGCTGAGAAACAATTTTGAAAGGGAATATCAAAAGGCACAGCCTGGAATCTTCTTGATGATGGGAACCTCACAATTAAACACAGATGGAACCAGAAAATTGGACTTATAAAAAGAAGGTCAGAGATACTGGTGTAATGGTACAGTTATTTTTTAGGCTACTTGATAGCCTGTGTAAAATCATATTGACCACATATGCGTTAGAGAAATTATTAACAATACAGTCTCCCTGCTCCCTCTTCACTGTATTGCCCAGCCAGGAGACTCTCTGCACTAAGATAATATTCTGTGATTTGCAATTACTACTCAGGTTCCCCAAAGATGTACATAACCAGTGTATAGCCTTATTTTTTAGTTGGGTCTGGGTTTTAGTTTGGCCATGACGCAAAGTTGGTAGATTTTTTAGATGATCACCAGTGGGGCTATCTCTAGCTACTAACTCTATTAGATGGCCTTTAAAAATTTTAAATGTCGAGTCAATAACAGTCAAGGCTGCTACTATTGGATAAATCAGCTCGTTAATAATAATTTCCTCAACAATTTATTATTTCTAGTAAACCCAATCTATTGATGGCTATTCACTAGATTTTGGTGGAAGTTGAGGTCCCACTTCCCCCTTCAAGGACCATTGATTCCTATATTGCTATACTACCCAGGTCCCAGGTTTACTGGGTTGACCTTGTTTTACAAATATAAATAATTGTTGGCAGCTTATCTGAAAACTGTGATGTAACAGACCAAATCATTTTCACTTTGAGCTCTCAAGTTCCTTGAATTATGTTTCATATACTAGATACAGTTTATGAAAATTCTCTCCTTAACTGCCACAGTATGATGGCTTTGAGATGACTCACAAAGCTTTTTTCCATGCATAGGTCAGACAATACACAAAAAGGTCTGACACCTTACATTCAAGATTGGCATGTAATTTTCAACATCAGTTCTGCATGTGGGGGTACCACTTCCACATGTGGAAATTCCACTGCCACTAGGGGTGTAGCTTGGGGAGGAAAGGTGTTGGGGGCATGGCACTTCCCAAAAAAATGCATTCTTGACTTGGTAGTTGTGTCTTGGGGCCCTGAGTCGGGTCTGCTATGTTTGTTTCGGTTTTTCTTGTCCAGGTTCAAGAATAAAAGGCAAAACAGAAGCCTTTGATGTAAAATGGGAGAGAGAGAGAAACAGAGATATATAAATCTGGTGGCTGAATTTCAAAATGTGCAGCCAGATAATCTAGAATCAATACCGGCTTCCCTGCTTGTTTAAATTGTGTGATCCTAGGCAAACGTTTTATTTCACAGAGCCTCCTTTTTCTTTATTATCACATATGAGAGCACTTTTAATTACTTTGAGTTCAGGGTGAGTGCTGTACAAGCACTTCCTATGTTAGATTTAATAGTCTATAATGTTGCTCCATCTGTAATAGTAATATAGGCCATGTTTAAGGTTTACATGAATACTGACTTACCTCATAGTTCACTTATGGCATGTTGGGTGGAGGGTGAGCCATTAATGTTTCTAAGTTCATGTTAAAAAATTATCATGTTTAATAATTGTTTGTATATGCTGTGATATAATCTAATGTACTAAGGTGAAACGCTTCAGCATTTTAAAAAATACACTTTTTTGAATGTTGAAGTGGCTGTATCTTATTTCTACATTATGTGTTTTGCTCAATTTTGCATGCCAAAGGTTTTCATGGTTTGGCTCATGCAATGACTCTTAGAGCTAAGGCAGACCCCTGGCTTGGCTCTAGATCAGCATGCTCTATAAATTCGCTAGTGAGACCCTCTATATTTGAGACTTGTGCTTAGTACATAGGGCTGTCAGTCACTTGAAAAAATTATTTGTGAAAGGCAGGACTGGAAACAAGCACCTATTTGACAACTCTAAGATCAAGGCTTCTCATAGCAGAGACAAAGAAGAATGCCTATAGTGAAAATATATTTAAAATAAGTGATCCCAGGGCAGGGACTCCAGGCCATTGTGTTGTATTTTACCATAGTCATGAGTTCCCAGGGAGATCTTCCAGGCCCAGATGAGACAGGCAGGGCGTAGCTTCAGAGAAGGTGTTTCTGGTGTGACACTCCCTAAATGCATTCTTGGCTTGGTAGTTGGTGAGGCTGGGGCCATGAGTCAGGTCTGCTATGTCAGTTTTTCTCATCATTCTTATTTCCAAACAGTTTTTAACTTGTTCATTTTTTAGAGCTGCCCTGCGTCGGGTCTGCTATGCCAGTGTCAGTTTTTCTCTTATTTGACTAAGGGCTTTTAACCTGTTCCTTTTTTGGAAATGAAACTTAAAAGGACTGGTTTACCAAAAAAGTAGTAAATCTGTGCCCATAGAAGTACTCCTTGAGTGGCTGCAAATGTTCTTCTTCCTTTTGGAATTCACAAACATTGCAGTCTCAGGTTTCCAGACATACTAATGGCAATCAAACAACCACAAGGTGGTGTAATGAATGCCTGTAAATAGTCCAACAGTGCCAATCCCTCTGGGTACCATTCCAACAAATCATGTTTTGCCCGCTGTGCCACTGCAGGCAGAGGCCCACCTAATGCAAATCAGTGCTGACCCTGCTCCACTTGGGAACAATCCATCCTGAACCTTGATCATCTCACCCCCCCCCCCACCCACCTTGCGACCCACCAATTTTTTAGCTGGGAAATTTGAGATTCACACCCCATGAATCTTACAGACTGAGCTATTTGCCCCTGACTGCCATTTTGAATTACCTGCTGTTAGACCTGGCCTTTGTTGGTGTAGTCACCCTAACCTTTTTGGCTGCAGACCTCATGTTTTGACCTTGTTTTGCTAGCCTTAGGAACTGAGCGCATTTGACACTGCTGTGCAGTGTCAAAGCGCTGTGCTTGTCATATACATACAGAGGTTTGGTGTATATATGATTGTCTGATTCGAGTTAGCTTTAAGTCCCTTGCCATGGGGTAAGACCTATACCAGGGGCATGTAGCTCGAATCCACCTCCATGGGCCTGCAGCACTGGTTGTGCCCTCCACAGAGGTAGCTCATCAATTGTGCCACAGGTTTGCATTGGTAGTGACCTGTGTGCACGTTTTACTGTCACTCAGTTTGGCATTTAAAAAGCTACGTGCCAAGGTTCTGCATGTCTTCTGCTATATCGGAGTTCTCCTGGTGACAGGGTGCGGTGCTTGGAAGCGTTTGGGCAGTTATGTGTATGTCTTACCTGCAAGAGTCGTGAATGACACCAAATGGTGTGTTTGGTATGATGGAGCCTGCTTTTCCCATTGGATCAGCATGAGGGTTTGTAGTGAGAGGCTGTCGAGCATTATTTCCTACAGGCAGAGTAGTAACAGTATAATGTTTGGTATCGATTAGTTTGTAATGGCAAATCCTCTCCAGTAGTGGGAGGGGGTTTGACATTACGGTGCTGGAAATTTCACTTTGGGAAAGTGAGCATTTCGATGCTTGGGGCTCTGTGTGCCTGGCTGCCTGTCTCCTAATTCATAACTGGGTGTTAGGGGGCAGCCACATCTGTGCATTCCTGATAAAGGGCCATAAACAAGACGTTGCTGAGAAACTGCAGACCTTTGACTCTAAGGGACCTTTCTGGGATGTCTATGTGGGGATGGAATTGGCACCTGCATTCCAAGGGGCAGGGTCTTGGCCCCACTAAAGATTGTGATCAAACCTTCCGGGGTAGGACCACAGACAGGACAAAATTTAGAGAGGGCCTCTGCATTTCAAAGGTGACCTTTTGAACTGATCGTATCTTCAAAGGCCATGATGGGTACAACTACTGGGGCTTCGGCCTCCGAAAGTCGAGACACTTTTGGATTTGGAACCATACTACGCTGGGACATTGACAAGAGGAATCATTAGGGCAGGAGGGACTGCAGATGGACTATCTGCAGACTTATGGTGGCTTCAAGCTTGTCGTGCTCCAAAAAGGGGACTATCACTTGTTGGATTTTGCCACGCAGACTTATGGTGGCTTCAAGCTTGTCGTGCTCCAAAAAGGGGACTATCACTTGTTGGATTTTGCCTTGACGTTGCTGACCTGTAGCTATGTGCCAACTGTTGTGGCCTTGGTCTCGAAGCACTCTCCAAGGGCCAGTGAGCTGGCCTCCTGTCCATGAGATCTCAGGGAAGCAAAGGATCTCACTGTAGCCACGAGATTGCAAGGACTGCACTGGGTGTGGCGGAGACTGGTGTATGTGATCGTGGCTGGGACAAGGACTATCCTGACACACCATCATCTTGCCGTGCAAGAGGAGTGCATGAGAAAGATCAGCAGCCATCTGAGGTGCCGGGACATGAGGAGTTCTAGGATTGCGGGGGAAGCTTGCAGACTCCGAGGAACCCATGCTTGTAACCAGGGGACCTGTGTGTGTGGTGTCTGAGGGGTGTTGGGCCAGGAGCTGAGACTGTCTTAGGCCTCCAGACTGGGAGGACGACAGTGCCTGACAACGCAGCCTCTGTCCGAGGTCGTTGGCTCCTTATTTCTGGACCCACGCCACAGGGTGCTTTGTTTTGGAAAACACCGTGACGAGACCCAAGGGGTTTTGTGTGCCTTGTGGGCATCATATGTAAAAGAAACAATTGATGGATGGAATGCTGGACAACGCAAACATTCACCCCCAGTCACAAGGATTTGGGTTTAATCCATCATTCTTTTGCTCACCACACCACCCCAGTTTGGACCCAGCCACATGCAAATCAGTCTTGACCCTGTTCCTTGTGGGAACAGTCCAGCCCGAACTGCCAAGCCAGATCTTCCCTGGACCAAAAACAAGCATCCTGGGACCGGTTTCAGGGCATCACCCTTCATCAGCCAGGCTAGCTTGAATCCAGTGGTGTAGCGAGCACGGAACCCACGTCTGGGCATACCCTTCCCACTTACGGCAACATATGCAAAAGAAACAATTGATGGATGGACTGATGGACAATGCAAACATTCACCCCAGTCACAAATCTGGGTTGAATCCATCATTCTTTTGCTCACCACACCACCGCAGTTTGGACCCAGCCATATGCAAATCAGTCTTGACCCTGTTCCTTGTGGGAGCAGTCCAGCCCGAACTGCCAAGCCAGGTCTTCCCTGCACCGAAAACAAGCATCCTGGGACCGGTTTCAGGGCATCACCCTTCATCAGCCAGGCTAGCTTGAATCCAGTGGTGTAATGAGCACGGGACCCACGTCTGGGCATACCCTTCCCACTTAGGGCAACATATGCAAAAGAAACAATTGATGGACGGAATGCTGGACAATGCAAACATTCACCCCCAGTCACAAGGATCTGGGTTTAATCCATCATTCTTTTGCTCACCACACCACCCCAGTTTGGACCCAGCCATATGCAAATCAGTCTTGACCCTGTTCCTTGTGGGAACAGTCCAGCCCGAACTGCCAAGTCAGGTCTTCCCTGGACCGAAAACAAGCATCCTGGGACCGGTTTCAGGGCATCACCCTTCATCAGCCAGGCTAGCTTGAATCCAGTGGTGTAGTGAGCACGGGACCCAAGTCTGGGCATACCCTTCCCACTTATGGCAACATATGCAAAAGAAACAATTGATGGACGGAATACTGGACAATGCAAACATTCACCCCCAGTCACAAGGATCTGGGTTTAATCCATCATTCTTTTGCTCACCACCCCAGTTTGGACCCAGCCAAATGCAAATCAGTCTTGACCCTGTTCCTCGTGGGAACAGTCCAGCCCGAACTGCCAAGCCAGGTCTTCCCTGGACCGAAAACAAGCATCCTGGGACCGGTTTCAGGGCATCACCCTTCATCAGCCAGGCTAGCTTGAATCCAGTGGTGTAATGAGCACGGGACCCACGTCTGGGCATACCCTTCCCACTTAGGGCAACATATGCAAAAGAAACAATTGATGGACGGAATGCTGGACAATGCAAACATTCACTCCCAGTCACAAGGATCTGGGTTTAATCCATCATTCTTTTGCTCACCACACCACCCCAGTTTGGACCCAGCCATATGCAAATCAGTCTTGACCCTGTTCCTTGTGGGAACAGTCCAGCCCAAACTGCCAAGCCAGGTCTTCCCTGGACCGAAAACAAGCATCCTGGGACCGGTTTCAGGGCATCACCCTTCATCAGCCAGTCTAGCTTGAATCCAGTGGTGTAGTGAGCACGGGACCCACGTCTGGGCATACCCTTTCCACTTAGGGCAACATATGCAAAAGAAACAATTGATGGACGGAATGCTGGACAATGCAAACATTCACCCCCAGTCACAAGGATCTGGGTTTAATCCATCATTCTTTTGCTCACCACACCACCCCAGTTTGGACCCAGCCATATGCAAATCAGTCTTGACCCTGTTCCTTGTGGGAACAGTCCAGCCCGAACTGCCAAGCCAGGTCTTCCCTGGACCGAAAACAAGCATCCTGGGACCGGTTTCAGGGCATCACCCTTCATCAGCCAGTCTAGCTTGAATCCAGTGGTGTAGTGAGCACGGGACCCACGTCTGGGCATACCCTTTCCACTTAGGGCAACATATGCAAAAGAAACAATTGATGGACGGAATACTGGACAATGCAAACATTCACCCCCAGTCACAAGGATCTGGGTTTAATCCATCATTCTTTTGCTCACCACTCCAGTTTGGACCCAGCCAAATGCAAATCAGTCTTGACCCTGTTCCTCGTGGGAACAGTCCAGTCCGAACTGCCAAGCCAGGTCTTCCCTGGACCGAAAACAAGCATCCTGGGACCGGTTTCAGGGCATCACCCTTCATCAGCCAGGCTAGCTTGAATCCATGGTGTAGTGAGCACGGGACCCAAGTCTGGGCATACCCTTTCCACTTAGGGCAACATATGCAAAAGAAAGAATTGATGGACGGAATGCTGGACAATGCAAACATTCACCCCCAGTCACAAGGATCAGGGTTTAATCCATCATTCTTTTGCTCACCACACCACCCCAGTTTGGACCCAGCCATATGCAAATCAGTCTTGACCCTATTCCTTGTGGAAACAGTCCAGCCCGAACTGCCAAGCCAGGTCTTCCCTGGACCGAAAACAAGCATCCTGGGACCGGTTTCAGGGCATCACCCTTCATCAGCCAGGCTAGCTTGAATCCAGTGGTGTAGTGAGCACGGGACCCACGTCTGGGCATACCCTTCCCACTTAGGGCAACATATGCAAAAGAAGCAATTGATGGACAGAATGCTGGACAATGCAAACATTCACCCCCGGTCACAAGGATCTGGGTTTAATCCATCATTCTTTTGCTCACCACACCACCCCAGTTTGGACCCAGCCATATGCAAATCAGTCCTGACCATGTTCCTTGTGGGAGCAGTCCAGCCCGAACTGCCAAGCCAGGTCTTCCCTGGACCGAAAACAAGCATCCTGGGACCGGTTTCAGGGCATCACCCTTCATCAGCCAGGCTAGCTTGAATCCAGTGGTGTAATGAGCACGGGACCCACGTCTGGGCATACCCTTCCCACTTAGGGCAACATATGCAAAAGAAACAATTGATGGACGGAATGCTGGACAATGCAAACATTCACCCCCAGTCACAAGGATCTGCGTTTAATCCATCATTCTTTTGCTCACCACACCACCCCAGTTTGGACCCAGCCATATGCAAATCAGTCTTGACACTGTTCCTTGTGGGAACAGTCCAGCCCGAACTGCCAAGCCAGGTCTTCCCTGGACCGAAAACAAGCATCCTGGGACCGGTTTCAGGGCATCACCCTTCATCAGCCAGGCTAGCTTGAATCCAGTGGTGTAGTGAGCACGGGACCCACGTCTGGACATACCCTTTCCACTTAGGGCAACATATGCAAAAGAAAGAATTGATGGACGGAATGCTGGACAATGCAAACATTCACCCCCAGTCACAAGGATCAGGGTTTAATCCATCATTCTTTTGCTCACCACACCACCCCAGTTTGGACCCAGCCATATGCAAATCAGTCTTGACCCTATTCCTTGTGGGAACAGTCCAGCCCGAACTGCCAAGCCAGGTCTTCCCCGGACCGAAAACAAGCATCCTGGGACCGGTTTCAGGGCATCACCCTTCATCAGCCAGGCTAGCTTGAATCCAGTGGTGTAGTGAGCACGGGACCCAAGTCTGGGCATACCCTTCCCACTTATGGCAACATATGCAAAAGAAACAATTGATGGACGGAATACTGGACAATGCAAACATTCACCCCCAGTCACAAGGATCTGGGTTTAATCCATCATTCTTTTGCTCACCACCCCAGTTTGGACCCAGCCAAATGCAAATCATTCTTGACCCTGTTCCTCGTGGGAACAATCCAGCCCGAACTGCCAAGCCAGGTCTTCCCTGGACCGAAAACAAGCATCCTGGGACCGGTTTCAGGGCATCACCCTTCATCAGCCAGGCTAGCTTGAATCCAGTGGTGTAGTGAGCACGGGACCCACGTCTGGGCATACCCTTTCCACTTAGGGCAACATATGCAAAAGAAACAATTGATGGACGGAATGCTGGACAATGCAAACATTCACCCCCAGTCACAAGGATCTGGGTTTAATCCATCATTCTTTTGCTCACCACACCACCCCAGTTTGGACCCAGCCATATGCAAATCAGTCTTGACCCTGTTCCTTGTGGGAACAGTCCAGCCCGAACTGCAAAGCCAGGTCTTCCCTGGACCGAAAACAAGCATCCTGGGACCGGTTTCAGGGCATCACCCTTCATCAGCCAGGCTAGCTTGAATCCAGTGGTGTAGTGAGCACGAGACCCACGTCTGGGCATACCCTTTCCACTTAGGGCAACATATGCAAAAGAAAGAATTGATGGACGGAATGCTGGACAATGCAAACATTCACCCCCAGTCACAAGGATCAGGGTTTAATCCATCATTCTTTTGCTCACCACACCACCCCAGTTTGGACCCAGCCATATGCAAATCAGTCTTGACCCTATTCCTTGTGGGAACAGTCCAGCCCGAACTGCCAAGCCAGGTCTTCCCCGGACCGAAAACAAGCATCCTGGGACCGGTTTCAGGGCATCACCCTTCATCAGCCAGGCTAGCTTGAATCCAGTGGTGTAGTGAGCACGGGACCTAAGTCTGGGCATACCCTTCTCACTTATGGCAACATATGCAAAAGAAACAAATGATGGACGGAATACTGGACAATGCAAACATTCACCCCCAGTCACAAGGATCTGGGTTTAATCCATCATTCTTTTGCTCACCACCCCAGTTTGGACCCAGCCAAATGCAAATCAGTCTTGACCCTGTTCCTCGTGGGAACAGTCCAGCCCGAACTGCCAAGCCAGGTCTTCCCTGGACTGAAAACAAGCATCCTGGGTCCGGTTTCAGGGCATCACCCTTCATCAGCCAGGCTAGCTTGAATCCAGTGGTGTAATGAGCACGGGACCCACGTCTGGGCATACCCTTCCCACTTAGGGCAACATATGCAAAAGAAACAATTGATGGACGGAATGCTGGACAATGCAAACATTCACCCCCAGTCACAAGGATCTGGGTTTAATCCATCATTCTTTTGCTCACCACACCACCCCAGTTTGGACCCAGCCATATGCAAATCAGTCTTGACCCTGTTCCTTGTGGGAACAGTCCAGCCCGAACTGCCAAGCCAGGTCTTCCCTGGACTGAAAACAAGCATCCTGGGACCGGTTTCAGGGCATCACCCTTCATCAGTCAGGCTAGCTTGAATCCAGTGGTGTAGTGAGCACGGGACCCACGTCTGGGCATACCCTTTCCACTTAGGGCAACATATGCAAAAGAAAGAATTGATGGACGGAATGCTGGACAATGCAAACATTCACCCCCAGTCACAAGGATCAGGGTTTAATCCACCATTCTTTTGCTCACCACACCACCCCAGTTTGGTCCCAGCCATATGCAAATCAGTCTTGACCCTATTCCTTGTGGGAACAGTCCAGCCCGAACTGCCAAGCCAGGTCTTCCCCGGACCGAAAACAAGCATCCTGGGACCGCTTTCAGGGCATCACCCTTCATCAGCCAGGCTAGCTTGAATCCAGTGGTGTAGTGAGCACGGGACCCAAGTCTGGGCATACCCTTCCCACTTAGGGCAACATATGCAAAAGAAACAATTGATGGACGGAATACTGGACAATGCAAACATTCACCCCCAGTCACAAGGATCTGGGTTTAATCCATAATTCTTTTGCTCACCACACCACCCCAGTTTGGACCCAGCCATATGCAGATCAGTCCTGACCCTGTTCCTTGTGGGAGCAGTCCAGCCCGAACTGCCAAGCCAGGTCTTCCCTGGACCGAAAACAAGCATCCTGGGACCGGTTTCAGGGCATCACCCTTCATCAGCCAGGCTAGCTTGAATCCAGTGGTGTAATGAGCACGGGACCCACGTCTGGGCATACCCTTCCCACTTAGGGCAACATATGCAAAAGAAACAATTGATGGACGGAATGCTGGACAATGCAAACATTCACCCCCAGTCACAAGGATCTGCGTTTAATCCATCATTCTTTTGCTCACCACACCACCCCAGTTTGGACCCAGCCATATGCAAATCAGTCTTGACACTGTTCCTTGTGGGAACAGTCCAGCCCGAACTGCCAAGCCAGGTCTTCCCTGGACCGAAAACAAGCATCCTGGGACCGGTTTCAGGGCATCACCCTTCATCAGCCAGGCTAGCTTGAATCCAGTGGTGTAGTGAGCACGGGACCCACGTCTGGACATACCCTTTCCACTTAGGGCAACATATGCAAAAAGAAAGAATTGATGGACGGAATGCTGGACAATGCAAACATTCACCCCCAGTCACAAGGATCAGGGTTTAATCCATCATTCTTTTGCTCACCACACCACCCCAGTTTGGACCCAGCCATATGCAAATCAGTCTTGACCCTATTCCTTGTGGGAACAGTCCAGCCCGAACTGCCAAGCCAGGTCTTCCCCGGACCGAAAACAAGCATCCTGGGACCGGTTTCAGGGCATCACCCTTCATCAGCCAGGCTAGCTTGAATCCAGTGGTGTAGTGAGAACGGGACCCAAGTCTGGGCATACCCTTCCCACTTATGGCAACATATGCAAAAGAAACAATTGATGGACGGAATACTGGACAATGCAAACATTCACCCCCAGTCACAAGGATCTGGGTTTAATCCATCATTCTTTTGCTCACCACCCCAGTTTGGACCCAGCCAAATGCAAATCATTCTTGACCCTGTTCCTCGTGGGAACAATCCAGCCCGAACTGCCAAGCCAGGTCTTCCCTGGACCGAAAACAAGCATCCTGGGACCGGTTTCAGGGCATCACCCTTCATCAGCCAGGCTAGCTTGAATCCAGTGGTGTAGTGAGTATGGGACCCACGTCTGGGCATACCCTTCCCACTTAGGGCAACATATGCATAAAAAACAATTGATGGACGGAATGCTGGACAATGGAAACATTCACCCCCAGTCACAAGGATCTGGGTTTAATCCATCATTCTTTTGCTCACCACACCACCCCAGTTTGGACCCAGCCATATGCAAATTAGTCTTGACCCTGTTCCTTGTGGGAACAGTCCAGTCCGAACTGCCAAGCCAGGTCTTCCCTGGACCGAAAACAAGCATCCTGGGATCGGTTTCAGGGCATCACCCTTCATCAGCCAGGCTAGCCTAAATCCAGTTGTGTAGTGAGCATGGGACCCACGTCTGGGAATACCCTTCCCACTTAGGGCAACATATGCAAAAGAAAAAATTGATGGACGGAATGCTGGACAATGCAAACATTCACCCCCAGTCACATGGATCTGGGTCTAATCCATGGTTAGAAATGGGGGTCTCTAGTTGGCAATGGTTTGCACCTTGTCCAAGTAGAGGCCCTTCCTTCTAGTCAGGATAAGGGAGTTACACTCCTAAAATAACCCCTGCTCACCCCCTTGGTAGCTTGGCACGAGCAGTCAGGCTTATCTTAGAGGCAGTGTGTAAAGCATTTGCACATAACCAACAGTAATACAGTGTAAGCACTACAAAAGGACACCACACCAGTTTAGAAAAATATCCAATATTTTTATATACTTTAAGACAAGGCCAAATATGATAAAGAATCCACAATACAGTACTTGAAAAATAGATACTTTGCAAGATGTCTTCTAAACTGCAGAAATACCTCAAAAACACAGTTCGTACGAATCGGTAGCTCCGTTCGGAGCTACCGCGAGGCTGAAAACAACAGAGTCGAACAGTTCCAGCCGACCGCATCGATACGGGCCAGCAAAAGCATGAACAGTCTCGGTAACAGTACCTTTCTCGTTGTGGCTTACACGGGGTGCGAGCCGGTCGTGGCAACCGTCGCGGTTGCGTTGCAAAATGGCAGTGGTGCAGGGCGCGGTGTCCTCTCGATGCGGTGCAGGCAGCGGCTCGGTGACGATTGTCCAGACGGCGTCGGTGGGACCAAGGCTTATGGTGCAGGGCGAGACAGTGCTCGATGCAGTGCTGGCAGGTTGCGGTGCAGACGACAGAGCTGGTTTGCGGGAGCTGGCGTCGGTCAGCCCAGACGGTTGTGTGGGATGAGGCGGTGCATCGTGAAACTTTACGAGCGGTGCCCCCAACCACGATGCGGTCACGGGTGTCGAGTCAGCAACAGAGAAAGCGTCGGTGAGACCAGGATGGCGAAGTGAAGCGAGGCGATGCGGACTGCGGTGCCCACAGGTCACGGTGCAAGCAGCGGCTCGGTGGCGGCGGCAGTCGTTGTCGAGACCAGGGTTGCGGTGTGAGATGCGGACGGGGCGGTCTGCGATGCCGTCAGGACACAGAGCCAGCGACGGAGTTGGTGACAGAGTCAGTTGCGGTTCCCTTCTCTGTGGCAACAGAAACAGCGGTTCCAGAAGCGGTACCCAGAGGTTGGTGAAGTCTTTGCAGTCCCTGAGACTTCAGAACAGGAGGCCAGCTCGATTTCAGGCCCTTGGAGATACTCAGCACAAGTATAGAAAGTTCAGTCCAGTCCTTTTACTGCCCAAGGCAGAAGCAGCAACTGCAGGCCAACCCAACAAAGCAACAACACAGCAAAGGGGCAGTACTCCTCCTGGCAGCTCTTCCAGATCTTCTTCTTGGCAGGTTCCTTGATTCCAGTGAGTTCTAAAATTCAGGGGTTTGGGCTCCACTTTTTATAGCCCAAAATCCTTTGTCCTCTCAGGCAGAGAGTGTATGTACCCAGCCAGAACCAGTTCTACCCTCTCTGGTGTGGCTTCCTGGCAGGAGGTGGAGACGGCCTTGTCAGAGGCAGACCAGGCCCATTCAAGTGCAAGGAAATCTCCTCCCCCTACTCTAAATGCAGCCCAGGTCTATTCAGCCCTTTCCTGACCCACCTAGACTATCTGGAGCCTCTGCTGCTCCCCAGCCCCTGTCATCCAAAACCCAGACAGTCAATCCACAAACCCAGCAGAGGCCTGCTGGATGGCTGAGCAAGAAAATACCTACTTTCTAAAAGTGGTATTTTCAAACACAGAATGTAAAAATTACCTTCACTAAAAGATGCATCTTTAGATTCTGAGTTCAGGCATACTAAACTTTATTTTCCTACCTAGTTCCCACGACCAGTTATGTTTATAAGATGTTAAATTGATCCAGAAGAAAGGAGGGCCCAATAAGACTGCCTGGTTTTCCCCTAAACTCCGGGAATTAAAACAGATGTGCAAAACAATTGAAAGGGTTTGGAGAAAAGATTTCTCCCCCAGCAAGAAACTGGATTATAGGGAGGCCATTAGAACATATAAGGCAGAAATCAAAAGGGCCCAGTCCTCCTACTATGAGGAAAAGATCTCCCTAGCCACCAACTCCCCAAGAGAAACTTTTTGCATTTCGAAAAAATTACTCAAAGCCCCCCTCCCTCCAGATGTACCGGATATATCAGGTCGCCGTTGCAATGAACATGCAGATTATTTCTTCAATAAAATCCAAAACATTTACCTATCTTTCCCCTCAGATGACAGCGATATTAAAATCCAGCATGAGGATATGGGCCCATTAAAAAGAGATTATTCCCTGGAGGCCTTCCCCCCGATGACCCAGGAATCGTTTCAAGCCATCTTGACACTTGTTAAAAGTGGGTCGCCAAAAGACCCAGCTCCACCCAATATTTTGAAGCTGGCAGCGGAGATAGTTGCCCCTACTATCATTGACTTGATCAATGCCTCACTCTCCATTGGTACGGTTCCTCCCATGTGGAAAAGAGCAATGGTGAAATCCCTGCTGAAAAAACCTAACCTTGACCCTGCCGTCCTGGGCAACTACCGCCCTATCTCGCTCCTCCCCGGGATCAGTAAGATCGCGGAGAAACATGTTAATTTTGCACTCTCTTCGTTCCTGGAATCTCATGACCTTCTCCACCCCTCTCAAACTGGTTTTCACCCGCGCCAAGGTACTGAAACTGCTTTGTTAGCGGTTGTCGAAGAATCTAGAAAGATTCTTGACGCAGGAGGGTCGTCAGCTATAATCCTCCTCGTCCTTAGCGCAGCCTTTGATACGGTTAACCACCGAATTCTGGTCCACCGTCTTAGAGGTATGGGGGTGACCGGTACAGCCTTATCATGGCTGCAATCCTTTTTGGAGGAAAGATTTTTCCAGGTGTTTGAGGGCGAGGCCATTTCAAAATCTGTCCCCTTATATTGTGGAGTTCCTCAGGGCTCATCCTTGAGCCCCACTCTTTTTAATGTTTATATGGCTCTGCTGGCAGATATTGTGTCCCCCTTTGGGGTCCACATAGTGATATATGCAGATGATACACAACTGGTCGTAGCACTGAATCACTCTGACCAGGCGCCCAACGGCCTTCGTCCCTGTCTTGAGGAAGTCGCCAAGTGGATGAAACTGTCGCATTTAAAATTGAATGGCGAGAAGACTGAGCTTATGGTTCTTGGCAATCCTCTGTGTTTTAAAGCAGACACAATGTGGCCAGCTTGTATGGGCCCTGCCCCCGCCCCTAAAACCGAGTTAAAAAGCCTGGGTATCTGGCTGGATCAGGACCTCAGCTTTAAATTTCAGGCCAGGAAGGTTGTTGCCTCTTGTTATGGCATCCTTAGTATGCTTCGCAAAGTGCTCCCTCTTCTTCCCTTCCAGGCCAAAAAGCTGATGATCCAGGCACTTATCCTATCTAGGATAGATTATGGCAATGCCCTATACCTAGGCGCGCCGATCTCGGCAATTGTGAAACTGCAGATTGTGCAAAATTGCGCAGCAAGGATGCTTATGGGGATCCCGAATCGACACTCTGCAAGGCCCGCTCTGCATTCCCTCCACTGGCTCCCTGTTCAGGAGAGAGTCAATTTCAAGGCTCTGTGTATCACCCATAAGTCGCTGGAAGGGAGTGGCCCACCAATCAATAATGCTACGATTCAGTCCTATCGGGTGAACAGGCAGCTGAGCTCATATGAGCTTCACCTGGTAGTTGTACCCAGGATTAAGAAGGCCAGAAGTGGCGGCCGGCTTTTTTCCTATAATGCCGCCAGACTCTGGAACTCCCTTCCACTGTATTTACGAAAGGAACCTAATCATCTGGCCTTCCGGAAACAGTTAAAGATGTGGCTCTTCCCCTAGGTGTTTGCTTCTGCCCCAGTTACCTGCTTCAGCGCTGGGATGCCTCCGGGTAGCCATGCGCTATAGAAGTGCTGTTTCATTCATTAATTAATTCATTCATTCATAAACAAACTCCCCATTCTGTCCTATGGGGAACAGGTAGCCTTGCAATAGTGAAAAACGAAATTGGCAGTAATTCACTATCAGGACATGCCACACACACCAGGGCATGTCCTACCTTTCACATACACTGCACCCTGCCCACAGGGGTATCTTGGGCCTACCTTAGGGGTGACTGACATGTAAGAAAAGGGAAGGTTAAAGCCTGGCAAGTGGGTGCACTTGCCAAGTCGACATGGCAGTTCCAGACTGCACACAGGCTCTGCAATGGCAGGCCAGAGTTACATTTACTGGCTGTTGGTGTGGGTGGCACAATCCAGTGCTGCATCCCACTAACAGCATTTGATTTACAGGCCCTGGCACACTCAGTGCACTTTACTAGGGACTGACACATAAATCAAATAGGCCAATCATGGAAACACCAATCCATAAAACATTTTACCACAGGAGCACTTGCACTTTACCACTGATCAGCAGTGAGAACAATACACAAAAACACTAAACCAGCAAAACAGAGTCAAAACCGGGAGGTCAGAAAGCAAAAACTCAGGGGAAACACGCCAAAAGATGCCAAGTCTAACATCCATCATTCTTTTGCTCACCACACCACCGCAGTTTGGACCCAGCCATATGCAAATCAGTCTTGACCCTGATCCTTGTGGGAACAGTCCAGCCCGAACTGCCAAGCCAGGTCTTCCCTGGACCGAAAACAAGCATCCTGGGACCGGTTTCAGGGCATCACCCTTCATCAGCCAGGCTAGCTTGAATCCAGTGGTGTAGTGAGCACAGGACCCACGTCTGCGCATACCCTTCCCACTTATGGCAACATATGCAAAAGAAACAATTGATGGACGGAATGCTGGACAATGCAAACATTCACCCCCAGTCACAAGGATCTGGGTTTAATCAATCATTCTTTTGCTCACCACACCACCCCAGTTTGGACCTGCCCATATGCAAATCAGTCTTGACCCTGTTCCTTGTGGGAACAGTCCAGCCCGAACTGCCAAGCCAGGTCTTCCCTGGACCGAAAGCAAGCATCCTGGGACGGGTTTCAGGGCATCACCCTTCATCAGCCAGGCTAGCTTGAATCCAGTGGTGTAGTGAGCACGGGACCCACGTCTGGGCATACCCTTCCCACTTAGGGCAACATATGCAAAATAAACAATTGATGGACGGAATGCTTGACAATGCAAACATTCACCCCCAGACACCAGGATCTGGGTTTAATCCATCATTCTTTTGCTCACCACACCACCCCAGCTTAGACCCAGCCATATGCAAATCAGTCTTGACCCTGTTCCTTGTGGGAACAGTCCAGCCCGAACTACCAAGCCAGGTCTTCCCTGGACCGAAAACAAGCATCCTGGGACCGGTTTCAGAACATCACCCTTCATCAGCCAGGCTAGCTTGAATCCAGTGGTGTAGTGAGCACGGGACCCACGTCTGGGCATACCCTTCCCACTTAGGGCAACATATGCAAAAGGGGACCTGTGCGTGTGGTGTCTGAGGGGTGTTGGGCCAGGAGCTGAGACTGTCTTAGGCCTCCAGGCCGGGAGGACGACAGTGCCTGACAACGCAGCCTCTGTCCGAGGTCGTTGGCTCCTTCTTTCTGGATCCACGCCACAGGGTGCTTTATTTTGGAAAACACCGTGACAAGACCCAAGGGGTTTTGTGTGCCTTGTGGGCATCTGCAGCTGACTGTTGGGGTCTACGGCGGGTCACATCTCTGCTTGAGGGGAAAGCATTTCTCCAGCCAGGTAAGCATGCCAGCTTTCTGGGTCACAACCTTTTGTCTACAGAGGGATAGCTATTCCGCACTTGTGCAGGCGCCGTTTAGCACCTGGAGGTCCAATCCGGACGGACAAAACTAAGTAACTGTTTCTTTCCGTTTTAGGTGGTTCCGACTGTCTAGTCAACAGGGTGCCAGCTAGGGCAATGTGTATCATTGGCTGGTGAAGTTGAAGTACTGAGGGGCTGGTTCATGAGGCGCAGTCAGGGACTGGTGACTGTTTGACTTTTCTGCAATGGGAAAGTCTGACAATTGCATATAACTGTAAATTGTATATACAATGTGTGTTCCGTATTGATTTCAATAGAGAAGTTTGACAATTGCATATAAATGTAGAGCGTATATACAATGTGTATCTCGTTTTGATTTCAGTGTGTCTGTGTAATACAAAGACAAGTGTTTCTATACATATGGTGTGGAGTCTTTTTGTAGCGTGTGCAGTGTGTTGCGAGAGGGGGTGTTGTGCCAATACTTTACACTCAAGCCATGAGGATAAGCCTGACTGCATGGTGCCAAGCTAACAGAGGGTGAGCACAGGTTATCGGACAAGTGTGAACATAGCAAAACCAAAGGGGATGATGGACGGAGTGTTAAACATTGCAAGCACTCACCCCCAGTCAACTGATCTGGGTTTAATCCATCATCATTCTTTAGCTCACTCCGCCACCCCAGTTCAGACATGGCCATATGCAAATCAGTCTGACCCTGTGCCTCATGGGAACAGTCCAGCCCGAACTGCCAAGCCATGTCTTTCCCTGGACCGGAAACAAGCATCCTGGGACCGGTTTCTGGCTTACAGCCGTCATCAGCCAGGCTATCTTGAATCCAGTGGCAAAGTGAGCAAGGGACCCACGTCTGGACAAGTGTATCATACTCATCCTATTTGGAACTGTGGATTTTGAGTGGCTTCGATGCGTCTTAGCCTGCCCAAAACTGCTAGGTCTAACACCTGCATTCATAAATACCACTTACAAAATGGGTGCTGCCAGGAAAGTTTCAGGGTGGTTGGGAAAATTCAATGAAGATGACATTCACAACCAAGTAGTCACTAGCTTTGTAGTTGTGGAGTTTTGTACATTCTGGGCCCGATTCCGATCTCGCTCGGAAAGCCCTCCATACGACTCGGATCCGGAGGGCTTTCCAAGCGAGACGTGCTCCGGGAGTTCAAACGAGCGGGTACGATGCAGCCATATGCTTACAGACTCGGTTCGCTCGGACTCCCATTGAACTCTATGGGAGCCTGTGCACAGACGCGTACACAGGCTCCCATAGCAGAAAAGGGGTGGGTGGGGAAAAGCGTAGACCCTGTGGCGGGCACCCCATGGTACTCGCCACACTGTGCATGCTTGGATCGGGGGGACCCATGGGCACCCCCCGTGATAGATTCGGAGGGCCCCGGGTGAAGGGGGACCTGGTACGGCCCCCCGTAGTACGC
Organism: Calotriton arnoldi; assembly: GCA_963921515.1. Classification (NCBI taxonomy): domain Eukaryota; kingdom Metazoa; phylum Chordata; class Amphibia; order Caudata; family Salamandridae; genus Calotriton; species Calotriton arnoldi. Next base: position 631,947 of record CAWUFW010003189.1, on the reverse strand, counting down.
TTCCAACAGCCGTTTCGTCTCGCTGAGACCGACGCGAAGCGGCTGTCCGAATCGTGCATCGTACTCGCTCGGTTGGAAATCGGCTCCATTGCGTGGCATGATTCGTCTTCAAACGAGACGTACGGAGCGGTTCGGGTCCGGAAACGATTCGGTCGTCGCTTACGCGATCTTCGCATCGTACTTGGTCGTTTGGACTTGTGTGAGATTCGGTCGTGAACAAGGGCTACGAATCGGATCCGGTAAAGCCAAATCCGATTCGGAGGCCTTCCGAGCGAGATCGGAATCGGGCCCTCTGTGTGAAACTTTCGATTTAGAAAATATGTACTATATAAAGATTTAGAAGGAAAAAGTATAAAATTCGATCTTTAATCTTTAACACATCATACCCCCGGCACCCAAATTGGCAACAACTGGAGTTAGAAGAGTAAAACTGCTGAACTGAACTTTGAAAGTCAAAGTACTGGCCAAAGATAACTTACGGCCAAACTAAAGTTGCAAAAAAGCAGGTTTAAGATCTTCATTTTTTTTTAAATAATTATTTTATAATAATTGGGAAAAGCATATGACCTGATTCTGAGTTAATCAGATTTAGGTACAGAAATACCGGGTGCTAGGAATTAACATTTCTGCTCAGTATCTGGGCAACTAAATTACAAATTAATCAGCCCGAAATGGGAAATAACTTGCCCACCCGATTTTATCGGGTGAGAAAACACATGTGGATCCCTGTTCTGGGACAATTAATGGCAACGGACCCTTTTCTGCTGTCATATTCTACCTGCTCTGAGATGGTGGTAAATGAGAGCGGAGGGAATCGATGCAGTGAGGGGTGGGGAGGTCTTGAGGGCATCTAGGGACAAGGGGCTTCCCTTGTGGTGCTGATGGAAGGTGAATGAGAGGTGGGCTGCCTTTTCTGTCTTTTCAAACTAAAAGTTTCAAACTATTAACCTGGATTTTATTCAGAAGCATCACTTATCATCACTTACAAGGTGCCGCTGGTTCTCATTTAAAGCGCTGTCATGCCCTTGGGCCAAGTTTATGCTATAAAAAACTACAAAAATAAAAAAAATCCAAAGGAAGCGAAGTGAATAAAAGACCGTTCATGCAAAATCATTTCTAATAAAAAGGGAAATAGATATTTAGAAAAAAATGTTCTAAGATATGCATGCAGAGTGTCTACAACGCGAGTATGTGGCACACACATGAAAAAACAGGAAAAAACAATTGTTGGCTCCTGTAAGTTTCAAAAATCTTTTATGAACTGAGCGAATATTCATTAATGTTTGCAAAGGCTAGTCTTACCATAATAAAGAAGGACAAGTTCTTTATCACCTTTGCCCTGATGAATAGTTGCGTTTAATTAAAAAATTTACCTTTGGGGCTCCTTAAACTTTTATTTCAGAACCCATGAATCGATTTCAAATTGTGTAACTTGAAACTGTGCTTTGTGTTTTATATATTTTTCTCAATCCGGCATATTGCATTTAAGGGACTCTTTAATCAGGGGTGAAAGGAATGCGGCCATGGATAATACCATCTATTACAGAATGAGGACATATTCTACTTTGCTGTGTTACCACAGAGAGGATGGAGGAGTAACATTAATGTTAGGGAAGGAGAGGGGACAGCTACAGCTTCTATAAATTCTGTAGGACCACAGCTCACCTTGCAAGAAGGTTAAACTCCCCTTGACCATTACCCTAACTGTCATCCCAGGCCCCGCCCTCTTGACAAACTAGACTATCCCATCCCGTCTCGGACTGCACCATCTGCCCGAATTACGCAGGGAAATGTCGTAGGCACTCACTTCCCCCTATGTCCCGCCCCCCTCCAGGTACCCTCAGTGGCATACCGCACTTGGTAAAACGTTAATTGTAATGCCACTGATTATTTCGAGTCCTCAGTAATGTTTACGTAACGATTGTCACAGTCCTGCCAAGTATCACGCCTCAGGTGTGACACTCACGCATTTCAGTGCGGTGTTCCGCATCACCGCACTGGCGCCACCGGCGGCGCCTGTGCAGGGCTCTACTACTCCGAGGAGAGACATGCTGCCACTGCCAGTAGCTGCTCTGGGCTCTAAGTTCTGATATAATGATCACCGGCGATGATCTGACTTCTCGCTGAGAGCGCGGCTAGGCAGCAGGCTACAATGTAACAATCGTGCCTCATGGAGTCCTGGCTGTAATTATTCCTGCCGCGCTGCGCTTAGACACACTGCTCTTCTTGCTGCCAATAAGGAGGGGAGGGCGGGGCCGCCCTCTCAGCAGTAAACGCGCCTACTGGCTCACACAGCCAGGCACTCACCAGGGGGCATGATGGTAATGAATCCCAGATGTGACCGTACTTGCCGTCACGTCCGGAGGAACTAGTCACTCAGAGGAAGTGAGCACTGAGGCAGAAAAGCGGCGGGGGACTCAATTTGAGTCAGGGAGTGAGTTCCCGCTGTGGCGTGCAGGGGCGTTACACAGGCCCCCCGCAACCCCCGCGTTGCGGGGAGGGGAGGGCCTGCGCTCCAGGGGCCCCCTCCGCGGCCGCGCAGCCAGCAAGCTGATAGTTTACCTAACTTGCGTTAGGCTCGCCGTCGTTGCACCTTGCTGTGGCCTCTTTTATAAATTAAATGGTGCGCGGCGCGCAGACGTCCCCACGTCGTCTTCACTCTCTTAGGGTGCTGGTAACCATTGTCAAGCAGATCCAAGAAGTATTAAAAGTGAGCGCGAGGAGGTGAGGCATCCCGGAGATGACTTGGAGGGACTGCGTGGCCGCCGGCAATAATTTAATTATTGCTAACCCCTGGCTAGCCTTGCCCTGTCTCCTGCTGCCCATTCGCGCCTGCCACTGAAGCTGCAGGCCAGGCATCAGGTGAGTGTTGGAGGAGCCTCAGAGGTGGGATGCATCATGGGGTCAGGATTAAAACGTAATTTAGGCCCCGCAGCCCCCGTGTTCCAGCCTCCAGGGGCCCCATCAGCTCTGTAGCGCACACAGAGAGGAGGCACTGCTTGACTGCGTGTACTTCGAGGTTTCATTGGGGAACGGACGTTCAATTTTGAAGTAAGTGAGGTGAGTTTGGGTGCTTTATTTGTGTCGGTGGTTGTAGCTGCAGGTGGTGGGCATTTGGACTCAGTTTTGGGGACCGGCATTTTCCTCACGTCACGGAGAGAGAGCCCGAGTCCTGAGGGTATTCTCCAGATTGATTTTGCCGTCAGGCAGGCCACACGTTGGCTGACAATATGTGTTTTGTTTTTCTGTCGGCCAGCTCGGCAATACTAGACACCAGTGTGTTGTTGCAGTTGGGACCTCACATATCCTGTTGGGGCCGGGTCCCAGATGCGGAGAGAGGCCAGGCCTGGAGTGATGCTAAGCTGCCCCATGTATATGTCTCTAAGTTTTAGTGCGAGTTCCCTGAGCCTTTCTACACTGTTTCTGCAATAAGTTGTAGTGGGGGTCTGCCCGTGTCTTTATGCCCATGTGTCTATCTAAATCCCAGTGTCTGTAAATACATGCCTGTTACTATGTCTGTGTCCCAATGTCAGTCAATGCATGTCTTTACGCCTTCCTGTCTCTCGATTGGAGTATGCACAACTGCATCTGTGTCCCAGTGTCAGCCAATCCCTGTATTAACGCCTCCTGTCTCTCAGCTCGAGTGTGCACAGTAACGCTGCCGACGGGCCTTTCACAGCCTTCAGAAGCCCCCATTCAAACTTCCCTCATGTCCACCTCTAGTCGCAGTGCACTAATGCCTGCCAGACATTTCACCCCCTGCAACAGAGGGAAACAGGGGCGCACTGAGGAGCAAATATAGAGTGTCTTGTTGCGCAAATGGTTGTAATTTGCAATATTTATATATTTCCCTCGTCTTCATTGTTTTATTTTGCTTGCGAGAAAGTGTCACTCATACTCGTTGAAATGTCACTCATAATAGCACTGAAATTATGAAAATGTCACACATGGAAATCTGAAACCTTGGCAGCTATGTTGTCATAAAACTTTGCATTTATTTGTATGAAGGGCATAGTTTTGTAGGTGGGAGAAGCTTCAAAATGATAATTGGAGCAGCCAAAAGTTCAGTTATTTCTCTCAAATCCCGAGCTTACACTTAAAATGAATGTCAGGGTACGTTAACGTCTAAAATATATGTACGATACGAGAGCGGAAAAATGAAAATGACAAGTTATTGGAATTACATGTCATAATAATTTGGAGTACAGTTTTTTGCGGCGTGTTTTAATTTTGGGACATGAAAGTCTTCGAGATGTAGCCGCCCCCTCCTTCGCGGCCGTCACATTGCATTTTTGAGTCTCCGGAGATGGCGCACTCCTGCATACCGAATAGTCTCATGTGCTGATGCTTGCAATGGTAAAACGCCTTGGCAGCATGCACGACTCGTGCACCTCTTTTAGCTGACTCATTGTGTGTTAACTATCACAGAAATGTGCTCTAAGGGGACATTTCACTGCTTTCTAAAGCTCTAAACAGACATGTTGAAGTGATTGTTCTGCCAAAGTACTAACCTTCTGGCTCGAATTGCCTCTGGGGCATTTTAAATAGCAGTTATATGATTACTCTTTAAGAGCACTACTCAGAAAAATGTGATTTGTTTACAAAATGGCAGACGACTAAGCTTTCGGCCTGGCAGCCTCACACTGTGCTTTCAGGTGCAACACACCAGAGCGGGACAGCAGCTGCAAACATATCTTGCGGCCTGTTTATTTTATATTATAACTTGTTGCATTTCAAGGTTATTTACCGCGAGGCAGCAGTCATCAACTGCGCGTGCAGATGTCGTTCTTTCACTTGGACTACCTGATTAGTCATTAGGATGGACCCACCACGCATCTCCTGTTTATTTGTGATGCGCGCATGAAGCACGTGGCAGCATTTAGTGTTGTATATGCTGTGCTCACATCAGACAAGTAGTGACATCCTCACTAGGTCCTAGTTTTCATTAGGCAAAGTGTGTGGTAATAGGGCCACTGGAATTATGCGGCAGGGGAGGACCAAATTATGCGGCAGGGTTGTGTAAATGTTGCAGCACGAAAAGGCAAAATATTTGGCGTAATGCGAAACAATTTGTGATAGTATTACTTCATTATTTTTACACTTGTTAACACTATCTGGACATTGGTTGCACCTCATTAGTACGGGTTTAACACCTAAATATAGCAATAAGAAACAGAATGGAGACCAGTAAAGCTTTGCAAAGGGCCTTTCACTGCACGGAAACATGTGTTGCTGCGTTTTTAGTAACTTTTAAACCGTTTGAGCTAGAAACAATTTTTTTTTGTCAAAATCTGCAGATGATGGATTCCATGGCAAATGCGGCAAATCTATATATATGCAAAAAATGCAGCACACTCGCAGAATTCCAGTGGCCCTGGTAATAGGTGACTTTGGGGCAGATTTATTATTTTTTGGAGCAAAGCAGCACAACAATCAAAACTGCTCCACTGTGTTGCACTTGCACAAGGACAGCAATGCAGCCCTGAGTCATATTTGTTATAAATCTCCTGCTGCTGTCATCCCCTGCATTGGGGCACAAATTCGCTGCTCAGTGCCACCGCAGCATTAGCAACCTGGTGCAGAGGTGTGTGCATGATGTTTAGCATAGATTTTGAACTAGACATATAACCTTCCAGTACAAACACCTATGCGTATAAAAATTGTAAAACATTCCACACATTGGATGTGTGCTGTACAGTGCAGCACGCATGCAATGTGTGGAATGTTTGGAGAAATAAATAGATTTCTCAAAGTTAGCGCCTGCTTCAAGGAAGCATTATTTTTTATGCAAAGCCCCATCTATGTTAGTAGATTGGACTTTGTGTCAAAACTATGGGTGCTTGATCAATAACACCCAAGTTTCACCTAAGTAATGCTCCTTTAGCACAATGTGGCACAACCAGCGCAAAGAGCCAATTGCCCTGAAAAAAGGACATAATGTTCCGGCAAGTGTCTACGCCACTCTACATCACTTTGTGTGACATAGTGCCAGTGCATATTCTTAATAAGTCTCCCTTTTGTGTTTGTTGCCTCCAGCTGTTCTACCTCAAGCTGTTCTAGAAAGAAAACCCCATAGTAAAGCAACATTTTCTGCCAAAACAATATGGAAGTGAGGAGCAAGGCCCATTTGCTCAACAGACTGCATTGGCAGAGTTCATGGATGTCAACTCAACAAATTCATAAGGATAGAGGAAATGTCATCACATGCCCTTTGACTTTTGGTGACATCACAGTTACACCATGTGACATTTGATCCTGAAAACACCACAGGAAGCAATGTTCCATGCTTAATAATGCTGATGAAATCACAAAAAGTCATCACTGAAGTTAATAAAGCTATAAAAAATGCACGATTAATAGCATACAAAAAGTTACTTAAGTGTAATTTTGTTGCCGTCTATATATTAATTTAGGTGCTCCAATGATATGATAAATTTGGGCCTGATTTCTAGTCTGGTGGTCTACCGACTGCCAGACTTGCGGTGGCTGTCCACCGACTGCCACATTACGACTTTGAAAGTCGTTGCGGTGGAGGGCCACCTGTGACTGTTCTCTGGCTGTGGCACAACTGCGCCACTATGAAAGATGCTCAGCGGGACCGGCGCAGTCCTGCTGAGCATATTACAAGTTCCGTCTCCGCCAGCCATTTCATGGTGGGAGCCCTGCCATGAAAAGGCTGGCGGTGGAGGAACAAAGGGGGCCCTACAGGGCCCCCACGCCACCCCGGCCATGGGGATACATTCATGCGGGCACAACATGCGCCCCCCGTCTGTATTCCCCCAAAGTTCCAGCACCGCATTTGCCGTTCCCATTGCAGTGGCTGTTTTTGAAGCACCGCAAAGGGAAATGCGGAGGACCGTCCGCCGTACACGAGTTCAACTTGTAATACGGCGGGCGATCCTTGTGCTGGTTTGGCGCAGCTGTGCCGGCAGAGAGCCAGTGCAACTGCACCAAACTCATAATCAGCCCCTAAATATCCAATTTATAGAGACATAACAACGAGTTTACATGCCATCCATTAAAACGTCTGTATTGTGGTCTTTTGTATATCTCAGGAGACTTTAAAACCTCTTGTTGTGAAATGAATCACAAACTTTATGCTAGCTTCTAGTCCTGGAGGGTTACTCTAAATATTGAGATAAACTGATTTGTAGCTGTGGCCTTCGCAGGTCAAGTCCCCAATCTTTACACTATGGAGGGCTTCGGGTTTGAGAAATCCAAGTCCCATGAAATTTCATTGCTATATCCTGAGATGTGTAGCCCCACCCCTAATACAAGGAAGGATAGAACACACTCATAAGGGAAAGTTTTTTGTGCAATGGCTCAGGCTTTTTAGAGGCACATTAATTGAATTCACTAGCCGCTGTAAAATATGCGTTGCTCATGGTTAATAACTAAAACTAGAAACAATATGTTCAATGGAAGGCGCTAGAGGGTGCGCATGCAAGATGGCCGCACTTGCGTGAGGCTCCTTGCAGCCCAGGCCCAATATCCGATGTAATCCTGCCCTAACGCCTGTTCGTTGAATGAATCCATGAGGGAACTGAGAGTGGAACTACCTCTGAAGCTCTGTAGCATGCATAAAAGCTACGAGGGGCTGCATGTGCGAAGGAATCACCGAGTGGAATGCCGGCTCCCGACATGGCAAGGAAAATGGCGGCCGACCTGTGAGCAAAGCAGAACTGTTCCCGGTGAAGGAGGCGGGGTGGCTCAGAGCGGAGACTGACTGCCTGTTTTCTCCCGGAGACCCCTCGCGGGAAGGCTGCGGAGTGTGACCCCGGGAAGCAGGCAATACATACATAACGGGGGAAATACGCCACCTCACACTACCCACAGTGCGCGATCAAGATGGGAGGCCGACCTGGGTTCCTCTATTACTGACGACCAATGGGCATTCTGCTGCCAACAAACGGGGAGAATCTCGGCCAGTAGTAGAGTGCGTATAATACACTTCAAGTACCTCCACCGCCTCTATTACACTCCGGCACGACTAATCCATTTTAGACTCAGGGAGAACGATAACTGTGATAGATGCGGATGGGAGGGGGCTGATTTTTTACACTTAGCTTGGGAATGCGCCCAGACATACTGGACCACAGTAACCGAGGCCCTCAGCCAGATGACAGGGATACACATATCTAACACCCCACTCGTCACACTGTTGGGGTATACCAAAGACCTCGAGGCACCCTTCAGAAGGTACATATCGTTAGGTCTGCTCCTGGCTAAATGCAGGGTGGCTTGTAAATGGGGGAGAGGGAGAGCACCTAAGTTTAAGGACTGGCTGCGAGACCTTGTCTTCTGCCAGGAGCAGCTGGCGGTGTACGCAGAGCTGATGCCACCTACGTCGAGACATTTGGGAGCCTCTTTGAGCATATCTACAGGAGCAGTCCGCTGCAGCGTCAGAGTCAGGGGAAAACACTGTAGACCTAGAGACCGCTCTCCCAGCAATGTGATGGGAGAGGGAGTGGACGGGGTACATTATGAGGACTGAATAGCGTACAGATGATACCCTGCACATGGCGCCTGCGGGCACGGCCAGTAGCTAAACTGATGTAAGATAGCCACGAACTATGTATGCTACTGTGGACACTATGCTTTCTGTTATACTGACTGTGAATTGTCACATTGTGGGACTGGCATGTGTCAGCATATATTCTTTGTCTCTTGTTGAAAACTCAATAAATAAATTCCACAAAAAAAAAAAATATGTTCAATGGAATATCAAGATATTTAAGTCAATTGGGAAGTGATCACAGGCCACCAATTTTAGTAGTCTTGAAGGAGTACAGAAGAAACAAATGCTAAACTGATGATTTTTACTGATTCATTGTACCACAATAACGCCAGTTGTTGTTTACCCGTTGGCTAAATTTGAAAGTATCATTTTTATTTAAATTCATGTAAAGAAATACTGACATATTTTCACAACTAAGGAGCACAGCCTTTTGCCACAGCTGGATAAAGTGCAACTTTTTGAAAGTGCAATAAGTGAATGCACAGATGGTTGAAGGCTATGTGGACTTTTTGGTGATCACAAGCATCACCTACACAACTGCTCAGGAGACTGTGGTGATAGCAGTCGCCAGCTGACCAGAGAGCCAGGTATCTGCCCTTTTCCCGCTGCAATCCAAGTTACCTGTCCTTCACACAATGGCAGTGAAATTCCGCATCTGACAGTCTCTCCTTTCTCTGCCACATGAACTATACACCATATATTCTCTTTCCCTTGTCCTCTATCTAGGGAGAAGAGACACATTAGCTCCGCCCCCACGTCCTTAGGGCCAAATAGTAGACAGTGAAGTGTCAAGGGGGAGAGGTTCCCACCCCTTGTCCCTCATCTAGCCCCTAAACAGCCCCTAAGAGTGCGGAAAGTGCTGAAGACTCCAGGCAGTAACAGGGTTCTATGAGACCTGTTTGCTCTCAGTTTGTGGTGCCAGCATTGTGATCTCTGAGGACAGAGGTTGCAAGGATAGTGCCGGGGTACCAAAAAACAAGTCAGGATTAGCAGCTGCTCTCTCTGGCGACCCTCAAATGGCGTCCATGACAGAGTTTAGCTGTACCCTCAAGAGGAGTGTTTAAAAAAGGAGAAGATAATATTTCAGTTCTAAGTGGTGGAGACATATACCACAAAATATTGCATACTTCTAGTATTTTTCTTCCATCTTTGAGAAAGCCCTTGTGTACATGCCTTTTTACTTTGTGACAAAAAAGGTATAAATCTAACAATATGAGTACAAAGTAAAAGAAATAAACTTGCAAGGTTGACTAGTGAAATGTGCAATGCCATCAGGACTACATGCATCCCAACGACTCACACAAACGCTTGATGTCGGAAGATCAAAATGAAATAGAAGCAAATAGGGAACTATTAGCAAAATGCCATGGCTTGCTTCATTTTGTTTGTGTCACTTTTGCTTCTCGTTGCAATCTGTTGACATGCATTCTGCCAATAATGTTATTTAAAGTATGTATGTCCATATAACTTCACTACTGAAATGCTGTTTATAGATCTCTATGGGGCACTACTTTTCCTATTGTCTCCATTACCATACTCCAGAAGTCAGACTATATGAATATATGACTTAAAGATTGCTTCCACCGGAATTGTTAAATTATCTGATATTGAAGAGACATTGTCTGCTATCATTCCTAAGAGTGTAGAACAGCACAGGACCCCTGTCTAAACAATTGTATGTCAAACTATTGACCATGAAAACCACCCCGAATATTGTGGTCAAAATATCGAAAACAAAAATAGCACTTTAAATACATAAATATAATGTACAAAAATATCGGGTACCAAAATGTCCTGCTCCCAAATAGTGTCCAATGTTATATCCAAAGCATTGAAATTATATTGGTAAGTACATGTTTAAATTGCAATTACCATCATTGCAATTTAAAATAAAAGTTATTTAAAAAATTAAATATATTTAAAATATATTTAGAACCTACAAATAAAAGCTCTTACTAATCAGCTATTAAATATTATAAAAAATACATGTAAGTTTAAAATAATTTTATCAACTAACAAATATATAATAGTTACTTGGACATCTAAATACATTTATTATGCAACTACTAATTCTTAAATAAAATGTATAATTTTAAGGTGTATAAAATCTAAAATCCTAAATAACAAAATGTATAATCATTAAGGGGCCCATTACGATGGCGGGCGGACTTTGTCCGCCCGCCACCTGCAACGGAGCCAGGGACCGCCCGCTGACGTCGCGGCAGTCCTGCCCGGCACATTACGATGCGCCCGCCACACTGGCGGGCGCATCCCGCATAGTTTACATTGCGGCGGGCGGTGCTGTCAGCAGCACCCGCCACAAGGTACACAATGCATGTTGTGCTTTTGCATGCACAACGTGACAGGCACCGCGCGGTGCCTGCCACCTTGTGCATGCAAGCGCAGGGGGTACCATAGGTACCCCCATGTGCACCCCTACCCCCAACATCCTGGGGGCCCGCAACGCGCCCCCAAATGCGAATACCGCCTGCCTTTTCATGGCGGTAATGCCGCCATGAAAAGGCACCTCTCCACCTGCATTCTAATATGGATGGCGGTGTCTCACAGACACCGCCTCCATATTAGGCCTGTTTACCGCACGGTCGGGAATCCGACAGGCGGTAACGCGGCGGGCGGTATTTTCATCCGCCGCTGACCCCCCCAGCCATGCTAATATGGCGGGGGGTAAATGGGTGGCGGGCGGAGGGAAATGGAGGGCGGATCGACACCGCCATGCGGGCGGTGGCGATCCGCCCTCCATCGTAATGACCCCCTAAGTACTTAAATGTTTGAAATTCACTATACCATTCTAAAAATGTTTGAAAATAATGTAGCAAAATTAATATTTTTAAAACACTAACACAATTAAAAATAGAAAATAATAAAAAAAATAAAACACAATAGCAAAATAACTAAAATATTAATAAATAAATATATATATATATAAAAAAACAGGTGCTTCTGCAGCAAGGGCGCACTCGAGAGACAGAAATCATGCACAGGTAGGAGCGAGCACTTCCTTCATAAATAGCAGCCTGACGCGTTTCGGGTATAAATCCCTTAATCATTGGCTTGACTTCAAATATTTGCTTTGCCACCGGACTTTATTTAAATATACGCCCTCCAATGGGCTACTCCGATGAGTCCCAGCGCCTGCTGGGTGATGTAGTCCCTGTAGCTTGCATTTCGCCCAAATGGGGTTGGTGTATTTAAATAAAGTCCGGTGGCAAAGCAAATATTTGAAGTCAAGCCTATGATTAAGGGATTTATACCCAAACGCGTCAGGCTGCTATTCATGAAGGAGTGCTCGCTCCTAACTGTGCATGATTCTGTCTCTCAAGTGCGCCCTTGCTGCAGAAGCACCTGTTTTTAAGTCTATCACGCCGGCTTCGGGCGTGAAGGGCGGCACCACCCTGAGGATCTACAAGGGGCCACTAGACACGTAAATGGACGATGTCAATACGTGGGGAGACATGCTTGGATTTTGGGCATGAACGGACACTTCATTATTCATTTGAATGTTAATATTGACTCTTTTTTCCAACCCCATTTGGGCGAAATGCAAGCAATAGGGACTACATCACCCAGCAGGCGCTGGGACTCATCGGAGTAGCCCATTGGAGGGCGTGAATTTAAATAAAGTCCGGTGGCAAAGCAAATGTTTGAAGTCAAGCCTATGATTAAGGGATTTATACCCGAAACGCGTCAGGCTGCTATTTATGAAGGAAGTGCTCGCTCCTACCTGTGCATGATTTCTGTCTCTCGAGTGCGCCCTTGATGCAGAAGCACCTGTTTTTTGAAGTCTATCACGCCGGCTTCGGGCGTGAAGGGCGGCACCACCCTGAGGATCTACAAGGGGCTCTAGACACGTAAATCAACGATGTCAATACGTGGGGAGACATGCTTGGATTTTGGGCATGAACGGACACTTCATTATTCATTTCAATGTTAATATTGACTCTTTTTTCCAACCCCAGTTGGGCGAAATGCAAGCTACAGGGACTACATCACCCAGCAAGCACTGGGACTCATCGGAGTAGCCCATTGAAGGGCGTGTATTTAAATAAAGTCCGGTGGCAAAGCAAATATTTGAAGTCAAGCCTATGATTAAGGGATTTATACCCGAAACGCGTCAGGCTGCTATTTATGAAGGAAGTGCTCGCTCCTACCTGTGCATGATTTCTGTCTCTCGAGTACGCCCTTGCTGCAGAAGCACCTGTTTTTTTGTGATATATATATATATATACTTTCAAATGAAATATGCTGAAATGCCTTAAATCAATTCCAGGAGGAAATAACATGTAGTAACACTTTGCAATCTAAGGGGCCCATTACGATACCCGGCGTAAATAAATCCGCCAGGCATAGAAGCGGCAAAAATCCGCCCGCACACACCGTCTGAACACCGACCACGCCATTACGATTACACAAACCGAAAACCGCCATCGGCGGAAAAATCACACAAAATACCGCCCGCCATCGTCCGAGTCGGAGTCAAACCGCCCGCCACGGACGGAAACACGCACGACAACACAAAACCGCCCGCCCTCACGGCCGACACACCGCACGTGAAATTACGATCGCACCGCCATGAGCGCGGGAAAACTACAAATATACCGCCCGCCAGCGCAAACAACGCCGATGAGAATCGACACGGCAGAAGCCATGGCGCCCACGTCCCTGCACAGAAACCATCCGCTCACAAAACCAATAGCACACAACATGGCCAACAAGTCCACACAGCAAGGCACGCACAAATACACAAGCACAGTACACATCCCGAAAACACCCCCCGGACAAACAAAAACTACAAAGGCCAGAACCCCAGACACAACACACCTGAAAACAACAGACCATGAGGACACACCCACATAGGTAAGTACAAAAGCAGCACTCCCACAGACCACAACCCCTTGCAACATTGCAAACCAGAGAGGAGAGGAGAGGACACAGTGACACAGCAAGGACAACAGCACACCACAGAAACGCACACATCACAACCACCACCACCACCACCACCAAACACCGGCACCACAAACCCCCTGCACATTACACAACACACACCGCACCAGCACCACAAACACCATGGCACCACAAAGAATGCCCAAGTTCACGCCCATTGAGCTGACGGTCATGGTCGACGAGATCATCAAGGTGCACCCACAAATCTATGGGAACATGGTCCAACACACACCACTAGCCACCAGAAACAGAATGTGGAACCGGATCGTAGACCAGGTCAATGCAGTCGGGACCCTGCCCAGGAACAGAGTCGAAATTAACAAACGGTGGAATGACGTCAAGAGCCTGGTCAAGAAGAAGGAGGGCAAAAACAGAGAGCTGGCTGCCGTCACTGGCGGAGGGAATCCCGCGCTCTTCAAGACCTTCAAAGCGTGGGAGGAGAAGGTGCGAGTCATCATCCATCCCGAGATCCTCGCCGGATTAGCAGGGGAGTGGAGGCTGGTAAGTACAAACTAATGTATACCAGCACACCGCTATGTACTCACATGCACTACCACCATGCCACAGCTCCCAGGGACAAACACCCCCATGTCCAGCACACAATACACAACACACACATGCAACAGACACCACCACACACAGCCCAAACAGAACAACTGTAAGATGCGTGGGGACATGTGTACATTCAGCCAGCCACGTAACCACCAACAGGTCCCCAAATATGCCAGAAGCGCCACAACGAGCACCCACCACACCCATGTGTCCGCCACAGCTGCACAAACCGACAAGTAACAGGTAAGTGGCAGGAACACAAAGTGCAGTGGGTGGGACGGTGGACAGCCCAAGTACAACACACACCAGGCCCCTAGTCCCACAGCACAGCAAGGAGGAGCATCCCCCACACCCCACAGCCACGTGTCAGCCACCGCAGTGCACAACGACAGCCGAAAGGCAGACATCACGGTCCACAGCAATCGGTGTCAGTGGGTGTCCAGCCACCCCACGACCCACAACACCCCCCCACCCCCACAGACCTGCAACATGGAGCACCCCCCGCTTAGAGCCATGTGGCATCCAGTACAGTGCACGCACGAACAACCTGCAGGTGGGAAACTGGACAGGGCTGGATTACTGGAGGCATGAGGACCGGTACACGACCAACACATGGGACATGTCACGTAGCAGACGAACACGCAGCACCGCCCACCGTCACGAACAAGTGAACAATGTGCACACGGACATGAACAACAGACTCACACCCCACATGACCGCATCACAGACATAGCAACACCCAAGGAGCCACGTCTGCATGCACAAGCCACACTGAATATAGTACCACACGGCAGCCACTGTGCAACTCATCACACACAACCGAAACACCATTGAAGTCCTGTCCATGTAGCCCCTACTGCCTGTCAACCACACACCCCACAACTACGCCTATGTAAGACAAACAACACTAGACGCAACAGAGCGGAACAACATAAATGCACACGAACACCACTGAACCCATCAAACACACAGACACACCATGCACATACAACATACCATCCATCCCATCCGTCAGCCCCAGTCTCATGAAAGGCATGTCATCCGCACAGCTGCCACACATACAGCAGTCACGCTAAGATACATGCCCATGACCAACCATGTGCCAGAAGTCAATGAAGCGCACGACACACTGTGAGCAACAACACACAACATGGGCCACACCCCCCACGAGCACTGCAGTGATGCACATGGCACAGGGCAGCACGCACACCAAGGAGATGGGACAACTGCAATACGTTGGCTTTCACACACAACCATCACTCACTCATAACGATGCGTCCAATGCCATGTCCAGTAATCACAACAGACAGCAAATATGCAGGCCATGTCAAGCATGCACACACCTCAAACCATGCACTGTCATGCTGCCACAACACATGTCACGTTCGGCACCCATGGCTCACAGCATGTACCCCAAAAGCATATTCCCTCCCAAATGCGAATCTGGGGCATGGCCCCCATGTTGCCATATGCGTTCCTAAGCGTTCCATTTGAACCCCAAAAGCATATTCCCTCCCAAATGCGAATCTGGGGCATGGCCCCCATGTTGCCATATGCGTTCCTAAGCGTTCCATTTGAACCCCAAAAGCATATTCCCTCCCAAATGCGAATCTGGGGCATGGCCCCCATGTTGCCATATGCGTTCCTAAGCGTTCCATTTGAACCCCAAAAGCATATTCCCTCCCAAATGCGAATCTGGGGCATGGCCCCCATGTTGCCATATGCGTTCCTAAGCGTTCCATTTGAACCCCAAAAGCATATTCCCTCCCAAATGCGAATCTGGGGCATGGCCCCCATGTTGCCATATGCGTTCCTAAGCGTCCCATCTGAACACCAAAAGCAAAGTACAAACCAGACCCAGGATGGGCCAGGAGCCCGCATACACCAGAGTCACAATAAGTAGGGGCACAGCAACACACCCATCGGCATGGCCAATCCGTCCCATGCCACATGTGCACAGCACACAGTCCCATTGCCAAGCACACACAACTACAAATGCTACAGCCACACACACGCCTCCGGGAAACCCATGTACGAGATTGCACGAACTGTCAATGTCAGACGACAAATACATACTTCGCCAGGTGCAACACTATAACAAATCTCATTCTCTCCACAGGTGACGAACTGCCGGATGCTGGGGATGGAGACAGCAGCCAGCACAGCCAGCCCACAAGCCCCCAACGAGGACACACGGATGTGGAGGATCTCACCTCCTCTTCGGACACGGACCACCAAGCAGGCCCATCTGGTGTGGCAGGGCCCAGCCGCTCCCCAGGACCCCTCCTACCCACCAACCCATCATCCAGGGCTGCTGAACATTCCCAGCCCCCTGCTGCCACTGTCGTTGCGGCCACACGCACGGTCATTGCGGCCACACCCACGGTCATTGCGGCCACTACCACTGCCGCAACCGCCACCATCGCCGCACCGACCACCACCGCCGCCACCACCACCACGTCTTCGCTGGCACCAGCCCCAGCGCAGGTGGTGGCCCGGCCGACTGGATCCACCCTGGGAGCCACAGCGAGGACCGTGGTGAGCAATGTGGCTAGTGGGCAGGCCGGTGGCAGCAGAACTGGTAGGAGGAGCAGGGTCAGGGAAACGCAAGTCTCCCCTGGGAGCCATGCCCTGCCTCAAATGGCCAGAGTCCTTGGGGCCTATGAAGAGGCCCAAGAACAATGGGTCAGGTCTGCTTCAGACACGCGGGAGGTGCTGGGGGTGCTGAGGTCCATGGACGCCCGTATAGGTCAACTCGTGGACCTCATGGGCCAGCTGGTGGTGGCGGTGAGGACACAGCCAGGGACAGCAGCTCCCCTCCGCCACCACCTGCCGGGGCGCAGGGTCGAGCAGCAGTGTCCAGTTCCCCTGCGTCCACAGCCAGTGAGCACACCTCAACCACCAGCATGTCGCAAGCAGGCACCCCCTCGCAAACGTGGTAGGGGCCGTCCGAAGTGGAAACCGATCTCCCGGGAGGACTTCGCACGCTCCAAACGCAAGTGAGGCAGCCAGCCAGCCTTCCTTGATCACCCACTGCATTGACTTGGACTACGATCCCACTCCACACAGCCATCTGGATGGCATGTGTGTGTTGGACTATGGACATAGAACCAGTGGGTACACCCTGAGCATCACGCAGCCATGACCGACAGCTCATTGTCACTGCACGCACCACTTTTGTCATCACCTTACACACAATCACATGTCAAAGTTTGAAATAAATGCACCTCTTACACAAACTGCTGTTTGTGCCCTGTGTTTTATTTGTACGGAATACAACGGCCACCTTGGGCGGAAAGGCACCTGATGCGTGGCATGGCAATGGAATCCGGAGGGCCTGTAGGGACCTAGGGGTGGGAGACAGAACAGGAGCACATTCAATGAGTGTGTCACACACCCATCACACAGTACATGTCAACAACTACAAGCAATGTACACACATCGCACAGAGCAATAG
The DNA here is from genome assembly GCA_963921515.1 of Calotriton arnoldi. Taxonomy (NCBI): domain Eukaryota; kingdom Metazoa; phylum Chordata; class Amphibia; order Caudata; family Salamandridae; genus Calotriton; species Calotriton arnoldi. Next base: position 614,458 of record CAWUFW010003189.1, on the reverse strand, counting down.
GGCACAATGCCACAGCCACCAACAGTGGCATACTACCCTGGCCATGGAGCGTTGACACACAGCACGCAGTGAACAAATGGCCACCCTGACACAGCACACACACACCTGCACAGATACAGCCACATCAGCCGTCGTACATGGACACTCACCGTCAAGTGAAGTAGCGGGCGATGAGCTGCTGACGCACATTCCCAGCTTCATCCTCTCCGCTGTCCTCCTCACTCGAGCTGTCCTGGTCTGCGGGCTGGGGCCCTGGTTGATCTCCGTCATCCACAATGAGGGGGATCTGCTTCCGAATGGCCAGATTGTGCAGCATGCAGCACGCCACCACTATCTGGCACACCTTCTGTGGGGAGTACGCCAGTGCACCCCCGGTGCGGTCCAGGCACCTGAACCTGGACTTGAGGAGGCCAAAGGTACGCTCGACCACACGTCTGGTCCTCCCATGTGCCTCATTGTATCGATCGTCTGCTGGGGTGCGAGGATTCCTCAATGGACTGAGCAGCCATGCCCCATTCGGGTACGCAGAGTCACCTGGGTGTGAGGGACACAGAGAACCGTTGCTATTCCAACTGGACAGGGGACAGCATCGCACAACCAGCACGCTACACCACTCCACATACTCACCGACAATACAGCCACGATCCTGTTGCAGATTGGCCATCAGTCGTGGCAAGATGCTGTTGCGCATTATGTGTGCGTCATAGGCCGAGCCTGGGAACTTTGCACACACGTGGGTGATCACCATGTCCGCAAGGCACACCACTTGCACATTCAGGGAGTGCGTGTGCTTCCTGTTGCGGTACAGGTGCTCAGTGGCCTGTGGTGGAACAAGGCCAACATGTGTGCAGTCAATGGCTCCAACGACGTGTGGGATTCTGCCAAGGGCATAGAATGCACCCTTCACTGCCGCCAATTCACGAGCCCTGGGGAAGCGGATGTACCTGTTTCGGTACAGCATCATGGCTGCCAGTACATCCCTCAGCACCTTGCTGAACATGGGCTGGGACATCCCTCCTCCACTGCCCACTGTGTGCTGGAATGACCCAGTGGCGAAGAAATGCATGGCGGCCATCACCTTAGCCGTGGGGGTGACAGCAGTCGGATACACCCTGCGGGGACGGAGATGGGGTTCTAACATGGCACACAGTCGATGCAGGGTTGGCCTGTCCAGCCGAAACTTCCTAATAACCTCTGTATCGTCCATGTCCACCAGCAATTGGTATGGGCGGTCAATGTTCGGTCTCTGCCTAGGGAAAATGGCAGAGGACACATGTCAAAGCAACACAACACATAGCAATTTCGCATACACATCACTGACATGACTGAGCAAGCACATGAGCCACAGCCCAGCTGTAAAGCTGGGACGGCACGGCCACAATACACTTACACAGGTCTCCCAACAATGGCAATGGCTAGTGAGACATACCACTGCCATGTGCATGCACATGGGGATCTAGGCCCCAATGACTTGCGGGCGTGCTGATGGGGACTGACTGCATATTCGTCAAGCGGCAACGCCACGGCAACATGAATGTCTGCTGAGCATGGAACTGCTTCCGAGGCTGGATGAGTATGGCACACGACGACGACGATGTGGGCACAGGCTGAGCGGCCAAAACAAGTGGGACCGGTGGCACGAGGGGATATGAGACAGTAGTAGGTGTCAGCACTGCACCCTATGTACAGCACTGTACGGATCACACCTCCCGAAACATTGACAGGTGTCCACATTGACAGCCCCATGCCAAGACGGCTGTGTGCTTGCAGTCACACGTCACAGGTGAGAGGTTACATTGCACGTGCCAGGTGGCAGACGTACATAGTGGGAGCTGGCATGTGTGTGCATGTGTCTCCTGTTCAGGATCCACCAGATGGGCGCTGACTCTGTACTGACCATTGGACACAGCATGTTCCGTGGAAGGCTTGTGTGTGGGATGGTGGCACTGGATGTGCCTCCGTTGGGTGGGGGGCCATGCACAGGGCGGGTACGTCGATGAGTGCGCATTGTTGGTCACGGTGGGTGCACCCACTAAGATGTGTTGCCCTGTGTTCAATTCCTATGTCCGCATGATGATGGACTGTAGATGTGGGCAGACTACACATTGGTCGATGTGCTGTCTATATGCATGTGCCCTCACACCAGGCACAGCTGCCCCTGCACATGTGACCCCTGCTGGACTCGCTGCTGGGTCTGTGGAGCTGATGCACCTACTGTGCGTGGGGTGGACAGCTCTCCTCACTTCCCTCATTGCGCATGTCATGACTTTGCCGCAGGTGACATGGATCATGGAGGGCCCACATGTACGCGTGGGTAGGCTACACATGATTGTTCACTGGTCGCCACCCCCAGTCAGTGTTTCGAATGGGAAGGTTGTCGTGCTGGTGGTATATTCGATGTGGCGGATGGGCGGGCCTAGGTGCGGGCCTACATTCCGGACATGGGGGTAGTTGGATTGGCGACTAGTTGCAGTACACACGGGACACGTCTCTTCCTTTCCACATCTGGGTCATCCCTTGTGCTCACTGACAGTGATACAGTCATCTTCGCCCCAGCCCTCATGTCCTCCCCTCGCTCCCCCAATATGCATGTGCACCTGCGAGGCTAGCGCTTGCACAGGCAGCCCCAAGCTCGCACCAGGGAGGGCAAGGAGTGTATGTGTGGGTCCAGTTGCACGAGTGGGCTGTCTCAGGGTATGATGTGTTGCGGGACGCCGTCCACCTGCGTGGTGCCCCAAATGGAGACCCGGCCTGCATGGACTATGCATCACAGTCTTCGCCTTCCGGATCCGCCACCTGTGACACCCAGTGGCTGTGGCTGCCCTTGCGGCCAGGCCGCGTCCGTCTGTGACTGATGGCCCACACATTCACTCTTTGGCCTCTCTGGGGAGGGCTCGGGGGTGGTGGCGCACGCGCTTGCACTTAGTCGCAATGGCATGTGGCGTGGTTGGTATGATGGGCAATGGATGGGATGGTGCGAGCCACCTCCCGTGACGTCAGTGCTGCTCGTGCTGTGGTGCGTCCCCCTACACTTCCATTTGACTTGTGCCATGCTAGACGTTGAGGTTCTATTGCCTGCGTGATATGACCAGGAGGAGCGCGAGGAGACCTCTCACACACCATGCTCCACTGCCATCCCGTGCCCTGTATCGCCTGTGCGGATTGACTATGTTGGGGTTACACCTGGTCGACTGGGGCTGTGTGTGCCTTGTCAAGGGGCATGGCGGGCGCACAACAGGATCCAGCTTGTCCACAGAGGGTGGGCTGAGGTGCGCCTGGTACCGCTTTGTACGTGTGCCCGGCTGCTGTGCACACACGTGTTCACTCCCCCCGACAGGTGTCCTCTCACAATGCCCAGGGAAGCGGTGGTGTACTGTTCATGACCCCTCCCAACACGGCGTGCTCCAACTTGGCATGTGCGCATCTACCCGTCGCACCCACCCACCTGAGCACTGCGTCCATACGACTCCACACGACACATGTGTGTCTTCCACAGTAGTGCTACTCATTTGCGTTGACATCCAATACCAGTGGACTACATGGTCATGTCACGACTGCCGTGTACTTCACATACTCTCATCCTCTCTCATTCGTACTTGTGAAATGAGTCAGCGGAGACAGTTTTGGTTTCAAACATTATATTGAGTCTTCTGTCCTCTGTGATGCAGTATAGTGGACACTACTGGCAGCGGAATACATGTTGAGGATATACTGAGCATGATTGCAAATGGGATAGGGTGTGGGGTTACATGTGATTGGCTGTTGCATGTGGGATGTGGGCTTCAGAGTGACATCTGCTTGGCCAAGGCTGTGCTAATGTACATTTACGTATAGCTGCGGAGCTGCGGACTTTGACACAGACGGTATACATGTAGCCTACCAGACCGCTTGGCATCATGGGCACAGTCCATCTCAGTTCCATGTGACAGGTTTGCTGCGGTTGTTCCTCATGCACGCGTGCATGTGAGATGACATCAGGGCATGGGCTTGCGTGCATGCAGCGGCGTGCCACTTGTTGTTGCAATGTGGTGGTTACTGGACATGTCACAGTCACTGGGGTCGTGTTGTTGTTGTATGCACTTGTCGTCCATGCAAAGGTCCTGGTATGGGATTCCCAGGGCGGGGGTGGGAGGGGTGCAGCACCCACAGACTCCAGGCGACCTATTCATGTCCACTGAGCGGTGTGTGTGTCCATGTGCGCTGGATCCATGTCGTGTCCTGGTTGTTCGTGCAGTTCCGTCCATGTGGGTGCGATACACAGAGCCCATGCCACTGCCTCCCACGATGCATGCGGTGTTCCTGGATGTGATGGGGAACAGTGTGCATGTCCCGGTCATATCCGATGTCATGGCGATGTCGTTGATGGTGTGGTTACAGTTGCCGGTCGTTTGGTATGGCTGTTGTGGTGGTGACTGGCCAGTCCGTGCGGAAGCTAAGCATGGGTGCGGGGTTGGACATCATAGGTCACTCGGGGAACCTGCGTTGTGGTCCGACGAATTGACAGGTTGTCAGGTATGCGATGCCGTCCAGCAGGGCTTCCATGTCATTGGTGGTGTACATGTTTGCCAGCCAATGTAGCGGATGGTGGCTGTCAAGGTGTTGTTCGTAAGTTGTCCCTTGGAGGACCATGATGGGGCATGCTGGGTGACATTCGATGTAGCTGTTCTCGATTATCCGTCGTGTGGAGGCACAGTGGTCCCATTTCAGTGCGGGTGCGATGTTGGCCACATACGCCATGCCCCCATAGGCAGAGCAGGCCCTGTCGTGTGCGTCCAGAGGGAGGAGTAGTGGTAGCAGGTCCGCCTTCAGACATGCCGGGTTGGAGAGGCATATCTCGACGGGATGCTGGTATGGACACCTCCGACAGTAGAAGACGGGCATGACGCAGCTGAACAATGTGATGCGGTAAGTCAGTCGGTAACTTACGTTCAGCAGGGACAGGAGATCGCATCCCAATGTATGGAACAGGTTGGTTTTGTACAGCTTGAGCTGTTCGGCGTAGTTGGGTAGGTGTGTTGCGGTTGCCATTTCCCAGCGGTGCGTTGTGGTGGCGTGCTCCGGCTGTGTGTGCAGTCTGCAATGTGCACGCTCCGAGGTTGCTGTGAGCTCTGTGTAGTCGTAGGGAGACAGGACTTGTGTTCTGTTTGCTTGTTTGGAGGACACGGGCCCTCTTCCCACATGCTTCTCAGACAGTTCAAGGTCAGTGATGTGTGACTCCTTCCAATTAACTTGCATGTGGCCGACATGGGGGAGTGTTTTCTTCTTTCTTCCCCGTCCGTTGTGTGCTTCTGTGATATGCGCTATCTGCCCTGTGGTCGGTCTCCTCGGCATGCCTGTGTTGGTCTATTCTTGGACAATGGCTGTATTCACCGGCTTCTGTCGTAGGGCTGTGGTTTCGGAGTTGGAATGGAAGGTCATTCAGTGCTGTCTGCTCTCCCTTGTGTGGGCGGCAGGCTGCCTTTCCGCTCTGCGTTGGGCCTTGTGTGTGAATGTTATTCTTGGGCCACCTGTTGTCGGTCCCCGGGCTCTTTGGTGTTCCGTTTTGTATGTCTTGTTCATATGTGCAGGGTGGTATGGGTGTTTCAGTGTGGTACTGGCGTTCCTCTTCCCGAAGGGGCCCTGCTTCTCCTAGTTGGTGTTGCCGCCGCTGTGTGCTTCGCCATGTTTGTTACACTGGGGTGTGTCCTGCTGTTGCGTGTCTTCACTGACATGTGTGCGTCGGTTGTGTGGCGTTGGGTGTTGTCCGTGAATTGGGCGTTGGGGACATGTCTGTGGCAGGCCTGTCACGTGTCATGTGTGTTCGGGGTGGGGCTGATGTGTGTGCTGCTTGGTTGTGTCCCTGTGTCTGTGTGCGACGCATGCATGGCGCTGCGGTTGGCCTCTGCGTTGTGCGCATGTGTGGCGGCGGCATCGGCGCTTTGGGGCCGTGACGGGGTGGTTGGTTCCTAGTCCCAGGTGGTGTGTACACATGTGTTCCGCGATGTTACGATTTGGCCTGTGTGTCATATGTGGATGCAATGGTGGATGTGTTGTGTACACGCGCTGGTGGGGGGTTGTCCGCTTTTCCGCCCTTGCACTGTGTGCGCTGTTTGCGTGCACTTGTTGTGTGTGTGCCTACCTGCGTCTCCGCGGTACGTTGCGTCCTTGGTGGTGCATCAGCAGGAGCATGGGGAGGGCCTGCAGTGCTGGATTCATGCTCGGGGAGCCGCTTCTTCGTTGTCCGTGCTCGGCGTCCGTGTTACCGCTTCGGTTTGTCGTACGGTATCTCTTGGCCGTGGGAGCCGTTTGTTTGCGGCATCGTAATTTATACGCCGGGCGGGACGTGTTTCGTCGGACGGTGTGTGTCAGTTGGGCTGCGCCGCTACGTGTACGGGCGCACTTTGATGGCGGACGGTGTTGCTGGCTTGCCGGCGGTGTTTGGCCTACTTTTCGCATCGTAATTGGACGGGCGTGTGGACTGCTGCGTGCCGGCGGTAACTGGTGCTTTTTGCATCCGCCAGCATGGCGGTGGTGCTTCCGCCCGCCATCGTAATGAGCCCCTAAAATCATTACCTAATAAACAAAAAAATTATTCAAACATGGTATTGTCACTGCGATACTACAAGCATTGGAGAAAGTGCATACACTGTGTGGGGGGTCAGATTTACTACCCTACCTCCAGTCTACCAAACCATAGGGGATAAGCATACATTGGGGGAGGTGTCAGTTTTGCTATTCTAACTCAATCCAACTACTATTGTGACGAGTACACACACTGGGGAGAAGGGTGTCATGTTTACCATTCTAACTCCAGTCTAAAAAATAATTGGGATTGCGCATAATTTGACCAGGAGATTAACAATTTTTACTTCAGTCTAAAAACACCAGAATAGTGCTTACATTAGTGAGAGGACACATTTGCTATTCTAACTCCAGTGCTACAAACATTGAGAAAAGTGCATGCGTTGGAGCTGTGGCAGATTCACTACACCAAAATTAATGTAAGCAACCATTAAAAATGATTCCAAAACATTTAAAGAGAAACTTTAAAACCTACATTTCAATTACATATATTAATTTTTGCAACATCCTTAAAATAATTTCGAAAAAATTAAAAAACACATTAAAAATTATTAAATGCACAATGTTTTTAAAAAAACAGCACACCTCGGTCCCTCATAAAATCACAAACCCAATAGGAAAGAAAATCTGATGTGATGATGAAAAATTGCCCCAATTAAAACACTAATTTATAATTTCCTTTTATTACATATTTTACTTTATAATTAATTATAATTCAATAATATTTTTTGAAGAAAACACTGCTCATCCTTAGTCCCAATATTCATAAATGCCTGTAATAAAAATGTAAAACACAATGTTTTGAAATGAAACATAATCACACGGGCAGCGCAACATAGGTATAGGAGCTACAGTATTGACAAAACAAAGGGGGATTATTGAAGGCCCGAGTTGCCAAGAGATTGTGCTAATGAATGTCCTACTGTGATTGTGCACTGCCCCATCCATAGCTTGTACGTTATGCACCCTGCCCTGATGTATATTCCCCTGCTCTGATAAAATCTGCTATGACCATACCCGGTTCTCATTCAATCTACCTTGCACACAATACATCTTGTCTGATCCCTTGCTGTAAAGTGTAAATCTATTTGTATTCCAGAAGGATAGATGAGTGAGTTTAATGCTCACTCAAGAAAATTGATCTCTAGGTTATGCTTTAAAAAGTTGACAAGGCCAAATCACCCTCAAAGTTTGGTAAATTGGGTAAAAGAAACCCCAGTATTTGCAACACGTTGGACCTCATTACAACTTAGGGCCAAATTTATATATTAATGGGAAAGGAGTAAATTTCTCCATCCCCATGACGGAGGGACCACCCGCCAAATTTATAAATGACTGCCAAGCAGGTGGTCATTTGTAATGCATTGGCAGGAACTGCCATCACGGAGGTTCCTGTCAATGCATCTTGCTGTTTGGTTCGTGATGCAGCCCTACACCGAAACATGGATTTCTTTTTTTTTTTAACCATTCTTTTTATTGATGACGACAGTGGATTGTTATACACATTATCCGTTACATTATACAGAGATTTACGCATTTGCATTGCACCATGCTTTATCACTTCCCTACTTGTGCCTTACACCCTCTTCACTACACCTGTCTTGCCTGAGTTACTCACTGACTACGGGGGGGGACTATGGGGAGGGGGGTGCACAAATGTTACCTCTATAAACATTCCATTTGTTCCATATTTGTGTCCATATCTTGGAACAGCCCCAGGATTCGTACACTGTCTTTTCCATTAGCATGCACCAGTCCATATCCTTCTTCCACGCCTTGGTCGTAGGTGCCTCTTTTGTCCCCCATACTCTTGCAATGTTGCGCTTAGCTACCACCATTCCCAACGTTACCCAGGTTTTATCTTTGCTACTCAGGTCTGTAGATTCCCAAATGTTTAAGAGACACCTACAAATCTCTGGTTCCATTTTTGTTCCGAGCACTTCCTTCACACATTGGAGCACTTCTGCCCAGTATCTTCTAATGTGTACACATTCCCAGATTATATGAATGAACGTACCCTCCTGGCCACATTGCCTTCCGGAGCCCTCCCTATAACCCATTTTCACTAGTGCCGAGCCTGATAGATATATTCTATGTAATACTTTAAGTTGTACCAGCCTAAGCCTTGAAGAGATGGCAACCTCCTTAGGGGAGGCCAGGGCCTCCTGCCAGTCATCATCCCCCAAGTCTGCTATATCATTTTCCCAGTTCCTACGGAGCTGCAGGAGGGGGTCTGGTGCGTTATTGACAAGTTTCTGATAGGTCAGGGAGATCACTTTTTTAGGCATATATTCTTCAAGAATTCTATCCTCAAGTGGGGAGGACTCCGGGGACGTTTCACCCTTGGGGATGATGGTCTGTAGGGCGTGTCTTATCTGTAGATACCTAAACCTCTCAGTTTCTGCTAGCTCATGTTCTCGCTGTAGCTGTTCAAAGGGAATTACTTCTCCCCTTTTCCACATGTCCCCAACCCACAAGATTCCTATCATATCCCAGCGGTCAAAACCCTTGGTATTTCTCAATGTTCCAAATCGCTCCGTATCCCATAGGCGGGTGGCCTGCGTGTCCTCTCCTGCCCATCCCAGGCTTTTGTTGACCGTATGCCACACCTGGACTGAGTGCTCGGTTGGGCCTGTTAATCATAGTTTTGTTGGTTTGGAATAAAAGTGCCCTGGTATAGCTTCCCTCAAGTAGGAGCCACTTGTCCATTCTATATCCCGGGTCATCCTGAGGCCTACATGTGCACTGATTAATGGCTACTAACTGTGCTGCCCAGTAGTATTTTCTGTTGTCGGGGAGTGCTATGCCTCCTTCGTACCACCCCCTTACTAACTTTTTGGCCGCTATACGTGGTGGCTTTCCTACCCAAAGGAGCTCTCTTTGCTCGCTTTCGATGGCTTTAAAATAAGTGGTAAGGACTGGGCCTAGTGAATTGTGCAAAACATAAAAAACCGTGGTAGGGACATAATTTTAAATAACGCGGCACGGCCTAATAGTGAGAGAGGGAGGGTCTTCCAGTGTCTCACGTCACTCCTTAACCGCTGTAACGGGGACAAGAGGTTATGCTGATAATATAGTGCCGGATCGTTAGTGATATATATTCCGAGGTATTTAAATCCCTCTGGGGCTCTTGCCACCTCACATCCCTTAGGCAGAGGGGGAACTCGCTCCTCAATACAAAGATTACTGACTTAGTCCAGTTTATTGTGTATCCAGAGTATCTCCCGAAGCTTGCAAATATATTGAGGACTCTGTGTATTGAAGCTTTAGGTGACGCCAGATACAGCAGAATGTCATCTGCATATAGGGAGATACGGTCTTCCCATCCCTCTGACCATCTCAGCCCCCTTATGATTGGGTCTTCCCAGATCCATGACGCCAATGTTTCTAGCGTCAATGCAAAGAGCAACGGAGACAGGGGACAACCTTGCCTTGTCCCCCTTCTAAGAGCAAATATTGGGGACTTTTTATTGTTCACTACCACCTGCGCTAACGGGTCAGTATACAGGAGTTTGATCCAACTCATGAAGCCAAGGCCAAATCCTATTTTCGTCAGGACCGCGAATAGATAGGGCCATTTAATTGTGTCGAAAGCAATGGTGGCATCCAGGGACATCACCACTGCGTACTCCCTTAACGTATCTACTTTCCCTATTACCCCTTGTAATCGACGGAGATTCAATTAAGTATTTCTTGCCAGCATGAATACTGACTGATCTGGGTGAACCAGTTTCGAGATGACCTGTATCAGACGTGTGGCCAGTAATTTCGCTAAAATCTTGACCTCTGCGTTGAGCAGTGAGATTTTCCTGTATGAAAAGCATTTGTTTTTAGGTTAACCTTCTTTATGGATGACCACTATAGTGGCTAGTCTCTGGTCCGTGGGGAGTTTTCCCCGTTCACGACTCTCTGAGTACATAGGTATGAGGGTTGGGGCTATATTACTGGGCGTTAAATTATATAGTTCGAGGGGAAGGCCATTGGGTCCCATCGCTTTCCCGGACTGTAGACCCCTGATGGCTTCCGCTACTTATTCGTTTGTGACTTCACTTTCCAGTGACGAGATGTCGTCAGCTGAAAGGGCTAGGAGGGTCATGTCTGACAGAAGGGCCTGCAATTTTTTTTCCTTTACTGAAGGGATCTTAAGGTGCCATGGATTTCTTGGTGCTACTCTTCCCACTTGCGGTTCTCCCATCTCCACCAGAATATATATCGGGGAGTGGTCAGAGATTCCACTCGCTAGGTGACATACCTCTCTAATCTGTCCTACCTGATCTGCTGGGGTAAGTATATAATGTATCCTAGAGAGACTATTTTGGGCTCCGGAGTGGAATGTGAACTGTGTCTCGTTGGGGTGGTGGATATGCCACGCATCTGCCAGTCCCACTGCTCTCATAAAGTCCAGGAGGTGTGTTCGTGAGGGATGTGTGTCTCGTGGGGGATATCGGTCAAGCTGTCCCGACACGACTGAGTTGAAGTCTCCTCCTTTTAAGAGCCTTCTCTCAGGGAGAGATAGTAGTAAGTTTCCCAGATCCTTATAAGCGAATGTGTGGAGGCCCGGGGGGACATACATTGACACTATTGTGAGTGCACTGCCCTCCCACCTCCCTGATGCTGCAGCGTATCTACCATGTACATCGGTCCAGGTGTGTTCAATCACCACTGGGAAGTTTTTTCTGATCATAATTCCAACTCCCCTGGATCCAGTGGTAAATCCGGAATGTACTACAAGATTGTATCCCCATCTAGTTAGGGCTCTACAAGTATTACCAATTAAATGTGTTTCTTGCATCAATACGACATCAGGGGAGTGTCGTTTTACGTATTGGAGTACGATCCCTCTTTTAAGCCTGTCCTCAAGGCCATTCACATTCCAGGACAGTAGTCTAAGTCCTTGTCTGACTGGTGGACCCATTCTTGTCCGAGCCTGCTTCCCCCTTCATCCTAACTACCTCCATGGAGTCAGAGTGTCCCCTCTTATGCACAAGCAATACTATGAATCGGATTAGGGCATGTGAATCTGCATCTAACACTGTACAACTAGGTATTCTCCACTTACTTGTCATGTTTCTGTCATTTAAACTATGTTCTAAACCCAACAGTGACAAGACTCCCCCTCCCTGCTTCCCTGCAATCTGGGCTTAAAACTGCCCCTGTCCCCAACTATGCAGAGCGCCTGCCGCCCCATCCCCAAACTATACTAAAGGTTGTGAAGGGGTGGACTCTCTTCTCCTTTGCCTACCACTATTACACATTTTGGTACATGCGTTTCATCGCCGTTACTTTGGATATAATGCTTAAAGTCACTTAGCCGGGCTCCAGCCGTTATCTCTGGTGGCGGTACTGTTCTGTTCTGTCTACAAGTCTCTCCGCCATCGACTCCATTGCTCTGTTACATCTGAGGTCGCTGCTTCTTCTCGTGAGTGTGGAACTCATGTAAATATGCTTCTCCCCAAAAAAATTAGACAGGCACTCACGGGGTGTTTAAAATATACTTTATTCTAGGACACCTTTAGTGAACCACACACAAACGCGTTTCAGCAAACCACCTTGGTCACTGTGTTTATTGATCTTGTTTCCCTTTCTCCTAGATACAATTTCAAGAACTAAAATCATAGACATAGAAGCAAGTTAATCATTGACATATATAAGGGCCACACCTTTGGCAGTAGTGGAGATAGGATAATCGGCAGCCATTCTAGAACAATCACAACTGAAGTATTACATTCATTTACTCAGATAAATTTCATGTTCTTAAATTATCCTCTACAACGATTATATTCTCCTAATATATACATTTCTCATTTTATAATCATTTCAAAACTCTCACATATTGAAATTAAAAACTAAAAATAAATAATTCTTCAATACAGAATACAGTAAAACCAACATTAAACAAAAAATTATATCCTATCATCCACTTGTAATTCATTGTGTCATAGATCGATACAATTCACTCTCTATATACTTAATTAGTATTCCACCAAATGGATGTAACTATCCGGCCCTGAATGGGCTAATTGACCTGGTTCCTAAAAGTTACTATAGAACTCTTATGAAGACATTTTTTTTGCTTGTGTTATTTCACATACATTGTGCTGCCTTTAACTGTTGCTGTAACTGCACGTTATTAGTCACAAACATGGACAAAAGTTCGTCATCACTATTTAATCCATCCGGAGTTTTGGTTTGTAATCCTATGATGTACCTGGACTTTGTAGCGTCAACAACCTATTCCTTCCCCTCTGCCTGGGAGGCACTTGGTCAAGACATAAAAATTTCAACAGATTCCCTGTTACATATACATGTGCATGTATATGTATATATATATATATATATATATATATATATATATATATATATATATATATATATATATATATATATATATATATATATATATATATATATATATATATATATATACATATATATATATATATATTCATGCTCCAATTTCCACCATGGTGCTGAACTCGCAGTGGGTGCTGATGTACGTGAGGGTGGAACTCACGTGTTAATTGTCGCTCAAAAAAGAAGGCAGAGCACTCACGGAGTATATCGTTAAAATCTTTAATCCTAGCAGACACGTTTTGGCGATGATGCCTTTCTCAATGCTTCTCATTAAAGTAACAATTGCACGCACAGTTCATGCTGTTTAAAACATCCTAATTACATTCTCATTGGTGGTTCACTTCATGAACATACGCTGGACTGAGCACTTCCACTTGGAATGTTGTTGATAATAGTCGCCATGATGGCATTTAGTTGTTTTCATTATTATCAAATTACAGCCTGTGTATTCCTTCATTGTATTCCATGGAGTATAATGTGATGCAGGTATGAAACCTATAATCATGGAATGCATTGAAGGAATACACAGGCTGTAATTTGATAATAATGTAACAACTAAATGCCATGATGGCGACTATTAGCAACAACATTCCAAGTGGAAGTACTCAGTCCAGCGTCGCTGTTCATGAAGTGAACTACCAATGAGAATGTAATTAGGACATTTTAAACAGCATGAACTATGCATGCAATTGTTACTTTAATGGGAAGCATTGAGAAAGGCATCATCGCCGAAACGCGTCTTCTAGGATTAAAGATTTTAACGATATACTCCGTGAGTGCTCTGCCTTCTTCTTTGAGCGACATATATATATATCAAACCGCTAAGCAGTGCAGCCGCAGTGCCGTTGCCTTTCTCCTTCCACTTTCAACGGCGGTCCTCAGCGAGGGGGCAAGCCTCTAAACACCAAAACCACGCTGCATTCTTTTAAAAAAACAGCTGCTGAGGACAACAAATTGCTTTTCAAAAGCGGTATTTTATTCCGTAATCAGACCAGCTCGACGTGTTTCGGGACAACTCCCTTGTTCACGAGTACTGTGTCTGTAATTTCGTAAAGTTAAATAACCACGTGATTTGTTTTTCAAACAACAATGAAGACAGACTTCCGTTTGCCGAGTTACACCACTCGAAAACGTACACTTCTTTCAATACATTTAGTTGCTTTGTTCATTAATTCGAAAACACCAAAACTAAGTGAAAAATTATATACATTATAGAACAGTGAAATGATGATAAATTCAATTATAAATTGGCTTGTTACTCGAGCTTAATCAACCAATTCAGTGTCTCTGGGATGATAAACAATTACATTGAATTGAAGCCAGTGTCTCAAATACATCGCTGCAGCCCCAGTGGGCTTTTCATCAATAAACATTATTTTTAATCATCAGGCTTTCAGTATAAGCGGCTGCTTTCCACAGTGTTCTTCTCAATCTAGCACATGCTTATCTACAGCAATTGTTTACCAAGTTGTACCATTCGCAAAAGTGTATTTTTCATTGTATTTAATGTGCTATGCTGAATATTTTATATCACACCAAAATTAAGTGAAAAATTGTAAACATGGTAGAAAAGTAACATAATAATAAATTCAATGCATTCAATGTCGTTACATAACCTGCTCTCCACGGTGTTCTTCCCTGTCTGACACACGCCTGTTTATCATGATGACATGGCATTTAACTACAGCCCCAGTGGGCTCATATTTATGTCCAATTTTCACCTTGCGGACATGGGCATTCCAATGTCTAAAAAGAGCTTAACCTTTCAGCCGTGTTTCATAATTTTCGATTTCCTTGCACTTTTCGGGACACCGCCCTCAGGGGGATGATATTTTAGCTTTTTTGCCTTTCTCTTATGAAATTTCACCTCACCGTTCTAAAATAAACAAGAAAAACAAACATCATAAGTGCATCACCTTCACCAACACAGTGTACAATAAAAACAAAAGGTCGTTGGCAGAGGCCTTTCTTTTAAATACATTGCTTCTTTGCTTCGAGACTCTAACGTTTCCCACATATCCTTAGCCTAGATGTACTGCTAGCTCTTCATCGCAGTTATGCCCAATAGGTGTCAGGGTCCTGTACTGAATTATCAGTTTGGACTCAAGACGTCGGAGATTTTGTACTCTGTTACCCCCTCGTTCGTCCAATCTAATTGAGTCAAGTACACAAAAACTCAATAAATTCTCATTTTTGTTGTGATGGATTTCGAAATGGCGGGCTACTGGGTATTGCTTGTCCCCATTTCTAATTGCACGCAGATGTTCCGGTACTCTTTTCTTCGCTTTATGGATGGTGCTTCCAATATATGCTTTTTGACATGGACAAAACAAAGCGTACACAGCATAGTCGGTGTTACACGATGTGTGTTTAGTAATCACATAAGGCTTGCTTTCTGGGGATAACTTACATTCCTTCCTATTCTTACTGTTTTTACACGCCTTGCAGTTCCTACATGTGAAGAACCCTTGGATCCCTGAAATCTTCGCTGTCGGTGGTTCTACTGCTCTACATAGGGAGTCTTTAAGTGATTTCGCTCTCTTGAAGGTAATTTGTGGAAATGTTTCTATACTGTCTACCAGATCTTTATCTGTCTGTAAGGCTGGCCAGTATTTATCAAGACTTTTCCGTATCTCATGGGCCTGGCTGTTGTAGGTTGTGATGAACCTAATTTTCTGTTCCGTGACTTCATTACTCTTATCTGTTTCTAACAGGAGTGATGTCCTAGTTCTCTTATCTACTTCTACACTTGCTTTGTTAATGGTAGCTTGTGAATATCCTCTCTCTAAGAATCTCTGGCACATTACCTGTCTTTCAGCATTAAAGCTCTCTTGTGTGCTGCAATTCCGTTTGGCCCTTAGCATCTCTCCCAGAGGTATACTGTTAATTAACGAGCTGGGATGGCAGCTGCGCGCATGCAACAGACTGTTGCCTGCTGTTGTTTTACGGAACAATGAGCTTTCTAATTTCTCTCCTTGAATAGACAATTTTAGATCCAAAAATTCTACAGTGTCTCTTGACCAGTGACTGGTGAAGTGTAGGTTACATGTGTTTGTGTTTAGTTCTTCAACAAACTCATTTGCTTCAGTCTCATCACCCTTCCACACACAGAAAATATCATCGATGTAACGCACTCACACAGCCACCTTGTTCTTAAACATGCCCAATTCTCTTGCCACTTTCTCCTCCCAGAACCCTAAGTAGAGACCCGGAAAGCATGGCGCAAAGCAGGTCCCCATCGATGTTCCAAAGGTTTGTTTAAAGATCTTATTGTCAAAAATAAAATAATTTTGCTTCAGGCAAACAGACATCATCTCAATAAGCATCTCTGTGTGGTATAGGTATGATATGGATCTTTCATTCAGATAGTGTCTACACGCTTTCAATCCTAGGTCATGGGGAATGCATGTATATAGGCTTGTCACATCAAGCGTAAGCAGTGAGTAATCTTTTCTCCATTCCAATTTGTCCAGACTTCTGAGGAAATCTCCCGTGTCTTTTACATACGATGGGAGTTTTTTCACATAAGTCTGTAGAAAAAAATCCACATACCTGGACGTGTTCTCCAAACAACTTCCCCTGGAAGACACAATGGGTCTTCCAGGGGGGTTGCTTGGGTCTTTATGGATTTTTGGTAACAGATAAAGTGCAGGAAGTTTAGGAAACTTGCAGGCTAAAAAATTATACTTTTCCTGCTCTAGTAATCCTTTCTCTTTCCACTCTGTTAACTGCATATGAAACAACTTGATAGAGTGTTCATATTCAAGTCTATTGCTTCTGTTGTATTTGCTACTATCGGCTAGTTGTCTTAAGCCTTCCTCAATATATTTCTGTCTTGATTGCACCACTACGTTACCTCCTTTATCAGATTTTTGATAACTACAGAGGTGTCATTTCTTAAACTCTCAATCGCTCTACTCTGTGCTTGTGGCACATTGTTGTGCCTTTTCCATTTATTCTTAGAAATTTTGAGTAACTCTTGAGACACTCCTTTTTCAAACACCTCAATGGCTTCATTTTTGATTTGAGGTAAGAATATCGACTTAGGTCTAAATTTCGTTTGGGCACTTAGATCAAGGCAGATGTTATCACCTATCAGACTCATAACGGGTCATTCTCAACCTCTCTCTCCTCAGCCAACACATTCAGCGTTTGTAACAAATCCAAATCATTAATGTTGATGGTACTCGGATTCTCTATACTGCCCCCCACATTACTTGATACTTTCGTGGCATACCATTTTTTTATCCTCAGTTTACGTGTAAAGTAAAACAAATCAATGCGACTTTGTGTATAATTAAAATTGTTCGAGGGACAAAATGTTAAACCCAATGATAAAAGTTCTACCTCAAAGTCGCTCAAGGTCCGTTCAGACAGGTTGATTACTGTCTTCTTATCCATTACTTCGTTTTGGTTTGGCCCCTTGTCCGACTTCCCACTGGGCTTCCTAGATCTCCAAGTGCTGACAGATTTCTTTTTCCTCTTCCGCCTCTGTTTCCTCTTCCTCAACTGCGAAATCCTTCTTGTTTGTTGACATTTTGTCTTCCTTTCGCAACAAGGTTGAATTCGGTTAAAATGCTGGTTTTTACTCCTTCGTATTCAGAGATACCTGAAACGTCACTTTCACTGTTGACACTTCCCTCAACGATGTTTTCTGTGCTTGATTGGTTCACAATGTTCCCTGATGCTTTTGAAATGCCTCCTGCATTTGGGGCTGCTGTTGAGGTTCCACTCCGTAGTTTATCATATCTTTTTGCAAATGTTATAATTTGCCCTCTTTGGTAATCTACCAAATCGCGTTGGAATTTACGCTGTTTCTTTAATTTAATATCTTCCTCGATTCTGTCGAGGTTGCGTTCCATTTTATCCATTTCTCTTTTAAATTCATCCTGTTCGCATAATGCCTGCAATTGCTGTGTAATTCTGTCAATCATCTCTGACAACTTGTCACCATCTCTCTTTGCGTATTTCACCAGCAGTTCCAACATCACCGTTGAGCACTTGTGGTTATTTGTTGCCCATTCACTTACTAATTCTGGATCTGGGTCTTCAAAAGTCGGTGTGATGAAAATCCGGAGTCCTCTGGGTATTCTTCCGACTTCAATATATTTCTGGAGGGTTGTTGCTTCCCACCATTTGTGTTGTTCTTTTTTCAGTGCTTTCCACAATTGATCCCACAGTTCTCTTTTATTCTGTATGCCTTCTGAGCTACCCGTGGGCACATTGGTCTCTGTGTTATCAGCAATGTTTAGATTATCAAACATTTTCCCTGCTGCCTCCGACCGTTTCACATTCCTGGTCGACATCATCCTAACGGAGGTATTTTCAAACCGCAATTACCGCGGTACCGCTAACATGCAACATCAAGGCTAAACCTTACTTCCAGAAGAATATACATGCAGAGCTAACTATAACTTGCGCCCCCACCATCCCACCATGCACTTCTTATGACCTCACATATTACATGCTCTCTGACCTAATGTATGACATCACTGATGACATTTCTAATGACATCATTGGAGATATCACTGATGATATCACTGATGACATAATCCGATGAGTGTGTTAGTTTGTTTTATAGTTTTATAGTTTAAATAGTGGCTGGTAGCTACCATATTACTTTTCTACCTATTTTAGTACAGTGTGTGTCTAGCTAATGGGTGGAAGTGTTCACAAAATGCATGAGATTGTAATGCTTCATAGGTGTGTAGAGGTACTGAAAATTCTATAATCTTTGTTTTGAAGAGTAACTATGTTTGCAGATGACAGTTGATGACTTCTGTCAAGTAAGTTCCACACAAGGTTTTTGGTTCTGCAGAAAATGTTTCCAACAGGGAAAACATTCTATGTAGTAGATATTAAGTACAGTAAGCAGCCTTGAATTATTTGAGACAATTATCTCAGCACAACAATTTCTACATAACATACTACCCTATGTGCATGTGCTTGTTTTCACCACAGTATGAAGGCTGCAGATAGCATGATCTTTAGCACCTTTAGACCCTGGTTATTTTAAGTGAATAGTGTCTTTATTGACAAGTTTTGCACAGAGCGTACACTGTTCTTAGTAGATACTTTTTCCTATTCTGTTGTGTATTTCTCATTACAGTTTCACTATCGAGTAAACTATAGAGTAAACTCTCTCCATAATGTTATCACTGTTTACACTATCCACTTTTCTGCTCATATCAACTTCATTCCTCAATGTAGGTTCGGTGACTGTGAGGGTTTGATACAGATAAAAGCTGTCTGTAATAGGGAATTAATTTTTGAACAGACGTTGAGTATCGTGAGGAACCTGGCTTTCTCTGAACAGTTGTATATGATAGGATCGACCAATAAAAATGCAAATTATTTAGATTGACTTTTAATATTGTGCAATGCTTAATGAAAAATTCAAAGCTGAAATGATACTAATTTAAAATGTGCAAATTGTAATAGGCCGTCATAACTATGCATAAAGGCCATAGAGGTATTAAGAAACAAGTTTCCCTTTAAGTGGAAGTGACCCTAATTTTTCTGAATTCTGCACAAATAATTTGGAAGTCTGACATGCCTAGAAATCTTTGTCATAACTGCAGAATGCTCCAGTGTCAATCAAATGTATTATTTTACTATACAACATATTATTTTTAGTGATCATATTATTTATTCTCACCCTATTTCACATAATAACAGTTGTACATTCTAAACAATATTTCTTGTTCGTATTAATGACATCTATATTTTTCCTTTTAGCATAGTTCACTGTGTACACAGCGAAACAAATTAATTTGGAAGGCAAAACTCCGATGGATGCCTATGTGTATTGAGACTTAAGGTTCTAGAACTTAACTACGTAAGAATGTCTGTATCTTACTTGTGATACGGCTTTGAACCCACATGAATTTTCATGGGAAAGGAAGAATGGAACCTGCTCACAGAGGAGAGCTACCTTTGATTGATCCGGAGGAAAGAAACCAGATACAATGCATTCAACGTGTATTAATGTCTTTTTATATTAGTGCGTGTTCCTAATTAGATGAACTGCTTCTTCTCTTGATGCTTTCCCCAACTCTTTTCTTTGTCTTAGGCTGTCAGTTGTGGCTACTACTGCTCCTGTGCATCCTTTTTTAATTTTGAAGCTGAAATTTGGCAGATTGCTACTGTGTCCGTATGATCATCTACTTGGATGGTTGAGACTCGGCTGAGTTTCATGAACTACTTTTTATGGGAAGTTCTGCTACTTAAAATTTGACTTTGAGCTTCTTGCTACTTGAATCTCACTCTTTTCCTTTGAACTTGAACTTTTCATGGGTTCTAGTAACTCTGATATCCTGATTTGAACTTTAGAATAGGGTGTATTCCTTCATGGAACTCGCTTGATGCCTTATTTGTCTCATTTATTCTAACAGAACTTTTTTATGAGATTTCTGTAACTTTCAAACATTTATTGACTAACATTAATAAAGAAAAAGAATAAAAGAAAATTACTAAACTCTTAATGAGAATAAAAGTTTTGAAACTTATGCATCTCATCATTGACTGAACTGGAAATTGTATTTAAAATTTGTTTGTGATGCTGAAATAGCTCTTTGAATCATAATACGGTGACCAAGATCCGTCACCTCGAGAAGAAGCAACCGGTGCGGGGACGGGGCTTAACCCTGTAAGTGATGGTGATAGAAACGTTGAAACATATTATTTAATTTTGGCCCCGGTCCGCACTATCATATACATATTGAACACTTGTGAGCACATATTGTGCAATAAGGGTTTCTCATATATCTGTGCTTGATTGTTAATGTGAATTAGGCTAACTGTGAAGTGTATGGCAAAGGGTCAATGTTGCACATAACACGTGCTTGCTACACCCAAGGGAGTGTCTGTGATGGCATTAATGATGCTTCCTATTATTCCAAGTTATTTTGTACTTACTATCAGACCTCTAATGCCATACTATTTACAGAGTAATGTGTACAAAAGAAGTTTGGATTATGTCATCAGTGATGTCATACATGATATCATAAAACATTTCATGAGTGATGTAATGTGGGAGGTCATAAGCAGTGCATGGCTCGGGCACACATTTTAGTTAGCTCTGCTAACTATAACTGCTAACTGGTGAATTTTTGTTTTTGTTTATTTCAAAACATTAATGTTGTCAGTCACATATTCACTTAACTATAATGTCACTTTAACCTTTTGATGTTTCAATGAGTTTCTAAGCTTTTTTAAAAACAAAAACAGATCTTTTTCTCACACCTAACTATAACATTATTTTAAACTTTGGTTTTGTCTAGTACATACTCTACACTACAGCTGCATAAAGGACTACAAGGTAATTTCTCCTGTGACCCTGTGCATGTGTAATTTTGGAAATGTGATTGTTCCTCAAATGTCTTCATACAGAAATCAGTGACAAAATGAATCCTCGTATAAATAAGATGAAGGGATAATAGACAACAAGTTCAATCTCTACCAAACAAGGGTACTTTCTCTTAATTATGTGAAGTAAGTGCTTCTTTGTTTGTTGGCGATGTCCTCATATTCCTCTGCATTAAGAGCAGACCATCATAATCAGTGGAAAACGTGCTCGGGTCCCTTTGGTAAGTTGAGGTGTCCATCAGCCTGGAAAATGCTGTGAACTCCCTTGCATACTACTAACGTAGAAGTGGCGGGGCCAAACAGGCAGAGCTTGTTGGTGATTTAGTGCCTTAGCATACTCAGCAGCAATTAAAAGGGGAAACCATGGACTCTGCTCTCAGACCAGGAGATGACAACAAAGAACGCACTCGTCATGGACAGTCATTACAGAAGAGATTGCGCTCCAGTAACTAAACAATGCATTCACCTCCATTGAGGATTTCAGATCATTTTCAACGTGCAATTGTAGAGAAAACACACTTGCTTTGCCTTGGACAAGCATAAGAATTTAGGATGATTTGTCCTTTACAGAAGTAGAGCTTCAACTGGGGCACCTGGGTAACCTTCATTTTTTTAAGGGGAGGGCAGCAATGAGGTGCCCCTCCCTGAGCCTATTTTTGCCCCGGGGGTACCCCATCCCACAAGGCCTCCATTATTTAAAGGCGGGTGCCCCGGTGCCCACCCAGGGCACCCAACAACCATGAGGCCCCTCTCCCCTTAATCAATACTTTGGGGCCTTGGAGGATCGGATTCCCGGGTTCGAATACAGCTTGGGGAAGGAGACTGCACACCCCCCTTCCCAGATTAATTTCATAAATCCCCACGGGATGGGTTCCTCGTTGCCGAATAAAGCTCAGGGAGGGAGACCACGTACCTCCTCCTCATATTAATTAACTTGGGCACCTGGAGATTGGGTCTCTGGGGCTGAATACAGTTTGGGGAGGGAGGCCATGCATCCCCCACCTCAAATTAATTAAAGAGGGCCTCGGGGGATGGAGTCCCCTGGGCCAAAAAATGCCCAAGGAAGGGAGCCAAGCACCTCCCTCCCTTTAATTAAACAATGTGGCCCAGGCCGCCATTTTGGGGATTTTGTTTGCAGCAAATCCTGCGGGATTCCCACGGCATTGTGGCAAAAAGTGGCATGTTTTTATTATTTTGGCCCTAGGGGGGTCCTTCTGGGTCCCCCATGGATCTTAGGGGGAGAAGGGTATCCCTACCCTGCCCCCTTATAGGATATTCTTTCAAAGTTCAGGACAGGGAACTAAGTCCCCAAGTCCTAAAATGTTTGCCAGCAACATTTTTCTCATGTTACTGGCAGCCAGTCAGAGCACTCACTCCAGCGGGACTCTGACTTACTTGGGAGCAAGATGGCCCAAAGTAAAAAAGCTCCCAATTAGAACTCTATTTTTTTTTAATGGGTTCATGGGACACTTGTGAGAGTCCCTCGAACACATCCGTCCAGATAGACAAATATTTTTGAACCTTAGTTTCTCAAAAGCTACCAAAGGGATTTCACCAAATCACAAAAAGCATAATCTGTGGACCAGGAATTAGCTTCCTGCCAAATTTTGTGCAATTCCGTTCAGCAGTTTTTGTTGTAGGCCTGCCAAAATAAGTCTATGGAAAATGGAAATGTTAAGTTTTAGGACCCCCTTTTTTGTCAGTCACCACTTGTTGGATCACCCCAAAACTTCCCATTAACAAACAAGTCAAAAAGTACCACCCTTTTGGAAAGTTTCGAACGAGGCCAAAGTTATTAGCAAGACAAAAAAGCATTTGAGTTCGAATGTCAAATCCCAAAAATTGCTCCGACACTACTCGGGGTAAAAGTGGCTATGAGCAGCATGCAGTAAATAAATACACCAATGATATGAAAGAGGCAATGAAAAAGTATGAACAAAAGACTGAAGATTCTCTAAAGCATTTGACAAGC
The DNA here is from genome assembly GCA_963921515.1 of Calotriton arnoldi. NCBI lineage: Eukaryota > Metazoa > Chordata > Amphibia > Caudata > Salamandridae > Calotriton > Calotriton arnoldi. The sequence goes on along the minus strand of CAWUFW010003189.1, from coordinate 591,204 downwards.
TATGAAGACAAAAGCTGACTGACAGTAATATCCAGCATCACGAGCAGCAGCAGTCAGAGGCGGACTCTTAATTGAGCTCAGAAGTGGAGACAGATACTGATGAAAGTACGCCTACCACTTATAGACTGGCAAAATCAGTTCCTTCGGTAGTGCATAAGTTGGGTTTTTTATGGTTAGACCGATGGGCCAATCTCAGGTCCAGAGGGAATCAAAAACAAGATCTAAAAGGAGGAGAGAAAGACAATGCAGGAGGCATAGAACAAAAGGAATAGGCTCAGTCCAAACAAATGAGATGCAAAAGGAAATAAGTGAGGTGAGCTTAATGACTATTGTCAACTTATCAGACATGAAATTAACCAAAGAGGAGGTAATTAATCTTATGAATGGGACTGTCATACTGTCTACCAGCCACGTTTAACTATAGTCAAACTCAGATCGACAAATTTGTAAGGAACCTGAAATTAAATAAATATTTTGCAAATCAACAGAATGAGGCCAAATATAAAGATCAATATACTCTAATTATTCATGGCAATGTACAGGTATCAGATATGAAGTTCATGTTGGAGCTGGACCACTTAGAAAATTAAATATTGGGGATTCAAGACCCAACGTCTGAAAAAGATTTATTTGAAGCTTTAAGTATAGACGTCTATGGAGGAATATATACAAATTCCAAACCAACTCCTAGTTTTATGCCAGCTATGCAGTGAGATTTCATTGACATTTTTTCCGATCTGGTGACGCGAGACTTAAAAGTTCTGTATGTAAATAATGCTAGTATATAAAGGTCAAACTTTCCACCCAGCAAAGAAATGACTGTGCTCTAATGAATTATTTGAAAAAGAGATCTGATGGGATAATACGTGAATGCGATCAAGGCAGCAATATAGTCTTGGGGCCAATGGACATGTACAAAGAGGAAACACACAGACAATTAAATGATAGCATCTGTTACACCATGGCTTCAAGCCAAGACATGAATAATTCTAGAATTGCATAGCACTCTGAATTACGTGATTGGCACAATGAGGGATTATTAATCCAGGATGAATATTTATTCCTGAGAAATGATCATTCAATAACACCAATTCTATACCTCATTCTCAAGTTGCACAAACCCATCATATCAGCCATTGGTGACCTATTTGAGAACACTTTAAAATACATGGATCACTTTTTGCAGGATTACATCCAAAGTCTACCCTTGTAGATACAGGACAGCGGTGATCTTCTTAAAAAAATCTATGAAGTGCATTGGGATGTGGATTGTGTGTTGATGACCTTGGATGTTACATCATTGTATACCAGCATCTCACACAGCAATGGCTTAAGGGATGTAGAATACTTTTTGTGTGCAAGACCATTGACACTCAGAAGCACACACAGATGGTGCAATGGTTCTTGCAGAACTATTTGTTCATGTTTGACAAGCAGATCTACAGACAAATCAGAGAAACAGCAATGGGGACTTGCTATGCTCCAGTTATGCTAATTTGCATATGGGTTGGTGGGAGGAGCAGGTACTCCAGAACCAATTTGTCACAGAATGAGTAGAAAATGTGATAATGTGAACCCATTTTATTGATGATCTTGTTATCATTTGGAGAGGATCCATGAGTTCTGCTGTGGAGCTTGTCAGCAAAATTTACAACAATTGTCTTAATCTCCATTTTAGTGGCTCTATAAGTGTTGAGAAAATTAGTTTTTTAGATCTAACTGTATGAGTGAAAAATGGGTGATTACATATACAGGAAACCCACAGTGGGCCCTCGGACCCTCCACCACCGCCTGGGACAACACCTGGTGGCCCCCCGCCCTCGGGAGCCCACCCACCCCTACGGACCACGCTTGGAACCTCGGCATCATCCTTGACTCCTCCCTCTCCATGAACTGCCAGATCAACGCCGTCGCCTCCACCAGCTTCAACTGCCTTCGCATCCTCCGTAAGACCTTCAAATGGATCACCCCCGACTGCAGAAAGACCGTCACCCACGCACTCATAACCAGCAGATTGGACTACGGCAACGCCCTCTACACCGGAATCAACAAAACTCTCCTACACAGACTCCAAACCATCCAGAATGCCGCAGCCTGACTCGTCCTCGGGACACCACGCCACGAGCACATGACCCAACACCACGAGGCCTCCACTGGCTCCCCGTCGAAAAGAGAGTCACCTTCAAACTCCTCACCCACGCCTACAAATCCCTCAACAACATCGGACCCAATTACCTCAACGAAAGACTATCCTTCTACGTACCCAAGAGGAACCTCCGCTCTGCCGACCTCGCCCTGGCAGAGGTTCCTCGCATCCGCAGAAAGAGAACCGGCGGGAGAGCTTACTCCTACTTCGCAGCGAAAACCTGGAACGAGCTCCCTGTGAACATCAGACGCTCCCACACCCTGCACACGTTCAGGAAGGACCTCAAGACCTGGCTCTTCGACTGACCCGGAGCCGCCGCCCCCTCCTCCCCCAGCGCCTTGAGACCCTCACGGGTGAGTAGCGCGCTTTATAAACCCCTGATTGATTGATTGATTGATTGGGCAATACCATTCTGCATGATACCAGCTTCCATCCCCATAGCCTTACGTGCTGTGTACATTAAGCATTCAATTAGCAACTTAGACACAATTGTAGCGACACTGAGGAAATGCGGAAAGCACAGGATGAATTGCCGGAAAGATTCTCTCAAATAGGATTTTGTCAAGAAGTAGTTCAGTCTGCTAGACATAAGGCCAATACCAAAAATAGAGAGAACCTGTTGTTTACTATAAAACGTAAATCCCAGAGCTCAGAGCAGGAGTTTAGTATGATTATACCATTCAGCCAAGAAGATGGGGCGATTAGAAAAATAATACCCAAGCATTGACATCTTTTTAAAGTGATTGAATAATTGGAAGTAAGGTACACAATTGGCCATTGACCTTTAAAATGGTTAAATACAGGGGCCAAGAATTGGTCAGGCGTAGTCCTGTATAGAGCCCCTGGTGATCAGGCAGCCGTTGTTTCAGAAAATGCCATAAATTCAAGGAGTGCAAATATGGAGTGAATAAGACTGAGGTTATGTCACTGTCAGGAACTCTAGCAAGGACTGGTGGGAGGGTAGATAAAGTAAGCAGAATATTGGGTACAGAGCTGCCCAAGATCACACAGAGAGTCAGAGGATACAGGAGATCCAAAAGGGAAGCTCTGCACAAGGGAACAGGAGTGTTAAGGCTCAGAAAGTACAGGCAGTCGAGAGACAATTTGGCATTCTGACTAACTAGCACCCAGGACAGATATACTTTATTTTGAGTATGTACATTTAGTTGGTGAATTGGCTCAATTTCTTATTGACTTTCAAATCTAGATGTACACACTTAAAAGAAAGTATTATATATAAAATGTGCACTTTGGAACAAATGTTTTTAACAAATGTATTTTATCTAAGACTACATATCCCACATTGCTTCATTATTTGCCAAGTGGGAATTTTTGTATAAAAAGAGAAACAAAGGAGGGACTCACTTAACCATAATCAAGACTTGCATAATCGAAACGTGTTGGTGATGGTGTGTTAAAATAAATATATTAACAAAAGCAACTCCTGGAGTGCAGCATATAATGCTGTTGGTGAGACATTATTACAGGGCATGGTTCTGCCCGCAACGCCGGCACCGACCATGAAAGTGCGCTGTAAGTGGAGCCATTCGTGGTAATTTGGACATTGGAAAAACACAGCGGCGCCCAATACTAAGTGAGAGGATATTGAGGAACACAAAACCAGTAAAGAAACGGATCAAGAAAAGAACATCTCCAGCGGTACATGCGATCGCCGTTGCAGCCTTACCTGTACATAGTCAGAAACAGGACGCTGACAAAACAGAAGCCGAGCAGCCACCGCACTGAGAAACGAACCGAGTTGGGAAACCAAACGAGCGGAGCTGGAGGACACCTCTTGGACCAGAGATACCACAAGGTGAGTAGGCGTGAGGCAGAGACTTGGCGCGTGTGAGTTGTGATACACAGTATTGAGGTATTGAACGAATAAGGAGACTGAACATTACCTGTCTCCTGCGTACGTCAAGAGAGAAGCAAAGTTAAAAAAACACAATATAACAACACCATCATATTAAAGTCCTGAGGGCAACAAAAAGCGAAAGATAAATTTCATGCAAGTGTGCACAGAAATCAAACTGTCACTGAATCAATTGTAAAACATGGAGGCAAGAATAACGAAACTTATGCAAAAAGCAGAGACATTATTTACTAAAAGTAAGGAAGGGCAAGCAGAAAAAAACACAAACAGTGCAGTAATCAAGAATCCGGGTGTAAAGAATTTAAAACAACTTTATATTCACATGGAACGACTCCTAAAGAAAGAAATTACAAAAAGTAAGTATTGAAGTGGGTACAGTCCCAAGAGGACTGCAAATTTTTACACTACCCAATCACCCTGGCACGAGGCACGAGATGTTGGAAGAATGGGGTAAGAACAATATGCAGTGTTCGAAAACTATGATGTTAATCATCATCAAATATGCAAAAAAAGATACCGAAGACATCCATAAATCCATAAGTACTATTGAAGCGCAGATTCAGTCACTAAAAACAGATGATGAAGGAAAACAGTTGAGAAAAGAGATGGAGTCTAGGTCAGACAAATATGAAAACGAAGTAGAAGAACAAAAACAGAGAGAATTTCGACGTAATGAACCAGACTATGAGATCTGAACCATATTCACTTTCACAAAAAGATTTGATACACTGAAACAACAAATTCAATCTCGACAAACAGTTGGAAATGAATTTGATGCTACCATCAGTGAATCGGACACTGATTTTAGTGAAGGAGAAGGGACCTCACAATCATCTTGTAGAACATTTTTTTTTTAGAAGAGATGAAATTGCTATACATACTCCAAAGACCAGGAAGAGGAAGAGGCAGGGGGAGAGGCCGTGGATAGGGACGAGGAAAAGGAAGAGCAGGAAGTCACACAAGAGAAGAATAACAAGGAGGGGATCAGGAAAGAACAACCAAGTATCCCCTGCGCAACCGACAAAAGAAATAACAAATCTCTCCCAAACCAACATGGACAACAATATTATCATCAATTTATCGAAACTCACATTGAACAAAGGTCAAATCAATCTTTTGAACAAGGGTCTAACTTTTTGTCCTAAACAACATTACAACTATGTGGAAACCAGGATTGATATTTATAAATTCATACGTAAGCTGAAGCTAGCGAAATTCTTCGCAAAAAAAGAGGCACAACAAATTACACATACAGACGGAACCATTCACAACACAAATTTATGAATTGAACGAGTACCAGACTTAAAGACTGCTTATGATCTGATGTTTGAGTTGGAGGATGAGGAGATGACGGAAACACAAATATTGAAGGAACTTGAAATAAATACGTCAGACTACACGCAAACAAAATTCAAAACAAAGTCAAAGTTTTGTCCTATGTTAAATCCAGGGAACAGAATTGATACTTATCACGATCTGGTCATTTCAGACCTAGAAAAACTAAGAAACAACTTCCAGAAAAATTAAAAATAAAATAATGCTTTGATTGAAATCAAACCAGCTGATAAAGGGAGAAATATGGTAGTCATGGGCAAATTGCAATACATGAAGGAGGCATTAAGACAACTAAATGTGGTCACCAACTATAAAAAATGGAAGCAAAATCCTATAAATGAGCTCACTATGACTTTAAACAACAAAATCAAAAGATGGCAGGAAGAGAAAATATTAAGCGAGGAGGAAGCAAAATTCCTAAGTAAGGAAGGTCCAATCATGCCAATGATATACTTTCTTCCGAAAGTTCACAAAACACTAAACAACCTTCCAGGAAAACCTATATTATCCAGTTGTGGGGCCCTTTATGAGAATGTATCCACTTATGTCGACCACTTTTTAGCTCTCCTAGTGACATAATTAAGCTCATATATTAAAGAAACAGGGGATTTCTTAAAAATCCTTGTGGATACAGGATGGCAAGATGGATTCCTTCTAGTTACAATTGATGTAGTGTCTCTATACACTTCCATTAGCCATGACCTAGGGTTGGAATCAGTGAAATACATTTCTGTCTCAAAGAAATGCCATGAACCTAAAACACTCGGAGATGCTAATGGAAATGATAGAACTATGCTTCCGGAACAACATCTTCCTATTTGACCATCAAATATAGTCCCAGATCTGTGGGACAACCATGGGTGTTTCCTTCTCTCCAAGCTATGCAAATCTCACCATGTTTTAGTGGGAGAAAACCATAGCTTGGAGAGAAGGTAACAAACAATACGCAGATAAAATAGAACTCAGGCTATGATTTATAGATGATCTATTTATAATCTGGAACAGCACCAATGAGGAACTCATGGAATACTTTGAGAAACCAAACTGAAACGATGTGGGACTAGCATTTACATGCAATACAAGTACAACAACAATGCAATTTACATTGAGTAAAATCAAATTAAGACAACTGTGTATCGAAAACCAACATCAACAAATAGCATAATATATGGGATCAGCATTCACCTGAAATCTTTGAAAAAAAATATCCCATATGGAAATTTTTGAGAATGAAACAGAACTGTTCTGATGAAAAAGAACTCGAACTGAAGCTAAAAGAAACAGAATAGAAATTCTTACAGAGAGGATACAAGATATCGGACATAAAAGAGGGAAAGAGACGGGCAGATGGTATATCTCGGGCACAAACCTAGGTGAACAAAAAAACTGACAACATCTCAGAGAAAGAAGATCAGAAAATAAGAATGATACCAAATTATAGTAAAGAGAACCGTCAAATCACCCACATCATAAACAAATGCTGGGACATACTTTAAAAGGACCCGGATATTGGGGAAAAACTTGGTAACAGACCGGATATATCGTACTGCAAATCCCCGTCATTGAAAGACAAACTAGTCAAAAGCCACCTTGAAAGAACAAAAGTAGAATCATGTCTGGAAAAACACCAAAAGGGGTTCAGAAAATGTGAAAAATGTAAAGCATGCAGCATAGGCACAAATGCCCGTGAGATTTGTGACTCTAAGGGCAAAACATTCACTATCGATGAGAAGATCACATGTGAAACCAACTATGTGGTCTACATAATCGAATGCTAATGTGGAATGAAATACATAGACAGCACCATATGCCCATTGAAGAAGAGAATATTGGAGCATATTCGAGCGGTACAAAACAAAAACAACAACCATGCTACGGCAAAACACCTATAAACCTATCCAGGATACAGCTGGCAACAAATGAGATACTAAGGGATAGCTAGAGTACCCAGGAATGAAAGAAGTGGTGATAGAACGCTGAAACTCAGACGACTGGAATCCCGGTTGATCATAAGATTCGGGATCAAACAACTGTATGACTGAACGGGGATGAAGAACTGCACATCTTTGACTTTAGAGAACTGTGATAAATATACGGACCTCATATTGATGGACACTAAAAATTATCTGGACATTATAGAGCTCCGAAAGTCAAGTGACACTAGATTGGTGTGGAAGAGGTGATTAGAAAGGGGTTGCGTCTATTACTAAAATAGAGTCAGATGTAAGAGCAGCAACAATAGGCATTAAGTTGAAAACATGGGATAAAACCATCAAGGACCTAATTGTCTACAAGCCAAGTTGAATATATGGGGTAAAACTGAAATGAGTAAAATACCCCCCAAACGTCCTTTAGGACTTACCGCGGGATAATGGATAATTTGGCAGTGTGGGAGCACTGAGCCCAGTATTGGAGTAAGGAATAGAAATGTATAGATCGTTGTTAATTGATACATACAGATCCCTTAGTTCACAAAAGCAGAGTGGGGGCATGCAGGCACTAAGCCCAGTATTTTGGCGGGATGGGGGCATTGAGCCCAGCACCGCGGTGGAGAACAGAGTTGTATGTAATACAGATAGTACACACACACAGACCCCACAATCCTCACAGTACAACAGAGGCATGAATGTGCATTGGACTTAGGGCACTAAGCCTAGCATATCAAGGCCCCGTGACACATAAAAGATAAATAATGACAGCAGAATGGCAACCATCTCCATGCAGGTCAAAACATTGTCATGAAGGAAATAAAAATCCCAGGGCACCTATAAAAGGTAGATTTGGAAGTCAATAAGAGATTGAGCCAATTCCACACCAACTAGATCTACATACTTAAAAGAAAAGAAAGCATAATATCTCAAATTTGCACTTTGGAACAAATGTTTTTAACAAATGTATTTTCTCTAAGACTATATATTTCACAATGCTTCATTATTTGCCAAGTGGGAATTTTTGTATAAAAATAGAAACAAAGGAGGGACTCACTTTACCGTGATCAAGACTTGTATAGTCGAAATGTATATATATATATATATATATATATATATATATATATATATATATATATATATATATATATATAAAAATAACAACATTCACAATAAAGGGAATGTGGGGTAAAGAACCCGGGAGCTCCACACGGTAAGACTGAAGTTCAGTAAGTTCCCAACCCACAATTCGTGTTACCTAAGGTGAAGTTATAAAAGTAACTCAAAGACAATACTCACAGTGGCCATTAACACCACTTAGATTGTCAGCTGTGCCCACAGATCCTGGCAAGATCAAACAGGAACATGCAAGGCTGTGACAACATGGATGTTGAACTAAAGACACGGTCACAATAGCCTACGAGCTAGCAAGGAGGAGTGCTTAACAGTAAAGAAGGGAAAAAAGGGGCATACTTGGCAGAAAGCAAGGAACAACCACAGAAGGAAACAAGAAGCCAAGACAGCGGGAACTGGAAGGTAGCAAACTAGAAACTGGAATGAAGGTAAGGGAAAGAAAGCAGGCACAAGGAACAGATAAATACAGTAGGAGAGAGCATTCAAGGGAGCACTAAATAGTGGTGGCTCAGAATTCAATGAAGCATGGTGGCACTGCAGGCAGTGCTAGTTCAAGGAACAAGAAATTAGCCACAGCTCAGCAATCAGGAATCAAGGAACAAGGATAGTCTAAAGATCAGCATTCAAGTTAGCACTGCAAGCAGTGCTAGTTCACAGAAGAAGGAATTAGTTATGGCTCAGGAAACAAGTATTAATTACAGCACAGGAACTCTGGAAAAAGGATAGCAAAAGATCTGGAATCAAAGGGTCAGTCAAAAAGGAACACAGCTAAAATGGGTAACACTGGGCTGAAGTGAAATGGGGTTTAAAAGAGCTCACTGTGATCACATGCCTCAGGTGTGAGAAGGCTAGCACCTGCCAGCCACAGGGTGGAGATAAAGCAGTGAGTACGGAGTTCTAGGTAATTGAGTTTTTAGCGAGAACAGACTGGCTTCCACAAACCCCGGCATTGATCAGAAATGGATAGGAATTTCTGAATAGTGTCCAAGAGCCAGGAAAGTAGTATATACACACAGGGGAAGGTTCAAAAGCTTATTAGAACACTGGAAAGTCCCACAGGTAGGCCACCTGGTGGTGAATACGAGAGCAGGGAGCGAATTGTGACTGTCACCCCTAACCAATTCCCCCTCAAGATATGTGAAGCATTTCACTGTAAAATTAATATGTTGTGTACATATTGTCATGCCCTTGTCCCAAACTCTACACGGGTTAGTACCTTACTGCAGATGCGCAAAAGAGTCTTACACCATGTACGAGAAATCAAATACACGAAGGTGCCTGGGGACTTAAATATAGAAGCGGAACTCTACTCCCATTTAGAATCTCTGACCAAACCTTCAATCTCAGAGTTGAATTACTTTTCATACATCAGAATACATTTTTCAACTTTCCTAAGTTTTATTATTATTAAGTATGCACATTTGAGGAGGAATGTTATGTATACCCAATCAATCTTGGGCATGATCATACATTTCTCTGAAGTGCCATTTAAAATAATTGATTTTGGTTTGCAGGAGTTTAAACAAGATTAAAATACAGAACAAATTTATATAATTAAATATTCGTCGCACATTTGATTATGGCACGTTATATTGTATGCATCAAAAGTATTGCATTGTGTGTGAAATTGATTACCATGTCATATTTAGTGCCATTTTATATAATTGATTGAAGTTGCTATACAATGAATTTCTATATTTCATATATTTAATATGCTATTATTAATTTAGAGTTGAAGATTACTCTTTAACGTAATGTCTTTTCTGGAGACGTTAGTGGGCACTGGAGTATTGAATTATACCATTAGAGATTTAATTTTGAGTCATTCTTTGCCTTTTAAGTATACACAGCACTCCACAACATTGGTGATATGGGTGTGCATTTTTGTACACAGTGTTTTGTCTATTTTCATACAGGAAAGGAGATTTGTATAAATAGTACTGCTAAGATGGCGCATCTACATGTTACCAAGGCCATTGTATTGGCCGAAACACATTATGGTGAGTACAAATAAATGAATCATGCATTACCCTGAGTAGTATTGAAGCAGTTTTTCTTGGATTTGGCAGTTTTACAGAGTTTGTTGGTACAGTGAATTCCGATGGCCTCCTTATTGAGGCAGCATCGCGACAGCAAGCATATATATTTCCTACCAGCGGTTGCCAGAAGGTAGTGATAGTTAGGACCATGTTTCTTTCGAAAAAGCATTTTTTGACTTGCCTATATCTTTAGCGCTGTTTGACGAATCTTCGTGAAATTTCCCCCCTAAAAAGTGTCATAGTGAGTCTTGTTGTGCATAGAAAGTTTTGGGGTGATCTGTCAAGCGCGGGCTGCGAAAAAGGGGGTCAAAAAAATGTGATTTGCCATGTTAATTCTCATAGAAGCTTTGAACATGACTACAGCCCAAACCCCTGGATGGAATTACACCAAATTTGGCTGGAAGGTAGATTTTGGTTCGCAGATTACGCTTCAAGTCATTCGGTATAAATCCTTTCAGTAGTTGTGGAGAAATTGAAGGGGAAGCAAATAAGGATATCTGAGCAGAGCCTAAGCACAGATCTCATGGTGAGATCTGATTGGCTGCCAACACTTCAACCAGGAAGTGTTGGCAGCCATCTTGGGACTCGGCTTCAGAAAACAAAAGGGGAAAGGGTAGGAATACCCTGACCCCTAGGTGTGATAGTGTGGTCCCCCTGTGACCCCAACAGTGGTGAAAATCACTTTTTTTAAACAAAAAATTGCCACAAAAACACGACGGAGCAGAGCCCCGAATCCAAGGCAAATTTAAAAAAAAACAAGGGCGGGCTTCAGCACATGTTTTGAATACAGTCCCCGGGTGGACCAGATGCAAAGAGGATTTTTTTTTAAAAAGGAGGGGGCACACGCGGCCCCCATCCTAAGGCTTATTGAACGCTGGGGACCACCACCTCCCTGGAGCTTTATTGATGAAAAGAAGAAGGGCGCATGGGGCCCCCCTCCATGGGCTCTATAAGCGCCGATGACCACCAACTCCCTGGGGCTAAAGAAAGATTGATGTGGGGGCTGCGTGAACCTCCCTGAGCTCCGGGGACCACTACCTCCCCAGTGCTAAATAACACCTAATGGGGGGACTGGGGACCCCCACCTTCCAAGGGCCAAATATTTTCTTTTAAATGGCAGAGGGGCCACGCGGCCCTCCTCCCGGGCCATATACGGCCCCGGGGACCAGCACCTCCCCAGGGCTGGCCCATGCAGACCAAAGAAGGGGAGCCACGTGGCCCCACTCCTAAACCAATTATGGCCCTGGGGTCCGCCACCCCCCATGGCCAGCTCCGGCTATGTCCCAGGGTGCCCACCCCCGGGACATAGCTGTTTGCTCTGACTTTGCTGAAGCTTTGACAGCTCCCACCAAGTCAGAGCAAACAGGAACTCCACTCCCAGCAAGCAAGAGCTGTGAAGTTTAGTTTAGTTTTAGCCATTTATAGAGCACATGGTTACACCACCGGTGTGTCCCCGCGCTGAGATAGACACTCTGAAAGGTTACGGCCATGATCCACGTATCCTAAAGAGTAGCACATATAATCTGCCGAGCCATCTTTATTATGTTTTGGCGAACAACCATGTCTTCAGTTGTTTGCGAAAGCTACTTTCACATGGTTCTGTTCTCATTGCCAACGGTAAGGTGTTCCATGTTTTAGCTGCGATATACCTAAAGGAGCGCGCTCCCATTCTTGCTCTGAATATTCTCGGTACCTTCACCAGTGCTTTCCCCATAGATCTTAGGCACCGCCCGGGTGTATACTGGGTTAGTAGTGGGTGAAGGTATCTTGGGCCTCTCTTTGATAGAATGCGGTTGCAGAGGCACATTGCCTTGAATATCACTCTCTTTTCCACTGGCAACCAGTGTAATGTTGTCAAGGCTTTCTTTGTGTTTGCTCTTCTTGGAAGGCTGAGAACCAGGCGTGCTGCCGCATTCTGGACTGTCTGCAGTTTGGATAATCCTGTCTTAGAAGCGCCGAGATATAGTACATTCCCATAGTCTATTTGGGAAGTTATCACCGCATGTACTATGGTTTTCCTGGCGTTAGGTGGCAAAAGATCCAGGACTTTCCTCAGGATTTTCATTGCTCCATAGCATTTGCCCGCAACCTTCCGAATCTGCCCATCAAATGACAGTTCGGAGTCGAACCAAATCCCGAGGTTTTTCACCTCCGCTTTCGGTGAAGGCCATTGGCCCAGTATTTCAGGCCACCACGCTGATGACCATATAGTTGGTGCCTTGCCTACCACCATTACCTCCGTTTTGCTCCTGTTTAACCTAAGGCAGTGGTTCGACATCCAGTCGGCCACCTCTTCCATGCATTTGGAGAAACAAGTTGCTGCCAGTTCCTTGTCTTGCGATAACATCACAATTAGCTGCGTGTCATCAGCGTAGGAAACGATAGACACCTTATGTTTTTCCACTTGCTCCGCTAGTGATCCCACATATAAGTTAAATAGGGTGGGGCTCAGGATTGATCCCTGAGGGACCCCTTGAGGCAAGGGAATGCTCTTGGATAGATATGGCTGTTGTGCGACTTGGAAGCTCTGTGTGGAAAGGAACGATGTCATCCAGCCCAGAGCATTATGCCTGATGCCACATGCCTCTAATCTTTGTAGGAGGAGCTTGTGTGAAACGGTGTCAAACGCCGCGCTTAGATCCAAAAGGATCAGGGCTGCTGTCTGCCCTTCATCAGCGTATTTTCTCCGCGTTTCTGTGGCCATAAGTAATGCTGACTCCGTGGAGTGAGCCGCTCGGAAACCTGATTGAGAGGGGTGTAGTAACTCGTTCTGATTGATGTGTTCTACTAGTTGTTTATTGGCCACTTTTTCTGCAATTTTGGCCACAAACGGTAGCAGTGAGATAGGGCGTAGATTTTCTAATACAGTTTGCTCTATTGATTGTTTCTTCTTTAGTGGACGGACAATTGCTTGCTTCCATTTGGTGGGGACTATCCCAGTCTGGAAGGAGCATGAGATGAGTTCAGAGATATACGGCATGATCAGATCTGCACCCTCCATAACTTTGTCTGGACGTGCAGGGTCTCGAGGGGAGCCGGATTTTATCCCTTTTGCTGTGACTATGAGTTCTTCTAATTCTTGGATCCTGAATTCATTCAGAGTTGCTCCTGCAAAGTCAGTCTGACTTTTGTACTTCAGACTTGTCCCTTGTCGTGCTTCTATTGGAAAGCTTTCATAGATTATTGTGACTTTATCAGAGAAAAACTCTGCTACCTTATTACAGCTCTCTACAGAAGTGTGTGCCTCATTTGTATTTTCAAACGTTTTAAGGGACTTTAGTATGGCAAACATTTCTTTAGGGGAGTTTCTAGCCCTGTCAATTTTATCTGTGTAGAATTCGCATCTTATTTTCTTAATGAGTGCGTTATATTGTTTTAGTTCTTTTTTGTAGTTGTCTTTGGCCCTACTACAGTATTCTTTCCTCCATGCTCGCTCGGACATTTTACACTTTTTTTTTAGCATTTCTCAGTGCTTCGTTGAATTATGGCGCTGAGGCATTTTGTCTCTTAGAGGGCCTAGTACTCCACGGTGCTATCTCGTCTAGTGCCTCCGTAATCCAGGTTTCAAGTTGATTATTGGCTACATTTGGGTCTTTATTTAGTATGGATTTTTTTCCCATCAGAGCCTGGTTGAACACAGTGGAATTAAACTTATTCCACTGCCTGCTTATGACTTTCTTTGTAGTTCGCTCTGCCCGCTTTCTTTGTAAAGGTACAGTGAAAGGGACTAGATAGTGATCTGACCAGGGGATGGGCCATGGTATTCCCACCTCTGTCTCAATGGAGTTTGAAAAAATTGGGTCTAGAATGTGACCCCCTTGGTGAGTTGGTGTATCAACCTTCTGCGTTAGGTTCAGCGTCAGTAGATCTTTACATAGAGTTTGAGCTTCTTTATTCTGCTTATTGTCAAAGTGAATATTAAGATCACCTAGCACAATAAAATTCCTATAGCGGAGAGCTGGATGCACTACTTTCTCCTCCAGGTTCTCTATAAATTGCATTGCTGGCCCTGGTGGGCGGTAGATTAGAAAGCCTGCTATAGTGTTGTCATCTGCCGCTGCTATTGTAAATAGGAGCGCCTCGCAATACTCTAAGTTGGCTTGCTGGATCTCACACTTTATTGTGGATTTATGGATTATGGCAATTCCGCCACCTAGTCTGTCTGCTCGATCCTGCCTTACTAGCCTATATTCGTTTGGTATTGCAACTAAGACATCTGGGATAGAGCTCTCATTGAGCCATGTCTCAGTCAGGAAAAGTACATCCAGTATTCTTTCTCTTAGTAGGTCATGAATCTCGTGTTTATGTTTAGCCATTGACCTACAGTTAAGTAGGGCTAACTGTAGTTTACCCTCATTATTCCCGCCGTGGCTTTTATACGTAAAAGTCTCATTACAGTGGCTACATTTTAGTGTTTTACTATCTACGTTTACATTCTGTTTGCAGCGTGTGTCAAGAGGCCGTGCTAGTCTCAGTAGCTCTTCTGTTGAGTATTCAATCCTTTCTTGTGACCCAGAAAGGCCAGGGGTCCCGGCCCCTGGACCCGTTCGGGCGCGGACGGGCGCAGACGGGCTTGCCTTTGGCGCGCCTTTGGCGCGCCAGCGGCGCATCCGCTGCGTGGCCGTATGCACATTGGTCTTTTGTGGGTAGCGGGCGGGAAGTTCCTCCTCCGCCTCCCCAACTGGAAGTGTAGAGCTCGGCAAGCTCAGCCACGCCCTCCACGCAAGCGGCACACAGCCGTGATGGACCAGGGCAGGCTCAGGTGAGAGTTAAAGTGACCAAGTATGTGCAAATACGCTGATAGTATTAAAACAATTTAAAAACAGTTCAAATTTAAAATGAGAAAGACTTCTGTTATTAGCGGCGATACAATTTGTCTACGGGCATCTGGCAGTCTTACCAGAGTGTCTATGCGCGGCGGTGTGCACCTCGGTCTTTTGTGGGTAGCGGGCGGGAAGTTCCTCCTCCGCCTCCCCGACTGGAAGTGTAGCGCTCGGCAAGCTCAGCCACGCCATCCACGCAAGCGGCACACAGCCGTGATGGACCAGGGCGGGCTCAGGTGAGAGTTAAAGTGACCAAGTATGTGCAAATACGCTGATAGTATTAAAACAATTTAAAAACAGTTCAACTTTAAAATGAGAAAGACTTCTGTTATTGGCGGCGATACAATTTGTCTACGGGCATCTGGCAGTCTTACCAGCTCCCGCTTTCTAAGAGCAGAGTTTTCGTCAATGAAAGGATTGCTCTGACAGACAGGGAGCTGCATGTTAAGCAGCTCCTGGCTGTCAGAGCAATGCCGGCTCCCGCAGGAGGTGGGGAGCCGGGAGGGACCGCGGGGGCCTTCCAGCGGTCCCAGGGGGAAAAGAAGAGAAAGAGGCAAAATAAAGGTCAGAAACGAGAAGAAAAAGGCAGAATAAAGGTCAGAAATTAGCAGAAAGAGGTAGAATAAAGGTCAGCAACAAGCTTAAAAGGAAAGATAATGGTCAGAAAGAGGCAGAATAAAGGTCAGAAACTAGCAGAAAAAGGCCGAATAAAAGTCAGCAACGAGCACAAAGAGGCAAAATAAAGGTGAGAAACGAGCAGAAAGAAGCAGAATAGAGGTGAGAAATGAGTACAAAGAGGTAGCATAAAGGTCAGAAACGAGCACAAAGAGGCAGAATAAAGGTCTGCAATGATCAGAAAGAGGCAAAATAAAGGTGAGAATCGAGCTGAAAGAGGCAGAATAAAGGTCAGCAATGAGCAGAAAGATGCAAAATAAAGGATGAGAAACAAGCCGAAAGAAGCAGAATAAAAGTTGGAAACGAGCTGAAGGAAACTGATTAAAGGTCAGCATGAGCAGAAAGAGGCAAAATAAAGGTGAAAAACAAGCAGAACGAGGCAGAATAAAGGTCAGCAATAAGCAGAAAGAGGCATGAAAAAGGTGAGAAACAAGCAGAAAGAGGCAGATTAGAGGTAAGAAACGAGCAGAAAGAGACAGAATAGAGGACAGAAAGAGCAGCAAGAGGCAGAATAAAGGTCAGAAACTAGCAGAAAGAGGCAAAGTAAGTGTCAGAAATGAGCAAAAAAAGGCAGAAAACTAAGGGGCATATTAGCAAGACCCACGTTAAAATTATCGCCGTTTTAGCGGCAGGAAACTGCATCATCTCCAAACAGAAGTGCACCAGGAGGCATGTTTGCAGAGTGGTTGAGAAAGGGGGCCGGGCCTCTGATGAGGTCTCAGCATTCCTACTGTGGGGGACTTACTTGT
Organism: Calotriton arnoldi; assembly: GCA_963921515.1. Taxonomy (NCBI): domain Eukaryota; kingdom Metazoa; phylum Chordata; class Amphibia; order Caudata; family Salamandridae; genus Calotriton; species Calotriton arnoldi. Next base: position 574,499 of record CAWUFW010003189.1, on the reverse strand, counting down.
GGCAACAATAGGGGTTCTTGGCCCCCAAAGACCCTAGCAGCTAAGGGGAGTTCATCCCCCAATCAGTAATGCGCCAGGAGGTGTGTTTGCAGAGTGGTTGAGAAAGGGGGCGGGCCTCCAATGAGATCTCAGCAATTCCACCATGGGGGACTTACTTGTGGCAACAATAGGGGTTCTTGGCCCCCAACGACCCTCAGCAGCCAAGGGGACTTCATCCCTCAACCAGTAGTGCACCAAAAGGCACCTTTGCAGAGTGGTAGAAAAGGGGGCTGGGCCTTCGATGAGGTCTCAGCAATCCCACTGCGTGGGACTAACTGCTGATAACAGTAGGGGTTCTTGGCCCCGAAGGACCCTCAGCAGCCAAGGGGACTACATCCCCCAACCGGAAGTGCACCAGGAGGCGCGTTTGCAGAGTGGTTGAGAAACGGGGTGGACCTCTAACAAGGTCTCAGCAATCCTGCTAGTGGTAACAATTGGGGAAATTGGCCCCCAACGACCATCATCAGCCAAGGGGACTTCATTAGGGGTGGCCGAGCAATAGTCTGCCCGCTCACTGAACTCCGCAGAATTTGGCAGAGTTTTTCTGTAACTCCGTGGAATTCCGCGGAGTGAAACTGTGCGAGCTCCACCCAGGCCTACAGAAAACGAGCATAAAATGAGAAGAACCCATTTAGGCACTCATGCACCCACTCATAGAACAACTGAGACACTCTCATAGCCACTTACAGACCAATTCAGTCATGCACCCACTCACATACAAACTCAGACACGTACACCCACTCATAGACACAGTCAGACACTCATGCACTGCCTCACAGAATCACTCATACTCTCTCTCACCCACTCACAGATCTACTTAGAGACTCACACACCGACTCACAGACCCTCTCAGAGACACACACCCACTCACAGACCCACTCAGACACTCATATTCCCACTTACAGCCCCACTCATACTCTCTCACACCCACTTGCAAACCTACTCAGACACTTATACACCTACTGAGACACTCAGGCACACACTCAAACACTCAGTGTCAAAGGTTAGTGGTTACAGTTAGGAAATAAAGTTTTAAAAACCTTACAAATTCACTCAAAAAACCAAAGGCTGCAGACGCATTATCGTTAGGAAATTAAATTTTAAAAAAATGCAGAAATTGATTGAAAAAACCAAAGGTTACAGGGGAGTTATAGTTTGGAAATAGAATTTAAAGAAACGTAGAAATTCACTGAAAAAACTATAGGTAACAGGGATGTTATCGATAGGCTCAGATTTCAATCATACAAAACCAGTGAAATGCAGCAGTTATAGTTACCTGAGCTAACTATAACTCACACCCCTGCAATACACTGCTTATGACCTCACATATTTCTTCACTCATGACATGGTCATGACAGGGGCCAACCCCGCAGGCAGCCAACCCACCCGGATTCAACCAACACCTCTGCAGGTAGCCAACCCCACTCTGCGTGCAATCCTTCGACATGCACGGCATGGGGTTGGTCGCATTGCCTGGCTTGCAGCAAAGCCCTGCGACCAACTCCCCACAGGAAGCCACCCGGAGGCAGCCAACCCCACACCGCAAATAACCTTTGGTCATGCGTGGAGTGAGGTTAGCCGCAGAGCCTGGATTGCAGCCAAGCCATGCATCCAATTCTCCACAGGCATCCAACCCTGCTCACAACCTTTGGCCGTGCACAGTGGGACCTTGGCCTGCTGCCAGGCCCAGTGGCCATCCCACCAGCAGGCTTCCAGCTACACGTCACGCACAGCCTTTGCCAGGCGCAAGTAGAGTTGGCCTTTGGGCCGGGGCACCCATCCCCATTAAGGGAAGGGGGCATGCAGCCACCTCCCTGAGCCTTAGTTGGCCCTTGGGGCATCACCCCTGGGGCCAAATTCCCTAAAAAGGAAAGGGGGCATGCAGCCCATCTCCCAGAGCCTCCTTGGTCCCTTTGGACCACATTCCCATGGGGTCAAATTCAGAGAGGGTGTGCAGCCCCCCTGCCATGAGCGTTAATATGCCCAGTGAACCCCATCCCCAGAGCATTTCTAAATTATAGGTGGGAGCCACAGAGCCCCCATGTCGCCTGCCCACTCCCCGCATGGAGCAATGCGCTCCTGCTTGGAGGGAGCAGTTGTTTTCTGCTTGCTCCCTCCAGGTGGAAGCAATATGTGTTCTGTTTCCCTACCCACAGGAGTGCAGGCAGGGAAACAGAACATGAGTCTGCTCCCAGCCGACTGGAGCATGTTTAAATCTCCTGATGGGTGGGAGCAGACATGCATGTTTGTTCAGATCTGGCGGGAGATTTAAAATTGCTTCAGCCAGATGGGAGCAAACGCATGTTTCCCTGCCAGTGCAGGCGGGGAAACTGCTGTTTCCTGGGGGTAGGCTCTCCAGGAAACAGTCACTGAGCCGGCCCTGGGGGATGGGATCCACAAGGTCTTTAAGGCTCAGGGAGGGGAGCCGTGTGGCCCCCTGCCATTTAATTAGTGTGATGGCCCTGGGGATGGGGTCCCCAGGACCTAACTAGGTTCAGTGAGGGGGCAAGGCACCCCCTACCCCTTCTCTTTGCATTATGGCCAAAGGGATGGGGTCACCGGGGCCTAATTAAGCACAGGGAGGATGGTGACACACCCCCTGCCTTTATTTATTTACTCAGCACAGGCAGATGGGATTTTGGGACCCTCTTAGGCTTGGGGAGAGGGGCCAAGACGCCCTCCTCCCCTCTTTGATGCATTTTGGACCCAGGGATGGGGTCCCGGGGCCTCGCAGAGACTCGGGGAAGGGAACCACATGCCCTGCCTCCCTAAAATAAATACATTTGTCACCCCATGGACCCTGGCCCACCTCAGGGATTTTTTAACAATCTTCTGGAATTTTTGCAGCAAAATGTTAAAAAAAAATTGGGCTCCAGACGAGGTCCCTTTGGGACCCCACCACCTTGCCTGGTGGGTCAGGGTATCCCTACTGTTAGAAATTGTGGTTCTGGTTGACAGAGGTAGGCACCCTATACAAGCAGGAACCACAAGCATAGTCAGAGGAAGTCACAACATTCTTTAACTTCCCCTGTGTTCACCCTCTGGTAGCTTGGCACAGAGCAGTCAGGCGTAACTCAAGAGGCAATATGTAAAGTATTTATGGAACACTTCATACAATAACACAGTGAAAACACCCCAAAAAGACTCCACACGGGTTAGAAAAATAGATCATGTTTTTTTGAATAAAACAAGACCAAAATCCATCAAGTAGAAGTCAAGATATGAATTTTTAAAGATTATATCCAAAAATAGTGCTTAGAAGCAAGTAGCGTCTAAAGTGTTAATTAGTCACGCTGGATCAAGACCAACTCAAAGGTTCAGGACGACTGTGATGGAGCGCAGGGAGGTTACAGGACCCACGCAGGGCCCGTTGAGGAAAAGTTCCTTGATCCTGGACACAACAGCAAGATGAGTCAGTGATTTTCAAGCAATTGAGGTGTTGCAGCGAGTTTCTCCATACAACTACGGTGATGCGTTGGTTCCGTGATTGAAGCATTGGTTCCGGAGTGCATCAGTTCTGAATGCGATGTGCCGGGTTTCTCCAAGGTGTAGAGGCGATGCATCTATCTTCTTGCAATGGCAGTAATGCGTCGGCTCTGAAGCGGTGGTTCAGAGTGCGATGCAGCGCTTCTGAGTGCAATGCGGCGGTCCAAGTTACAGCAACAGCAGCAGTGCGTCAATTCTGCTCTTGCAGCCGAGGATGAGTCGGTTCCACTGGAGCCAACCCCTAGGTCTGCTTCCAAGGAACAAGGACTGGGTGGCACCACTTGGCAGGACATACTCACAAGCAGAAGAGCCCAAGGTTTGGAACAGGAGAGTTTTAAGTCTTTTGTGTCCCTGATGCTTAGGCAAGAGGAGGCAAGCCATCAAGCCCTGTGAGTCACTCTGGATTCAAGTGATGCAGGTCCAGTCCTTCTCACCCAAGCAAGGGAACAGCAGGCAGCAAGGCAGCTCAGCAAGGCAAGAGCACAGCAAAACAGAGTCCAGCACAGCAGCCGTCCAGCAGAGTGGCAATCCTTTCAGCTGCACTGATTTGGTAGTGCCAGAGGTCCAGTACATATACCCAGGGGTGCCTTTGAAGTGGGGGACCTCCAACAAAACTTTGAAGTACACAGAGGTTCTCCCTTCCTGCCCTAGCTCCAGACAAACTAAAGTGGGGTAATCAATCCTTCATGTGGGGACATGACACAGGCCTTTCAGATGTAAGTGTCATCTCCTCCCTCCCATCCTGCTCAGGATGGCCCATCTGCATGCAGATGACCACTCAGGCACACCTACCCTTCCTTTGTGTGTGACTGCCTACGGGAATGCAGGAAGCCAGCTGTCCCCAACCCCAGATGTGTATTCCAGAGACAGGCAGAAGGCACCAAATGGCTAAAGTAAAAGGCAACTTTCTAAAAGTGGCATTTGCTAAACTGGTATTTAAAATCCTACTTCACCATTATTTGTGATTTTAAATTGTGAGCTCAGTGACACTAAACTTGAAAAGTCTATCTCTTCACAATTGGGAATTACACTTAAAAGATGTAATAAGGTAATCCCAATGTTATCCAATGGGCGAGAAAAGCCTTGAGGAAGTGAAAAACAAAATGGGGTGTTTTTCACTACCCGGACATGTAAAACGTAAAAGTACATATCCTGCGTTTTAAATAAATGGCACCCTGCCCTGTGGGTAGACAGGGCCTACTTTAGGGGTGACTTATATTTATGTAAAGGGAAGGTTTAGACCTGGCAAGAAGGTTACCTTGTCAGGTCGAAGTGTCAGTTTAAAACTGCACATACAGGCTCTGCGATGGCAGGCCTGAGCCATGGTTAGAGGGCTACTTAAGTGGGTGGCACAATGAGTGCTTCAGACCCACTTTTAACAGCTAAGTTATAGGTACAGGGCTCATGTAAAGCACTTTACAAGGGACTTATAAGTAACTTTTATATGCCAATTGGGAATAAGTCATTGTTACCATGTTTAGGGGAAAGAGCACAACCACGTTAGCACTGTCAGAAGTGGTAAAGTGTGCAGAATCCTAAAACCAGCAAAAATGAGTTCAGAAAAATGGAGGGAGGCAGGCAAAAAGGTGGGGGAAGGCCACCCTAAGGCTGTCATGTCTAACACCTACGCTGCCTCCTATGTCTTTTTTTGCATTCTTTTAGGACTCGTAACTGAGTCAGGAGTCTTAAGATGAATGCCATCACTTCCTGGTTGATGTGGGGGCAGCCAATCGGATCTCAGCTTGCGATCTGTCAGATCGGGTCCCTGGATATGCAATATTTCTAACATGAATTGCTCAAAAACTATGGAACGATTTACACCAAATGACAAAAGGCACTCTTTCTGGACCAAGATCTAGCTTTCTGCCAAATGTGGTGTAAATTTCTTCAGCTGTTTCGGCTGTAGCTGGGTCTAAAGTCCCTATGGAAAAACAAATTAGGAAAATGCACTTTGTGACCCCTGCTTGACGGATCACCCCGAAAATTTCTGTGTACAAACTAGAAAAAAAGTAGCACTGTTTTGGATGTTTTGTGGAGAATCATCCAATGGCGCAAAAGTTATTAGCAACGGAAAAAAGGCATTTCCAATGGAAACACGATCCTAACTATAACTACCCAATGCGACCGCCACTGAGTAATAAATATGCATGTATATGTAGACAAACACATAGATAGATAGATAGATAGATAGATAGATAGATAGATAGATAGATAGATAGATAGATAGATAGATAGATAGATAGCCAGATGGCTATCTAATGGTGTTGTCAATGTTTGAAAGGTTTTATGCATTTTCAAGTAACAATTGTATTCTGTGCATTTTGAGGCGCTCTCCAAAACATTGACATTTTGCTCACTCGTGCAACTTGGACATGATGCATACTACAACATAATTGTTTTCCTTCAAGTTATACTACACTACCAAGATTTAAGGCAGGGCTGCATGACCATTTGCATAATGCTGATCGCATGCTGAAGCAGGGATACATAAGCTTTGAAAAGATGCAAGATTTTTTAAATCCAGTGCTCTCGTCAGTGTGGGACACAAAATATCTTTGTGAGTACTTTTCTTCATATTTTTTTTAAACAGCATGTAATTTACTGAAAATAATCTGTCAAGCATTGTCAAAACCAATAGGTCATGCCTTTGGAAGTAAAAAGGCACCATGTTGGCGTTGTCATTGCTTGTATGCATTGGCTCACCATCCACTTTCTTATTGTGTAAATGTAAGTAACCCTTTCTGAATCAGGTTCTTATTATACACATCCATGCATATGCACCATGCCACATATGCGTAGTCATGTGCTGGTGGTCATTTTGGCTTTTCCAGCTTTAGCATACAGTCATGGCTGAAGACCACATCAGAATGGTAAACTAAAAAAAAGTGTGCAGAAAAAATAAAGGTGAAGCAAAATCCCATGAAGGACACTGAAACTGCTAAGACATCGGGGTAAAAAATTATGGGACTGGTGGAGAAGCACCACAGTGGGTGGGCTAGAAGAGCCTGTTGAGCAATGGACAGGCCAAGGTGGGTGAAGGGGACGGTCCGAAAAAGAGCATTGGTAAAGCAAATCCCTGATTAAAATAAGAATAAAGAAGAAGAGGAATATAAATTGGATAAAGTCCCCCTGCCATACAACATAAGGATATTGCAAGTCACTGAGGAGTTCCATGACCAGATGTAAGAGTGAGGCTAAAGGTCAAGTCCCTTCATAATTTCATGGAACTCCAAGGTGACCTGCAATTTTTTTAAATGTAAGGCAGGGGATACTTCACTCAATGTAATGCATGGTTCCACAACCACTCTTGCCACCATCTTCTTATATCCTGTCTTGCTTTTTCATTTTTGTTGCAGACATGAAGAATAAAAGCAGAATCTGGCCTGAAAACTTCTGTTAGTGGCCGCATTCCCTTCTCTACAACACCCTGATGATACTCCTCATCCCAGGGTTCACCGGTCTGCCACAGTTGCAGCTGCTTAGGGGGAAGGCGTAGTGAACGCGCTTAAAGCGCTGCCTCTACCCCGCAGGACATCTTCTGTTTGTGGTCACATTCCCTGCTCTACAACACCCTGGTGGGATTCTCGTCCCAGGGTGCACCGGTCCGCCACAGTTGCAGCTGCTGAGGGGGCAAGCCGTGGTGAACGCGCTTAAAGCGCTGCCTCTACCCCGCAGGACATCTTCTGTTTGTGGCCGCATTCCCTGCTCTACAACACCCTTGTGGGAATCCTCGTCCCAGGGTGCACCGGTCCACTACAGTTGCAGCTTCTGAGGGGGAAGGCGTGGTGAACACGCTTAAAGCAATGCCTCTACCCCCGCAGCGCGGGACATCTTCTGTTTGTGGCCACATTCCCTGCTCTACAACACCCTGGTGGGAATCCTTGTCCCAGGGTGCACTGGACCGCTACAGTTGCAGCTGCTGAGGGGGAGGCGTGGTGAATGCACTTAAAGCACTGCCTCTACCCCACGGCGCGGGACATCTTCTGTTTGTGGCTGCAGTCCCTCCTCTACAACACCCTGGTGGGAATCTTCATCCCAGGGAGCACCGGTCCCCCACAGTTGCAGCTGCTGAGGCGTGGTGAACGCACTTAAAGTGCTGCCTCTACCCCCGCTGTGCAGGACGCGCTTGGGCCATGCCTGGGCAAAGCATGGGCCAAGGGCGACCCATCCAAGCCCGGAGGAGCCCGGAGGAGGCTGGGCTGGGCCACTCCCCTTGGTTTTTGGTTTTCTGGTCCAACTAGATGGTGCCGTGAGGAAGACACTTCGCCACTGCACAATGCAGGTACTGTTTTCTTCTTGGGGCCACTACAGCAGGCCAGTCAGTCCATAAAACTTTTTTTTATTATGTTATGTTATTTACATTTATATCGCGCGCACATACTACAAGAGTGTCCCGGCGCGAACCTTGAGAGATAGAAGGGGACAGATTAATTGAAAAGGAATGTTTTCAGTTTTTTTTTTAAAAGAATGGGGTCTTGGATGCTACGAAGGGCAAAAGGCAACGAGTTCCAGGCCAGTGATGAGTTCAAAGCAAGTGAGCTGCCCCCCGTCCTCTGCAAGCGGAACCGAGGGACATTGGCCAAAAGTTGAGATGTAGAGCGGAGTAATCTTGGCGGAGTATAAAAGAAGTAACGTTTTTGAAGATAAATTGGTCCCAGATCATGCAGAGCGCGATGAGCTATAACTAAGGATTTAAATTTCACCCGTTCTGCTACGGGCAGCCAGTGAAGCGACCTCAGATGTTGTCTCACGCTGCTTCTGGAGGAATGCCAAGAAGAAGCCTGGCTGCCGCGTTCTGAACCACCTGTAATCTGTTCAGCAGATAGCCCGGGGTGCCAACATAAAGAGCGTTGGCGTAGTCTATTTGAGATAGAATAAGGGCACGGGTGACCATTTCCTTAGCAGCCCTAGGAAGGAGGGGAAGGAATTTCCTGAGAGTTTTTAGTAACCCAAAGCACGTCCCAGCCAGCTTCTTAATCTGGGTCGAAAAGGTAAGGTTCTCTTCGAACCAGACCCCCAGATTTTTAACGGGTTGGCCTGTTGATACTGGCAAAGCAAAGTCGGACGGCCAGAGTGTTTCTCTAAACTGGGGAAGAAACTTTCCGAAGAGAAGAATTTCAGATTTCTCTTCACTGCATTTGAGTTGCGCGGAGGCCAGCCAATGAAAAACTGTAGTCAGGCATTTTTTTGCGGCATCGGTGGAGCCCTCATTTTTCCCCAGGTAAACAAAAGCTGAGTGTCATCAGCGTAAGCAATGATTTTTGCTCCCAAGTCCTCTGCCAGTTGAACCAGGGGAGTGACATAAATATTAAAAAGGAGAGGACTCAGGGAGGATCCCTGTGGGACCCCTGTAGACACTCTCTGTGGTGAGGAAGAGGCCGGAGGAAGCCAGACCTGTTGCGTCCGGTACTCCAAAAAAGATTTTAGCCAGCCCCAAGCAGAGCCAGAAATACCAATCTCAGCCAATCGGGTAAGCAACAGTGAGTGGGGATCCATGTTGAATGCTGCCGAGAGGTCAAGCAAAATCAGGGCTGCCCTCCCGCCGGCATCCAGGCAATCACGGATGGCCTCCGAAACTTCAACCAAGGCTGATTCAGTACTGTAAGTGGCCCTGAATCCCGATTGAGCTGGATGTAACTTGAAGGAGGAATTTAATTTGTCTGATAGGAGTCACCTCTGTATAGTTTGCTTGCTGCTCCTTGTTGTTAATTAAGCCACTTGGTCACTTGAGCATGGGATGGGCAAACAGAAGGCCAAGGGTAGCTCATATGGAGCACTAAGCAAGCTAAAAGGTCCATGCCGAGTGCAGCAGCAAACTGTGTGGTGGATTACATAGACACTTTAATAGAAGAAGTATAAAGCCTATTCAATGGCCACAACAGGCAATCCAAATTAGGCCAGAAAGTGTCAGACATTTTTCTGCAACAAAAACCACTGACGAAGACCCCACCTGCACCTGGACCTGCATCCTCGGCCCCCAATAGTACTGCCGCTAGCTCAGCAAAACCCAGAGAGATAGTCAACGGCAAGAAGCAGGAACTTAATCCCATTTTTACAGCTTCTGACTTCGGCATCAATCAATCTAATGCTGGGAAATTGTGGTCACGGACATTGAATGCATAAATAGGTTTGATCCCCTTTCTATTGACACTAAAGCCACCACCATCAGGAGCATTAGCAATAATATACCTGCTCTCACGACTTCCAAGGCAGGGGCTAAGAGAAGGAAGGGGGTCAACAAACTAAATGTGGACACTTGTGACCCCTATAGAGAACTGAGCGAGCCTCCTGTTAAACAGTTAACTACAGAGGTACTCTCATTGAGAATGACTGCAGGGTCTCTTATAGATCAACTAAGCAGGAATTGCTAGGGTATAAGTAGAGGGATGGAAACGGGTAACATTTCTCAACAACAGAGCAAAGAATGGGATGCCAAGGGTGGTGGGATTAGCAGCTAGGGGACTGTTACATATTCCACGATTACAACTCCCCTGTGCGCCCCAAAAACTCATTACAACCACATGCAGCAACTCAATAACAAGGTGCCTTCATGCCATATCCCAGGGGGCGTTGCCCAAAAGGTTATAGCACCCACCAATCCTTACTTCGGCCAGTGGGCTCAGAGAAGACCTTGTGATCAAGGTGGGATGCAAAGGAGAGTTAAAACCGTGACAGTTCTGCAACCCGAGATGATCCCAAAATGGGTGCTAGGTCCTAATCAACCTGTCGAAAGACCGCACACTGATGATGAGATCACAAGGTATTGGCAGTCACTGTAGCACCTTGGAACCGCCTAGAGGGACCAGAAATAGAGTCTTTATGATAAATGTACCCAAACTGGTATGTGCATCTGGAGAATCAAACGAAGCACTGATTAACAAAGTTATTCATTGGATAGGACAGGTGAGGCAATGCTGTTCAGTTATAAGATCAGATATATTAACTGCAAGACACCATTCTACAGACAAGGAATCTGATTATATTGCATTGGATCTGGCTGGTGGGGACATAGTGGATGGTCTGATTAATCTGGACCTGCGTACTTTAACACCTAGCGATTCACTTGATCCAGTTTAAACACTCCCTACCAAGTAAGGGCATGGCAACTGAGTCAAAGATTGGGAAACAAAGTTATAACACCCATAATAAAACACTTAAGGGGAAGACAGGGACTGCAACAGACCATAATTGACATGCGCAGGGACTGCCCCCCCCATAGCGTCCTGATGAAGGAAGGTTATCATTACCACACAGAGTCAGCTCAGCTTGCTGGGGCCAGTACGAATAGCGATGTGGAGGGGCGGTCCCTAGTACCGCCGGTAACAGTACCAATCAGCATGACAACACTGACAAGCGATGAAGAAAGCCAACCTCCCCTATATCCAGAGCCCGCCAAGAAACTGAGGTTGTTATCATGGAACATGGCAGTCCCTAGGTCTAAGGTTGTGTGCGAGGAATGGGAGAAGTTTGTCGATAGTTTTGACATATGACTTTTTCAGGAGACATGGGCCACGAACAAAATATTTAGAGTAGGCTTTACTAACCACAGTGTTGAAGCAGTTCCGTCAATGAAGGGTCGTCCTGCAGGAGGACTTATCATCTGGATTAAAACTAATCTGGGTGTTAACATTAAAAAGTATGACATAAACTCCAGTAATCTATTAGCCCTGAACATCAAAGGTATTACTAGTGCTAGTTTGGTGCTTCTGGTTAATATCTATAATAGGTTTGCCTCCCAGTACCATGATTCTCTCACAATACTAGCTTTAGATGAGTTCCCTAGAAAGGGAAGCGGCTGCTCACAACTTAGTTCTTGCTGGGGACCTAAATGTTACTTTCGAGCCTCTAGAGGTAACTATGGATGTCACAGATGAAGAGGCCACTGAATTGGGCATTTCATGCCTGAGACAGGTAAAGCCTGTCAAGAATGTGAAGACAGCATTTCAAGTTGTCTCTCTCACTCTTAAATATGTGTTAAGGGCTATCAACGGATGTTCCATCTCTGACCATGAGCCCAGCCATACGTACAAAAGAGTTAATTGCAAAATAAGGATTGACTATATCCTCCTTGATGTACTCCTCTGGTGTAAGCTTGAGGATATGTGGGTAACTGAGAGATCTGACAGTGACCACAACACTCTCACATTAAAAATGAATGGCATACTTACGTCCTTGCAGCCTTACAGCAAGGGGAGCTCACTAAATCCAATTGTTTACAGCAACAACAGAAGGAGAGTTAATTGGTCAATGATCCAGAGGAGTGATGACACTCTTGGGCAAATTTATAGTAGTGTAGCCAAATCACTGGTAGACCTGAGCACCCTCAGCACAGAGGTGCAACCCACAACGGACATATTCATGAATCTACTGGGCAAGATCAAAAGTTTTTCTATAAGGAAGGTAGGGGCAAGGGAATGGTTAACAACAATAACGAGTGGTATGACGAGTCCTGTAAGGCAGCCAGACAGGCATTGATGCGGGCTATTAAAACCGATCTAAGAAGTACAGTAGCCACAAAAAGAAAAGCTTACAAAGAAGCCCAAGCTGAGGCAAAAAGAAACTGGCACAAAGGCTTCTGGAGAGATCTTCCAGCTGATGCTCAAGCCAAAAATAGTAAAGATTTCTGGCATTTGATAGCTAAAGAGTCAAAAGACCCAGTTGCGGAGGAAATCTTCCACATACAGCCACAGAGTTGGGTAGATCACTTTGGCCAACTTTATTCAGGACCAAAGGATACAAGCCCAGGGACCACTGAGACCCCAGTCAGTCCTTCCCCCAATGTAGAACGGGTGATAGATCATCTTAATTTTGCTAGAGAAGAAACTCAGGGAGTAATTGCTAGTTTCCAATGGGGAAAGGCACCAGGTCTTGATAGAATTCCAGATAATTTATACCTTTTGGAACCAGAAATCTGGGGCGTTATCTTAAACCACTGCTTCAAGGCTATCTTAACAGGAGCAGAACTACTTGATACTTGACTAGGTGCAGAGGAGATGCCTATATTTAAAAAAGGGGACAAAAGTAACCCGGCGAATTATAGGACGAATAACCTAATTGATATAGCACAGAAAATATTCTGTAGGCATCTGCTGGAGAGGCTTCTTGACTGGATCAGGGATGGGAACATACTGTCAACTCTGCAGGAAGGTTTTAGGGAGAAAAACAAGCACCATAGATCAATTGTTCCATTTCTTAATGATACTATAGAAATGCGTGACTATTAAAAAGGAACATGTATATGTTGTTTTTGTGGACCTCCGTGCCGCATTTGATTTTGTTTCCCGAGAAAAACTTTGGGTAGCCCTCAAAAAATGGGGGTTCCGAGTAACCTATTGCAAATAATCACAAGACTCTCCACAAGGATAACTATGCCCAAGTTAGGTTGGGGAGGGAGGGTTGACAGATCGGATCAGGGTGAACAGAGGAGTGCGCCAAGGATGTGTCCTTGCGCCCACCCTGTTCACCCTTTATATCAATGAACTGATCAAATCACTATCAGATAGCAGAGGTGATCCTCTCAAGCTTGCTGGTCAAGCAGTAACAGCACTGCTATTTTCTGACAGCACTTTACTCATTTCTAGAACCCCCATGGGGCTGCAAAATTTGGTGGATCGGTTTGGAGGAATTTGATTTAGAAATCAAATCACTAAAACCAAATTCATGGCTTTTAACCCACATAAATCTTACAGAGGGGTCATAAAGCTGAGTTCCACCCTACTAGAGGAGGTGAAACAATTTGACTATCTGGGGGTTAGGCTGACCAGTGTACAATCATGGGCCCGCAAATTGTAAAAAGCCAGCTCACACTCTAACACGTAAGCACAGCACTAGTCAAAAAACTGAGGAATTCCATCTATAGACCAGTGGCTCCAGTAATTCAAGTATATCAAGCCCAGGATATTGGAGCTGCCCTGTATGGGGCAGAGTTATGGGGTCAGAATAACATTGGGGCCATAGTAAAAACTGAAAACATATTCATGAGAGCGATACTGGAACTGCCGCGGAGTGCCCCTTTGATCCCTATGCGCTTGGACCTGGGTCTAAAGAATGTAGCACATGTGATTGCTTTTAAGCCTCTTGCATACTGGATCAGAATCTGGTCAATAATAATACACCAATACCCCTGAAAGAATCACTACTTGATGTACTAGCACACAATACCAAAGGGAGCATTCCATCGCTCAATTTCATCAAGTGCTGGTTGGATAGATTGGGCATGAATGAGCTTTGGACTAACCCCAGCAGCATACAAAAAAGAACCCTGTTTACTCTCAAAAAGAGATATTGGTTTTATGTTAATGATGCATGGTTAAACAAGGGAACTCTAGGAGAGTTAACGAGGAGGTTCCTGAGCTTCAAAAATATCATGCTTTTAGAAGAGTTTCTGAATTGTATAGAACCACCGCTAGCTAAATTCCTATACTTGAAATTCAGGTACAGCATTCAACCGGTTAACGGATTTTGTAGTAACTGGAAGAGTGCTAATATTTTGTCTACCTGTCCGGCATGTACGGTTGAAAGGGAAACTGAAGAACACATTCTGTTCTTCTGTCCCAAGTACACCCGGATCAGAAGAAATTGGTTAATTCCTCTTTGTGGGATTTTAGCAGCTAATCGTGCGCAAGAGATCATTATGATTTTAAAAATTGACTGCACAGAGTGCATAATATTTGCATTATCTAGATACCTGCATATGCATGGAGACTAAGATCCAGGATGCTGAAATTATTAATAGCCACCGAATCACGCATATAGTTATGTAACATTTTGATTTTATGCTGTCTACATTGCCCCGTACTCGTTTTAAAGGTTTTTACTAGTTCCACATTAGGAATTTTATGAGGTTTTAACCCTGTTTTAATTAAGTCCAGCCTTGAAATTATATATTTTTTTAATGTAACCGGACTAATGGAATATTGCACATGTCACTTTATTTATTATTTCAAATGTACTTAACACAATATTGATATTGATATTAGTTGTGTATGAATTTTGGACAGGAGCCCTCCATGAGCATTTTCAATCAATTGCATGTGGAACTACTTATGGTTCTGAACAACATTAATATCACCCTTGGGATGGATGGTTGTCACACCAAGTGTGCTTGATCGATTTGATGTGCTTTTATGTTTTTTTTTATAAAATCGAATAAAGATTTCTACGACTTCTACTACTAACTTAAACATACCAGTTATTAGTTTTTGCCAAAAATATTAGGACCAGTTTCACGTAAAAAAAAAAAAGTTGAGTTGAAATATTTAGGGGCATATTCTCAAGGACTTATCGCTGAGTTAGCGGCACTTTATCGCAGCCAAAGTGGCGATAGATTTATCACCCTATTCACAAGCTGGTGCTAACAGCCGATATCGCCAGTTTTCCTGCGATAGCAGCCGCAAAAAACATCGCCACGGATGACACCGGCAACTAACGCTAATGAGATGCAGAGTAGGCGTTCCTGTGCAAAAAGCCGCGATAACACCACTTCGCAATATTCTCAACGACCTGCCAGATCGGCGATAAGATCCCAAAAACGGTGATAAGGTGCGTTAGCAGCAGGGATTTAACACCTGCTCTTACCTGGTGTTAAGTCGGATGACAACCTGCACCCCAAAAGGGAGCCCAGACCAGAGCCACACCTGAAGAACAACAGATGCCATGGAGCTACTGATCATGCAGCTCGGAGCCCCAAGAGGGCCACAACACCCACCGCCACCACACCCAGGCCCGCCACCGGACTACCACAGAGGCAGCGCAGACAAAGACAGCGGACCTTCAGAAAACGCACCAGCCTCACAGACTTAACACCAGAGGATGTCATTGCCCACTACAGGCTCAAAAGGACAACCATCCTCCGCATCCTGACCATCATTGCCCACAGGCTGTCAGTACCAACACAGCAGACAACCAACATCCCTCTGCAGACAAAGCTGCTGGCTGTGCTGCACCTGTTGGCCTCTGGTACCTTCCAACCAACAACTGCCAGAGTCGGAGGAGTCTCACAGCCAGCCCTATCCAAGTTCCTCACACCTGTCTTGGATGCCATCATCAGCTTGGTACCCCAGCACCTTTACTTCCCACACACTGCACAGGAACAGCTGGAGACCAAGCAAAGCTTCTACGCCATAGCTGGCTTCCTGCATGTGTTGGGGGCAATCAACTGCACACATGTACTCCTCATGCCCCCTGCCGCCACTGCAAACAATTACCGCAACAGGAAGCACACGCATTCCATCAATGTGCAGGCAATAGTGGACCACCTGGGACTCTTCACCAATGTCGTCGCCAACTAACCAGGCAGTGTGCATGATTCCTTCATCTTCCGACAGTCCATCATCAACCAGCGCTTTGAGGCTGGCACCTATGGGAATGCATTGCTCGTTGGTAAGTACCAAATGAACACACCACACACCTCAACTCCACAGTCATGCAACTCACGACTCTGGGAATGCACATGTTACAAACTCACATACAACATGCCAAACAACATGCCCACCTACCCGACATGACAGCACAACTTACTGTGGTAACCTGGGCTAGCCATGTACACAAGCCATCAACGGCATGGCAACTCAGCCACACAATAGCAGAATGTGGGGAGAGGTGGGAACCAGGCATGTGCGAAGGAGGCAAGTGACCCTTGAATGAGAATGTACACACTGCCAAGTGTGGCGTGGATGTGCTGGCCAGACTGCAGTATGCAGACCACAGACATGTCCATGTCGACATATACTGCTGGTGTTTGCAGTATAGTGGAAAGTGGATGCAACCATGTCACCCCAGGAGGTGGGGAAGATCGCGGAAATGTAGCTTGTTACGTCCCCCCCTGTAAGCATGAGCGGAGTGGGCTGGCGTACGACAGTCCAGCGTAGGGGTGTGGATAATCAGCCCGGGGCTCTGGGCGTTGCAAAGTGTTGGCCTTGCCAAGGAAGTAACTAATGCATGTGTCTCTGTTGTAGTGTCGGCGCCACCCGTCCCGCAATGGACAATGTTGCAATGTAGCATGCCCCCGGAGTGCGGGCTCGGCCGAAGTGATAAATGAAGGAGCGCAAGCCAGCTCGGGGTCCGGGATCATACATACCAACTGTTGTGTGTGTCGCTATTACCGCAGCATAGGCCAAAGTTCTACCCTCAACCGCATCGCGAGTTCAGCCAGCCATGAACTCTACATCTGTGTCCGCCCTACCCTTACCATAGGCCTACACACACGTGGCCGCCCACCTTCAACGCACAACATCACAGTGTCGTTGTCAGGCTTGTGGACATGCGCAGACAGGCATGACAATGGTGTGCCGTAGGAGTGCAAGTGATGCAACCGCGCTGCGCACACTAGTAAATAAGCTCGGGGAAGGGAGGAGCAGCAGTGAGGCTACGTAATACACATTGATGCCACTCATTTGCTACAAGCAGTCCCTGTCAAACAGGAATCACTAAGTCACACATATCCCACACCAATGAACTAGTGAGCCTGCCAACACATCATGCAGAACCAACTTTTGACTCATGTCTCTCTGCACTGTCACAGGTGATCAAGGATATGCACTCTGCCCTTGGATGATGACACCCCTCCGAGCCCCAAACACACAGACCCAGAGGCAGTACAATGCAGCCCACAAACGCACCAGGGGCATCGTGGAACACACATTTGGCGTGTTGAAGTCATGTTTCAGGTGCCTGGACATCACAGGTGGAAGGCTCCTGTACAGCCCAGGCATCGTGTGCAAGATGATCGTTGCATGTTGTGTGTTGCACAACATATGTGTACGCACCAATGCCCCATGGCTACAAGTGCCAGATGCACCGGACGATGATGAGGAAGATGAGGCAGGTGGACCACACCCCACTGCAGCAGCAGCAGGAATAGCCCGTAGGAACACCATCATTGACAATTTCTTCACATGAGCACGTCACATTGTCACAGTCCTTAGCAATCATGGGACAGTACAAAATGACCACAGGCACAGCACGTGCAAATAAATTCATTACAGCACACACATTCCCTGTGTGCATGTTACTCCTCTGTACAAGCACATCACTCTGACAAGTGTAAGTGCAATATGTAGTGCTAACAATCTCACTAATTGGAAATAGATGGTGGGTGTCTCACCTCTGTACAGAGAGGCTGTTTAGGGTGTCACGTATTCAAAATGCCATTTCTGTGTGTCAAAGATAGTACGGAATCCCACTAATCAGCGTTTCACATGTGTCCCAAATCATTACATATAGGCTGTCATTTGTGACCTACAATTGACAACAGGGCTTCTTTTGGTGTCAAATATGTACCACCATGATGCAGGGATGCACCCTGTGACTCAAGTCCCACAACATGAGCTACATGGACGTAAGGGGGAATCACTGCCCCTACATTCGTCCATGCTTTCATACTTGATTAATCATAGACATGACACATCTGTGTGTATTAGAATGTATTATTCACGTTCAGTGGAGTGTTGAGGCTGTCTTAGTACTGGGCCATGCAGACAACACTTTACAATGTTGCCCCGTGGAGGGCCAGCCAGAGTCCTTTAGGGATTGACAAGTTACTCGGAAGGGGAAGAGTCCAGTCTGCAGGCTGATTGCTGTGTCATTTTTGAGCATACAAAATATGGCAGTCCATGTCGAGGTCCAAGGTTAGTGTCGCAGAGTGTGTCGGGGGACAGTGGAAGGTGTTATTCCAGGGCATGATGCAGAGGGCAGACCCAAGCAGAAACAAGCCATATGGCGGAGATGAATGCTACTGCTTCCTCCTTACCACTAAGGCAGATTCATCCTCATCTTCGTCCTCTGACGTTTCATGTGCCTCACATGTGGGTGGTGGTGTTTGGTTTGCAGCACTGTGTGACACTAACACATCAGGGGCCGGAGATGTGGATGTAGAAGTAGCAGCAGCATTCATCTGCGCAATGTCTTGTGGCATCACTCCCATGATGAGGATCTGCAGGGCATGGAAGATCCCATCTACAGCTTTCTTGTGTGCAGCCGTGGTAGCCATTCTTTGTGCCTGCATCCGCTCCATGCTCTCCATGACCCTCCCTATGTTTCCCAAATCACGGATGACATCGCTGTAGCCACTCTGACTTGACAGTTGTTGTTGTCTCCGAGTCATGACTCCAGCGACGCCAGCCATGGATTGTTGGAGGGCATGGGGCGGACTGTGAGTGTCCATTAGGGAGTGTATGTGGTCCCTGATGGGACTTAGACACCCACGTATGGCATCTAGTTTGGCTGCCATGAGGTCGAACCCCACCCGCACCTGTTCAGCCAGCTCCTTCTGGCAGTCTAACACACGGTGTTGGAACGCTATGTGTTCTTCGGTGAGGTGCTGGGAGCCAGACGTGGTGGTGGGTGCTTCCTGCTGTGTGGTCTGTGCAGGGGGTGGGATCACCTCGATGGTGCTGGGCTGCCCTGCTACTGGAGGTGGGGTGCGGAGGTTGTCCATGAACCGTTGGAGTTCGTCGTAGTCGATGTCCTGGGGTCGTCTCCATCATCACTGACGTGATGTAGGGTCTGCTCTGCAGGAGGTGTTGATTGTCCCTCTGCAATGTAAAGGGGAGATGCAGTTTCACAGTGTGTTCCATGCATGTTGACGCATTGGCGGAGTTTACATACAGACTGCATGACAATGTACATTGTGACTGTTTGTGAGGAGATGCCTATTTGATGCGGGACAGTGGACATTTGTACTACTTCATGGATGTGAGGTTGTACTCGTACATTGTCATCTCACAGTTTTCTGCTATGCCAGATGTGATTGGCCATTTTGTACACACATGCAGCACCAGTTGTGTCCTGTGTTCTGTTGTGAAAGTGTTGCAGTTTGTACCACATTGTTGTCAATGTTGGGGTGCTCTTATTCTTATGTGTGTGTGCTGCATTGTGGTTGAGTCGCCCCTGCAGCTCTGATTTTGCTGGCCCTTATCCCTTTCAGGCGGTGTGCCTTTGACTTCTGTGCTTCTACAGTGCTGAGATGTTGCGGACTTGGGTAAATTGGGCTCTTGGTCGAGTTGTGACTCTTGGGCATGGTTTGTCCGCAGATGTGTTGTTGATGTCAGGGGTTGTTTGTGCACGTGGATGTGTCAGAGTGTGACCTGCTCCTTTCCGAATGTGGTCCACACTCAGTCACCTCAGTGTCGTGGCGTGCACCATGTCATGATAATTGGACTGCAGCCATGCTAATCGTCATGCAGTGTCACTTGCATTGTCAGTGTGGCTCACGGACCCGCAGCTTTGCTGGGTTCAGCACATGTGTATGGGTTTGTTGTGAGATTAGTGATGTGTGGGGATGGCCCCCACCGGGCACATTGTCGACGGGGGCCTACTTGCTGTTTCTATGTGTGCTGCAGTATGCCAAGGAGATCAGGGACATGATCCAGAGTCATTGTGGGTGTGCAGTGTGCTCTACTTAATTGTGCATGTGTGCCATTGTGCCCATCTCCCCCGTCCCCCAGTCCCTGGTCGGTACTCACCCTGTTGATGTTGTGTCAGGTCATGTTGAGCAGTGTCCGGATCCACTACTCCTGGCACCGTATCCCGACTGATGACTGTGGCCACCATTTTCTCCATGTCATCCAGCTCCTGGTGTGCCGCTGGACCCCCACCTCCAATCTGCGTTGCTGCTTTCATGTTGGTATCAAGTTTCTTCTTGGTTTTGCCCTTCACATCATTCCAGCGCCTCTTGACCTCTTCCATTGTCCTCCTCAACTCTGCAACTGCATTCACATGGTCCAAGATAGTCTGCCATGTTTGCGTCTTTGTTGCCAATGACACGTTGGAGGTGACGAACAGTTGTTGGTAGTGTTCTATCACCTCCATAACGATGATCCTGTTTTCCTGCGGACTGAACCGCGTCTTCCTCTTCCTCTTCTCCTTGGCCTTCCCCGACCCCGAGGTTCCTTGCTGGTCGTCTGTGGGGCTTGTGGGGTTCGCGTTGTCCTCTGCACTCGGTCCGGGTGCATCCATGGTGCTACGCAGTTTATTTTTTTTTGTCTTTTTTTTTTTCTGCTTTTATTGTGCATTTTCCCGCATGACGCGTGGGAATTGCAGGCCTGTCGCTGGTTATCGCTGATTTTTGTATCGCAATTTGGGGCATCGCAAATTTTTACGCGTTCGTGTTTCGCATTTTTTCGGCGTCCCGTTAATTTTAACGTGGTCATTTGGCGCGTTATCATGAGACTATCGCATGATGCCGCCAGGTTGAGAATACAACGTTAACACTGTGTTATTTTCCCGCGATGGACTGCGATGTGCAAAGTTGCGTTAAGCTAATTTTGCGGTAATTATCACACGTTCTTGAGAATATCCCCCTTAGATTTTCCACCTTTCCTGTAACATGCGGAAAAAAATACCTTGCGATAAGTATCTCCTTTCTGCTGAATATTTTTCATTTTAGAAAATCAAATCAGAAGGAAAATGTAGTTTCCCTTACCTTTCTTTAATCCCCTGCTGCAATTATGTTCTATGCTCCGTCTTTGACCCTGGCTGCTGTCTCTGGCAGCAGGCATTGTGACGTCAGAACTTAACTGTAATAAGTTATTACAGTTGAGTAGCTACATTATTTCTTTATTACAGGTGACTAGAGACGCCATAAGTCGCCTCTAATAAAGAAACTAGAAACAGGCTTTTGTGCAGGGATTGGAAGCTCTCGTGGGTTATGGTGAAATTAATGCCAGTCTGTGTGTGGACTACTTTTTAATGTTTTTCACATCTGTGAAATATCATGGGCTGAATCCAACACTGACGGACAATGCTGTTAAGCAATGGCTAAAGCCAGCTGACCTGCAGTAGCCAATGGCTGAACAAGACTGCTGAAAGTCCCTTTTTTATCTCTATGCTTGCGCATGTGTTTGTTATGCTTTGTGCGTTGTGTGTTGGTTGGGTGTGTTTTAGTGATGATGACATGAGCTCTCGCCCGATAAATAAAACAGCCTGTAGGCAAGACATTAGGCTTTAATAGTGTGGCTTTTGCGAATGTTTTTATTTTAAACCATTACTGAACTTCTTATTACAAATATTCTTCAGCATGCATGGTGACACTGCTAAAACGTGTGTTGTAGGGGTCTAAATGCATTGTAACTGGTTACTGCTCTAGTTTAAAATGCACAATTGGATTGGGAAGACAGATATTTGCTTATTTATAATTAAATATTTTCTTCTACTTCCCTAATGCGGAGGCTGAATAGTAGGTGTCTTGCATTTTCAAAGATCGATTTATTTTTTAAAGCTTTACAGTGTCTTTTCGGAATTTGTTACCTAGAGCATGCCATGTTTATCTGCATCATAGCAAAGTGTCTTGAAAAGGAAGGCATACTTGCACTTAACTAAATAAACGTTTTCTTCACTACGTGGAGCATGTCATCTGCTTAGAATGTGAACTTCAAACAATATCAAAGACACTCAGTAGCCTTGACTGACATATCACACAAGCAACAACATCTTGATATTTAAGCTCAGGCATTCCCAAAACCTCAGGTAAAATTGTGGTCTCTGTCAAAATCCGGTCACACTCTTGGTGAAAGCAACTGTCAAAGCTTCAGAACTTGTTTTCGAAACAGATGTACCCAGTTCGAACACTCTCATCTGAACGGCTTGGTAAATTGGAGGTTCTCCACTCTTTCTCTCAAACTCCGACAAGCCTGTCATCAAGGAACAAAGATTAAAAATAATAAAGAGGGAATCATAATGACAAAATATATCTGACAGGCAAATGTGTTACACCAGGAGATTGTATCTGCTTCTCCGTGTATCACTTAGCACATCGGGAAAGTGGCGCGTGAGAAAGCATCGCTCTGTCCACGTCTGCTCTGGCAGGAGGCTAGGACTTAAAACATGTCGCAGACTTAATGGTTTATTCAAGTGGCTAGTATGAAAGCTTGATAGAAGATGGGGCTTAACCCAGAGGCATGTGTTGAAGGTCGTTTTAATATTATCGCCCAAGTGCGGCCTAAAATTTCTCAGCAAATATTGCAGGCCCTAATTTGTTTCCACTCTACAATGTTAGACCGCGGCTCTGTAGTGTCCCTTATAGGACATGTCAGTGATTCAGTGATCTTAATGCGGACACACTCTTTCTGATTTCAACCAGGTTTATTGAAGTTTGAATAGAACAGAGAATACGCAGTGCAATTTCTGTAACGGATGATACTAAAATCACAGCGTGAAAAGAGCCAGGACGAGCATAAAGATAATAGTCATATGTAAATCTCATAACATATAATCCAATGGATACAGCCATATGAGGAGTCGTAAAAATAATCTTGAAAAAGAGCACTGAATAGAAGCGCTTTGAAAGGTAATCAATCTAATCTCAGTAGAAAGTGGACTGTGTAACTTCTAATAAGAAAGAAAAGAAAAAAAGACACCTAATATGAAAGCAAAAGGAGAAAGATCGGTAAAGGGTAAAGGGAAAGCAGTGGACTGGTGTAGATGGGGCAGCAGGCCCATTGACAAATGCACAATAAAGATAACATATTCACCAAGTAAGATCTGTATAGCGGGACCTTTAGGGTGGTTTGGATTTCTGCAGGTAAGCATCAAAAGAATCCCATAAGCAAAGAGCGCTAAACATGTGTAATTGTTTATGCATCATGTTATCAGCACTTCTGGTGACACATAACATATTCCACCATTTACTGAATGGGACTTCAGATGAGGCTTTCCACTCTGATAGAATAGTATTTGCTCCGAATGAAAGCAGCAGGTCTAGTAATGGCACATCATTTTGTAGGCAATGTTAAAGAATGGGGATGGGACAATAGTCCTAAGGTTATCATAAGGAAATCAATTGTAAAAGGGATCTTGAAAATGTGTTCTATGGTGCTTTGCAGGCTGGTCCAGAAGGGGTGAGTTAGTTTACATGCAAAATACATGTGTTCAAGGGACCCTGTCCCCTCCCCACAACTCCAGCAACAGAAGGAATAAAGCCAAATTAGTGGAGTCTAGAGGGGTTCCAGTATGTCTTATGTATAGACCAGATTCTGGAATGAGCCAATGACGGAGTAGTGTTTGCTCTGAAGGTGGAGTGCCAAATTCTACCCCAAACTTCGTCCGTTAAGTGATATGAATGAAAGGGCAGAATAAAAGGCTGCCATTTCTTTTTAAGACTTTTAGAGAGGGAGTACTTAAGTGGTTCTAAGAGTTTGTATAGACGTAAAGCAGAGTGTCCTAATCTCCTAAAGGTACCCAATAAGAAGGGAAGGTCAGGAGGGTGTGGGCAAGGTAGTTTTATTATGACTCCCTAAATTTATAAAATTCTATGTTAGTAAGATTATGAGTGGCACGTAATGTAGAAAACGGAATAGGATTGGAAGAGGTACCTAAATCGCCGATTGTGTTGATACCTTTGAGAACGCATAAGTCCCAAAATAGAGTTTTCCCAATTAAATTTCATTTTATGATTGTTCCACAAGGATGTTCTGAGTGAATCTGAAATGCCATTGCAGAGGAACGTATTTGCTTGTAACAAAGCTGCAATCGTGTCTAAAAAAATTGGTTGAGAGTGGGCTGTATGCAAATCTTTGACATGTTTGATGGTTAACAACAATGATAGCAATAAGGGGCGCATTAAAGATGTTTCATTCCACAACAGCGGGTGGGAGAGTTCATTGAGGTCCTTGAACCACCAAGAGCCTTGAGCTGAGAGAAAGGCATGCGGATATCGGTGGAAGTCCGGAAAGTTAATGCCACCCGTCTTCTTGTTCAAGTGCACGATATTAGCCAGAATTCGAGGTCTCTTGCCCTGCCACGGAAAGTCGGTAACCAATATATCCACATCTGTAAAAAAAGAGGCAGAGAGAGACAATAGAATCACACTGCTGAGAAAGTTAACTAATGGTGATATCATAATTTTGATTTTTGTGCGCCCCCACCAGGAGACGTGTTTGGGAGACCAGGAGTTGAGGAGATCTATCATTTTAGTTAGAGTTTTCGTTTCCTTTATTGATAGAGAGGTGCAAGGTCGTTGCCGAACCATATGCCCAAGTCCTTTCTAAGGACATTTAAATATCTACAGATTAATGTGTCTCAAATGTTCCAATATGTGCTTTTAGGGTTAGGAAAACAGTACACAATTAAAGGATTAGTCTACACAGCATTAATCTCAATATACTCTTGTGTCTTTTAAGAAACTATCATAAATTATAACTTCTGCTTAAAAGTCCACCAGCAACTAGCAATTATCTAGAACTCAATTTAAGCAACAAAAAATGTGCAGATATGGTCATGAATGATATACATCCAGAGACACACTAACCATTTAGTATATGCAAACACTATGTGTGGGTGTGTGAATGGAAAGAATGCTGACAAGAAAACGGATTCAACCCTTATTGAAACAATCTTTTAGGTAACACTTCCCCATCAGAAACATATTGTCCTCCGCTACCTGTGAAAGTCTTACCTGTAAGAGGCAGATATGGAATACAGTTCTGCATTCAGTCCAACATTAGAATACACACACAGCATCAATGTGGTCAAGATGAAACCAGAGTTAGATTTGGAAAAAAACAGATCCTCAATGGTAGGTACGGACTGAGAAAATAATGTAGCTTTTTACCCATAAATTCTCATACTCGTAACAGATGACCAGCCCAGCATACCCCTTCAGCCAGTTTTGCATGCCCATAACAGAGTATGGTATCTGCCCATATAGACATGAGTTTCTATGTAGATGTGTTTCCTAGAGCCATGGTATTCCAGGTCAATATCTTTTCTATGCTTGCAAAGTTGGAAGTCCTCAGCACCCTGCATGTGTGCTATAGTTGTAAATATCAAGTGCAAAAAATATTGCCCTACGCAAATATCTTTGGGGGGAGCGGTTTATATTTACTATTCTAACTCCAGGCCCCCACACACATTGGGTAAATGCATATATTTTGGTGTTCACATTTACTATTGTAACTGCATTCTCAGCAACATTGGCAAAAGTGCATATACATGTGGGGGTGAGATTTACTGTTCTAACGCGAGTCTTACAGCCATTGAGGAAAGTGCACTGATTTGGGCGGGGGTTTTATTTATTATTCTGACTCCAGTCCCACAAAAATTGGAAAAAGTGCATACTCCAGTCCCAGTAATATAGAGGAGCATGCACATTTTGTGAGGGTCAGATTTACTATTCCAACTCTAGCCCCAGAAAAATTAAGAAAAGTGTATGTATTTAGTGGGGTCAACTTTTCTGTCCTAAAACGTAACTTAAGCATTGAGAAAGTGTATATATTTTGGGGGAATTTGATTTATTATTCAACCCAGACTCCCACAAACATTGGGGAAAATGCATATAGTTTGGGGCAGTTTTACTATTCTGTGCAGTCCCAGCAATATTGGGGATAGTGCATATATTTTTGGAGGTCATATTTACTATTCTAACTCCACAACTTCCATAAACAATGGGCAAAGTGCATATCTTTGGGGTGGTGGGTTGATTTACTATTTTAACTCCAGACCCACAAACAGTGGAGAAAATGCATATATTTGATGGCTGTAACAAATTTACTATTTTAACTCCAGCCCCAGCAACATTTGGGAAATTACATATATTTGAGGGGTGAGAGGGGTCAGATTTATTATTCTAACTTGAGTACCGTCAATACTGGGGAAAATTCATATATTTGTGGGGGTCAGATTTATTATTTATCTTGAGTACCACAAGTACTGTGGAAAGCGCATATATTTTTGGGGGTCAGCTTTACCATTTCTAGCTTGAGACTCACAGATATCGAGGACAGTATTTCCAGATCCTATTGCAACATTCTTGAGGGCTAACAAGTGTTGTCATGCTTATAAACAAAGATTCCATACAAAGCATTGCACAGTTCTTCCCAATGTTCCCCAACCATCCCTTAAAAAAGAACGGAATATTTTACCTCACAATAAAAAATGTGCCCAATTTGTAATCCCTCAGCACAACATATACCTCCATGAAAATTTATCTTTTTCTAATTGGAAAAAGGCATCAGTGTGGTATGATTCAAATGTATTATTCCGCTCTTACTATTATTCACAGATTGGTATAACATCAAACTAATTCAATCAATATTATTGTAAAGAACTGTTGTCTTGTGGAAGGTATAAGCATTTTCTTTTTATGGCCCTTCTTTGTCTTCTATCCTGACGTGGTTAGACTTATACAGCACATGCTATCTGTTCTTACTGGTGCTGTAATATTATTTCCAATTTAAAAAAAAAAAAATCAGTGCAGCAATTTCAAGAATATTCTTTTCATGCCTCGAAGTGGCTACCTAAGAAGCTCGTCCCGGGGTATATTGATAATCTGCCCAATTTTGATCTTCTCTTTTCTGGAAATGGTTATTCTTCAACTACAACAAGCTAATGGACATTTCTAATTTTGGCTGTCAGGACTTCCTCCAGGGTGACGGAGTGAAATAGGTCTCAAGCCTATTTTTTAATCTGTCCCATAGTTTCTAAGAAGATTTGGAGATTTATGTCTCACCAAGAAACTTAAAAGAACGTTTTACCTATTTGCTCATTCAAAGTGCCCTACCACCAATTCATTACTTGAACCCTCTGTGAACCTTTTCCTCTAAACATGCTGCTGCACATAGCACACAGACCCTATTTATGCTTGGCATGGGGCGTAATTTCTTTTTTTTTGTCCTGTTATTACAAGTAATAGACTTTCTATTAGCACTACAACTTTCCTGTGCCGTTTTAGATAGTAAAAAGTGGGTTGTTTGTCTGTTGTTTGGTAAGCACAATTTTGATTAAGTTATTTAGTGTGACTTTGAGCTAAGATGGGTGATTAAAATAAGCATTAATACTTTGCATTTTTAATTTGACAATAAACTGCCTCAATTCCTATTACCTCTGATATTTATTGCTCAAAATGCGAAAAGGTGCCTTCACATAGCTAGAAGGGAGTTAATCAAAACACAAAAGGCTATTTGGTGGGCTTGCAGTATTTCAGGAGGGGTAGCACAGCCAATACTCAAAGTGTAAAGATAGTCTTGTGGAATCTAAATTACCTCCTTCCTAATGTAAAGAAATGTAATGCTGTCACAGGAACTGAATGATTTGGGAGCGGATACTGCCTTATGACAGAATACAAGAGCCCAATTCACTAGTGGAGTCTGATTTTTAATGAATATTAAGTCAAATGTACTTTTAAAAAGTTATCTTCGCCCATTCTAATGTCTCTAAATGCTAATTTTCATTAGTCTCCAGCTGCTTTTTCTGAGTGCTCAAGCCCTGAATGAGGTGTAAAAACGTCTCCCAGAGCAGAGACATAGGCCTGTGTGTGGGGAGATGTTTTGATCCTCTGGCAGAATGACAATTTGGACAGTATCAAGGAACTTAATTTACTTCAAAGGGGATTCGACTGTCACAGGCAGATATCAGATGGCACCTGGACAGGCCCCTTCTTTTGTTTCCCCATTTAGGCAGGCACCAATCCCAGAGGGGAGGGAGCTGCCCACAGCATTGGCTTTGAGTGAGCACAGAGGAGGGGTTGCTCATTTCTCTGGCCACACCTCTGGGGTGGGCACACAGGTTCTGCACAAGGGGAGAAGGGATTTACCATCTGGGAGACCTCAACTTCCACCTGGATGACTCCACTGACACCAACTCCATCAACCTCCTGGAAAGACTGGACAACATTGGCCTCAAGCAGCTGGTCTCAGACCCCATGCACAAAGCAGGACACACGCTGGACCCCATCTTCACATCCAGCAACAGAATCAGATACAGCCACACCTCGGAACTCACCTGGTCAGACAACTTCACCTTCGCCAGACATCCCCACCCCCAACCACCACAGTGCCCCCTTCCGCAGCTGGCCCAAGGTCACTCAGCACCAATGGACCAATGACCTCAACATCACACAGTCCAATGTCACCACCAACTAGGAGCAGGCAGTAGAGAACTTCAGTGCCTGGATCACCAGTGCCGCCAACCGAGTCACTCCCACCAAACCAGCCAAAATGCACAGACCTACCAAATGAGCCAGCTGATACTCCCCAGAACTCAATACATTGAAACACTGGAGCAAACAACTAGAAAGAAGATGGAGCACCAGCAAGAGCCACGCTGACTGAGCCTCCTGCAAGTCAGCACTCTACGACTACCACTGGCAGCTCAAAGCTGAAAAAAAGGAGGCCCTGACTCTCCAGATCAAGATCAGCACCAACCAGACCAAAGGCTTCTTCACCATCGTCAGAGAGTTCACCTGCCGATCTGCCACCAAAATCTCGATTCACCACCTCACAGGAACTCTGTGACGCCCTCGCCAACCACTTCCACAACAAGATAGCAAGTATCTATAGAAACTATGATCCCTAACCCTACGACCTCTTAGCATCCCATCGACCACCACCGCTGACCACCCGCTCTATGCATGGGAACAACTCAGCACATCAAACACTACCTTCTTATGAACTCCATCCACTCAGGTGCACCCACCAACCCATGCCCCCACCAGTTTTTCAACCTTGGTAGAGATGGGATCAGCCACCAGCTCACCACCATCCTCAACGCCTCCATAGTCACAGCCACCTTTCCTGACACCTAGAAACATGCAGAGGTGAGACCCCTCCTCAAGAAACCCTCTGCAGACCCCAATGAGCTCCAGAACTACCATCCCATCTCACTGCTCCCATTCCCTGTCAAAGTCCTGGGGAAGGCCATCAACCTCCAACTCACCAAACACGTGGAGAGAAACAACCTACTGGACCCTTCCCAATCAGGTTTCAGAACCAACCACAGCATATGACTGCCCT
Organism: Calotriton arnoldi; assembly: GCA_963921515.1. NCBI lineage: Eukaryota > Metazoa > Chordata > Amphibia > Caudata > Salamandridae > Calotriton > Calotriton arnoldi. Next base: position 545,250 of record CAWUFW010003189.1, on the reverse strand, counting down.
GATCGCTGCAACAGATGACATCCGCACCCTACTCGACAGAGGAGAATCAGCCGCTCTGATCCTGCTTGACCTCTCCACAGCCTTCAACACTGTATCCCACCACACACTCATCAGCCAATTATGCTAGATGCGCTCAGATGGATGGCATCCTTTCTCACGGGGCGTACCCAGAGAGTCCGCCTCCCTCCATTCACCTCACAATCCATGTGCACCATCTGCAACATCCCCCATGGATCATCCTTCAGTCCAACACTCTTCAACATCTGCATGACACCACTCGCAGACATGGTCAGATCGCACAACATAAACATCATATCCTACGCAGATGATACCCCACTCATCCTCTCACATTCAGCAGACCCCACCTCGACTAAGACCAACTTCCACAACTGTATGAAGAACGTCTCAGACTGGATGAAGGACAACTGCCTGAATCTCAACATGGACAAAATCCAAGTTCTGATCTTTGCCAGACACACCGCCCTCTGGAATGACTCCTGTTGGTCATCGGAATTCGGACCACCCCCAACCCCGAAAGACCATGCCCGCAACTTCGGCATCATCCTAGACAGCAAACTCTCCATGAAACATCAGGTCAACGCCAGCTCCTCAGCCTGCTTCCACATTCTCGGCAAAGTCTTCAAGTGGGTCCCCATCAGCAGCAGGAAAACAGTGACTCAGGTCCTCAACACCATTGACTGGACTACGGCATTGCAATCTATGCAGGCACAACTGCCAAACTCATGAAAAGACTCCAGATGATCCAGAACGCAGTGGCCAGACTGATCCTCAATTCACCAAAGAGGACCCACATCACCCAGCACCTGAAGGACCTCCACAGGCTCTCTGTCTAGAAGACATGCCAATTCAAGCTTCTGACCCACTCCTACAAAGCTCTACATGACCAAGGACCAACCTACATGAACCACTGCCTGCATTTCCACCAACCTCCCAGGAACCTCCACTCTGCACACCTTGCCCTCGCACAGATACCACACATCTGCCGCTGCCATTCTGGAGGACGCTCCTTCTCCCACTTTGCTGCCAAATCCTGGAACGCCCTACCCCTCCACCTCTGCATCTCACCCTTGCTGACCCACTTCCAAAAGGGACTCAAGACCTGACTCTTCGACTGATACCTGCAGCACAGTGCCTAGATACCATCTTGGGTGATAAGCTGCGCTATACAAGTACAATCTTATTGATCTTGGATTTAGACAGAGAGTGACACTGTGGGGTTGTTTGCAGTAGAGCACACAGGGACTAGTGCAAGGGTGGGTATGGTTAACCTGGGGAACTTTTACCCCAATAGTTAGGAAAGGACGAGGAGTCACCTACAAGCTGGTTCTAGGTATAAATGTGGAAAACCCTTCACAGACAGTAGTGGACCTGAGGAAGATTGGACGCAGACTGAACATGCTTTCTGAGAATTGAGCACTGAAGGACTGGACCTGCTTCCTCTTTTATCAAGGACAAAGAATTGGACTCCAAGGGTCATGAGGCTGATCTCCTGCTCAAGCTACATAGACACAACAAGCTACAAGAGGCCTTTCTAAAAGTTTCCCCACTGACCAGTTGCGACAGGACATACACTGAACCCTGCTGGTGGCTTTTGCTGGAGTGAGTACTGACTCCCAAGTGCTGTTCCTGAGGTACAGGAGCCTTTGGCCGGACTTCTCCTACTATACCTGAAAACCCTTGGACTTGGAAACCTTTTGGCTCCAAAAACCTCTGGAGGACTGGGACAATCCAGTCAAGCCAATACCACCAAGGTGCATTCCACTGTGCTGAAGATTCAGGTTTCCCCTGCTTGGAGATTTTTCATGATGGGAAATCCTCTGCAGCGGGCCCTTACATGGACTGTAGCTGGCCTTGTGAAGCCCTCTTCAGCTATAGCCTGCAGGCTTGCCCCACTAGAGGAATACGAACTCCAAAAAAGTGACTTATTACGAATGAGAAAATATTTACGCAGCAAAGGTGCCTAAAGTATCCTTTCCTGGGTATGAAATTTGAAATTCTTCTGCTTGGAGATTTCCAGCCAAAAATCCAACGGCTTCACCAAGATTGCATCCATTGGCTATCTGGTCTAATCGAGGCCTCTGTGGCTACAGCCTGCTGTCATGCCCCACTGAAGACTTTAGACTTCCATTTTTGAGACCAAGTCCTAAGGTAAATTCTCTGACCGGATTGAACCTGGTGCCTGTATCAGACCTGCTGAATGCTGTTGGCGCCTAATGCTTTTTGGTTCTATTTTTATTTAAAACTTTAAAAACTTGTATTTCCAGTTCCCCTTATTAGTTTTGTGTCATTTTTAGTGCCATTTTTTTTTTTTCGTTTTCTGATTCAGTTTGGAATTTTTATTGTGTGTGTTTTGACTTTTTGTTACTGCATAAATACAAATTACCTCTAAGCTAAGCCTGGATGCTCTGTACCATAGCTACCAGGGTATTGAGCTCAGGTTAAATTAGTCTCTTTAGTAGTTCACCCTGACAGGGATTGTGTTTGTTTTTGAGGTGAGTAGTCACCTCCACCAACTAACAACCACATTTTTTACAAGTACTTTCAGATGAATACAAGGACAGGATCATATTTCTTTTTGGGGAGGCCTTTAAAGACTATTTTATTTGTGTAGATAGTACAAACGATTATAAACCACCTTAAAGAAAATGGGAAACATTCTATATGAACTACCGAAATGGTTTAGAAGTGGTACAAAGTAAGAAACCTTTGAATGCACTTGTTCAAGCAGAAAGCAAATGAGTGAACTAATTCTACAAAGAGACAAGTAGACAAGCGTGAAGATCACTGCTTGGTAGAAGAAATATATGAATTAAGTGAAAAAATTAAAAGTCTTGGCTTGGCAGACTAAAATAAGATTAGACTCCATGATATTGTAGAAATATGTAGTGCTGGTAGATAATTAGATCTCAACCTTCTCTACAAAGTGCATTGTAAAATCTATTCTTTCAACAATGGCCACAATCCTCCACTTTGAATATAAATGATTCAATAGAGTTATGTGAAGATGCTGTATTTTCTTGAGTTCCCCCAATTCTCTGTGTATTTCTGTATAAATACTGAAATTTAGGACATGGTTAAGGCAAGAAATTTACTGAGTGAGGTGGAAGAGGCTGTCAGGGCTTACCATCCTGCTCAGCAGTGGATATAGTAATTGCTCCAATCTCTTCAGCATTGTTTGCCTTAAATAGGGGCAACTTTCACTGATATCCACTATGCTCTAACCATGCATAGCTACATCTAAAGGCAGGTGGGTGAAGAATTCCTAAATTGGAGTAAAACATCTAAAGGCAGAAAAACCTTCATACCAGGTACGAAGATACAGAATGAAGGGACAATCCAGCAGGAGAATCTTGAACCTGCGTAAAAGAAAAATAGAACACTCGAGAATAAAAGGGTTAAAGGAAAGTAGGTAACAGCAGTATTGACAACAAACACAGAGCACACCTACCTACAGCACCAAAAAAGGTACAAAATGGAATCAGGTGTGATGAACCCATTGAAAAAATTACCTTCTACTGTATTGTGTTGCAGTGAATGAAATTCTCAATCCTCCTGTTGTACTGAAAAGAAAACGTGTCACTGGAAATGTCGTTGCCATCTTGAATTGCACTCCCCACTATTCTAATTTGTCAGTCAGTCAGTCAAAGAAAGCTTTATTTCGGCCGTAGGCCATAAAAGCATAAAAAAACAGTACAAAACATTTTAGCAAAATACAATACAGTATGTCATCATAAAGGCTATATACATTGTTTCTGTGTTTTATGGTTGCAACATTTCAAATGAGCAAGCTTTGACTTCATTCTCGAATTTTCTCCCCAGTGCCTGCTCGGGGTTCTGTAGCAGGATATAATACAATGCAAAGTAAAATATATAAGGGGGAGCAGAGGCACATAGGTCTGAATAAAAACAGCTAAAATTGTAAGATTAAAAACACCTAGAGGAGGAGTTAATTTCAGTAAGGATAAACATACAATACAATATGTGCATACCACGTTGTTCTAATCGGTACATAATGAAGCGTAGATAAGTATTACTGCTAAACTAAGAATTTTCTGTGAGGATTTTCTTAATAATAGCTCTACGAGTGCACCACATGAAGTATAAGAACCGCGAGATGGAGAACACAATAGGTGTGTCGGTTTCGTACTTAAGGAGCCTGCACACCTCTGTGCAATGTCTACTCCCCATGTTCCTGCACAGTTGTAGTAACCACCGCAACCTTGACTTTCCATAGGCGGGACAGAAGAAAAGAACGTGCATTTCGGTTTCCTCAGCTCGGTCACACCCTGGACACTCTAATGTATGGGAGCCCTGCCACTTGTTAGTAAATGATCGAAGCGGGAGCACCCCATGTCTAAATTGAAGGAAGAGTTTGTTTGCTAAAAGCGGTTGTATGAAATCTAGGGCCGGTTCGAGCCTGTATTGCTGCTTTAGTTCCAAGAACCTGGAAGTTAGACTGCCCGGCTTGGTCCCCCGCCATAGTTGGGCCAGTTTAAGTTCTCTGTAGGACTCGAGCAGTGCCTTCCTAGAGGTCATAGGACAGATCTCTTCTGGGGATGTCCACATGTTTACCCTCCCTAGGGCCTGACAGGTATTTCTGATATAGGCTAACTAGGGGAATTTTCCTGTACCATGGAGCCTCATAACGTCCTTTAACTCCTCTTTGTATTCAGCTAGTTCGGGGGTGCTCCAAAGGCGTCGCCAATAAAGGAGGGGTCTAGAAGAGACTACATCTGCTATGGGGCTAATCCCTAGGTCCATCCTAAGCTGTGTTAATGGGGAGCTAATAGGAAGACCCAACAATTGCCTAAGAAATTGATTCTCTGTCAATGATAGGGGGGCAACTGGACAGTGGCCCCATAGTTCTGCCCCATACAGTGCCGCGTCACTAGCCCGTGTCTTATAAATTTCTGCTACCGGACCTATTACTTTGTATGTACAGCTCTTAGAGACTTTTGTAATGCCTCCCGTGGATTGGGTTAGTTTTAGGCTAGCTTTCTCTGTTTGTGTCCGCCGTTCCATTTTTTCAGTTAATGTGATTCCTAAATAGTCAAAAATGGACACCCTCTCTAGGGTCCTTCCATCTAATCGGGGATTTGGGCAGTTTGTAGTGTTGACGTTAAAAACCATATACTTGGTTTTTTGAAGATTAATCTCCAATCCCCGATTATTGCAGAAAGTGCTGAATGCATCAAGCACCCTCTGCATGCCCATGGGAGATTTTGAAAGTAAAAGCGTATAAACCGCAAACATAAGTGCTGGAATTTTGCGGTTTGCTAGCCTGGGTGCGTCAATGTCTTTCCCCTCCAACAGAGATTTGATAAGACCATTTATAAAAAGGGAGAAGAGTGTCGGGGCCAGAACGCATCCCTGTCGCACCCCTTTCTCCACAGGGAAGGGGGCAGAAAGTTCACCATTTTTGCCATATCTAATTCGTGCATAATTGTCTTGGTGAAGGCATTTCAGCTGGTAGCAGAGATATTCTGGAACTCCCAGGTCAAGAAGTATACTCCACAGTTGATCCCGCTGAACTAGGTCAAAAGCGGATTTAAGATCCACAAATGTGAGATAGAGACTGCCACCCTCTAGGACCACAGTTTTCCAGTGGATAAGTTGCAATCTAAAAATCTGATCGATAGTGGAGGTCTTGGCCCTGAACCCTGCTTGTAGGGGTGTTAGTACATTGTTCTCCTCTATCCAGGATTGCAGGCGCCCCAGGAGTACACGTGCAAAAACTTTTTGACTGACATCTAGGAGGCTTATGGGGCGGTAGTTGGCTGGGTTAAGTGGTGAGCCCTTTTTATAAATAGGAATTATTTCTGCCCCTGCCCATGTAGAGGGCAGCGCCATACCTTGCAAAATGGCGTTAAATAGTGACCACAGGTAAGGTGCCCAGACTAAGGGCTCAGAACGAAATAAGTCACCAGGGATCTTATCCAGCCCCGGCGCTTTAGCTGGTAGTAGCTTGCCCAGTGCCTCTGTAATCTCCTTCATTGTACAGAGTGGTGCATCTAGGTTTGGCAACTCCAACTCTATAGTGTTTGTTTCCACCCTACCCTCTTCCTCTGTTGTCCTTGTGTATAAAGATTTAAAATGGGCTCTCCAGACTTCTTCCCCTAGGTTTGGCACTATGGCCAGTTTGCCTTCGGATTTCCCTGTCTTAACTGAGTTCCAAAAGGCTCTCATATCGTGATTGTCCAGTGCTGTTTTTATTTCTTCCCATTTTTCACTTTCCCAGATGCTTTTGGCTTTAGCTATAGTATTTTTGTAGTGCGCCCTAATTTCCTTGGTACGTGCCCTATCGTTCATTCTAATGGAAGTTAGAAGGGCTTGCTTGGCTACCTTACAGTGTTTATTGAACCATGGGTGCCTTGGTTTGGAATTCGGCCTGGGCCTTTTGCTATTATGAAAAAAAAAAGGTGCTAGACCAAAGAGCAAATCCTGATGGTTTTTTGTAATTTTAGTTTGGGAGGGTATTCTAATTTGAACAAAAGGCCATCTTGAATTGGGATTCATGGAAGATGTAATGCAAGGAAGTGGAAAGAGCTTCAAAGCAAGCATATATGAGGTCAGAAGAGTGCTATAGGGGCTGGGGAGGAACCCTAGTCCATATCCTGTGGAATTGCCCATTCTAGCAGACGTGCTGTTCATAAGTTTCCCCTTACACTCACTTAAAGGAAGACAGATGTCACCAGCACTTTGTGCTGCAAGACAGACAATAATGGCTACATGAGGTAAGAGGAGCATTTCCAGTGTATGAGACTGGTATTACTGCACCTGGAAAACCCTAGGTATGGAAAAGCAAATCGGTGATTATGAGAAAGTCTGGGCCGCATTTTCAAGACATCTCTCTACCAAACTTCGAGAACTCACCTGCCAGAGATACCTAACAGTTTTGAACATCAAAGACCCAGACTAGTCACCTGAAAATCTCCTCCCTGGAAGATATTATGTCCCTCAACGTAACTCCACCAAAAACTCAAAATTGGCTTAGCTGCAACCACCTCATACTACATACTCTCAAAACCGAATTCCTTTTATTTGCACCCCCCAAACAATAACTAGACATTGATGAATGGATGAAGCATTTATCGGCCCTCAATTGTATTCCACATGTCATCGATTCCACAAAATCTCTAGGAATAACGTTTGATTAGAACTTTAACATGCAGGATCACATCAGCTCAGCCACCAAAGGAGCTAACTCCCAATTGAGCATCTTAAGGAAAATCAAACCCTTCTTCCCTCCAGAGGACTTCAAGTCAGTTGTTCAAGTCCTGGTGATTTCCATTCTGGACTATGGAAATGTAACCCTGTGTGGCCTACCTAGATCAAAGCTGGCCTCCCTTAACTCAGCTACAAGGTTTGTTACAGGATCTAAATGCAATACCCACATCACACCTGATTTGAAATCACTAAACTGGCTCCCCTCTGAGGCAAGAATTAATCCTAAACATTGCCTGCATAACACACAAAGCCTTTCACTCCAACACCCCTAGGTACATTGCACAAAAACTGGAGCTGTCTGGTGGCTCTAGATCCTCAAAAAAAACCTTGTCGTTACTGTTGAACCCACAGAAATTCAAGAAGAAAACCTACAATCAAGCCTTCTCTGGCATCGCCCCGAGAAACTGGAATTCCCTACCATCTGAAATCAGAGTTAACCCTTCACCTGAATCTTTCAAAAAACAAGTGAAAATGCTATTGATGAACAAATTCTTGCTCTAGCTCCCGTGACCTTGACTCTCCGACACCGATAATGCACACTGTACCCACTGGTAATCTATCTCCTGACACTTTGGCCTGTTCTGTTGATCTCTCTAGTAGAGGGAGTTCTTCGCCCTGCCTGGGCTCTACTGCTTCCCATACTTTTATTGTGATTGTTATTACTGTTTATTATTGCCCGACTTGCCTGTTCCGCTCACCTGATCATTTGTAAAGCACTCCGATACCCTCTTGGGTGATGTTCGTGCTATATAAAACTCCAATGAATAAAAATAAAAAAGTCACAGCTACCCAGTACCTTAGATGATACTGTCTAAAGAGTAGAAGCATTCTTCAAATTTATCCCAAAACACATGCTTAAGGTGGCCCAGGGATAAGCATAATGGTGACTCGATGAATTGGGGTGGTGAGTTGGAGGAGTTCATTTTTCTTGTTGATACAGATTTTGGTTTTATCCAGGGTTTGTGAAGTGCTTTACTGAGTTTTCATGATTTATATATTATTTTGTATTGCCATAAATATCCCTAATCGCAGTGGTAGGTTTACAATGAATAATGCTTTTGTGATTCACTGTTTCTGTAAAACATCCCTTGTAGCAGTGGTTGCACTGAAACAGAACTCTGCACAATCTAGAAAGGCACACAGCGGTTTACACGTGGCTTGCACGAGCGCTCACCAACATGTTCTAACAGCCATGCACGACCACACCCAGCCACCTAAGTGCCTGCTCCTTCAGACTCATGTGCTTCTGGCTGCCATGTGCAGACATTGCTATAAAAGGCGCTTCCACACGCACATCAGTGCTTGACCTCGTCACATCATGCACCACTTACCTGCTTCCCAGTTAATGACTTTTTCCTCTCTCCTTGATCGGCAGCACCTTAGGCCTCCGGGTCTTCGCAGTGGAGAAGGGATTCACTATCACCCCATTGAAACCATCTGGACTTTAGGTGAGTGGCACAGCCAAGAACGTTAACAGAAGGCCAAGCCACAAAATCAGTGTTCCTTTGGAGTGATATGGATGGTCGTGATCAGATCAATGCTCAAGATTTGACCCAGGCCCTGGCAAAAGAACCACCCGGGGTAGTAGATATGGCTAGAGCCTTGCAAAGCCTCCAAATGGAAGTACAAAAATTGCTTGGGGAAAAACACAGAATTAAGGGGAGAACTGCAGAGTTACAAACCACAACATTCCCCCGTGGCGGCATACTGTGTTCAGGGAGGCTCCTCCTGTGCTTCAACCCGCTAAGTTTGAGAATCATACTGGTAAAACAACCACGCCCACAAATTTTACTAATGTGCAGTCTCCTCCTTTAAATATTACCGTCACCACACACATACCCATGCCGTTAGCAACACCTGAGCGCTTCCATGTGGACGGTGCCAAATTTGATATCTTCATGGGACAATGCAAATTACATTTCTTGAGTAAGCCTCATGTATTTCCAAATGACGCTGCCAAGGTGGCTTTCATAATTTCATATCTGGGTGGTGTTGCCACCACCGGGTCCATGCCACTAGTTGAAAACAATGATCCCTGCTTTCAAAAACGCTATGAAAAAACTCTTTGCCAAACATGTATTCATGCAATCTAGTAACCATGAGTTACTCAATCTGGGACAGGGCTCCAGATATTTTCACACATACATCACTCAGTTCTCTTGTTTATTGACTGAAACACATTGGCCTGTGGAAAAAAGAGCTTCCCAATTCTATCATGGGTTGTGGGATGATCTTAAGGACTCCTTAGCTCATATAGTTGATCTACCAGAGGACTGTGCTGAGTTTATGGACTTAGTGGTGAAACTGGAAAACCGCTTAGGAGAACAAAAGCTAACACAATAGCAAGAATACTACGTGACCTAATTATACAGGTCACTATTGTGTTGACCATTCAATAGAGACATATGTTATCTATGCTAATCGGTTCTGGGGCCACTGGTAAATGTTTTGTCCTCTCCTTAGCAGATAGGCTTGGACTGGCAAGGGTCTCAAAGAAGGAACCCAAGCCAGTATGGGCTGTGGATAGTTCAGAACTATCCTCTGGAATGATACGATATCAAACTCACCCATTGACAGTGGTCTGTGAAAAATGGTCACACAGAGCAGATGATCTTTGACCTTATAGATACCTCAACCTTTGGGGTAATTTTGAGAATACATTGACTAGAAGTCCACAATCCAAAGATTGATTGGGTTCTATGGACAGTTACATTGGACTCACATTTTTATAGGATGTCCTGTTATTCAGATGCCTTTGACCTACCTGCACAGTTAGACTGCACTTGACACAGAAGATAGATACACCTCAATTGCCCATACACTATGAAGACTTCTAAGATGTGTTTGACCCACAAAAGGCCACACAATTACCACCACACCACACATTTGATTGTAGAATAGATCACATTTCAGGTGCTACTCTGCCCGATTATATGCCCTGACGGAGCAGAGACAGAATATCTCAAAATACATCTGGAGGAGTCATTGGCCCTAGGATTCATCAAACATTCAACCCACTCCCCCCATCTGTTCTCCTTTCTTTTTCATACCAAAAATGAATGGGAAATTACGGGCCTGTGTTGATTATAGAGCAGTGAATAAGGCCACCATTAAAAATCAATACCCTTTTCTATAAATCCCGGTTTTATATCAGGTCCGCTACTCTATCATTTACACAAAACTAGACTTAGGAGGGGCATACCATTTCATTGGCATCAAAGAAAGTTACAAATGGAAAATAGCTTTCCACACAAAATTCTGATTATTCAAATAAACAGTCATGCCCTTAGATCTATGTAACGCACCAGCAGCGTTCCAATATTTCATCAACAAAGTTCTACAGGACTTTTTGGACATCTGTGCAGTAGTTTAAATAGATGGCATTCTCATTTATTCTCAGAATGAGGAAGAACACATGCAACACGTGCGTGCAATTTTGCAATGCCATCAGGAACATAACCTATATGCCAAATTAGACAGGTGTTCATTCCATTTTAAGTCTGTTGACTTCTTTGGATATGTCCTCTCCTCATCGGGAATCACAACACACCCAACAAAGGTGGCACGATCATGACTTGGCCTTCTCCCACCTCAATGAAGGAGGTACAGAGACTGTTGGGGTTTGCAAACTTCTATAGAAGGTTTATTGCACATTTTTCAGACATCATAGCACCCATTGCCCAACTACTAAAAAAGGGGAAAAACCTTTCACTGATCAGACACTTCTGACCAGGCCTTTAAAATACTTTAAAGAACATTCACAGCTGCTCCTGTGTTGCAGCATTCTGATCCCGATCAGCCCCTATTATGTTGAGGCGTATGCTTCTCAGGTGGTGATCGATGGTGTCCAGAGCCATGACATTTCCATCTTGTGGCCTTTTATTCTAAAACGCTGCAGTTAACAGAAAGAAATTACACTGTGGCAGAGCGAGAATTATTAGCCATAATGGAGACATCATCTTGTAGGTGTGAAACACACAGTCACAATTTATTTGGATAACAAAAACCTAACATTTTTCAATTCAGTCAAAGCTCTCACACCAAGACGAATGTGATGGTTACATTTCTTTAGTGACTTTGACTTCACCATTACTTATTGACCAGGACCCGAGTAACTGCAATCAGATATATTCTCACCATATGGATTTGTGCTCCCGAGAACTACTGAAAGTGAACTTCCCTGTATTATCCCATCAGATAAGATAATTGCAGTATGCAGTCCTGACACGTTCCTAACTACATTTAAAAATGAGCTAAAGAAACTAAACCTAAATTCATAAATTCAAATCGGTTTCCAAGGAAATTAGGTAACTACACTGGCTCCCAGTGAGAAGCTGTATCAAATTTAAAGCCCTCTGCACCGCCTTCAAGGCGTTACATAATATTGGTCCTGAATTCCTGAAGCACTACTTTGAGTGCCAAGTTAATGAGGGCTCCCAGGATCTGAAACGCAAATTCAGGAGGCAGAAGCTTTATTACAGGAACCCCCAAGCATTGGAATAACCTCCCTTCCCACATCAGAGCCCTGCCTCCACTGATCTCCTTCAGGAAGGAGCTCAAAACTTGGCTATTTAACAACTAGGCTCTCTTTCGTATTCAGTTGAAGCTGGTGCCAAGATACCCTTGGGTAGACGTGCGCTCAATACGTTGCTATAACAGAACATCATAGTCAGGGTTGGAAAGCACTGCCTTTAAACCTTAATTTAGAAGAAGCTGATAAAGGATTTAGCGTTCTGACCAAAAGTTGTGGTAAAAAGTTTTATTTAAGAAAAAGAATACAAATGAGGGCACACAGTAAGACAACCCATGGAAGGTAGCAAAGCAAAATATACAAATCTGAATGATCCCCTCATCAGGATGAATATATTGTAGTTGTAGGCAAAAGAGCTCAGTTGGTAGACTAATGAACACAAAATAATTGGTAGGATGTATGGCACTGCACTGAGAAACGTCCAGAAACAAAAGACACAATATCCAATATACTTCTAAGAGAGATATGACAAAAAGCAGCTTAATGAAGCACAATGATATGGATTTTGTGAATGATTTGGATAAACAAGGCCTACTAAGATAGGCAATGAGCCACTATAGAGCAATTACCATTGGCAGGAGCAGAATTAGAAGAGAAATTGGTGGCAGACACACAAAATGGATGGGTGGTGCATGACAATAATGCAGCCCGGTGGGAAGGGAATGTGGTATGGTTAGTTATTGGATGGGGAAAATGGAAAAATATGCTCTTCCACTAGAGTGGTAACTTTGTAAGATGGGCCCTATTTATCTTAAATTTTTCAGGATATGCTTAGTGACATTTCCTCTGTGAGGGTTCCACAACTTTTTGGCAAGACTTACAGAGGTGGACTTACATCACACTGTGGGAATAGTGGGAGTGGCATCGAAAATAGATTAAGTGGTGCCTTCAAATGACATGCTAAGCTGTCCCCTTTTAAATCAAAGATGGGACCTACTGCCTTTCAGTTAAAGCTGTGAAAGGAGAGAAGAGTAAAGAATCCTTGTTTTGCCTACTGGAGAAAATCAGGACAGTTGTCCTAACTGCCATTAGAATCTCTCCCAGAGATTGCTGCAAAATGTCTCCTGAACAGAACCTCAGGGACATTACTATCACAGTCTGCTGTGGGAGCCTGTAACATGCATCAAGGTTTGATTCTTGATCTTGGGAGTTGTGCATGTCAGAATATTGTTGACAAAAAGATTGGCTGCCATAGATATTGTCTCATAAATATTGTAGGCAAGAATATAATCTCATTGGGTGTAGATTTCTAATTCTAAACTACAATGGAGCAACATTTTTGTAAACAATTTTCACGGTCGGACGGGAACAAAATCAGGCCTGGTGTTAGACCTGACATCCTTGGCATGGTTTCCCCTTACATTTTGACTTCTGACCTCCTGTTTGGCTGACTTCATTTTTGCTGGCTTTAGGATTCTGGGCACTTTAGAACTGCTAACCAGTGCTAAAGGGCATATGCTCTGTTCTCAAAACATGGTAACATTGGTTTATCCACAATTGGCATATTTAATTTACTTATAAGTCTCTAGTAGAGTGCACTATATATACCCTGGGCATGTAAATTAAATGCTACTAGTGAGTCTGCAGCACTAATTGTGACACCCACTCAGTAGCCCTTAAAACATGCCTCAGGCCTGCCACTGAAGAGCCAGTGTGCGCAGTTTTAAACTGATATTTTCGACCTGGCAAGTTAACCTACTTGCCAGGCACAAACCTTCCATTTATTTACATATAAGTTACCCCTAAGGTAGGCCCTAGGTAGTCCTATGGGCAGGGTGCAGTGTATTTAAAAGGTAGAACATGTGCTTTTGAGTTTACATGTCCTGGTAGAGAAAAACTGCTGAATTCGTTCTTCACTACTGCAAGGCCTATCTCTCCCATAGGTTAAAATTGGGATTGCCTTAAACATATTTTAAGTGTAATTTCCAGTTGGGAGCAGATCGAAATTTGGAGTTTGTTGTTTCTGGACTCACAATTTAAAATCACAACTTATGGTGAAGTCCAATTTTAAATCTTAAGTCTGAAAATTCCACTTTTAGAAAATTGTCATTTACTTACTTTAACCATTTTGTGCCTCTGTCTGACTCTGAATACAAATCTGGGTTGGGTGACAGCTGAACTTTGTGCATTTTCTCTAGACAGTCACACAAAGGGATAAGGGGTGTGCCATTTTAATACTGATGACCCATCACCAGGATGATGGGCCTTCCTGTGGTAGATTGGGAGGGAGGCGCTGACACTTGCACCTGAATAGGGCTGTGCCTGTCCCCACACAAAGAGCTGCATACCCCCCTGTAGTGAGTCTGGAGCCAGGGCAGGAAAGGCAGTGACCTTGTGATCTTCAAAGACCTCTTAGATGTCTCCCCCACCTCAAAGGCAAATTTGGGTATAAGTACTGGACCCCTGAAACCACCACATCAGAACTTTGCTGGAACCAAGGACATTCTGCCTGGAAGTAGAACTGCTGTGCCGTAGGAGGGACTGCCACTTTGCTTCCTGCATTGATGTGTTGGCCTGCTGCCTGCTGATTGCTGTGATGTAGGAGGGACTGCCACTTTGCTTCCTGATCTGCTGTGTTGGCCTGCTGCCTGCTGCCTGTTGCTTCTTGCCTGGGAGTGAGAGGGACTGGAGCTGCTCTCCACATCTTTGCACCCAAGATTCTCCAAGGGCTTGCTGGTTAGCCTCCTGTTTTCTGAAGGCTCAGGGCCACAAAAGACTTCTTGCAACTCTGCTGGTGTTGCTGGACTCTGCAATCTGTAAGTCCTACCCTTGCCTGAGGTGACCCCTCCAGTCTTGGTCCTCAGAAGTGGGTTCTGCAACTGTTTTCTTAACAAATCGACTCACTGGCCCCTTTGCACTGATCAGAACTGTTGCAGTGTCATCCGATGATGCCGCAGTGGCGATTCAATGAAGATGCAGGTCCCGACTGCGAGGTTTGACAATGACGCAGTCATGATCCTGCGACACCATCTGTGAGGCTCAACGATGATGCAGCGCAGATCCTTTGGCACTGTCTGCGAGGCTCGACTCCTATGCATCGACCAGACTACGTGGAGAAGACCGACGCATCATGTTCTCAACTCGACGCTTTGCTCCAGACAAGGAACTTTTTGAGCGGACCCTGTGAGGGTTCTGTAGCCGGCCTGCCCTCCATCGCGGTCGGCCTGAACTTTGGATTTGCACCGATCCCTCGCTACCTCAAGTAACCTTTTGACTGCTTGTGACTTCTAAGCACTGTTTTTGCATTTAATTTTTAAAAATTCATACCTCAACTTCTACCTATTGGAATTTTGTTGTTTCGGTCTTGTTTTACTCAGATAAATATTCTTTATTTGTCTAACCTGGTGTGGAGGCTTTTCGTGGTGTTTTCACTGGTTTACTGTAATTAAAGTGTGCACAAATACTCTATACATCGTCTCTTAACCTAAGCCTGATTGCTCTGTGCCAGGCTATCAGTGGTTGAGCACAGGTTGATTTAGGTTGTGTATCTGACTTACCCTGGCTAGGATTGTCGCTCCTGCTTGGACAGGTTGTATACTCTGCCAACCACAAACCTCAATTTCTAACACCTGGGCACCAAAATAAAAGTGGCCCCCACTAATTAACTTGATAGCTAAAACGTGACCCATGTTTGCAAATTGTGGCTGTTTTAAACTTGCAAAGACATGCTGTATAAATATTTTTCAAGGTATAAAAGACTGAATGGATTTGAGCTTGCTGCAGGCAATATTTTGTTTTAATATCAGGGAAATCAACAGTAAAAGCTGGCCCAGCAGACCATACTCCAGGCCCACAAACAGCCAAAAAACAGATCCATGCATTGACCTGCCAGAGTAGCCCATTGGGAACTGCCTGATTGCCCTATAGCTCAGTTTGACCACAACAATATTTAGGACTTAATAATTTTGTAAGATGATATTTAATTCATGATAATCCAGGACAATACCCCTGGGGTTTAATGGATCATAAAGTTCCTGACAGAGGAAGGCTCTTGAGTACTGGAACAGGGTCAGACTGGCCTATAGGGCAATCTCAGACTTGCCAACTCACACTGTGCCACCGTGTGACACACAATATTGGCCTCCTTCACACGGTCACCCGGTGAGGAGCCAATATGATACAGAGGCAGAAAAAATGAACTGAAAACCACTGTGAACAGTGGATTGTCAGCTCGCTTTCGGATGCTTTCAAGTGCTGACGTCCATTTAGATGTGTGAAAACACCCCAGAACATCAGTACCAGCCTCAGCAAGCTTTTATTCTTCTTTTTAGAGGAAAGCGCTTGAGGTCGGAATGGGGGCAAAAGTGCCTCTTAGGTACTTCTCGGCACGGGGCTACACCTCCGCCAAGGCCCCACCCACTCTTCACACAGTGAAATCTTTGTTTTTGTTGGCAGATATGCAATTCGGTATTGCCGATGGGCTGGCCTGACAGGTCAGTGTGAGGGCCGTGTTTACTTTTGGACTATTTGTGGGCCTATTTTGTTAAATAAAAGCCCAGGACTGATAAATGGTGACTGAGACTGAATGGAGTCTTCTTACTAATTTAAGTACATGGGTGTAGCTTCAGGGGGGGTGTTTGACCCCCAAAAAACTGTATTCTGTAGCGCAGAGTTGGGTACAGGTGCTTTTAGTCGAGTATGGTGAGGTGTCTGCCGGATTTCACTCTGGATTTTCGCATGCCCACACTGACAAAAGCACACAAACACACACACTCTCTCCTCTGTTTTAAAACTTGATTAGTTGAAAACTATTGAGTTTTAAGTACTCCTAACAATCCACTCTCCTCTCTCTTTTCACTGCCCCATAAGCCCCCCAACCCTGCCCCCCCCCCCCGCTTCTCATAACATATTTTAGCAAGGTATGCCAGCGTGATTGTTGGGAAATCTGAAGCTTACACCACCCCACTCTTACTGACCACGATACGCCCCTGCTTAGTATTAAGAGATATCAGAGACCTGCAACCATACCGAGATGTAACACATCAGAGAGGGTATCATCAAACTGACATGGAAATTTTACTATAGAAAATGGCTGCGGGTATTCAGTGTCAATCGATTTCGATGAACTTTCACAGAAATTAGAGAAACGAGAAAACGTCAAACCAATGACTGTGTAAACTTTCCTACTTTAAATAAGCATTGGGCACAAGATCTTGTGACATTTTTTTCTATGTTCTTTAAAAACTGGACGTTTGTGTGTGCTGAGTATTCGGGAATGCAGGAAAGTATATGAACCAGAAGCTCCAGTACCAAAGATCCTCGTGGAAACTCAAGAACTGGTTCACTTTTAAGTAAATGCTTTAAAAGATGCACAAACACAGCTAAGCAAGCATCTGTTTACAGTAATCCCTACCTAACACGACTCATCAAGCAGGGCACTTTCTGCCACTGCTGACCTTTCAAGAGATTTAGCAACTTTAAACACTCAGGGGCATATTTACAAGCCCCTTGCGCCACTTTTGTGCCGCCATTGCGTCACGCATGTGACGCAGCGGCGACGCAAACCATGCGCCGCGTTGCGCTATATTTACAACGTGACGCATCTAGGGAGATGCGTCACGCAGTAAGCCCCTGCGCCACATGAAACCTGCGTCAGGTTTCATGTGGGCGTCTACGCGCAGGGGGCGTTCTGGCGCAGGAACGCCTCGGAAAAGTGACGTAGTGAAATCTACAAGATTTCACGCAGTCACTTTTCCGACGCTGGTGCGTCAAATCCTTACGCCTGCTTCAAGCAGGCGTAAGGATTGATGCACCATGTTAGGGATAGGGAAGGTTGGAACAGTGCTGGAGTTGCGTCGCGCTTGCGACACAACTTCAGCACTGCGCCAACCTTCCGCCGGCAGATGCGTCACGCATCTGCTTATCCTTGCGCCACGATGCGCCGCATTGTAAATGCGGCGCATCGGACGTGGCGCAAGGGTAAACTTGCGTGACGCATTTTCCCTGGCGCATCCCTGCTGATATGCAGGGATGCGCCAGGGAACGTAAATATGCCCCTCATTATATATCGGATTTTAATTCTAATATCCTGCACAAAAAGGAATTCACTCAATAATCGGAATTTCGTATTTTCTGGGAAAAGCTGCACCCTGGCAGTTTTCCCCAGACAAATTACAGCATGTCCAATATGCTGATCTCGATTGAGAGAAAACATGCGGAAAAGCATCGATTCGAGTGGAATTCAGTGCAGTATACATCAATTTTGCAAATAATTCCCCAATTTCTGCTTTAAAACTTAGCATAGAAGTATTTTTCTCACCGGCACACGCCTCATCCATTTGACTGGTACTTACTCGGTATGGTCGATATTTCAGCCTTTGAGGGCCATTCATAATCCATGCCGAGGAAATAGTCAGGGTTGAAAAAGAAACAAATGAAAAACTGGCTTGCATTGGCTGGTTGAGTGGTGTTTTCAGACCCCATGGGACTATCTTAAAATATTCCATCTACCTGAAGACAGAACCACATTTGTGCATTAATACAATTCAAGCACTCACTCAACCTACAATTCTCATAGACAATGTTCTTTCACACCGAAAGCGTTGGTACCAATTGCAGGGCTAGAATAAACACATCTGAAGGGCTGGTTTTGTATATGTTTTATTGGCCATATTTTGTATCTGTCCTCAGAAGGCTTTTCTTTTATGACAGCGCTTATACTCTCCCGAAGCGATTTTAATTGGTATATGAATTGTTTTACAAATATTGAATGGGTGTACTGTAATAAAAAATGTGACATTTTACTGATTTCTGCTAAAGTATGTCTCAGGCGTATATCCGTTACCTATGTGTAACATTTTTGTTTACTGCGTGCTATTCCTGGCTTCGGACATCTTTGTAATTTGACAGGTAGGTGAGAATTTGCGCATCGGCCTGCTACTTCTCTGGAAGCAAAGCAAAGCTCACCGTCTTAAGGCCAGTGCGCAGAAAACACACAGTGGCAATTCCGGAAATGTTGCTGCTCATGGTCGGCACGACACTAACAGAAAAGAAATAGGACTTTGGCCTTTTTTTTGGCTGATATTTTTTATCAGAGTTTTAATTACTGTGGTTTAAAAATGAAATCTGCACGGATCCTCTTCAAACATCATGATGTTGCCAATGAACGCGAGTGCTAACCTTAAATATTATTCCTCCAGCCATGTCCTGCTCCATAGAAAACTAATGGCTAGATGTAAGAAGCCTTTTTGAGGCTGCAAACGGCCTGATTCGCAGAATAGGACCGTTTGGGGAAGAAAAAAGGCATTTCCAAATGTACAAATCCCAAATTGTGACTCAGCACCTGTTACCAAATCGCATTTTGGCTTTGCGAATCGGTATTTGGAAGGGACATGTTTAGGACATCCCTTCCAAATACAAATTTGCATTTTTACGTACAAATGTTTTTTAACTGAAATGCGGTCCCAAAACATTTGTACTTTGTCACAAACTCAAAGTTGGTAGCAACCCTTTCGCAAATGGGATGGGGTCCCTTTAACCCTTTTGGTGCGTGTGTTGGCCAATGGCCAACCCGTGCACACACTCCCTGGTGCATCGAACGGCCATTGGCTGACACCGAGGAGGGTTTTAGGGAATCCTCTGATACGAAGCACAGGAGGTTTCCCTTTTTTAAAAAAACCCGGGGGAAAACCAGAATCGCTCCTGCGTCTCTCCCCGGCCCCCCTCCCGCCCATCAGTGATGTCAGCGCGCCCCACCAGAGAAGCTTGGAAGAAGCAGGTAAGGTCTGCTCCCATGTTTGATGGGGTTTTGGGGGATTTGAGGGGTTTTAGATGCCCTCTATGTTTGTGGGAGGCATCACTGGAAAGGGGAGAATCTCCCCTTTCCAGCGATGCCTTTCACAAACAGATTCCTGCCTATGGACCGAGGAACGTCAGGATCCACGAGAAGTAATCCCACTAGGGCCCACTAGGCCACCATGGACACCACTAGGTTGGGTCGGCCCATGTGTTAATGGGCTGGCCCCCCACACGGGGCACCATTTATTTCAAATATATGTGTTTTTCCCCTGGGGGCGCAATTAAGCCCTGCAGGGGACTATAAAATATTTTTTTTAAATAAATCAATTGTCAGGGGGGAGGCCCTCGTACGCACGGACCGACCGTGTGGGGAGTCTCTTTCTCTATATATACATAGAGACAGATATCTCTCTCTTTCTATATACATATATAGAGAGATCACTTTTTTTATACATAAGTGGACTCACTCTGTCTATACATATATATATATACATGTGACCAAGACCACGGACATGGTCGAAACGCGTCGTCCTTGTCTGCAGCTTTGAAAATAAATTTACCTGCAACCTTGATCGCGTGGGCTCGAGCAATCTTTTCTCGGACTTCTTGTCCTTTGGAAATATATATATAGATAGATAGATAGATAGATAGATAGATAGATAGATTGTTAGATAGATAGATAGATAGATAGATAGTGAGAGAGATGTCTCTCTTTATATATATATATATTTATATATATATATATATATATATTATCTACTGGCAGTCGCCAGTAGATAGTTATAGTTAGGACCTATTATCCATAGGAAATCCGCGACATTCTATTTGAAATAATGTTGGCGCCGGTTGACGAATCTTCGTGAAAGTTTCCAACTTGTTTGGGCGCTCCGCTCCGCTCCTACCCTGAAAGTCTCGGGGTGATACGTCAAGCGGGGGCCGAGAAAAAAGGGGGTCCCAAAGCGCTTTTTCCCCATTCATTTTCCATAGGAACCTTTAGTCGCAGCTACAGCCCGAACTGCTGAACGGAATTACACCAAATTTGGCAAAGAGGTAGCCCTTGGTTCAGACTGGTGCCTTTGGCTTAAATGGTGTAAATCCGTTCAGTAGTTCCTGAGAAATTCACAAGTAAAGTCACATATATATCTATGGCCGAGTAGGGTCCGCGTACCCGCCCGATCACGAGCTGCATGCTAATTGGCTGTCAGCTGGCTGTCAACATTCCGATTCAGGAAGTGTTGGCAGCCATTTTGTCCCTCGGTAGAACCGAGGGACAGAAACAAGTGCGCAAAGCGCACAAAGGGGGCAGGGTAGAAACACCCTAACCCCCTAGGCCTGCTCAGGGGGTCCCACAAGGACACCCTGGGCAAAAAAAAGCATTTTTTTTTTTTTTTAATCGGCAAAATGCGCTCAGGGTGCGCGGATCCTGCCGAAAAAAAAAAAATCGAAGCGCGGTCTCCCGCGCTTCGATGGTAATTTGCCCCCGGGTGGCCCAAGTCCCGGGGGCATGGTGAGGGGTTTTAATTTATGTAGGGGGGCCTCTAAGGCCCCCAAGCCCGGGGACCGCCACCCCCGGGGCTTTAGAAAAAAATGGTGCGGGAGGGCTCTCCTGCCCTCCCGCAGCCCCGGGGACCGCCACCCCCGGGGCTTCTTTTTAATTTTTAAATAACATGTGGGGGGGCTCCAGCCCCACACACCCCGGGGACCACCACCTCCCGGGGCACATAGAAAATAAATGTGGGGGTCCGTTACGGACCCCAGAGCCCGGGGACCACCACCTCCCCGGGGCTGTGCAATTCAAGGGAGGGGGCCGCGCGGCCCCCTCCTGGAGCCCTTGATGGCCCTGGGGACCGCCACCCCCAGGGCCGGCTCCTGCAGTGTCCCGGGGTGCCTACCCCCGGGACACTGTAGTTTGCTATGACAGGACGGGAGCCTCGCGGCTCCCGTCCTGTCATAGCAAACTTGGTTTGCATTTTGAAAGAGAGAGCAGGAAACCTGCTCTCTCTTTCAAAATGCAAACAATTGCTTTCCACATGGGGAGCAGCATGTTAGCTGCTCCCCATGTGGAAAGCAATGCCGGCTCGCGCAGGAGGCGGGGAGCCGGCTGGGACTGTGGGGGGATTGGGGACCCCCACAGTCCCCAACCAGAGGCCAGGCCCCGGGGATGGGGTCCCCGGGGCCATAAGTGGCCAGGGAGGGGGGCCACGCAGCCCCCTCCTCAAATTAAAAAAATTAAAAAAATAAAAAAAAGGGAAGGCCGGCCCCGGGGGATGGGGTCCCCAGGGCCTTAAATGGCCTGAGGAGGGGGGCCACGCAGCCCCCCTCAAAATTTAAAAAATAAAAATCGAGGGCAAGCCCCGGGGGATGGGGTCCCCGGGGCCAAAACAGGCCCAGGGAAGGGGGGCCACGCAACCCCCTTCCCGTTTTTTTTTTTTATTTAAAAAAAAAAAAAAAAATGCTCAGGCCCCGGGGGATGTGGTCCCCGGGGTAAAAGTGGCTGAGGGAAGGGGGCCACGCAGCCCCCTCACAATCAAAAAAAAAAAAAGACCGGCATCGTGCCGGGAGGCCCGCCCCCTCCCTGCAGTACTCTGCAAACGCGCCCCCTGGTGCGTTTTAAGAAGGGTAAGTAATTCCCATGAATACTGGGGGTCCCTGGGGGCCAACTAGCCCACCAGGAACCTCCAGTATGGCCAGGGGGCTGCGTTGCAGAGAGGTGTACAGAGGCCACGCCCCTTTTTACACCTCTCTGCAACGCAGCTCTGTGGCGCTTTTGGAAGTACATGGTGGGCTAGTTGGACTCCAGGGACCCTCAGGATTCAAGGGGACTTAATCCCCCAACTTAAAACGCGCCACGGGGCGCGTTTGCACAGTGGTGAAGGGAGGGGCGGGGCTTCAGGTGACATGTGTGCAAACAGGCCCCGTGGCGTGTTTTAAGATGGGGAATTAAATCCCCTTCAATCCTGAGGGTCCCTGGGGGCCAACTAGCCCAACAGGTACGTCCAGAAAGCGCCACAGAGCTGCGTTGCAGAGAGGTGTAAAAGGGGTGTGGCCTCTGTACACGTCTCTGCAACGCAGCCCCTAGCGCATACTGGAGGTTCCTGGTGGGCTAGTTGGCCCCCAGGGACCCTCATGATTCAAGGGACTTAATCCCCCAACTTAAAACGCGCCATGGGGCACGTTTGCACAGATGTCACCTCAGGCCCCGCCCCTCCCTTCACCATTGTGCAAATATTCCTCTAAAATCAGCCGAAATACGAATTCCGATTTACTCACCTGTTATCAGGAGAGACCTCAGTGCTGCATCTTTCAGCCCAGTACTGGTCCTGAAAAGTAATTCTAACCGTACTTACCAGTAACTTGAATTTCCTTCCATAGGCTAACATTGACTGGTTTCACTTGGAAATTCTTCTAAGTGTGCAGTTTTGGAACTTTATAATATTCCTCTAAAATCAGCCGAAATACGGATTTCGATTTACTCACCTGTTATTAGGAGAGACCTCAGTGCTGCATCTTTCAGCCCAGTACTGATCCTGAAAAGTAAATTTAACCGTACTTACCAGCAACTTGAATTTCCTTCCATAGGCTAACATTGACTGGTTTCACTTGGAAATTCTTCTAAGTGTGGAGTTTTGGAACTTTATAATATTCCTCTAAAATCAACCGAACTACGAATTCCGATTTACTCACCTGTTATCAGGAGAGAACCCAGTGCTGCATCTTTTAGCCCAGTACTGATCCTGAAAAGTAATTTTAACCGTACTTACCAGGAACTTGAATTTCCTTCCATAGGCTAACATTGACTGGTTTCTCTTGGAAATTCTTCTAAGTGTGGAGTTTTGGAACTTTATAATATTCCTCTAAAATCAGCCGAACTACGAATTCCGATTTACTCACCTCTTATCAGGAGAGAACCCAGTGCTGCATCTTTTAGCCCAGTACTGATCCTGAAAAGTAATTTTAACCGTACTTACCAGGAACTTGAATTTCCTTCCATAGGCTAACATTGACTGGTTTCTCTTGGAAATTCTTCTAAGTGTGGAGTTTTGGAACTTTATAATATTCCTCTAAAATCAGCCGAACTACGAATTCCGATTTACTCACCTGTTATCAGGAGAGAACCCAGTGCTGCATCTTTTAGCCCAGCACTGACCCTGAAATGTAATTCTAACCGTACTTACCAGTAACTTGTATTTCCTTCCATAGGAATCCATTGTCTGGTTTTCAGCAGAAAAGTTTCTCAGTGTCAATTTTCACAAACTACAAATATTCCTTAAAAATCGCCTGTATGACTTAAACGCATTCTTTCAACTGTTTACAGGAGATGCACCAGTGCTGGATCCAGGATCCACCACTGAGTAAGAAAAAGTAACGATAACACTACTTACCTGCTAAGTGAATTTCCGGCCATAGGATAACATTGGTGATTCTATGTGAAAAAGTTTCGAAGTGTCAACTTTTAAAATACAATAATATTCCTTAAAAATCAGTACTGTAACCAAAACGCTTTTACTAAACTGTTTACAGGAGATGTCCCAGGACTGAATCTAGGATCCAGTCCTGTGGTTAGAAAAGTAATCCATAAAGTAACTAATTGCATTTAACTAGAAATTCACATTGAGCTCAACGTTGCATTGTGTTTGAAATTGTGTTGCCTATTGCAACAACTGTAACTACTGTACTTAAAAGTCTATTGCCTATTTGCAAAGTATTTAAACTAAAGTAATTCATTCTGAGAAAGTATATTTTGTAATGTAATGTATAATGTAATTACAATGTAATTTAAAAAATAAAATATCTAAAAATAAATAGTTTAAAAAATGTTGTAAATCAGTATCAAAAAAATAAATATAACAATTAATACATTTAAAAATTGTCATTTACAAAACCTTTGAAATTCACTGAAAAAACCATAGGTTTCAGACACGTTATAGTTAGGAATTAGCATTTAAAAAACCTTTGAAATTCACTGAAAAAACCATAGGTTTCAGACACGTTATAGTTAGGAATTAGCATTTAAAAAACCTTTGAAATTCACTGAAAAAACCATAGGTTTCAGGTACGTTATAGTTAGAAATCAGCATTTAAAAAACCTTTGAAATTCACTGAAAAAACCATAGGTTTCAGACACGTTATAGTTGGAAATTAGCATTTAAAAAAACCTTTGAAATTCACTGAAAAAACCATAGGTTTTAGGGACAGTTATAGTTAGTTGGACATTTCACTCGTACAAAACCCGTGAAATTCCCCTGTTATAGTTAGTTCAGCTAACTATAACTCGCGCCCCGCAATGCACTGCTGATGACGTCACATATTACATCACTCATGACATGGTCAGTGACATCACTGATGACATCACTGATGACATCTCAAATGACATCACTGATGACATCATGCAGTGACTGTGTGTTTCTGTAAAGTTTAAATATTTTTAATATATATAGGAAAAGACGTATTGAAGAATGAGTGGGTGTATAAGTGTCTGTATGGATGATTTAGTAGGTGCGTGACTGACTCTATAAGTGAGTGATTTAACGTATCTTACTGAATGCATGGGTTAGTGACTAAACTGGGTGAATGTCTGTATCCGTCTGTCTGTTGCTGTGTAAGTGGCTGCATGTGTTTGTGAATAGCTACATGAGTGTCTATATGAGTTATTGAATGGTTGTCTGAGTATCTGTATGGCTGCCTGAGTGTTTGTGTGGGAGGGGTGTGTGCGACTCTGTGCATAGATGTGTGAGTGGGTGATTCACTGGGTGGATGGTTTCAAGAGTGCATCTGTGATAGACTGTATGGGTGGGTAAGTGTGTGTAAGAGTGTGTTGGTGAGTGAATGTATGTCCCAGTGGTACATGTGTGAGTAACTACATATGTGAAAGGCAGTATATATGTGTGTTGGAGTATATAAATAGCTATAAGCGAGAGTGAGTGATTGTGATAGTGGCTGTATGGATGAGTGTGTGCTTGTATCAGTGATTGTATAAGAGCGTAACAATGTGGTAGTATTTGTATGATTAAGTGAGCTGGTGTGTGTATAACTGTATAGGTGAGTAAATGGCAGTGTGTTTAATTATTTGCATGACTGACTAGGTGTGTGAGTACCTCTATGGATGAGTGGCGGTGTTTGAGTGTCTATATAGGAGTAAGAGTGCATATGATAGTCCTGTACTGAGTGACCATAAGTATGAGTGACTGTACGGGTGAGTGAGTGGATGTGTGTGTGTAGACCTAAGAATCAGTGAGTGGGTATGTAGTTATTGGTGTTGGAGTGGCTATGGTTTTGCGAATGGCAGTCTGTAATTTAGATTGGGTGTATCAAAGGTTATATTAGGGTGTGAGGAGGTGCATCAGATTATCACGTGGATGATGTCATCAGTGATGTCATTTGAGATGTCATCAGTGATGTCATCAGTGATGTCACTGACCATGTCATGAGTGATGTAATATGTGACGTCATCAGCAGTGCATTACGGGGCGCGAGTTTTAGTTAGCTGAACTAACTATAACAGGGAATTTCACAGGTTTTGTACGAGTGAAATGTCCAACTAACTATAACTGTCCCTAAAACCTATGGTTTT
Organism: Calotriton arnoldi; assembly: GCA_963921515.1. Taxonomy (NCBI): domain Eukaryota; kingdom Metazoa; phylum Chordata; class Amphibia; order Caudata; family Salamandridae; genus Calotriton; species Calotriton arnoldi. The sequence continues at coordinate 519,163 of CAWUFW010003189.1, read as the reverse complement.
TTCAGTGAATTTCAAAGGTTTTTTAAATGCTAATTTCTAACTATAACGTGTCTGAAACCTATGGTTTTTTCAGTGAATATATATATATATATTCAAAACACAGGTAGCCCCATGAGCTGCACTCGAGCCAGAGAGAAGGTTACCAGCCTTTATTCATGGTATGGATGGGTAAGTTAGCCAGTGCAGTCGGCAGCCTTTCCTTCGCCTAACGCGTTTCGAGTCAAGCTCTTCATCAGAGGCATTAAGGAAAAGTACGCGTTTGGCGGGCAACTACTTCCTTATAAAATGTCACGCCCCTTATTCACGTTCCATGTGTCTTATGGGAATCGTAGTGCCCCAAACATTTCCAACCTTAATAATGGTACGCTGATTCCTGCCGCAAATACGGCCCAAAAATGAGCCCCAGCTTTCATACCAGTCCTCAATCCGGGCGTGACATTTTATAAGGAAGTAGTTGCCCGCCAAACGCGTACTTTTCCTTAATGCCTCTGATGAAGAGATTGACTCGAAACGCGTTATGCGAAGGAAAGGCTGCCGACTGCACTGGCTAACTTACCCATCCATACCATGAATAAAGGCTGGTAACCTTCTCTCTGGCTCGAGTGCAGCTCATGGGGCTACCTGTGTTTTTAATTTAGAGGCGGACGCCCATCCGCCGAGCTTGCACCGCCCCACGATCTCCAGGGGACCACGGGAGCGGATACACCACTCTCACTGTGGAGCAGAGAGCCCGGATTGAGGACTGGTATGAAAGCTGGGGCTCATTTTTGGGCCGTATTTGCGGCAGGAATCAGCATACCGTTATTAAGGTTGGAAATGTTTGGGGCACTACGATTCCCATAAGACACATGGAACGTGAATAAGGGGCGTGACATTTTATAAGGAAGTAGTTGCCCGCCAAACGCGTACTTTTCCTTAATGCCTCTGATGAAGAGATTGACTCGAAACGCGTTAGGCGAAGGAAAGGCTGCCGACTGCACTGGCTAACTTACCCATCCATACCATGAATAAAGGCTGGTAACCTTCTCTCTGGCTCGAGTGCAGCTCATGGGGCTACCTGTGTTTTGAATATATATATATATATATATATATATATATATATATATATATATATATATATATATATATATATATATATATATATATATTTCAAAAGTTTCTCTTCATTTCAAACATTATTCATAGTTTTCCATTTAAGTACATAACTTCCACAATTTCCAAAAACAGCCAGCAGTGGTGTTTCTGGATGGCACCAGTCAAATATCCCAATTTGATAGTTCTCTTATTCCCACTCCTGGAGTTCTGACTGCCCACAAAACTCAATCCTTGGTCAATGTTTTCACAATATTAGGAGGACAACCTAATTTCCTTGTTCACATTGAACTTTCCAATTCGAATTGCATGTATCTGTAATCACTCATGTTTTCAATTACTTTCCATATTTCGTTTTTGACCATGGCTGGATGTAAAGTAGATAAAGCCAATTTTTTGCCAATTGACTACGTCCGTCTCTTTTTGGATGCCGACTTCCTTGAGCAAATTGTGCAGCAAACAATTTTGCTTGCCAAACAATTTCTGAGGGAGCATGGAGGCACTCCCGGGCTTCATTCTAGGCCACACCAGTGGACTCCCACTTCATTAGGGGAGTTGAAGACTTTTTTGGGCCTTACGCTCAAAATGGGTGTACTGCATAAACCAACCTTGCAGGCCTACTGGTCTACTCGCACAGTTTGGGTAACCCGCATCTTCGCACCATACATGAGCAGAGATAATTTTTTGCCTTTGCAGTGCATGTTGCATTTCTGTGTCAATTCTGCAGCATTGACCCGGGTCCATCCAGACCATGACAGTTTGTTCAAAAGTCCCAGACATTTCTGAAAACTAGACACCCGGGTTTGCAGGGGATTTTGGGTAGGAAAACGTTGGGGGATCCACACAAGCCACATCTTCCTGGACTCCCCTGGGGGTCCAGTTTTGAGAAATGTCTAGGTTTGGTAGGTTTTCATAGATGGTCACGGAGCACGGGACCAAAAACTCAGGTGCCCCCCTTACAAAAACAGGCTGTCTTGTGATAGATAATTTTGATGCCTCCACAATATGTTTTGGGCCCTTCCTTGTCGCCACCCACACAAGTGAGGTACCATTTTTATCGGAAGATTTGGAGAAATACCGTGTGGACTGAAGTTTGTGGCTCCCCGCAGATTCCAGAACTTTTCATCACAAAAATGTGAGGAAAATGTGTTTTTTAGGCAAAGTTTTAGGTTTGCAAGGGATTCTGGGTAAAAAAAACATGGTGAGAGCCAGGCAGGTTAACCCACCATGGGTACCCCAGGTGCATAGTTTTCAAAAATGCACAGGTTGGCTATGTTTCCTCAGGTGTCAGCTGAGCCAGGGTCCAAATTCTAGAGCTACCCACATTGACAAAAAAGGGTCAGTTTTCTGTGGAAAAATGCGATACTTCCATGTTGCGTTTTGATCCGTTTCATATTGCGGGTACTAGACCTACCCACACAAGTGAGGTATTATTTTTACCGGGAGACTTGGGGAAATGCCGGGTAGTTGTAAATGTGGCTCCCCACAGATTCCAGAACTTCCCGTCATAGAAATGTGAGGAAAATGTGTTTTTTTTAGTCAAAGTATGAAGTTTGCAAGGGATTCTAGGTAAAAAAAAATGTAGTGAGAGCCACACAAGTCAGCCCACCATGGATACTCCTAGGTATCTAGTTTTCAAAAATGCACAGGTAGGCTATGTTTCCTCAGGTGTCGGCTGAGCAAGGTCCAAAATGTAGAGCTACCCCATTGGAAAAAAAAGTCAGTGTTTGGAGGAAAATGTGAGCCGTCCATGATTCATTTTGGGCTGTTTCCTATTGCGGCCACTAGGCCTACCCACACAAGTGAGGTACCATTTTTATCAGGAGATTTGAGGGAATTCCGGATGGTTGGAAGTTTGTGGCTCTCCACAGATTCCAGACTTTCCATCACAGAAATGTGAGGAAAATCTGTTTTTTAGGCAAAGTTTGAGGTTTGCAGGGGATTTTGGGTAAAAGAAAACGTGGCGATAGCCACAAAAGTCAGTCTACACTGGATACCTATAGGTGTTTAGTTTTAAAAAATTTACAGGTTGGCTAGGTTTCCCTAGGTGCCAGCTGAGCTAGGGCTAAAAATCTAGAGCTACCCACATTGGAAAAAAGACTCATTTTTCCGTAGAAAAATGTGATGCGTCCATGTGCATTTTGGGCTGTTTTCTGTCGCGGCAACTAGGCCTACCCACGCAAGTGAGGTATCATTTTCATCAGGATACTTGGGGGAATTCTGGGTGGATGGAAGTTTCTGACTCCCTGCATATTCCAGAGCTTTCCATCACAGAAATATGAGGAAAATATGTTAGTTTAGTCAAAGTTTGATGTTTGCAAGGGATTCTGGGTAGAAAAACGTGGTGAGAGCCAAGCAAGTCAGCCCACTCTTGATACCCCTAGGTGTCTAGTTTTCAAAAATGTACATGTTGACTAGGTTTCCCTAGGTGCCAACTGAGCTAAGGTCCAAAACCTAGAGCTACTCAGTTTGGAAAAAAACGTTTTTGGTGGAAAAATGTGATGCGTTCATGTTGCGTTTTGGGCCGTTTCTTGTTACAGGCACTATGCATACTTACACAAGTGAAGTACCATTTTTATCGGTAGACTTGGGAAAATGCTAGGTGGATGAAAATGTGAGGAAAATGTGTCTTTTAAGTCAAAGTGTGAGGTTTTCAAGTGATTCTGAGTAAAAGAACATGGTTAGAGCCACACAAGTGTTCGCGCGCAGAAGCATGTGCTCTCATCTACCACTACTCTAACTGCACTGGGCCCTCCTGTGATTAGAGAAAACTCTTCCCCATCTTCTTCTGATGCGTTCTCAGTCTATCCAACCCTGAGGTGATGGTCGTCCAAGGGATCTTGTTCTACCGATATGAGGGGTGGAATCTAGGCTTCCCAGACGCATCAGTTCGCTGCTCAATGAGCCAACTTGCCAAAAAAGTCCCACATTAAATCTTTTTCAAATTGCACAGTTTCGAGACACAACCAACAGGACACAATAAGAGTATCAAGCCAGTTAAACTTTGTTAGTTATTGTACTAAAATTAAAAATTCATTACAAAAAGTAATCTCTTTAGCAATTCAGTTAAAAATATTAATTAAAGCACCCAGCATTTGGGCAAGTATTGTTCAAAATACACTTACAAAGTCACAAAGTCCTGCTACCCATAAGGCAGAAGGATGGTTCTCCAGACTAGCAAAGTTGATCCTATCAGGCGAGGGGAAGTAAAATTTATGAGTCTCTAAGGGTGAGTCCATTTAGCATAAAGCTTAAGAAAAAGAGAAAAGTTCTGGTTTGGCAAGAAAAATCTCAGTCCATCAGCTACCGAATGTAGCATCGACAGATAGTCCATAACCAAAGGATGGTTTGGTACCTCAAAGTCAGTCAGAACAAAAGGTTGTTGGCATCTCACAAAGTGCGAGCATCAAAGTTCCAGATAGCGATGAGTGCAGTGAGTGTGGTGCACAACCAAAAGAAATTGAGTGCAGTGTATCTCCTTTTGGGGGTTTCTTCCTTTATAAGTTCATGATAAAATATCCAAGTGATGTGGCATCATGCCACCATTGTTCAGAATGTGTATGAAGTCACCTAGATAGTAGCAACATCGACATGGTATCCCATGCTTGTCATGGGAACCAATAAATTCACACGTTCACACCAGTTATTGATAGGAAAAGGAAACATAATAATAACACAGGGCAGTAGAAATCATGGTTCTCAGTCTTGCTATTCCCATGGTAATAGTTTTCAAAAAAGTAAAAGAATGTACAATTGTGGTACATGGAATGTAACAATATACTAAATCACTGAGCCATTGTTAAAATTGGGGAAAAGGTCAGTACTAAAGAACATGTCTCAACAAGAAGCCCTTAAGTTGAGTTCACATTTTCTTTGCTTTATCCATTCTAAAACACCCTTAAATTAAATAAAAATCGTAGAAACCATGAGAAATTACATTTAATATTCATGAATTAATATTACATGACACTAGTTATCATTAGGAATACATTATTAATGCAAAATTCATTACTTTCATATAAGTGCACATTTTCTAAGTTTAAGAGCAATAAAATAGTTCGGTAATATTTATAAACTATATCATCTCTATTATTAATCTGCAAAGTTTCAGGCTCATATCTCATTGTTTACAAGATATACCACCTATGTTTCTATGTAATGTATTCTCTACAAATGCATTTCAATAGCACTAGGCTACTTCACGTATAGCATCAAATCTCACCCTTTTTATATGTAGTTGTATAAATTTGGATATGTATCTCTATATTATGTTTAAAAGCACTCTTTTACAGTGCTTCTGCTACTCTTGTCTCTTTCACATGTGTCCCTATCTAATGTATGCAACGTGAAATTTTCAAATTCATGTTCTCAGTTCCGTATCTCATCGTGTATTATGTTTATACATTTTTGTGCTCTATCAGGCCCCCCTCTGATGGCGAATCAAGCCATCATCCTATATTATCACATCAGATTTCGTCACAGATTTGGATGTGTTGATTTTAGTCTTTTTCTCCTGCTCTCTTCTAAAGTCTTAACTTCATCATAGAATTTGCGGATGGATGGAAGTTTGTGGCTCTCCACAGATTCCAGACTTTCCATCACAGAAATGTGAGGAAAATGTGTTTTTTAGGCGAAGTTCGAGGTTTGCAAGGGATTCTGGGTAAAAAAACGTGGTGATAGCCACAAACGTCAGTCTACACTGAATACTCAAAGGTGTTTAGTTTTAAAAAATTTACAGGTTGGCTAGCTTTCCCTACAGCATTCTGTCCATCAATTGTTCTTTTTGCATTTGTCACCCCGAGTGGTACGGGTATGCCCAGATGTGGGTCCCGTGCTCTCAATGCCACTGGAGTCAAGCTAGCCTGGCTGATGAGGGGTGATGCCCCGAAACCGGTCTAAGGATGCTTGTTTCCAGTCCAGGGAGGGCCTGGCCTGGCAGATCGGGCTGAACTGTTCCCATGGGTAACAGGGTCAAGACTGATTTGCATATGGCTGGGTCTGAACTGGAAAGACATTGGGAGCAAAAAAACAATGGATCTAGGCCCGAGTCTCTCTACTGGGGTGAATGTTTGACTTTGTGCAACATTCTGTCCATCAATTGTTCTTTTTGCATTTGTCACCCCGAGTTGGACGGGTATGCCAAGACATGGGTCCCGTGCTCTCAATGCCATTGGAGTCAAGCTAGCCTGGCTGATGAGGGGTGATGCACCGAAACCGGTCCCAGGATGCTTGTTTTCAGTCCAGGGAGGACCTGGCCTGGCATTTCGAGCTGGACAGTTCCCATGGGGATCAGGGTCAATACTGATTTGCATATGGCTGGGTCTGAACTGGATAGGCATTGGGAGCAAAAAAACAATAGATTTAGGCCCAGATCTCTGTACTGGGGTGAATGTTTGACATTGTGCAGCATTCTGTCCATCAATGGTTCTTTTTGCATTTGTCACCCCGAGTGCGACGGGTATGCCCAGACGTGGGGCCCGTGCTCTCAATGCCACTGGAGTCAAGCTAGCCTGGCTGATGAGGGGTGATGCCCCAAAACCGGTCCCAGGATACTTGTTTCCAGTCCAGGGAGGATCTGGCCTGGTAGTTCGGGCTGGACTGTTCCCATGGCGAACAGGGTCAAGACTGATTTGCATATGGCTGGGTCTGAACTGGAAAGGTATTGGGAGCAAAACACAATGGATTTAGGCCCAGATCTCTGTACTGGGGTGAATGTTTGACATTGTGCAGCATTCTGTCCATCAATGGTTCTTTTTGCATTTGTCACCCCGAGTGCGACGGGTATGCCCAGACGTGGGTCCCGTGCTCTCAATGCCACTGGATTCAAGTTAGCCTGGCTGATGAGGGGTGATGCCCCGAAACCGGTCCCAGGATGCTTGTTTCCAGTCCAGGGAGGACCTGGCCTGGCAGTTCGGGCTGGACTGTTTCCCTGGGGAACAGGGTCAAGACTGATTTGCACATGGCTGGGTCTGAACTGGAAAGGCATTGGGAGCAAAAAAACAATGGATTTAGGCCCAGATCTCTGTACTGGGGTGAATGTTTGACATTGTGCAGCATTCTGTCCATCAATTGTTCTTTTTGCATAGGTTTCCCTAGGTGCCAGCTGAGCTAGGGTTAAAAATCTAGAGCTACCCACATTGGAAAAAAAGTCAGTTTTCCATAGAAAAATGTGATGCGTCCATGTCCAGGTGCCTTCCTCACCGGCCGAACACAGAGAGTCAGACTAGCACTGTTCCACTCTGAACCCACAGAGATCAGCTGCGGAGTGCCTCAGGGCTCCTCCCTAAGCCCCACTCTCTTCAACATCTACAAGGCCCAGCTCGCAGCCATCATCAGGAACCACGGACTCAAGATCGTCTCCTACACCAAGGACACCCAGCTGATTCTTTCCCTCACCAACGAACCCACAGTCGCCAAGAACAACTTCTACGGCGATATGAAGCCTGTCACGGTAAACAACGTTTACAATGCATCGCTTACAACGCATGCGCTTACAACGCAAGTCGTTACAACGACGCGTTGTTACATCACATGCCATTACAACGCAAGTCATTACAACGACTTGCTGTAGGGCGCAGAATGTGTTGGATTTGTTGGATTTTCAATCCAACACCTTCCCTACTGTTGCACACAATGGAGTTGGAATAGTAAATTATACTATTCCAAACTCCAGCGCCCCCCCTACAGCAAGTCGTTGCAACAACTTGTGTTGTAATGGCATGCGATGTAACAACGCGTTGTTGTAACGACTTGCGTTGTAAACGCATGCGTTGTAGAGTGCTATTCGCTGTCATCACCTGGATGAAGGACAGCTGCCTCAAGCTCAACTCAGATAACACTGAAGTACTCATCCTGGGCTCCACGCCCTCTGCCTGGGACAACTCCTGGTGGCCCGCAGCACTTGGAACTCCCCTGGCCTCACAGACCAAACACAAAACCTTGGCATCATCCTTGACTCATCGCTCCCCATAAACAGCCAGATCAACTCCGTCTCATCATCCTGCTTCCACACGCTACGCCTGTTCTGAAAGATCTTTAAGTGGATCCCCACGAGTCCAGAGAGATGGTCACCCACGCACTCATCAGCAGCAGACTCGATTGTGGCAATGCACTCTATGCCGGCATCATCCAGAACCTCCTCAAGAAACTGCAGAACATTCAGAACACCTCCGCCAGATTCATCCTCAACATGCTCCGCAGCAGCCACATCACTGGCCACCTGAGAGACTTCCACTGGTCCCAGTCAACAAAAGAATCACCTTCAAGCTCCTTACACACACCTACAAAGCCCTACATGACGTGGGACCTGCGTACCTTAACCACCACCTCGCATTCCACGCACCAACCAGAGACCTCCACTCCACCCAACTGGCCCTGGCCACCATCCCACGCATCCGCAAGACCACGGCCAGAGGAAGACCCTTCTCCTACCTCACAGCATGGACCTGGAACACCCTGGCTCACCACCTCAGGCAATCACTGTCACCGCCTAAATTTAGGAAGGACCTCAAAACCTGGCTCTTCAACTGAATCACAGTGCCTTCGACGGATCAGCAGTCCCCCCAGCAACTTGAGACCCTTATGGTTGAGTAGTCGCACATTACAAGACACCTGAATGATTGATTGAAGGGCAAGTTGATTTTGAACCACCATCAATCTCATCGATATCATTTTTTTATTCACTACAGCGAAACCTTCAGATGTGCTGATGGCTAATTTCTGGCAACTTTCTAAGGTTCTGTGAGTTTAGCACAACTCTTACTGAAGGAATTGGAAATCCAAATATAACCTCTACTATTTCATTTGCTCTTGAACTACTCTTTTTTCTTTTGTCTTTATCTATAAATTCTTCTTTAATTCTATAACATCATACATTTTCAAGAAAACTATTCTCAAGTTGCAAATTCCATACCAGTGTTTCGGTAACTTGCAATAAGCGTTCTTTCCAGAAATATAGTACACTCCAGGGAAAATAGGATCTACACCTTCTAAGTATTTTACACAGTTTTCATACATCTCGAATGTATGTTCGGATTTACCTATCCCTGCGTATACAGTATTAATAATTGATTTCTTTTTATATATACAATTTTACCTTTGTGCTGCCAATATAAGATTAATGAACTAATTCCCTCCATTACCTTGTTCTCATCTCGTGACAAACGCCAAGGAACCATTTTGGCTAAATCATCATTTTCATTAGTAATTGTTTTATTTCATCGTCTGCCCTCTACGGAATTTATCAAATTCTTTTCAGCTCTCACTAATTTGCATGTTCAGTTATTTCTAAGTGCATAAGCCATGTCAAGAGATTGAGTTGGTCTGAAAATGTAACCCATTGTTTCAATGTTCGAAATTTCAGAATGCAGATTTAAATTTTTCAACACCAAAATTTCAGAAAAGACTTAGGGGCCGATTCCGATTCAGGCCGGAAATCACTCCGACCGAGCCGGACCCGGAGAGATTTCCGACCGAATCGGACCCTAGCAGCCCGACCGAACGAGTACGATGCGCATGTATGCTATCGGACTCGATTCGGTCGGACTCCCATTGAAGTCAATGAGAGCCAGTCGTACGACGCGTACACGGGCTCCCATTGACTCAATGGGCACGACGCGAACAAGGGCGCCCCCTACAGCGGGTTCGCGTCGATGCGGGTCGCGCCGTACATGCACGTGTAGGGGGGACCCATGGGTCCCCCCTGTGTGCGACTCGCGCAGCTACGCTTCCAGGGGGGTCCGACACAGACCCCCAAAGTGCGGCTCCGACAGCTCCTTGGAGCCGGACTGCGCGAGTCGGTCGGAGCGGTCGAGGTGCGCATCGTACTTACCCGGCCGGGGAACGTCTCCATTGCGCGGTGCGAGTCGTCCCAGTGCGAGTCGGTCGGAGCGGTCGGGTCCTGCGAACGAGTCGGTCGGAGATTTCGCGAGCGCACGCATCGTACTCGCTCGCCCGGACGCACGTACGAATCGGTCGGGAAATAGGGCTCCGAATCGGATCCGGTTAAGCCGAATCCAATTCGGTGCCCTACCGGCCGAGATCGGAATCGGCCGCTTAATCTTGATTAGAATAATAGTATTGCAACTGATCAGTACCATAAAATAAACTAGCTAGCTCGCTACAAGAAATTCCATAAGTCGATGGCAAACGATGAAGGTATTCGCACACAGACATAGCAATCACCAACATTCATAGTATTTACATATTCACCTAATAATACAGTATACAAATTAGTGCTAAAATCTATTTCCAAAGCGTTGTCATGTAATCAATCAGTGCTAAGATCAACAATGTTAAAATCATTTCTTTTCGCAGTGTCAAAGGAAATAACATGTTTAGCATCTTTCAAGAAAGCACAGTGTGGCAGATTTAAGAAAATGAGCAATGCAACTAATATCAAAACGAAAACAGAAAGAATTGCAGTATATACACATTTGCGTTGGGAAGAGATTTCCCCCTCGGATTGCATGATTGCTCAAGCTTAAGACCTTAAGCCAAATTAAGTTTAAGTAAAGACTAGAAGCGGTTTGAGCAATTCTAGGCAAATGTCTTGGCACTAGGCTTCTATGGGAAAGCTTGAAATGCACACATGTAAGGAAAAACTCTCACATCATGTTCATTGATGAGTAAATTGATGACTGTGTCAGTCTTTCGGTTGGTACTTCCAGGTTAAAGTTTAGAGCGACAGCACAGTTCATTTCAGGGAGGTTCAGGTGAACTCATATTGTTAAAACAAAACCGGTAATACTCCTGTTTGCACTCACTAGTGACTAGATAAGTCCAACCGGGTGATGCATACCTCTTACTAGGCACTTTTGCAGTCTTTGACCTTCTCGCACTGGTCTGCTGGTCATCAGTATCACTTTTATCCGATTGTTCAGAACTTTCAGAGATCATTGGTGGTACTCGTTCTGTGGTCAGGCAGCGTCTCAGGATATCACTTTTTCTGGAGCAACGGTCTCCAGCTACCACTCGCTTTCACACTGCACTACACCCTTCATTGGAGTTGGCACCTCTAGTAGTCAACTCTCTTTGATGCGACCCTTCAGATTGAGCAGCTGACTCTCTCTCACCCCCCATGGGCCATGCTAGTGCTGTTGTCCCAGTAGCTTGCTGGTCCCCGACAGCTTGGATGACCTGATCCCTCTGTCTAACTGTCACCACCTGCAATAAATGTGGTGGTAGAATGCACACCGGCTGATAATTGCTTTTCAAAAAATGTTTTTGGTTGAAATTGGCGTGCAAACTGATGTTGTGGTCTGTCCTGAAAACCATGGAGGTAATCTACAAAGGTATGTGGCACGAACTTGCGCGTCACTCAGTGCACAGCCTTGAAATTAGATACTTTTTCTCACATTAAACCACAATTTCTCGAATACTCCTTCTTTAAACCATGTTTTTATTTATCATATTCCACAAGTTCTTCCAATTTTATCTTTGTTCACTCCAAAGGTAGCGTTAATTCATAATGACTATTTCGTCTCTTTTTTTCATCTGACATCAACATGCCCATCCAGGCCTTATCAATGCCGCTGCAGAATTCTCCCAATGTATATACATAACTGAAATATGCATCATTAATGTTACCAACTGTGTCGTAATCATACGCTACCCCATCCGTCTCCAAACAAATGCTGTGTGTCAATAAACTAATAATATAACCACCCGCCTGCCTCACTCTTGTTGTGACAAAGTGTTTGACCTGTAACCCTTGGCCTGAACCCATACATCAATAGCCGTTTTACAGAAAGTACTCAACAAAATAAAAGCAACCAAACATTTACCTTCTGCCCATTATCAACAGCCACCATTATTGCTACCTTCCTCTCTTACTTGTCCCATGTGTAAGCCATGGTTATATGTTTTGGTTATAAATTTTGTATACTGTAAATTTTCTAGGGCTACTTCAGAACTACAGAGCTAGAACATGATTATATTGATAATAATGGTAGTGACACTAAAGTTAGAAAAATATAAAAATATTTATTATGAAGTGAATACATAAAACACGTTTCTAAATATCATATACATTTTGTTGAAAATCAGTTGCATCATATAAGCTGTTGTCATTCATCCATTCATTCAAAACTACCTCACTTTATAATTTTGTGTATGATGTCAGCGTAATTAATTGATTCATAGTCTGACAAACCACATTACAGTACATATGATAAATACAGTATTTTGAATTAATATGATTGTGGGGTGGTATCCAAGATGTCTCAACGCACGTTTCGGCAGAAAGCTGCCTTCCTCAGGAGAACCACCTTAATTAGTAATATTTCTGAAAAAAAGAAATTATTGTCTCAACAAAATGTCACAGTGACACTACCATGTCCTCAGTCTAGCAATTTTATTTATATACATAATTGATAAAAAGTCCACATTACAGAGCCTTAGAGTTGTGATAAATAGATGAATAAAATTTATAACAATCTAGTGGCAAAGAAATAGATAGGAGATCGAAAATTGAATGAAAGGCCAAAGAAAAATATATTGATGTGATACCAAAGAGAGTGCACACCAGCAAAGAAGAAACTTCAAAATCCCGTGAATAGAAAATGGAATTCATATAGTAGCCAAGCCTTAAACCAGGGAAGTGAGGTTTATGCCCATGCAATATATGGTGAGAAGGATTTATGAAAATGAAGAAAAGAAATTTACCGAACGTTCTTACTAAATATACACCCTCACAGAATGTGAGGGTGTATTCCTCAAGCAGAATTCGAGGTCTTGATAGAGATGCGTCCCAATTAAAGGTTAAATCCTATGATGACAAACGATACTATCAATGGGAATACATTTAAAGAAGGGGTTTTTAGGATGAACCAAATGAGTTTGTAAATGAACTAAGTAAAGCTACTTACTTAGGGCATAAAGAGCAAGCCGCGAAGCTGAAAATAGGGAATCAGCCTAGCATGGTATAAATATGAAATGATGAATGGCTGAGTTCTGCACACCTAGGAGGTCACAAAAATTAAACACAGATCAAAAACGAAAATTAAAATTAAAGATGAAACGCAAGAGAGAAGAGCTTGTCAACGCAACCCGATGTTAGAAAAAAGCCAGAAAGTTACTTTGATGTTAGAGGTAAAGACTCATGGGGGGCGAGCTGACATTCACTTGAACAGTGTAAACTCCCCAAATTTGAAAGTAGAATCTGTCGATAAATGGACATAGAGGGGCTAAATGTCGATGTAATACACAACAATGATAATCAATTATATAACAAATGAACTGTAAGTATCAAAAAAGAAAAAGGAATGACCTTAATGGCCAATGTAAAATGAAAAGCATGTCAGTCTGCAACACAACAGAGAAAACGCTAATGTAGCGTTAAAAAGGCGGTGAGAAAAAAAGGAGAGAGGAAGAAGGGGCTGACAGCCGGCAAACATGGCTCTATTTAACAGCGGTTTACAAGTCCCAGAAATCAACGATTAACCTACAGCAAGGCTTGAGACAGGCTATCCCTGTAGCACAATCCAAAAGGAGGGGATTTATGTGTCTTACCTTAAAACATGTTGTGTCTACACGGTGCGCAGAAGCTCCATAAAAACGCTGCAGTGGTAAATCGGAATCCAAGAAGACCGGGAACCTGAAGTTACAGGGCGGCTCTTTTGAACCGTGAGGCAGCGTTTCTTTAATGACGTATGATGGGTCATGTGGCGCATTGTCGGTCATGTGACAATAATTAAAATCAAATGAAGCTCAGAAAAGTGAACGGCAGCCATATTGGAATGTATGAGAGCTCTGGACGTTACATAGGCAACCAGTGATAATAGCGTCTAGAGAGCCGAAAAATCATGAGCGCACGATGTAAATGAGGTAGTGAACAAAGACATGTAGTGCAGAGAACGGTACTAGATTTTTTGTTCAGCCTCTGTGCGCATTATCGGTCACATGACGATGAAAAAATGAAAAGTCAGATAAAGCTCAGAAGTGTAAACGGCAGCCATGTTGGAGAGTGATGGGCTCTAGACCTTACATGAGCAACAAGTGATTGTAACATATGAAAAAACCGGTGAACGACGATAAAAAAGGAAGAGAGAAATGATCCAAAAAGCAATATATATGCAATTATAATATTGCAAGTAATATAGACAAATGGAACCAAAACTGCTGAACAAAACAAAATGGAACAAAATAGAACAGATATGTAAATCATAATGAAAAATCATAACATATGTCAGAGAACCACATCTACTGTGGTAAGGTCAAAGATGACAAGTGTACGACTAATGAGCAAATAAAAAAATGACCAAAATTAAACTGACTAGCTGTTATTATAGCGTAAGGCTTGATCCCAAGGTATGTCTAAATTCAGCCCTTGTATATGTGTGTCCAAAGTAAAGATCCAAAACACTTCTCTGCGTTTTCTGATGCTTTCTGAATCAGTACCATTTTTGTTGTTGATTTTTTCTAGGATTAACCATTTGATGTCATTTTCAGTATGGTTTTTATCCTTATAATGTCTAACTAGTGGTGCTATGATCTTATTGGTTTTAATGGCAGACCAATGCTCGGTGAGACGTGTCGAAAACGATCTTGACGTTTCACCGACGTACCCCTTGTCACATGGGCAGAGTAGCAGGTAAATTACATTGTCTGTTTTACAATTAGTAAATGTTTTAAGTTGGATCTCTTTTTGTTGGTAAATATATGTGTCTGCAACGATAGCACCATTGCAAGCCTTGCAATGTGCACATTTGTGATTCCCTTGATTGGGTGACTGCCTCCAATAGTTTTCTGTATAAATGCAGGTTTTGATTTTATTCGAGAGTTGACAACCAGATCTCTGAGATTTTTATTGCGTCTGTGTGCGTACATAGGCCTAGGTAATGAAGTATGAGAATCAGCATGGATGTTCAGTATATGCCATTGGGCATTGATGATCTGTCGTATTCTCTCATTGAAAGCAGAATGTCTGGTAACACAGACTAATTTAGATGTTTCTTTCTTAGTATGAGTTTCTAAAAGATGATCACGATCGTAGAAACGTGCTCTTTTATAGGCCTCTCTGACCAATCTGTGAGGGTAACCACGGTTAATGAATTTTTGCTTCATGACAACTGCCTTAAGATCAAAGTCATATAAATTGGTACAATTGCGTCTAAGACGCAAGAATTGTCCCATGGGGATACTTTCCCTTTGACTCTTAGGATGATAACTCGAGAAATGAAGCAAAGTATTTCTAGCCGTGGGTTTTGTGTATAGATCGACTTCTAATTTAGCGTCTACTGCTTTGATCTCCAAATCCAGAAATTCTATATTATATTCTCTAATATTGGCAGTAAATCGTAAATTAATATCGCACAAATTGATCCAAGCGAGGAAGTCCTGAAGTTTTTCTAGGTCATCATTCCATATAAAAAAGATATCATCGATGTAACGCGACCAATGCTGTATCGATTCAAAAAGGAGCTACCTCGTTGTAAATGAAAAGGTGCTCAAAATGTGCCATATAAATATTGGCCACCCATGCTGACACCTTTGATCTGTTTGAACATATCGCCATTGAAGTCAAAGGTGTTTTCGTCAAGGTTATAAATTTTGAACATGGTTGATTAGGGGGTCACCCAGGGGGGGTGGGTTGAAATGGTGTGAATTATTATCTTCGTTAACTATTTTTGTTTTACAAGCATCGTATTCGGTTGGTGGTGTACATATTGCTTTAAGCTGTTCACGTGATGTGGTCACGGGGTTTGAGTTGCGGTTTGAAATAGATGGCTTACACATGGGACGCGTAGGAGAGGAAGGTAGCAATAATGGTGGCTGTTGATAATGGGCAGAAGGTAAATGTTTGGTTGCTTTTATTTTGTTGAGCACACAAACGGGTATTGATGTATGGGTTCAGGCCAAGGGTTACAGGTCAAACACTTTGTCACAACAAGAGTGAGGCAGGCGGGTGGTTATATTATAAGTTTATCCCCTTCGATGCGCCCGTCGGCCAACGGCCGTCGCGAGCACTACCTCCGTAGTGCTGCGCACGTCCGTTGGCTGACGCGGCCCCGCCCACTGATTAAAACCGCCGCACTGCGGCGGAATTCGCGCCGCGGTTAACGACACACAGCATTTGTTTGGAGACGGATGGGGTAGCGTATGATTACGACACAGTTGGTAACAATAATGATGCATATTTCAGTTATGTATATACAATGGGAGAATTTTAAGTTAAATTTCACATTTTGAATATTATAAAGGGATAATTTGATATGAAAGGCTTTTTGGTACGCAAAAATCAGAATATTTACGGGTTCTATTTAACATTACAGATACCCCTGACGAAGGGCTGAAAAAGCCCGAAATGCATTGGGAACTAAGTTATGACATCAACTAGAATGAATTGTTAATTCTGCAGCGGCATTGATAAGGCCTGGATGGGCATGTTGATGTCAGATGAAAAAAAGAGACGAAATAGTCATTATGAATTAACACTACCTTTGGAGTGAACAAAGATAAAATTGGAAGAACTTGTGGAATATGATAAATAAAAACGTGGATTAAAGAAGGAGTATTCGAGAAATTGTGGTTTAATGTGAGAAAAAGTATCTCATTTCAAGGCTGTGCACTGAGTGAAGCGCAAGTTCGTGCCACATACCTTTGTAACTGTCACCACCGGCACATAAGGGGTAGGTGGTGTTGTATCATTGAGGGGACCTGGGACTTTGCGAGTGTGTGCGGCATGCACCCAGTTCAGAAGACCTTCGCACTTTACAGCGGTGTTGGTGACCAGGATCACCTGGTATGGCCCCTTGTAGTGAGGTTCCAGGCAGGTTTTTCGCACGTGCTTCTTCACCATTACCCAGTCATGTGGACTGAGGTCATGGCACTGCTCCTGTTAGACTGCTTAAGCTACTTCGCCAACCTGCAGAAAAACAGAACGTACCACCTCAGCAAGACCTTTGCAGAAATCCAGTATAAGGCAATCGGTAATGTTTACTAGAGCATTCACAGGAACAGCTGGCAACCGCATCACATGTCCCATGATGACTTCATGAGGTGACAATACTGTTTCTCCTGTCTGGAGTATTCCTCATACACATCAACACAAGAGGCAATGCATCTGGCCACTTGAAAGATGACGAAGCACAAACTTTAGTCAATCTGAATGTCAGTGCGTCATTAATCTGTTCAACCAGCCCTGAAGCTTCCGGTCGATAACTGCAATGAAGCTTCTTCTCGAACCTGTAATGCTGCACATAACATTTTAAGGACCTCATTGTTGAAGTGAGTCCCTAAGTCTGACTCAAGAGTGGTCTGGAATTCAAAATGCGGAATCAATTCACGCAAAAGCAATTTCGCTACAGTCAAACTGTCATATCTGCAAGTAGGATAAGTCTCGACCCATTAGAGAAGATACATACAAGAACCAAAACATATCCCAGACCATTGCAAAGGGGCATTTCAATGAAGTTCATTTGCATCTGGTTAAAAGGACCTGCAGACTTTCCAATGTGACTCATAACAGCTTGCGTTTTTCTTCGTGGTTTTGGCAGCTGACATAATATACAGTGGTGACACAAAATTTCTGCTGCTACTCTGAATCTTGGATTGTACCACACTGGTTGTAAAAGATGCGTCATTGCATTTCTCCCAACATGTGCAGCACCATGATAGTGGCATGCCATTGAGGAGAACAAGCTGGCTGGCAGCAGTGGTCTGCTGTGGACATAAATCATCATCTTCTCTTTTGGTGCAACCTGCTCGTATTCAACCCTGCTTTTCTGCCTCTGTCACCTCATCCTGCATTTTTCTCACCTCCTCCCTAGTGTCTAAGGCTGACAACATCAAAGAGCAATTTGTGACGTCAGATGTGTTTGCCAAGACATCTTCAATAAATGTGTGTGTATTCACGGCACAGTAGCGTGCCATTTCGCCAGCATATCGATTAGCCATCGTAACGTAGTCAGTTCCCTGACGATGTGCAACGCATGTGAAAACAGCAATTTGGGCAGGCAACTGTAGTGACTGCAAAAGGTTCCTTACACACTCTCCATTTCTAATGGGAGAACTGGAGGATGTTATAGACCCACACTGAGACCACAGCTGCCCAACGTCATGTACGACTCCACAATCGGTGTAAATTGTTACTCGAAGCTGTTCTGAAATGGTGCATGCTCAGGTCAAAGCTATAAGCTCTGCCACTTGTGCAGAAAACACTCCTTGCAACCACGATGCTTCCGCAATACCTCCAACCATGCATACAGCATACACAGCTTTCAGATTTCCATCATTGTCTCTCAAACAGGATCCAACAACAAACAGCACATGATCTGATTCAGGCGAAGGTTCATCGTAGATACCATGACAGGGCTTAGTACACAACTCAGTCACATCTGAGCAATCATGCTCGACTTCATCCATCGCACTCCCATTTCCTGGCAATGGTATCAGGGTAGCTGGGTTCAATACCATACATCTCTTCAGCGTCACATTCTCTGCTCCTATCCAAATTTGCTTATACTTCATTAACTGACTATTGGCCAAATACTGCGTTGAGGTATGAGTCAACAGTATTTCCACTGAATGCGGTGCAACACTATCAGTGGATGACCCATAACAATGCTCTCACACTGCTCTAGACTCCCACATGTAGATGCAACCACTTTCAGACATCCAGGCAAAGCAGCCACAACAGGATGAAGAGTTGCTGAAAAGTAGGCAATTGTGTTAACACTGAAAGAGTGCAACCTTCTCTCTCACTGCATAACAACACAAAACACTAATTATAGTCAGGCATTCTCAGAGCTGGTGCCTTACAAAGGCATTCTTGCAACTCTGTGAAGGCTGACATACAACCGTCATCCCAGGGTACAGGATCTGACACATCCTTGTATGTCAACCTCTGTAGAGGCTTGGCTGTCAGAGAACAAGTTTGGGAACCATTGGCGGCAATATCCCACCATTCACAAAAACATTTGCACTTCCTTGTGTGTGGCTGGAGGATTCATATCCAATATTGCTGAGATTCTTTCCTACATCACTTTCCTCAATCCTTTCTCAATGTGATGTCCTAAATACAGGACTTCAGTTTTGCAGAACTGTATTTTAGTTGGCCCATACGTTGTGTCCACTTTCTGGCAAATGATTAAGTTGGGCAACAGTATCAATTCTGCATGCTTATTTTGTGATAGATGCCACTAATAAATCATCAATGTATTGAACCAGGATAAAGTTAAGGCGGTCTATAATGGACTCATCAAGTCTGCGGATCTAGGAATGGTTCCTTTTTTAGAGGCTGCTGCTAGACCTGGGATTACCGGACTCATTCCCAGTACTCACGCTGAATATAAGGACCATCCTGAACTATCTGCCTTTCCAATGTTGACAAGGGAAGCAACAATTGATTTGTTGAGATCCACTAAATCAGGCTCTCCACTGGATTCATGCCCTCCAAAGATCTTCCATCTTTTACCAGAGATCTTTGCTCTCTCATTTGTTGCCCATTTTTAATCAAATGTTCTCTTCTGGTCTATTCCCTACTAGTTGGAAATTGGCATCTGTGCTTCCCTTTTTGAAGAAGCCAAATCTTGATGAGACTGATCCCAATAATTACCGCCCAATTTCCAGACTTCCCCTGCCAGCAAAGCTGGTGGAGAAGGCCATGAATAATACTTTATCAGACTACATTGAAAAGCACGGCCTTCTCGATGAAACTCAGTTCGGGTTCCGAAAATATCATAGTACCGAACTGGCGGTGATCACATCATCTGAACTGATTAGGCAGACAGTCGATGCTGGGGGCAGTGCAGCACTTGTGCTGCTTGACCTCTCCGCCGCATTTGATACGGTGAACCATCAGAAACTTTTAGAAGTTTTGAGGGGAATTGGGGTCACAGGAAATGCATTTTCCCCTTCTTGAATCATTCTTGTCTGGCAGGGAACAATTTGTGGCCCTAGAAAATTTTAAATCTCCCAATTTTACACTTCCATGCGGTGTGCCACAGGGATCGTCCTTGAGCCCGACTCTTTTTAACATTTATGTGGCACCACTGGCGAAGTTAATCAAGTCCCTAGGCTTTTCGGCTGTATCCTATGCTGACGATACGCAGATCATTGTCTCAGTGTCAGGATCCCCCACTAACACCATGGAACAGTTCCATACCTGCCTTCGTCAGGTTGGGGACTGGATGGCTGCCAATTGTCTGAAACTTAACTCTGGTAAGACGGAGGTCTTACTTTTTGGTGCTCATACTGATTTCTGGTCACCTGATCTTTGGCCCCTGGAGCTTGGGCCATTTCCTACGCCAGTGACCAAGGTTAAGAATTTGGGAGTCATCTTTGATTCCAAACTCTCATTTGAAAACCATGTTAACCAGGTTACCTCTCTTTCTTTTTACACGTTAAAACTTTTGAGAAAGATCCTCCCATTTATTCCAGTTGAGCTACGTAAACTGGTAGTCTCCGCACTCGTTCTGTCAAGAGCTGATTATTGTAACGGGCTTTTATCAATCTTCGGACTAAATGCCTGTCTAAACTGCAGGTTGTACAGAATGCTGCGGCTCGGCTGCTGCTGAACATTCCTAGACACAAATCTGTGTCAAAGGTGCTCAAGGATTTACATTGGCTGCCTATAAAAAGACGTATAGAGTTTAAGGTTCTATGCATTGTTTTTAAGACCACACGGAATATAGGACCAGGTTTTTTAAGAGGAACCTGTTACCTTACATTCCAGTCCGTTGTCTCCGCTCATCCTCTGCCCACGATCTGATTATTCCCAGGGTAAAAAATGCTCCTGGGGGGTAGAAGCTTTCTGTTTGGCGCAGCTAAGTTATGGAATTCTTCTCCCAATAAGATTGAAACAGGAAACACATCTGTTAGCTTTTAGGAAATCACTAAAGACATGGCTGTTTAATCTTTAACATATCTGCGAACCTCCTAGTTTAAGTTCTGTCTCTGATGAGCTAGCGCCTTGACACCCTTGGGTGATTGTTTCGCGCTCTATAAATCTCCATTTCATTTCATTTCATTTCAACCAACATTGAATTTTTTGGCATCACCAAAGACTCAAGACTCTTCGTAAGGATCTGATTAAAAATTGATGGACTTTCCGTACACTCTTGTGGGACTCGCACCATGCCAAGCAACGACTGCTGAACCGAAAAGCAAAAATAAACTGGCTATCTTCATGCAATGGGATCAAAAAGAATGCATGGCAAAGATTGCTAAATGAAAACCATTCAGCTTCGTATGGAATTTGAAATAAAATCACAGCTGGATTCGGTATCACGGGACAACAAGGAATTACAATGACATTCACCTTGTGCAAATCTTGCATAAAGCGATTGTTAGAAATGGCATTCTGGCCTAAGGGAACAGAAAGCTTTGCAATAGTGAAAAATGAAATGGAGTGTAATTCACTATTAGGACATGACACACAGACCAAGGCAGGTCCTACCTTTCACATACAACGCACCCTGCCATAGGGATGACTTACATGATGCCAAGGGAAGGTTGAGGGACTGGGAAGTGGGTTCACTTTACAGTCAAAGAATGGCAGTTCTGGACTGCGCACAGACTCTGCGATGGCAGGTCTGATACACACTTTACGCTCTGCTTACGTGGGTGGCGCAATCAGCGCTGCAGGCCCACCAGCAGCATTCGGTCTACCAGCCCTGGGCACGCACGGTGCACTATACTAGGGACTAACAGGTAAATCAAATGAACCAATTATGGGAATACCAATTCATCTCATGAATGGCAGTGGCACATCGCCCAGAGCATCTAACACCAGCAAACACAGAGGAGACAAAAAGCGAAAGATGGAAGGGAGACCCACGCCAATGGTGCCAGGTCTAACAGCGATACTTGTCATTTGGCTTCTGCAAACCCATAATCCGAGAGTTACATGGACTTCCCATTATTTCTTTCAATATTCCCTGTTCGATCATCAAATCAATTACAGGAGTAATTCCAGCAATTGTTTCTGGAGCCAAATTGTACTGTGGAATTCTTGAAAATTCGGCATTTGGCTTGATCGTAATCTTAACTGGATCAACACCTCTGATTAATTCAATGTCTTTACCTGTAAAGTCCCAAACTACAGGTAGTAATGTGTCTCTTAGTTCAGTGGGCAAACCCTCACTCGTCAGGAGAGGATACATCCCAACACCTGATTTCTGTTGGGCAAGTTTAAAAATCACATCCTCATCATTTGTGTGGAACTCGATTCCTCAAGGAGTGCAATAGATTGAACAGTTCAATTTACACAGCAAATCTCGTCCAACTAGGTTCACTAGACTTGTATCACATACTACAAATCGATTCCGATCCTAAAAGGATCATATTTTCCGACTGATTGTTCTTGAAATTGGGGTGGACATCTTTTTATTTGTCACTCGGACAACTTGGATTCTTTCTCCCGAGAGGGGTAGGTTAGGGGCCTCTTCTGTTCTTACAGTAGGGCGGGTAGCACCAGTGTCGAAAAGGAATGAGATAGTATTCCCATCCACTTCTCCATTCACATAGGGACCACTCTGATCTACCTCTAAAGCTGCGCAAAGCACGCCCCCCTCTCCCCCCTCAGGCACTGTGATGCTAACGGGTCCTGATCACTGTCATTCAGATTGATTAAATACTGCTGTGCCACATTCTGGTTCTGGTAAGAATTCTGATTCGCATTGTACTTTTGTACTTGACTGTCCTTTTGGGGCATTGGAGCCTGCGACATTTGCATTTGCTGCAATCCATTAGAATTTTGTATTCTCTGTTCTTGTACATGCTGAGTCCGGCCCATGTTGTTCCCCTGAGACTGTGCACAATCTACATTCTGCATCTGGTTTCCCATGTTATTTACAACAGTCTTACACTCGCACCTCCAATGTTCGAGCTTTCCACATGTTTGACATGGATTTGTCCTTTTCAAAAGTGACACTTCAACACCAGTTCTAGGATCTATAGGACCACCACGTCCTCTACCTTGCAGCATAAAATTCTATTGCTGATATCCAGTAACACCCTGCATCATTGGTACTTGTTTATAATTTCCCTATACCTGTCCCATGCTCTCAAACCCCATTGGGTTGGGACCCTTCTGCATCAACTTTATCTGAGCAATCATCAGCTTCTCCTTAAGCTTCTTTCATCTCATGCCTATGTCATCTGCACAATATTTAGCAAAACGCAGAGTTTCATCCACTGATTTGCTCTGCCAACAAAGAATCTGTTGCTGAATCCTTTCAGAAATCTCTAGTCTCAACCCCATGACAAATTTATAAGCAAACTGTCCTACATCTCTTCCTGCAATAGTATCTGATCCACTATACTGTTTGAAAATCTGCACCAATCTTTCATAAAAGGCATGCACTGATTCCTTCAGGTCCTGGGTTGTCCTGGCATTCTGTTACCAATTAATTTCTTTGGGAGAAACCCTTGTTTTCAAGTACGTTATTACCTGCTGATACTTTCTCTTTACCTCTGGAGACGGTGCTTCTGTTCTTGAATCCCTTGGAGGATCTCCCTCTGGCCATTCCACAGAAATCTTGCACTCAGCCCACAAATCCGCAGGTACCACTATTTCAAATAAAGTATTTAAATCAATCCACAAAACGTTTGTAACTTTCACAAATTGTTCAACTTGCCAATACCATTCTACTGGCTTTTCTCGTAGTCTAGGGAAATCATTTGTAAAGGACAAAATATCTGGCCTATTCCATGGCACATGAACCCAGACTCCTCCTGGTACCTTTCTCATAGGGAGCATCTGTACATCCCCTATACAACCACCAAACCCAATTGGTGATGACTGCTCTTGAGATTTCTTTGCCTCCTTCTTCTTTGACCATCTGCCTTCCCATTTCTCTCAGTCTTCCCATTTTCTAATTAATCCCAATAGCTCCTTTATCTGTTGTTTCTTTCCTGGTGCCCTCATGTTTTCAATGTCTTTGTCAGTAAAATCCATCCTATAGATCTTTGCAAACTCTTTGAAGTTTGCATGTCTACATCGTATTTCTGTGCCAGTTCTGTTAACCTTACGTGTGATAATCTTGCTCTTCTAGTAATGTCCTTGCAAAGGAACAATAGTTCTTCTTCTTTGTAAGGCTCTAATCTCGAAGGATTAAGTGTCCCTTAAATTAATTCTTCAAACTCCACTGTTAATCTGCTTATGTCCAGGTACGGCTTATTCTCCTGAACTGAATTTTGAATTGAACTGGGACCTGCAATCAAATCTGAAGGAAAAATGGGACTAGGAACTGAAGTAGAAAGTGAAACTGAATTTTGGTTATTTGTAGTAAAATACCCTTAGAGCCATTGATCAAATGTGTGACAAGTTATCTCTGAACGCCTTCCTGCATTATTAAATGCAGAGACCCATTCACAAAATTTGCATTAATTCTAGGTTGAACATTCAATATAGATGCTTCTGAAGCTGTGAAACTCATTTGCATGCTCAGGTCCTTGGCATTATTACCCATTTCAAGTAGTTCCATTGGCTTATGACAGAAAAATGGTGGAAGCCTATGCATCATTCTCTGCATCAGCTCAGTAGAATTCTGATTCTTATCAATATTAGCATTTGCAGTATTCTCATTCTGCATCGCAGGTTTT
The DNA here is from genome assembly GCA_963921515.1 of Calotriton arnoldi. Classification (NCBI taxonomy): domain Eukaryota; kingdom Metazoa; phylum Chordata; class Amphibia; order Caudata; family Salamandridae; genus Calotriton; species Calotriton arnoldi. The sequence continues at coordinate 494,524 of CAWUFW010003189.1, read as the reverse complement.
GCTATCAAATATGGAAGATTTCCATGCACTGTATTTATTCCAATAGGTACAGCCAATTATGAACAGTGTTCACCTGTAATCTAGACTAGTAAAGAGGTACAACAGGTCAAATCGTCACAAGGATGGACAAAACATCTGGCGTATCTTAATCAATCAAATTTATACAAGCTGACATCTCTGTTCTCCCGATTATAGGATGAAATGTTCTTGCTTTTCTATGTGTCTCAGGAATCATTGGAGCATTAGATCTTACAGGTGTACTCGTTGGTACTGCATCTCTACTTGAGGCTTCATTATTAGGTTTTGGGTGATTTAATAACAATTCATTCAAAAGATCATCATCTAAGTACCTCTCTTCTCCTTCGTTTTCTTCGCCTACTTTGTCTGAGTTTAAGTGCTTCTTTTTCTCTCTTCTCTTGCCCATTGTTTCTTCACTAACTTCTAATACTGAATATACCTGTGTATCATGAATAATGTCTGCTCTACACAATTTCTGCTCAGCGTCCCACCTAGCTTTTGCATAATGATCCATTGTCCTCTTATACCTTCCTTGGTATTTCTCTATAACTTTCTGATGAGCGACATTCCCAAATATTTAAAGCTTCAAGAACTGTAGGTCTGCAAGGATCTTTCATATGAGATATCTTTTTCATTAAATTTTCTAAAATTCGCAAATTAAATGTTCTGTAATGAGGTAACTGTACAGCCTCATCCTTCTCAGTAAGTGTGTGCCAATACTCGGCCCACAGACAGGAATGTAATCCTTTGTCCATCATGACAATGTATCCTGGCATACCCTCAGGCAGTACTTCCACCTTTGTGTTCGCAAATCCTGTATAATTTTGTCTATAGTCTGTGTTCACAAATGATTTCCGTAAACTCAATACATTTTCTCCCACAATTCACTTTGTTCAGCAATATCAACCAATAGCAGCGCGAACCTAATGATGTAGTCAACCAATCCCAGCGTGACTTTACACTAACCAACCAATCACAGCGCTGCACACTGTGACGTCAATCTTGCTCCTTGCAGCAGCTCACCCTCCTTCACAATTTGCACCTCACATGTTTTTCTCAAGGCAAAATGACAATACAATGCAAGCAACAAATAAAACTGCCTGCTCCACTAAAGGATATCAACTCCCACAAGGTAACTAAGTTTTCTCGAATTATTTACATCGACAAAATCTCGACCAGCGGGATTTGACCCTAAATTGGCATCGTTATTGACTCTGCACTGAAGATCACCCATACCAATCATTTACCACTAACTTGCAAGAATCCCTTACCAAGGTGTAGTCAACGACGTCTCACGAACCACACCACAAACCAGCAGAGAACTTACTCACTGTCTTCTACACTCAGCCAACCCATGGGTAAATATCTCGAGATCTTAGGCCATGGCGGACCCGTTTACAACTTCAATCTTGCACAAAGTGCCACAATCATACATGGACTTTAACCATGTGGACTTTAACCTCTTCACTCTGCTCCAGAACATACAGCCATTTTATAAACCGCAATCTTAAGCAAAGCAATAGCAACACACATCCCTATTAATACTCACGCTCCTCTGCTGCTGCTACATGTTGACTCTATCCAGAGCGATACTCCATCATCTTTCCATCAATCCTCCTATTTGCCGAACTAAAAGCACTTGCACTCTTTGGACTTGGGCATAAAATATTTCTGGTACCCTAGATTTCACTTCACTAGGCAAAACCCTCACTCTGCTACCAGATTTGTTGGCACGCAGAAGCATTCGCTCTCTCCTACCACTACTCTAACTGCACTGGGCCCCCCTAGGAATAAACTCTTTCCCATCTTCTTTTGATGCATTCTCAGTCTATCTAACCTTGAGGTGACGGTCCTTCGATGGATCTTTTTCCACTGATAGGAGGGGTGGAATCTAGGGTTCTCAGACATATCAGTCAGCTGTCCAATGAGGACCATTAATTGGCAGCCAACTTACCAAAAGAGTCCCACATTAAATCTTTCTCTAATTGCACCATTTTAAGAGATAACCAACAGGACAAAATAAGCTAAAGTTTGTTAGTTATTGTATTAAAGATTCAAAATTCATTATAAAAAGTAATCTCTTTAGAAATTCAGTTAAAAATATCACAGCTTTAATTAAAGGACCCAGAATTTGGACAAGGATGGTTCTAAATCTACTTACAGAGTTACAAAGTCCTGCTACCCATAAGGCAGAAGGATGGTTCTCCAAACTAACAAAGTTGATCCTATCAGGCGAGGGGGAAGTAAAATGTATGAGTCTCTAAAGGCGAGTCCATTTAGTAGAAAGTTGAAGCAAAAGAGGAAAGTTCTGGTTCGGCAAGAAAGATCTCAGCCCATCAACTAACAAATGTAGCATCGACAGATAGTCCAAAACCAATGGATGGTTTGTTACCTCAAAATCAGTCAGAACAAAAGGTTGTCTGCATCACACAAACTGCGTGCATCAAAGTTCCAGATAGCAGTGAGTGCAGTGACTACAGTGCGCAATAAAAAGGAATTGAGTGTGGCACCCCTCCTTTTGGGGTTTCTTCTTTAATAAGTTCATAATAAAATACCTGAGTGATGTGGCATTATATCACCATCGAAAGCCCATCATGTGTTCAGGATTTGCATTAAGTCATCTAGACAGTTGCAACATTGACATGGTTTCCTATGGTTGCCATAAAAACCGACAAATTCACAAGTCCACACCAGTTATTGATAGGAAAAAGAAACATAATAGCAATACACAGGACAGTAGAAATCATGGTTCTCAGTCTTGCTATTCCCATTGGAATAGTTTTCCAAAAAGTAAAAGAGTGTACAATTGTGGTACATAGAATGCAACAAGGGGAGAGGATGTAGTCTTACGGCTAGAGCGGTCGACCTTGAAGCTGGGGAACCGGGTTCGACTCTTGGCAATGACGCTCAACATCCTGTGATTCTGGGCAAATCACTTAATCTCCCTGTGCCTACCAAAAATTAATGTATCCATCTGTAACTAAACTGGTGCTCATGTAAAGTGCTCTGATACCGAATATCTTCGGGTCTAGTTCGCACTATATAAAAACTCTAAAAAAATAAAAAAAAACACAATATACTAATCACTGAGCCATTGTTAAAATTGGGGTACAGGTCAATACTAATGAACAATGTCTAAGCAAGAAGCCCTTAAGTGACTTTTCTTCACTTTATCCATTCTAAAACATTGTTAAATGAAGTAAAAATCATAGTATCCATGAGAAATTACTTTAAATATTCACAAATTATTATTACATGACACTAGTTATGCTTAGGAATACCTTATTACTGCAAAATGCAATACTTTCATATAATTGCACGCTTTCTAAGTTTAAGAGAAATAAAATAGTTTGGTAATATTTATAAACTATATCATCTCTATTATTAATCTGCAAAGGTTCAGGCTCATATCTCATTGTTCACAAGCTGTACCACCTATGTTTCTGTGCAATGTTTTCTCTACAAAAGCATTTCAATAGCACTAGGCCATTTCACATATAGCATCAAACATCACCCTTTTTATATGTATTTGTGTAAATTTATATTATTTATATTATGTTAAAAAGCACTCTTTTACGGTGCTTCTGCTTCTCTTGTCTCATTCACATGTCCCTATCTAATGTGTGCAATGTGAAATTTTAAAATTCATGTTTTCATTTCCGCATCTCAACGTGTATTATGTTTATATTATTTTTGTGATCTATCTCAAGTCAGCCCACCCTGGATACCCCTAGGTGTCTAATTTTCAAAAATGTACACGTTGGCTAGGTTCCCCTAGGTGCCAGGCTGAGCTAGGGTCCAAAATCTAGAGCTATCCACAGTTGAAAAAAAGGCTCAGTTTTTGGTGGGAAAAATATGATGCGTCTACATTGCGTTTTGGGACATTCCTCTCACGGGCACAAGGCCTACCCACACACGTGAGGTACCATTTTTACCAGAAGATGTGCAGAAATGTTGGGTGGAAGGAAGTTTGTGGCTCCCCTCATATTCCAGAACTTTCCATCACAGAAATGTGAGGACAATGCGTTTTTTAGACATATTTTGAGTTTTGCAAGGGATTCCAGGTAACAGAATCTGTTGAGAGCCACACAAGTCACCCCATCTTGGATTTCCCTCCATGCCTAGTTTTAAAAAATGTACAGGTTTGTTAGATTTCCTTTGGTGCCGGCTGAGCTAGGGCCTAAAATCCCCAGCTAGGCATAGGGCAAAAAAGGGTCAGTTTTCAGTGGAAAAATGTGAAGTGTCCATGTTGCGTTCTAGGTTGTTTCCTGTTGCGAGCACTGGGCCTACCCACACAAGTAAGGTACAATTTTTATCGGGAGGCTTTGAGGAAAACAGAATTGTAGAACAACTGTTACTACCAATTGTCTTTCTCTGTGTTTGTGCCTTCCATAATGTAAGACAGTGTGTAAGAAAGAAGTCATTTTGAGAAATGCCCTGTAATTCACATGCTTGTATGGGTGCCAAACAATTCAAAGATGTGCAAATAACCACTGCTCCTAAACTTCATATATTGTGCCCATTTTGGAAAGACACAGGTTTCCTTGATACCTTTTTTTCACTCTTTATATTTTACCCAATATATTGCTGTATACCCGGTACACAATGAAAAACCATTGCAAGGTGCAGGTCAGTTATTGGCTCTGGGTACCTCGGCTTCTTGGAGGACCTACAAGCTCTATGTATCATCACAACTAGAAGAGGCCAGCAAACAAATGGTATATTGCTTTTGAAAATCTGCCATAGTTAGAAGTCGTTACAGAACTTAATTTCAATATTTGTTTATTTCAGCTGTTACCTTTATTGAAAAGTATCTGACTCCAATAATGAAATTAAATGCAGGTTTATTGTCAGCACGGCAAAGATGTCCATACAAGTTCAGATCCAGATGCAACTGGCTCAACAGTCTAGAACCATACAGTGAGCAAACCATGCAGAATGTGGAATATCTTATGAAAGTAAACAGGGCGCATGCCAAAGGGAGCATGCGGCATAAGTGATGTAACAAAGGTATAGAGCAGGGTGAGGTGGAGAAATGTGTGGTGCACTAAAAAGAATGCAACATATCTCCCTCATAAAATTGAAAGAAAAAAAAAAAGATTAACAACCACATGACTATACAAAATCATTAAATTTTTTAGGAACATGCCTTAAACGGTCAGAAATCTTGACCCTAGAAGCAATAGTCTCATTGTCGTGTCCACCATGAGATTCTGCAGTGGGGTGGTTTACCTCACCTGAATTAAATGTTTGGGAAACAGACTTAAGAGGACATTTTGCTATTCTCCTAACATTCCAGACTTTGCCATCTTGGATAATGACACTGGCACTGAACACTTTCTTGATCTGAATGGTTTTTCCAAATCTGTTAGACCCCTTGTTTACCAAACCAGGTTTCAAAATTCTGACCCAGTCACCAATCTTGAACATGTGTGCTTTTGTCCTCCATTTATCATTGTACCATTCTTTTGTTCTGTTTTGTTTAATTTCAACCCTCTTAGCTGTGTCGTGTACACACTCTTTCTTAGTGTAAAAAACTTGGTATTTGTCCCTGAACCACCATGGACATACGCTGGAAGCGGGATCCCTTCCCTTCCCTTTAACAATTTAAACGGACTGACTTCAGTGGTGGAGTGTGGTGTGATGCGATAAACCCACAAACGTTCTCTCAAAGCACTTAGCCAACTGCCACCAAACCTTAGAGAGTCAGTGACAAAACCTTTCAGCACCCGATTGAAGCGCTCAACTTGTCCATTTTCGTGTGGTTCATAAAGAGAAGTGAACCTATGCTTGATCCCACAGCTCTTAAGGAAACTCTCCATTTCAGACGATGTCAACTGTACCCCATTATCAGAAACTAATATGGAGGGACAACCCTCTCGTGCAAAAACTTCTTTGAAGAAATTAATGACAGCACTCGTGGTGGCTTTAGGGACAAATTTGACCTCTGGGCATTTGGAATGATAGTCTATGATGACCAAGGCAAAACGGGAACCCTCAGATAAAATGTTAAAGGGACCCGAGATATCAAAAGCAACCTTTTGCCATGCTTCTATAGGCCACTTGACAACCTTTAAAGGAGGCATATATGCCTTTAACATTTTCTCACTGGACACACATTCATCGCATTCCCTGACTATGCGATCTATGAACTTATCCATGCCAGGCCACCAGAAATAGCTCCTGACTAGGCGCTTCATAGATGAGATGCCCGGATGAGTTTTGTGTGCAATGGAAAGTATGACATCTTGCATTCGCCTTGGAGGAACACACCTTCCTGATTGAAAAATTAAGTTCCCTTCCATTTCCAATTCCTCCGAGATATTAAAGAAAGGTAATAAATCTGACCTCACATAACTTTTTTTTGGCCAACCTCCCATCACAAATTTCTTAAGATCACACCACCTGCCATCACCTTGTTCACTTTCTTGCCAAAGTTGCTCCGTGATTTCTTGGAACTGCAATGGGACAACATCATTAATGCTCACTACAAAGTCACATTCCCTGGTCATACTTACATTGTTGTGGTCACAAGGTAAACGTGAAAGAAAATCAGCCGTAACATTTTTTTTTCCTGGCACATATTCGATTTTGAAATTATATTCCTGTAGCTTCGACGCCAGCCTTGCAATTCTGGCTGTGGAATTCCAACCCCCTCCAGTGGATAATATATTTACTAACGGTTTGTGATCCGTCCTAAGAGTGAACTTGCTATCCCACACATATAACCTGTAAAGCTCAACAGCCCAAACGCACGCAAGCAGGTCTCTTTCAATTACAGCATACTTGCGCTCACACTCATTCAGGGTTCTGGAGGCAAATGCGACATTCCATTCCTCCTTACCATCTTTTTGCGAAAGAACACCCCCAAGGCCATATAGACTGGCATCAACTGTGATGACACATTCCTTCTTCATGCGGAAAGGCCTCAATGTGGGTGCATTGACAATATCTTTTTTAATAGCCTCAAATGCCTTTTGTTGTTCATCTGCCCATTCATACTTGATATTCTGTCTCAACAATTTCCTTAACGGTTCCATCTTGGTCGCGAAACTCTCCACAAATTTACTATGATATTCGCACATACCTGCGAAAGACAAAAGTTGTTGCTTGTTGTCTGGTGATGGAGCTTTAAGGATTGCATCAACGTTAACTTTTTTAGGAACTACACCATCACCAGACAATGTGTGCCCCAGGTATTCAACTGAATGTTTGAAGAACTTGCATTTGTGTGCCTTAAGGGTGAGGCCATGACTCTCTAACCTTTTACAAATTTCATTTAAATGCACCTCATGTTCACATTCATCTCTTGAAAAAATCAGAATATCGTCTTGAAAGCATTTGACATAGTTGTCTATGTCTCTGAAGATCTGAAACATGACCCTTTGGAATACTGACGCGGCCGATGCCAGTCCAAAGGGCATTCGCGTGTATTGGTAAAGACCTTGCTGTGTACTTTTTGGATTCCTCTATAAGTTCTATCTGATGGTATGCTGACCTCAAATCTAGTGTGGAGAAAACTTGCGCGCCCTCCAACATGGAGACTACTTCATTTATATTTGGCAGGGGGTGGCAATCTACAACTATGTTGGAATTTAATGCTCTCAAGTCCACACAGACTCTCAATTTTTGATCAGGTTTGCGTACAAGAAACCCACTCGGATGATTCAATAACTTCAATGATACCCTCATCGGATAATTCTTTGAGCATGTCTTTCAGTTCATCCCTGATGTTGATCGGCACACCCCTCAATTTTTGTTTGACTGTGGATGCGTTTTGCTTTAACACTATCTTATGTGAGAAATTTCTCAATTTCCCTAACTTATCACAAAATACTTTGTTATATGAGTTGACCAGTTTACTTTCTCTACCACTTAAAACACTATCTGTGTTAACCACTGCAATTTTTCCCATCAATTCTTCATCACATAGCGACACTGGTTCAATAGACCGTGGATTTAACACCATTCCTAACTTCCACTGGTCTTGCCAGCCCAACACATTCACCCCTTTATGTGTGATATACAATTTTATCTGCGCACTTCTACTTTTAAAGCATAACATTACTTGAAAGAACCCTTCAATATCAATTTTTGTCCCATCAAAACTTTCAGCAATTATGTCAGAAGACTGTAGCTTATCATATTGGATCATGTAACCCAATTTCTCCTTGTAGTATTGATGAGTGATAATAGTCCACGGCGAACCAGAGTCCACCATGAGCTCTAAATCGACTCCCAGGACCTGAAACAAACATTTTGGAGATTTCATTTGCTTATCTAGTTCACCGTTAATGACAGACACTACAAACCCCTTGCTAGTTTCTGACACATCTCTAACTTCAGTGGCTCTGTTCCCTTCAGATAGGTAGGATACTGCGCCACGTGTCTGAGTGGAGTGACGCCTATTATCTCTGCACACACTTCCGAAATGTCCTACCCTACCACAATTCTTACATTCTCTATTTATGGCGGGACAACCTGGAAAACAAGCAACATGTGATCTACTTCCACATCTATAACACACATTATGATTTGAAAACATATCATTTCTCTTATGAGGATAACCATTGTTGAACTTGCTAACGTTATATCTCCCTTGTGGTTGTGGGGGATCATTCTTAAATTAATTTTTAGGCTTAACTACACGTATTTACTCATCAGTAACAGTTTTGCTAGCATTTTGTCTAACAGTCTCCATCCACTTCTCGGATTGTTCCAAAGCCTTAGCCGTGGCTATAGCTTCCGCTAAATTAAGATCTCCCATGATCCATAACTTTTCCTGTATTTTCTTGTTTTTGACGTGTACTATTATTTGGTCACGTATCATCTCATCTGTCATTGCAGCAAAGTTACAGTGTAAACTCAAAGACCTTAAAGCCGTCAAAAAGTCATCGAAAGACTCTTCTTCTTTCTGTGCCCTTGTATAAAATTTAAACCTATTTAACGCAATGCTTGTTGTGGGCTTGAATCTTTTGTCCATTCTTGTTAATGCTTCGACATATACATTCATAGTGTCTCCTTCTCCACTTCCACCTTGTGTGACAATCTGGGGTAACGCTCTAAAAATGACTTGTCCTTCAGAACCTAGACAGTGTAAGAAAATATTTTTCTTCCTTTCAGCACCCATACATTCCCCATCAATGGCAATAATGTATGTGATAAACTCTTCTTTCCATCTAGACCATGGCATTGTCGTGTAGTTCCTATAGTACCCCTGCAGGACCTGCGCGTTTGGATAACATATACTACGGGCTTGGTGGCAGACTGACTCTGTGCACCCCCACCGTATATGTTAGCCTAGTTTGCATTAGCTAGCTCGCAGTGCCACTAGTGTCTCCTCTTATCGGGGAGAGATTAGTTTCTGGCAATCTTAGAACATGACAACCCTGATTCCCTCAGAATCGTGGAAATAATGTACTACCTTTCGCTCAGTCACTCGTGCTCACTTATTCGGTTTGTCTCAGAGAGTTACACAGAATAAACAGTCGGGCGTTTCAATAAGTATTTATTGAACAGTTGTTATTCTAGTGTAAAATATATGTGCTGCGGTAACCAGCAGACAATAGCAGAGATATATTATCAGCAGTAAGATAAAAGCAAAGGGATAGAACAGTTCTACCATATTGCAATAATCATGAATACATACATGAATATAAAAGCATTATGCAAGGGCGCGTACTCCTACGATGCCTAACTAGATGTACCTGGGTGTACCTAGCATATGTGTGTAGGACTAAAGCCTAAGAGCCAAGAATCCTTCTAGGATTTAGTCGAACCCCCATACCTGAATACAGAGAGTGTGGGAACCCGTCCTGGTCTCGAGTTGGACACCCCGTCAGGGCTGTGTCAGACCACTGTCAGCTGGAGCGACTGCATGCAGGAGCCTCAGCGTCTCTGGTCAGTGTGTCAGCATGGAAGTCTCGGTTCCCTCTGTCTTACCGGGGCAAGATGTGGTGTATTTATACCCTAAAGAGTCTCGGTCCTCAGTATGGTTTGTATTGGACATGAGGAAGACGTCAGGGGTGAACTTTGTACATACATATTATGCCAGTGGTGTATTCTTAGAGAGCCATGCATAATTAATGAGTACAGTGTGGGCCTGTGTTTGGAAAAACCCTGCTCTATTCAAATCCGCAGGATAGATAACGTTCAGCCCTCAGAGCTCGTTGTGTACTAGCTGGGACCAATGTAGGTGAAAGATCATGCCTATATAAGGAATCATGACTATAATAGGACATGTACAGTTGTGACCATAATTGGGCATATGCGGCCATGACCATAATAGGGCAAGTACGAATATGACCATATTAGGGTAAATATGAATACGTCCATTTTAGGGCATGTACGAACGGGTCTACATTAGGGCCTCTGTGTGGGATATAACACCCACTCCTCTTCCGAACTGGATAAAAATGACCATACTTAAAATCTGGACAATTTAAAAACATTTCTAAAAGCAAGTAAAAACATGGTTCTAAAAAATCGTAAAAAAATTAGGTGCTAAAAAAATTTTTTTAATTCAGCTTTTTCTAGTTGCCACTTAAAAAGTCAATATCGTCTCTCTATAGAAGTTGCATTACTATAAGCAGGAGAAGGCCATGCTTTTCTAAAGCGAAAGTGTCAATGTAAGAAAATGTTCCAAATTTAGATCGTTTATTTTGAAACAAGTGAAGAAGCCGAATTCTTTCCCAGGACACGATGAGCCAATTCAAGATTACGCGTCCTGGCTGGGAAGCACAATATTATCGGTGTCAGCTGCTGTAGATGACAAATCCAACGCCTCACAGAGAACGTCAATCGCACATAGATGGAATGTAGTACTGCCAACAGTCGGTGCTGCGGCAGCTTGTGCGGCAGTTGTAACCTGGGTGCCTGTGGAAGAGTCACCTAACCCAGCAGGAGCAAACGGCACCTGTGGATTCTCCAGGAATGCATTCATCAGAATCGGAAGCCGCTGAGGACAACGCAGAGCGTGGGCCTTTATGGGGTCCAGCATTGCATCCGTGTCCGGAGGCGCATCTGATGGAAATGTTAGACAAAGATCCAACGTGCATTCTTCTCCGCAGAACAGGCATTGAAGAACAGGTAAGATGCAGTCTACCCAGACTGGTCTAAACTATAGAAACCAGGAGGCATTGAGTTCTCGCAGGCATGGAATGCCCAGAAGTTGTACCATGCGTTCACGGTATTTCCGCTCCAGGAGCGTGTTCACCATTCCCTCGGGAAGTGGGCCGTCCATTGCGTAGCAGCAATATTACAATCAGGATTCCTGCAATTAGGAACAAGATGAGAGGGAATCCTCCAAATACGCTTCCCAATACGGAGTGTATAAAATTTGGGATTACTCCGAGGATTGTCTGAAAGGTGCTTAACAGTCCGGACCCTAAGGTCTTAAATAGGTGTACAATACCGCTCGTATCAGACATGTTGAAGATACGACTAACCATTTCTGCGAAATGAATGGGGCAGTTTGTACGTATAAGCGCCTGTATCTCGGTCGAGGTCCTTGCAACTTGAAGTTCATAGGTTTCTCAAGCGGAGGTTAAGGGCACGGGTTGCTGTAAAAGAATGGCTTTCAATCTGCTCAGAGTATCAAATTGTATAAAAGAAACGTTCAGTGAAGGCCATAGTGGCGCCTCCCTGACTGTGTTCAGTGGCGGAAACAATACTTGCATACAGCAAGTAACCCTGGAGTTAACAGTGACTAGATATGCGACGCCCGGAAGCATCCCACAGCAACCTTGATCATTTAGCATTAAGTAACTCCCATTCGAGAGCAGCTGGAAAACCGGTGTGATCATGGCCGCTGGGGTCCCTGACATGTGACAAGATAAGTTCCCCACTGAACCACTGCAGGCTCCGTGTAGAGAAATATCCTGACACATGAGAGAACCGCTTAAAGCGTTCTTGCAGTTTGTACTACTCAGATACACTTCTCGATCCCCATTCCGGCATCGGTATCTATATGGTAACTTCCAAGTTTCCTTGATGTATCCCTTACCCAATTTCTCATATTTGCCTGCCTGCCTGCCTTTGTTCAAGGCAATATTGAAACTGAAACTTAGTGACCGGCAGCGTAATTTGGCCATGAATTAGCCATTCTGTTGATGGTGACTCGGCTACAGTGAAAGGTAGCCTTTCCAGTTTCTCAATGCGCAACATTGTATATTTGGCTCCCCTTTGTGCCATTTCTGTCTATCAGTTAGATTGTATTCTGAAAACAGAGACGTGGTGTTTATAAAACGCCAGGGCACATAGCCTGCACGCAAAGATTGCAGTGTCCAGCTTGACATCATAATAGAACGTAGCTGACATTGCCCGTGTTGCCCGTGTTGTAACAAGGCCAGATCTTGTTCTAATATGTCGATCGCCGAAGACACAATGTTGCCCAAGGAGTAAATCCTGGAGGTCAAAGTTGTTAACCCATTATCCACCACAGCTAATGCCTTTTCTAAGTTAATATGGTCTATTTCCCGTATCCTTTCTGCGGCCTCTTGTTGGGATATTTCCACTTTTCATTATAGTAGGCATAAAGGCCTGCATATATGAAACGTTTCTGATGTTGTTTCCTGGGTCCTAGTAGAAAATCTTTAAGATCCATGTCAGGTGTGAGTAAGGTCAAGTGGTGCTTCACTTCTGTGAGTGTTGAGGTCTCTAGCCAATCAAGGCACAACTTCCCAACACTATAGGATGTCACTACCCCCGGGTGATGTCTCTGTACATAGCGTGGGTCTGGCCTATGGATACTAAACCCTTCGGTTGTATTCATAAATCTCTGCTGACATTTGTTTGTGTCAATGGGCCAAACCAGCCATTCTGTCCAGTCAGGATCTGATCTGTTGCACTGGAAAATGTCATCTAATCCTACCCTTTGTGTAGTTGAGTTCTGCCCCCCACCCATCTGTGATGGTGTTGGAAACCCCGGTGTGTTCATTTCCTTGCCTTTGGCTAATCCAAGACAGGTTGTTTGTTGCACAGTTTCATTCAGAAATAATATCTGCTGCGGAATGAGGCATGCTCTAAAAAGTGCTTCTATTCCCTGGACTTGCCAGTCCCTCGAACCCCAGATCGATTTTGAATCTATTGTGTCTTTCCATAGATCAAAACCCTGTTTAGACAACTGGTTCAGAAAGGATGCAGAGTAAATATGTTTGGTGTTTGTTAACATAATTTTCTGAGCTGAAATTTTCGCCACTTTATAATAAAATGACTTCGGTTCGGATGTGTTCACCCCTGAGAAGTATGTGAATTTCTGTGCAAATGCTTGCGAACTACCTTTTGGAGGTGTTGGGCAGTGTTCCCACTGGTGGTACTCAAATACGTTTCTAGGTGTTATAGATTTGTGTAAGAAATGATGACCATATTGCTGGTAACAGTACAATGTATCATAGTCTGAAGTACCTTCTAACATTTCATTGATCGGAAATACAGCAGTTTTTTCTAAATCAGACATCATAGCATTTACAGTTTCAGTGTCCCAATCATCAGAAAATGTACTGGAGGTTATGATATCACTTAAAGAAATTTTAAATACATGTTTAAGCTTTAAAAGTTCAGTCGGACCGAATACATCATAATCAATCTTGTCCCATACTATACCGTCCAGTATAGGAACTGCTGTAATGTTCACTGAAGACAAGTCTCTTGGTTCACGATGTGAAGATTGGTGTGGTTTTAAAATCACATTGACTCTTTGGGCTGTAGAGCTTTGCTGGAGGTATCGTCCATTAATAAGCATACTAAAAGTTATTATTAAACCTAGCCAGAAAATGAAAAATAAAATCCCAGTGATATACCATAGTTCTATCCAAGGTGACACCAGGTAAGTCTTTCTAAAAAAGTTCAAAAAGTCATTGAGTTTCTGTTGGAGTGATTTTTTTGGCTGGCGTCGTTTCCGGTTCGCTTGGATCCAGTGAAAACGTATCAAAGTTCATGAAATAGCCAGAAGCAGTTCGATCAATTGTTGGAATTGCATCGGGATTTGTTGAAATCGGATTTTGCTCTTGACGAGGCAAGTTGACGTAGATGTCTGTATTAGGTCTTATTGCAACTTGGTTGATAAGTTGAATTTCATTTTGGAGATTAATTTCTTGTTGAAGTGGAACGAGTTCCATAGCATTGTTGCTTAGTCCTTCATTCCGTACAGGTGGCTCTTCAAACGTGATGAGTCTTTCTGTTTGAACTTCTTGGATTGTAGCGAGAGGAGGGCGTCTGCTACTGTGGAGTCCACGAGGCCTACTATTTAGTATCGGCCACATAGTGTGGTTTGATTAAGTCGATTCAGACAAATCTTTTCTCCTTCTTTCCGGCAAGAGGCGGCAACAGTACTGTTCTTGTGCCTTGGATTGCTAGGACCGGTACAGGCTTTCTGTAGGATGGCCCCAATTCTTTCTTGTCAGCAATCTTCTCTCTGACCAGATCCCCGATTTTTGGGATCCAGATAGGTCTTGCCGTTACTGCCTTGACTTCCTCAGTGGTGGCCTGTTTCTGGAGCACGTTACTTTGTTGTTTCCTGGATTAATTTAGATCCTGTAAAACAGCCAAACGATCATGGCTATCAAATGGTTTTTGATCCGCCACTGCGCCTTCACAATCAAGATCAGGTACCAACATTCTCGTCCCAAATAGGACCTTGTAAGGAGTGACACCCCCTAGAGAGCTTCTTGGCTGATTATTGATCGCGCGCTGTACCCCATAAAGGTGATCGACCCATCTACCGCCCTTGCCTAATACCCTAGCTGTTAAAGATTGCTTTAAGTCTCGGTTTTTCCTCTCCACAACAGAATTTCCCTCGGGATGGTACGGAGAGGAGCACCACAATGCTACGCCCATTCCTTCCATGGCCTCTTTGTAAGCCCGAGAGCTAAACGCCGGACCACGGTCAGAATGTAACGTGCCAACTGCGTATGTGCCGATAAAGACTCGCAAATCTTTTATAACAGTTCGAGCGTCAGCCGAGCGCTGAGGCCAAACCTTGAGAAAACTTGAGCTGGACGCGCACGAACGGACAACCTAATGCTGTCTAACAATGGTATCTGTACTGGACGTGTTGTGGTAGACCCCTTCATCTGCTTGCAGATGTCGCAGTTCCAGACATAGGGGCCGATTCCGATCTCGGCCGGTAGTGCTCCGAATCGGATTTGGATTTACCGGATCCGATTCAGAGCCCTGTTTCCCGACCGAATCGTACGCGGGTCCGGCCGAGCGAGTACGATGCATGCTCCCGCGAAATCGCCGACCGACTCGTACGCGGCTTCAACATGCTCCGACCGACTCGCACGGACACGACTCGCACCGCGCTATGGAGACGTTTCCCGGCAGGTTAAGTACGATGAGTGCCGCAAGCAATCAGACTGACTCGCGCCGTCTGGCTCGAAAGAGCTGTCGGAGCCAAACTTTGGGGGTCCGCGTCGGACCCCTGAACGCGTTGGCGCGCGAGTCGCACACAGGGGGACCCATGGGTCCCCTACCTGTGCATGTACGCGCGTGCGCATGGACGCGTACCCACTGTAGGGGCGCCCTTGTTCGCCTCGCACCCATTGAGTCAATGGGAGCCCGCGTACGCGTCGTACGACCGGCTCCCATTGACTTCAATGGGAGTCCGACCGAATCGAGTCCGATAGCATGCGAATGCATTGTACTCGTCCGGTCGGACTGCTGGGGTCCGATTCGGTCGGAATTCTCTCCGGGTCCGGCTCGGTCGGAGAGATTTCCGGCCGGAATCGGAATCGGCCCCTATGTCTCTAATCAGCCTTCTCATCACGGGCCACCAGTAGCGTTCTTTCAACACAGCAACAGTCTCCCTAAGTCCGTTATGTACAGAACCTGTCCCTTCGTGTGCTGCCACAATTAAACTTAGCCTACGATCCATATTTGGTATTACTCTATCCCCCACTCCAGGAATCTGAGCTTATGGAATGTTTTGTGCCTCTAACTTGTAGGAGTACTTGAGTGGAAATTTCTTTGGTACTGCTGTACTGCCTTTGCGTGAAGCATTGACAGCTACCATTATCTCGCCGTCCACCCTCGTCTTTGAACGAGTAACTGCAGCTATGGCGGCTGTGCGAACAGCCCCCTTTGCGGCTTCATCAGCCAATGAATTCCCTTCAACGTGAACGCCATCCCGCTGATGACTCAGTGTATGTATCACGTGAGCCCTTGGTAGTTCGTTTCTCAACTCCACTACCTGTTCCCATAGCATTTTATGCTTTATTGTGCCACCTTTTGCATCTTTGAACCCGTTTTGTTCCCAATGATGTAGATATTCATTGTACGACTGTACACAGTAAAAGGAATCACACACAATCAGTGTGAGGAATTCGTGATCCGTATTTTTAAGTGCCAGTATCAGTGCTTTGAGTTCTGCCAACTGAGCCGTGCAGTCTCCTAGAGATTGCGTTTTAGTGCAACTCGGATGGAACTTGTCATCGTGCATGCGACCTTTAACGATTGCACACGCTGCGCTGTAAGCTTGCTTACTTCCTGTGGCTGGTTGGGCAGATCCGTCAGCATAGATAATGTATTCATACTGATCTAGAGGCAAAATTTCATTTGGTAGAGGGTACTCTTGTTCGTATTGCAGGAATGCCTGTGTTTTTAAACTTGGATCAAATCTGTATTCAACATCCGTTGCAGTAAGAGAATTAGCCCATTGTATCCATCTTGGATGTAAGGCTTTAGCATTTGGAATGCTAGCTTTTGTAACAGCTTCTAAAGCTGGTACTGGGGTCACGACAATTATGCGTTTACCCTGAGCCAGAGCTCTTTCTCTTGCTACAGCGGTCTGCACTGCTGTCAGGATTTTCTCTGTTGAAGTGAAACGCATTTCTGCGTTTGTGTACAGGTGTGATTTGTATTCGATTGGCACTGTTTCACCTTCATTAAAAGTTAAATAAGTGTACCCGCATTGACCCGCTATGACTCGGATCACTAAGTTCTGTGCGTTTACGCTTGTCTGTAAATGTTTAGAAGCTATCATGTCTTCCTGTAGGGAACGCAGGATATTTGTGTGTTCCTGTGTCCATTGTCTGACTGAAAAATCAGGTTTTATTAAGTCGTAGAAAGGTTTTACTCTTTCTGCGTAATCCAAAATGTATGTTCGACCAAAATGTAGGAATCCCAGAATTGATTGTAAATTCTTTAATGATTTTGGAGGTTGGAGCAGCGCACACTTTTCTAAAAAGTTAGCTGCCAGGCTTTTTCCCTCACTTGACAGCTCGTATCTTAAAAACAGGACACTGAGATGGGCAATCTTTGATTTTTAAAGTTAAATTTGTAGCCCTCATAGGCGAATCCCATATTAATGGTGCTCACCCTGGTCAAGTGCCTCTGCAAGTCATTGTCCGTCAGATAAATATCATCTACATAGGACAAAGCTTCTTCATCCAAATTTTGGAGTAACTCTGTTACTCTTGCTGAAAATACCCCCGGGCTGTTTTTATACCCTTGGGCTAGGCAACAAAATTGTCGCTGGGACCCTAACGCACTGAAGGCGGTCAGATACCTGCTTTCAGGCGCTATATTTTGGCAGAAAAATCCATTTGAGATATCAAGTGTTGTTTTGTATTTTTGCGCACAATGTTATTCATTAATGCAGCACTGTGTGCATTTTGAACTGCAAATGTCTTTGTGCAAGTGTTTAAATGTCTGTAATCTAAAACTAGACGATATGTGTTGTCAGGTTTGGCTACGGGGAACAAAGGATTGTTCATAGGTGAAGTGCAATTTTCTATCACCCCTGGTATTCTAGTTGGTCTAGAATCTCCCTGACTTGTTTTTTAGCTTCCTGCTTTATAGGGTATTGCCTTTGAGCATTTGGGGAAACGTTTAACGGGATCACGTGGTGGGTTGACTCCTCATCCCAACCAACATGATTTTTATACAATGCTGGAGCTAGGGCAACCACCCACTCCTGCGCATATGAATGTTTTAGGTGAATGGGAACGAGGTCGGAAAAGGCTGGAAAAATTACAGTTCCTCCCCTAGGGCACTCTATTTGGCTGACCGGCCGGCGGTCTATCAGTCTTTATAAAGCACGAAAGTGCCCTTGAAGCTATAGCTATCAACTTAAACACACCTGGATTGCAAGCTCTACAAATCAGAGGCTTGAACTTTAATTTACTTCCAACGTCTCTTCTAATAATTAACTGCTACATCAATCCGGATTTCAATCTGAGGGATCTGGACACAACCAAACCCCCTCCCCCGAGATCCGGCAGGGCAGCACCCATGTCTAACTTCATTAACAACCATAAGCTGACCTCAACTCACGCCCTGAAAAAAGCCCACTCGAACACATGGGATCCTCCCCCCACCTCCAGAGACATCTCAAGAATTGACTACATCATGGTCAGTGAAGCACTGGCGACCAGATTGGATGACTTTGAAGTTGAAGACAGGACGGAAAGCGACCATAGGCCATTGAGAGCGGTCTTTCTGATGTCAGTTCCGTCAGCTCTCTACCACCAAACCATCGGAGCATCAAGAGGGGATGTAAAACACAGTGTCTTGAGGAGGATCAAATGGTCGGACAAGATAGGCAATACGCTACAAACATGGCTGGAAGAAAAACAGGAAGGCAATCTGTCTTCGCCGCTGTCACCCATAAAGGCCTGGGAAGATACCGTGGAGGACCTACAAGTAAAGCTCAGGAACCCCCAGAAACAACGCCCCAGGCAACCAAGAGGGGGCAGCATAGGGCCAATCAAAGACATACAGGACTGTAAACGCCCCCTGCGTAAGGCCCTCGTAAAAAAGAAAAGAGGGGGCGGCCTATCAGAGGGACCTTCGGTTGCCTCATTGAGGGCAGCATTAAGGAAGAAAATTTGGGAACACAAAAACGCCATCATGGAAAGGGAGTGGCTAAAAGTCTTCTCACTGATAAAGCGGAAGAACTCAGCCCACCTGTGGAGACACATAAACCAACTGAGCGGCAGAGGAATCTCAAGAGAGAACGGAGTAGCAGAAAAGGACTGGCTGATTTACGTCAAACAGCTTTACGCAATTGCCCCTGACCATAAAGTCAGTTCAGAAGGGGCCAGTTGCGGGGAGGGCCCAGACTGGCAATTAAACATCATGCCAGGTGATATGAACGTCAGCCAATGTAACTGGCCTGAAGGTAATAGAACACCGGCGGAAACATATCGTGATTCATCAGCCCAGCTAAATCCCCAAACGGTCAGTAAGATCATCAAGAACATCAAGGACGATGGGGCCCCCGGACCAAATGGAATTCCAGCACCGGTCTTCAAAAAGGCCCCCGACTTCTGGGCAGCAATGCTAACTCCTCTATACAACCATACTTTCCAGTCAGCAACAACTCCCGATTCCTGGAGGGGCTCCATCTTGGTCCCTATTTTCAAAAAAGGAGACCGCTTAAAGCCATCAAATTACAGGCTTATCGCCCTGCTTGACCTCAAAGCCAAGGCCTACGCCCGCCTGCTACTAAGGGACCTGGAGGGGTGGGTAGAGGAGAATAGCATTATACCACCTTACCAAACTGGCTTCAGGTCACAGGCATCGACCTTGGATAATGTAATGGCACTGGCCTACCTATCCACCCAGGCTACCCTGAAGAACCACCCTCCACTTTTCTGTTGCTTCGTGGATTACAGCACAGCCTTTGATAAAGTGGTTCATAGCAGACTATGGTGGAAGCTAGAAAACTGGGGAATTCCACCGAACCTACTGAAGGCAATAAGATCGCTCTATGAAGACACCTGGGTAAGAGTCAAAACCAGCGCCAGCACAGTGTCCCCGAAAATAATCACGGAGAACGGGCTGAAACAAGGGTGCGTGCTGGCACCCATTCTTTTCAATCTATACACGGCGGATCTGGGGGATGCCCTAAAAGGAGCTAGCCTAGTAACACCAAGACTAGGAAACATGAGGCTGCCAGTGCTTCAATACGCCTACGACACAGCCATAATGGATCACACAAAGGTGGGCCTACAAAGAGCCCTAACTGCATTAAACCGCTTTAACAACATCAATAACCTGTCAGTAAACCAAGGAAAGACCAAGGTCGTCATCTTTGGGATCTACGATCAGAAAAAGAAAGTACAATGGCATATGGGCAATATGCAAATTAAGACGGCGGAGTCATACAATTACCTAGGGGTCTGGTTGACGGAACGGGCTAAGGTGAATGCCCACTTGAAACACCAGAGCACAAAGGCTAATAGGGTCATACATCTACTCAAGCAACTAAACCACCACCTGATCAGCCCTGCTGCCGGCCCAATACTGAAAGTTTTAAAAGTGAAACTTCTACCAGCAATCAGCTATGGTCACCAGGCCTTTCCCGGGTCACAGCACGCTTGCTTAAATTTAGCACAATCTAAAGCATATAAAACAGTGCTTCAAATTCCAAGGACAGCAAGGAATGTAAGGCTAAGGCTGGAGCTAGGTGTGGCGAGGCCGGACTTGATGTGCCAGGGGGACTTTATAAAACTTTATCTCAGGATTTTAGGAGCTCCAGCTAACACACTAAAACACCAACTAAGATCTATCTTCGAAGAGCCATGTATGCTCTGGCACACCGCCCTTGATAAAGCGATCGAAACATTGAATATAGTGGAAGAGAGCATATCGAGGCCGGAAATTCCTATGAACACATGGAAAAGAGTCATAAATAAACAAGTGAGTGAAATTTCATTTGACCTGGACTGTAAATCCCTCCGTTCAAGTCTACACTTAGACCCACTGAATATTTCTTACACGACAGGCAAAGCCCAGGCTTTCCTAAGTGATGCTCTCACTCTATCAGCCCGAAGTAAAATTCTGTCCATGAGATTAATCACCTTAGGAATTGCGGACTTTAACCCTGCATGGGCCCGAAGGGGGGAAGCCGCAAACTGTAGACTCTGCCCATACAAGAGGGAATCGTGGCTGCACCTTTTATGCTGTTGCCCCAATCTCATCAATGAACGAAGGCGACTATTGCGCCCGATTTGTACTAGCAATGGAATAAAATCCTGTAGCGAAGCGTCAGCCATGTGCTTTTCCAAGTCCAGCACGACGACCCTAGCAAGACTGGGGAAATGTATCCACCACATCAGGACTGCCTTAAAAACGGCAAATAAACTAAATAAAACTCTGGAAAAGTACATTATAAATCCAGCGAAAGACTGTTGAGGTGGTTTCGATCGTGAATTGATGCCTTTCTGCATATCCAGCATCCCCTCTAGGAAAGTGCCTCACAGGATAATGGATCAGAGGTCATTGGGAATGAGTCACAGCTTTATAATGCTACCCATCCTCACAGAACAATGCAGGATTCTGGATTGCCACCAAAGCCGCATCTCCATAAACATAAACCCTGGGGAAGACTGATTGTGGTGGAATTGGGGGAGGGGCGGCAAATCCTATTATCAAAAATTGTTTTAAATTTTTCTTGCAAACAACAGTTTTTAACCATTTGTTTTAGCCGTAACATGTTGATCACTTTTACTGTAATGATTTTAATTAATTGTACAGTTAATAATAAATACAAATACACTCAATGATGAATGCTGGCGGCCAGTCTTGTTCTGCTAATAGAATGTCATAACCAGATGACAGATTTTTCCAAAAGAGACCTTTAACTTTTCTGGGTTTGTCCCCCTCCAGCCGGAGTGTTATCTCATGTAACTTATGTGGGACACTTACCCAAGTATCAGGTGTTCCACCATGATATACTCACTCAACTCCGCTGTCACCAGAAATTCCTTCAGGTTCTGGCGAGCTATCGTTACTTCTGCCACGCTGTCTAGCATCGTCAGAGCCCATTCCCCGTTCTGTGTCCTCAGAATTCTGGGCATGTCTGATCTTGAGACCTGCTACCTTCTTCTTTTTGAGGTTTAGATTTTTGTTTATCTTCTTTTTTAGGTGCGTAGTCCGCAGTGAGTTGCGTGTCTCTGGACTTTGTATGCTCCTCTTGTCTGTGTTCTGACTGTCCTTCCCTCTCAGAGTTTCTTGATGAACCCTGAAAGGAACGAGAGGAACGAGTATCAGTATCCTGATACCTGTCAGGTTTTTTAATATTATCCCTATTCTTGAGGTTATACCTCCTTTCAGAGGGCTCCTTTTGAGGAGACCTACCTCTGGACTGAGATCTGGTGTCTTTAGACTTTTGTTGTTTTTTATTTTCCCACTTCTTTTTAGAAGAAGTAGGCATCTGCTTTGTAGTGTCCTTTTCAGGACTGCCCACCAGTTGTGGTTTTAATGCTTTCCCACCTAGACTGTCTCTGCCTAGTTCTGCATATGCAGTTTCATCTATTTTGGGTAGTTCGTGTTGTTGATCCACTGGACTGAACTCCCTAGGCGTTGGCGGATCGCCACTGAAGCTGCTTCCCCTTAATGTTAGCTAGTATTATGGCTGATACCTGGTCAAAGTTATTTAGTAACTTCATCCCTAAGTTAAGGGCAGGCTCTGCTCCGTACTCATTTTGTATCTGTTTTAATACTTCAGGTACTACTGCTATTGACGGGATACCATGTGTTCTGGTATATATGGCAGCAAAGACTGAACCCCAAGAGGTGCAGTCCTCTACTTGTGGTGTCAGACCCATGGGCAAGCAGATTGTTAGAATTCTGTGTTTATCACTGGTGGTAGTATTCGGGAATACTGCTTCAAGCTGAGTTATTTTTTGAGTTATCCAGAATGGGATTTGTTCGCATTTTGCTGGCATTTTGCCCATTATCGCGTGTAATGTTTGTGGAGTTATTTTATTAACTGTACTCTGGACTGGAGTATCTTGTGCTGCAGCTGGTGCAGGTTGAACTGTTAAAGTCCTCATCACAAATTGTGTGAGGTTTCTGTAGATTTTAATTAAATCTCTGTGTTGTACGAATAAGACTGGCTGTGGCATTGTGCCAATATCAGTATGTGGTGTGTATGACGCTAATATGGGCCATGTGGCTCCTGCTCCTCCGAGCGGGCCTAATCTTGCTCTTCCATGTACGTGGGGTAGGGCGCCTTTAAACCAGTAATTATGCTCCCGGTAAGTGAGCGGAACTTCTAACTCCTCAAAAGGAGTATAGTCCGCTGGTGTTTCACCTTCTAGGTAGTAGTGAAATACATCTGTAACTGGATTCGCCGCTGGGAATGTAACCCATGAATAGAACACCTCTGTTTTATTGGATTCGTGTGCCTCAATCACGAAAATTACTTTCCCACCCCTGGCTCTTAAGCCATGTTCTAGAAGTTTTATGGTGACTGCCCTTCGGAAATTTGGTGCAATTTGTATTGCATCTTCATGGTCTTCTTCTCCTAAACCGAAGAGGTCTGTTACAACTCTCCTTGTTTCGTCTGTTTCTTCCACCATTTTTAATTGGAAGAAGGGAGGTTTTAAGAATTTTTAAGATAAGGTGTAAATGCACAATTGTAGGAACTATATGTCCTTCAAGCTTGAATAACCAACAGCCAATAAATAGTATTCTAATACTACTCAGCTGCGGCGGAGTTTGTGCCCACCCACTCCAGACGTCTCTGGGGTTTTGTGAGTAGGTTCTCTGAGAATAGCACGACTGAACTACTCAGATTCTACTGTTAAATAAGTACCAAACCAACGTTGGTGGCGCCATGTCGTGTAGTTCCTATAGTACCCCTGCAGGACCTGCGCGTTTGGATAACATAGACTGCAGGCTTGGTGGCAGACTGACTCCGTGCACCCCCACCGTATATGTTAGCCTAGTTTGCATTAGCTAGTTCGCAGTGCCACTAGTGTCTCCTCTTATCGGGGAGAGATTAGTTACTGGCAACCTTAGAACATGACAACCCTGATTCCCTCAGAATCGTGGAAACAATGTACTACCTTTCGCTCAGTCACTCATGCTCACTTATTCGGTTTGTCTCAGAGAGTTACACAGAATAAACAGTCGGGCGTTTCAATAAGTATTTATTGAACAGTTGTTATTCTAGTGTAAAATATATGTGCTGCGGTAACCAGCAGACAATAGCAGAGATATATTATCAGCAGTACGATAAAAGCAAAGGGATAGAACAGTTCTACCATATTGCAATAATCATGAATACATACATGAATATAAAAGCATTATGCAAGGGCGCGTACTCCTACGATGCCTAACTAGATGTACCTGAGTGTACCTAGCATATGTGTGTAGGACTAAAGCCTAAGAGCCAAGAATCCTTCTAGGATTTAGTCGAACCCCCATACCTGAATAGAGAGAGTGTGGGACCCCGTCCTGGTCTCGAGTTGGACACCCCGTCAGGGCTGTGTCAGACCACTGTCAGCTGGAGCGACTTCATGCAGGAGCCTCAGCGTCTCTGGTCAGTGTGTCAGCATGGAAGTCTCGGTTCCCTCTGTCTTACCGGGGCAAGATGTGGTGTATTTATACCCTAAAGAGTCTCGGTCCTCAGTATGGTTTGTATTGGACATGAGGAAGACGTCAGGGGTGAACTTTGTACATACATATTATGCCAGTGGTGTATTCTTAGAGAGCCATGCATAGTTAATGAGTACAGTGTGGGCCTGTGTTTGAAAAAACCCTGCTCTATTCAAAACCGCAGGATAGATAACGTTCAGCCCTCAGAGCTCGTTGTGTACTAGCTGGGACCAATGTAGGTGAAAGATCATGCCTATGTAAGGAATCATGACTATAATAGGAAATGTACAGTTGTGACCATAATTGGGCATATGCGGCCATGACCATAATAGGGCAAGTACGAATATGACCATATTAGGGTAAATATGAATACGTCCATTTTAGGGCATGTACGAACGGGTCTACATTAGGGCCTCTATGCGGGATATAACAGCATGGGTGGATCACCCTTCGTTTGTAGGAATTTCGCTGGAGGGTCAAACTGCATTTTGTCTATAATCGGTTGATAAAAGGTTATAAATGTTGTGGTGTTAGAGTTTTCTTGAGTATAATAATGGAACTCAGTAAGTAATTAAATATGTAAATTCACTCACACCACAAAGTTAAGGTTAAGTTATACTCGATGAAAAGTAAAGGAAAAAAAAACGAAAATTCACTTATAGTGGAAAACGGTGGTGAAAATTGTCCAATTTCACTCACCACGATGTAAATTATGTTCACTGCAGTGGTTAGTGCGTACAGCGATGTGTTTCGAAGATTTGGTATCGCTTGTTGCAGCGCTGTGGCGGTTGTTATGGTAACTGAGAAAATGGCCACTGATGACGTTGCACGCTTACAGGCTTGCGCGTTGATGTAACATGTTTTGCCTGGTAGCGTGTTCTTGGAGTGAAGATGACGATCTGGTGGAAGGAAGCAGAACGCGAAAAGGGGAATTCCTTATGGTGCCCGCAGGATTCCAAAAATGACGGGACAGCGCACACCATCCAACGGACTGCCAGTGAGTGTTCAAAACATAACACCCGACTAGCTCGTCAATACGATACCACAACTTGAAGACGTTGAAGTCAAAAAGTGAAGACAATAATTCCTTAAGTACAGCCGCTGGTGCAATCCCGACACTTCCAAAGTCGGATAAACTCTGTTTCACAGGGTCGGATAAACGCTGCGTTCACCTCATTTGCCTGCATGTACCACAAGCACCACACCAGGCCCATCGCTAAACATCCAATTTGAACAGAGTTTATCCGACCCTGTGAAACAGAGTTTATCCGACCCTGTGAAATAGGCTCACAATCCCTTATATTGAATCCTTGCTGTGCAGGACTCATCTGCCTCGCCTTCCCATTGTGGATTACGTAGCCTCTACTTTCTAACCCGGGTCCACTATGTCCCCCCTCCTCCCCAGTCTGGACGTGCCAGCTTTCCACCCTTAAGCGCAACTGCAGGCATATGCTCTCAGGCACTTTAATCCATAGTCCTGAAGATGATCCAATATCTCACTGATAAGGATCGAAACGTCGTCGACACAGTTGTCAACCTTATACACTGATTGTTAATTTATAATATGTGTAAAGGTGACCTTTTATGATTGTTGTTTCATTATCCGTGTATATTCAATGGAAACACATGTAAACTGCCTGAGCTTTTCTATGTTGTCTGTGTGTTTTGATCTGTGAGATTCTGGATACAGGCTTGTATCCCACTGTTATTTTTCTCACATTTC
This sequence comes from Calotriton arnoldi, assembly GCA_963921515.1. Classification (NCBI taxonomy): domain Eukaryota; kingdom Metazoa; phylum Chordata; class Amphibia; order Caudata; family Salamandridae; genus Calotriton; species Calotriton arnoldi. Next base: position 468,453 of record CAWUFW010003189.1, on the reverse strand, counting down.
CTTAATTTTATTCAAACTATTGTGTATATTAAACTTGCCTCTGTCCGGCTGGACATGCGCCAAAATATAGTACTGATTGAGACTATATTCATTGTTTAATGAGTTTTCCTTACTCAGGGACCACTGTCCTTTGTACTAACCTAGCTCCCAAGGTCCCTGACCTATTCTATTTGGGTTCCCTTGTTTGTTATACGTAACAAAGGTATAGAGCAGGGTGAGGTGGAGAAATGTGTGGTGCACTAAAGAGAATGCAACAACCTTCTATAGGAAAACCTTGGAGGATCTGCACAAATGACCCCTTGCTGAATTTAGAATTGTATCTACTTTTCAGAAATGAATAGCTTTCCAGGATCCACCATTGGTTTCACACTCATTTTTACCACTAACTGGAAGGAGGTTGAAAGCACAAAAAATAGGAAAAATGGGCTATGTCCAAGTAAAATACCAAAACTGTGTTGAAAAATGTGTTTTTCTGATTCAAGTCTGCCTGTTCCTGAAAGCTGGGAGGATGGTGATTTTAGCACCGCAAACCCTTCATTGATGCCATATGCAGGGAAAATAACAGATACTTTCTTCTGCAGCACTTTTTTTCTCCATTTTTCACAAAAAAAAACAAAATGTAGCTGTATTTTGGCTAATCTCTCGGTTCCCTCCAAGGGAATCCACAAGCCCTGAATACCTCCAGAATCCACAGGATGTTGGAAAAAAGAACACAAATTTGGTGTGCATACGTTAAGTGGACAAAAAGTTTTTGAACTCTAAGCGCAAACTACCTCAAATAGCAAAAAAGGGCTCAGCACTTGGGGGAGGGGGTTTGAGGCCTAGCAGTTATGGGCTTAAGAAAAACTGGCTGCGTTTAAAAAACTAAGATTGCTTTATTAAATAGCAATCACAGACATAGTGGTCTGCTGACTCCAGCAGGCCACCATCCCTGTAACAGCAGCAAATTGTAGTGGGTCACAAATTGCGACCTGCCTCATTAATACTCATGAGGTAGGTCTATTGGTGACCCACTATGAATTGCTCAATGAAACTCAATGAGTTTCATTCATTGGGAATAGCAATTTCCTAATTGCAATAAAAAAAATGCAATTGGGAAATCATCGGCTGTGGAAGGCACCATGGGGTCAGCGGAACCTTCCTCCCGGCCCGCGCTGACTGAGGCGAGTGGGGCCTGCGCCACGAGGAGGAGCCATGGCCCAAAGCACGGTGGGAGACCCGGTTGGGCTGACTCATAGCGGTGAGCCCTGACAGTGAAAGGCGCCCTCCCTCATAAGGCGGCGGGGCTCGAAATCCTGCATCCCTACCCTGCCTGCCACACGTCTTGTCCGCAGTGTGCTGTTCCGGCACTTAGCCTACTGCCAACAATCCCCATGCCCCAAAGACTCCAGCACTGCGGGGCCGCCCCGAGCAGGTGGCCCGCGAAGACTTGCGGCCTACCTCTGGGTGGCATTCCTCATCCCGTGGTGTCACCTTCCCCTAGCTTGAACCCCGGAGTGGTCCCCGCCTGGGATGCTGACTGAGGGCCCGCTCGCCTGCAAGGCGAGCTGCTACTCGTCAGCTGGAACTTTCCTTTCCTACTACAAGCTACCGAGTGGCCCGAGGACCCCCCACGGCCCAGATGATGGTGAGCAGCCCCTGGGCAAGGGCAAGTGAAAGGGCACCCACTGGCACTGCGCTCCCCCCTCTTTTCTCTTCAATGGGCCGCACTGTGACTGGGGCTTGGTGGTGAAGTGCGGACCCGCGTCCCACCACTTCTGCTACCATTTGGCCTACCAGGGCAGGCCTCTACGGAAAAAGCGGCCCATCCACTGCAGGCTGCAAGAGGACCTCGCGGCCTCTCCCTCATACTTGGGTCCTGCCGGGGTCAGCCAAATGCATTGGGCCTGCTACAGTCTGCTCGCCACAGGACCCCCTTCACGATGCAGAGTGCTGCCCCAGGCTGTGGGGCCACCTGGTCCACAGAGGCGAGCGACCACCAGGACCCTGAGTTGCTAGCCCTGAGCCAGGGTCTTTCGTTCTTATCTTCATGGCTGCTGCATTGCCAGTACCAGGGTACCCACTGACCCTTAGCACAGACCGAGCATTGCTGCCACCGAAACCCCCCTGAACGCCGGGGGACCACATGCAGCGACACCCTATCGCCTGCGGCCCGCACTGGGCCCTCCTATATCGCCATCCCCTGACCTACCATGGAGCGCCCGCCCAACACTTAGCATGGACCGGGGATGTCTCCTGGCAAGACAACGGGTAAACCTGTACAGCAGCTGATCTTCTCTGAGGCACTCAAACTGCCTCAAACCATGCCCACCCCGCCGGATGCCGCCCCTGTTGTGCTGGATTCACCCCTGCCCACCACAGCCAGTGCCCCAGGAGCCACCATGGAGCACATCCTTCAGGAGATCACTGCGTTGGACCGCCGCCTGAAGGGCATGGACGCAAACATCTCTGTTGTGACAGCTGAATCCAAATCCATCCGCTCGGACAACGCAGGCTTCCAGACTCGGGTGGATGACCTGACCCAACGAGTCTCCGTGCTGGAGGACGGTATCAACACCTTACTGGAGCGGGACCAGGAACTTTTAATGCTATGCAGCAAAGTAATTGACCTGGAGGACCGGAGTCGGCGGGAAAATGTATGCTTTTTTGGCTTCCCAGAGTCCGTGGAGGGGCCAGATGGCAAATCCTTCCTTAAGGAACGCTCCCGGCGCTCACTGGCCTGACCTTCTACCCTCCCTTGAAGATGCAGCGAACTCACCGCATAGGACCTCTAAGGCGGGGTGTGTCCACACGCCCGCAGCCCCTTATAGCCTGTTTCCTGCACCGCGAACAGGCCCGACAGTTGATCTCCACAGCCTGCGCCCATGGTCCGTACGTTTATGAGGGGCACCAGGTACAGATGGCTGCAGACTTTTCCAGGGAGACAAACGAGCATCACAAAGCCTTCCTTTCTCTCCGGCCTCTATTCCACCAGCTTGACACCAAATATGGCCTCTTCGAGACCACACGCTTTTGGATTACCAAGGACGGTGACTCAAAAGAAATCTTCAAACCGGAGGATCTGTGCCACTTCCTGGATGAACTATCAACACAGGACATGGACACTGCCTTCTCAGCTACCACAAAAGGTCGCACCCTGCCACCACCCTCCCACCCTGCCCCTCCCAGCAGCATCCAGCAGAACTCCCAGGGCTCCCATCACAGGGGAGGGACAATGACAGAGCTGCCTGATCCCAGGGCAACAGGAGCCAGGATCTCCAGGCAGTGGCTGCACTTATGAATGAGCAAGACAGGGACAAGTCTCACTCCCCTTGAAACCCACTTCTGCTCCGGAGGATGAGCCCTGAGGACTGTGACGTGGCATTGATTGCGAAACCAGGGGGGAACTTGTTGTGTTGACAACCGAAGAAGGTGGATGGCTGAGTACCGGCATGGCCTTTTTTGTTGTTGTAGACTACATCTTTCTGGTAGACTGTCTTTTTGTGTCTCTCACTGTTCCTTTCCTACCGCTGTTTGATGGCCATGTGTTTAATTGTTGCATGCTCTGTGCGCGGTCTCCTGGCCCAACCATTGCAGGTGCTGCTACTCTGATCCCTTAGCCGGGGGCGGCAAAATGCCATCCTTTGCAATTCCTCCCCCTCCCCCGTACATGCCTCTGCTCCCCGTGCCCCCGTGCTCCCACGCATCGTGCATCTGGTAGCTTTGGGGCTCCATACGTGTCCATACACTGTTTATCCACTGTGCACACTACCTGTGGCATTGGCTCAGGTGCTGTGGTCCTCGCGGGAGATGGCGGGCCCTCACCCCGTGCTATGTCTGCAAACCCTCAGACCCCCAGATGCCCGGCCGCTGGGCCCACCGTGTTGCATACCCGGGTGCACCTCTCCCCACCCCACCTCTGTGATGGGCCCCCACAATTGCCTCCTGTCCCCCTTGCGCTCATGCTTGCACTATTTTGTGCTCTCCAGACTGCCTTGCCCCCTGAAGGGGCCCTCTCGGCGTGCGGTATGCGCAAGCCTAAACCCGCAGCATAAAGTTTAGAGCCCCTGCTTCTCCCACTTCTTCTCCCACTTCTCCCACACAACCTACCCACCAACTCCCTCCCTCTACCTCCCCCATGACCCATCCTCTGATATGTCTTGGTGACCCAGGCTCTCCCACTCTGCCCCAGCTGTTGTCTACCAGTAGGCGCACCCTCTACGTGTCCGGCTCCCTTGCCTGCCTGGTCCCCCTCCCTGCCTGAGCCCGCCTCCTCACCCTCACCCCTGATTCACCCACCCTACCCCTATTCCCCTCCCTCTCCCCTCTGCCCTCCCCCTGTCTGTCCCCCTGACTCCTGTCTAGTCCAGACCCTTCCCCCTACCTCCCCACCCACCTCACCCTCCACCCCAGCCCTCTGATGTCACATGACCCCCTGCCGCCTGTGTCATCCCCTCGTCCCGGTGCACCCCCTCCCCCCACTTGGCACTCACTGCCCACTCTTGCCACCGCACACTGTTTACCCACTGTGCACGCTACCTGTGGCATCGCCTCAGGTGCTGTGCTCCTTGGGGGAGATGGTAGGCCCTCACCCTGTGCTATGTATGCGAACCCTTGGACCCCCAGATACCCGGCCACAGGGCCCCCCGTGTTGCATACCCGGGTGCACCTCTCCCCACCCCACCTCTGCGATGGGCCCCCACATTTGCCTCCTGTCCCCCTCGAGCTCATGCTTGCAATATTGTGTGCTCTCCAGACTGCCTTGCCCCCTGAAGGGGCCCTCTTTGCGTACCGTATGTGCAAGCCTAAACCCGCAGCACAAAGTTTAGAGCCCTGCTTCTCCTATATCTTCTCCCACTCCTCCTACACAACCTACCCACCAACTCCCTCCCTCTACCTCCCCCATGACCCATCCTCTGATACATCTTGGTGCCCCAGGCTCTCCCACTCTGCCCCAGCTGTTGTCTGCCAGTAGGCGCTCCCTCTACGTGTCTGGCTCCCTTGCCCACCTGTTTCCCCTACCCCCTCCCCTCCCTGCCTGAGCCCGCCTCCTCACCCTCGCCCCCCTACCCAAACTCTCTCCCCCTCCCTCTTCCCTGCACCCTACCCCTGTCTGTCCCCTGACTCCTATCTAGTCCTGTCCCTTCCCCCTACCTCCCCACCCACCTCACCCTCCACCCCGGCCCTCTGATGGCACATGACCCCCTGCTGCCTGCGTCATCCCCTCGCCCCAGTGCACCCCATCCCCCCACTTTGCACTCACTGCCCACTCTTGCACCCGCACACTCGCTGCCGCCCCCGGGGACCTCAGATTACACATGACTGCGCCCATACCAGGCACCCTTCAACTTCTGCGCATTCTCTCCTGGAATGTCAGCAGCCTCACACAAAACATAAAACAAAAAAAAGTGCTCTCATGCCTGCAGGCCAAAAGAGCGGATGTGGCTCTCCTACATGAGACGCACTTGGGAGACCTAGACTCCAACAAACTGCGTCGTGACTCAGTGGGCAGAGTGATACACAGCAGCACTTTGGCACCATCCACCACCCAAAAAAATAGTCCACAGCATACATGCGGGTAGCGATACTCCTCCGCAAAACTTTGCCTGTCACGGTCGTGAAGACATGGTCTGACCCTGACTGCAGGTATGCGTTTGCCAAGCTGCGGGTGGGGGACAGGTCCCTGTGTGTGGGCCCGGTGTACATGCCGACGGGGGCCAAACGCCCTTTCTACCTCCAGCTGAACCGCCTCGTTGAGGAGATTAGAGCGTCTATGTACATCATCGGAGGGGACTGGAACCTCGCCCGTGACGCGGTTTTGGACAGGACAGGTCTCCTGGACAGGGCATACAATGCACACAGGTCTTTGCTGGGGGTGTCACCTCAGATCACGGTCTCGTAGATCACTGATGTTTCTGCTCCCCGATGAATAGGTAGTATACCTTCCTGTCCTTAGTCCATGGCACACAATCCAGGCTAGATTACTTCCTCATCTCCCACTCAGTGGTGGAACTCGTCGGGGAATCTCACATCCTGGAGGCTGCCTTGTCTGACCACTCTCCGGTTCTTCCTAATCGCAACCTCCAGCTCCAATATCCTTCTTCCCCCAGTAGGAATATCCGATGTCCAAGATCTTACCAACCACCACTTCTACTCAATGAACATGGTATTAGAGAAGGTCGCGCCCCTACAACTGAAGAGAGTCTCCATAAAAGATTCAAAACCCTGGTACGATGGAAGACTCAATGAGGACAGACGATCCCTAAGATTAATTGAACTAAGATGGAGATCTGCACCATCCGCCAACCACCTCAAGCTGCTAAGAACGAAGAGAAACTCCTACTACAGAAAGATCAGATGATCTAAAGCAGACTTTTTCAGTAATCAATTAGAGCAAGCCAAGAATCGTCCCATAAAACTATTTGATCTAATCAAAACACAATCTAAGGATGCACCTCACCCCCCCCCACGCCAATACAGGCTCACTAACCAATTGCGAAGCGTTTGCCTCCTTCTTCACTCTGAAGACCGAAAACATAAAGAAGGACCTACTCAATGATTTAATAACACATATTGACACACACATGGACACTTCATCATCCCTTCCAGGAGTCCCACCCCGAAGTTCACCAAAGTTTGACCTAAAAAATAACGCCTCCTGGTCCTCCTTCAATACTTACAGTGAAGAAGCTATACTCAACATGCTCATGGCTTTGAATCCCGCCAACCACTTCACAGACCCTCTTCCGGCAAACTGCATAAAAGACTTAATTCCACTGCTACTACCTCTGTGGACCAAGATTATAAATACTTCTCTCCTTCAAGGAATCATCCCTGAAATCCTTAAGTCTGGACAGGTATCCCCCATCCTAAAGAAGCCAACGGTTGACCCCGCGGACTTAAATAACTACCGCCCAATATCCAACATCCCTACCCTGGCAAAACTCTTTGAAAAATGTGTACACATTCAGCTTGGAAAACACATAGACCACTTCAACCTTCTCAACCAATACCAATCCGGCTTCCGGGCAGGGCACAGTACGGAATCAGCCATGACCCACATAATAGATGATGCACTACAAATCCTTGACCAAAACGAAGCCTGTTTGCTAATCTTGCACGACCTTTCTTCGGCTTTTGACACCGTCAAACACGACAACTTGCTAGACCTACTGAAACACAGAATGGGATTATCTGGATCTGTCCTAAATTGGTTCACTTCGTTCCTTCAAAACAGATTGCAACGATTCAAGGTCAATCAATCCCTGTCCAAACCCATCCCAGTCACTTTAGGAGTCCCACAGGGATCATCCCTCCTACACTTTTCAATTTATTTATGGAACCACTCACCGAAATTCTTAACTCCTCTAATGTTCAGTATCCTATGTACGCAGATGATACACAACTATATTTAAAGATCCACTCACTAGAAGACATCAAATCTCTCAACTCAATGCTAGAAAAAACTCAGACCTGGCTGGCCGAAAACCATCTAAAACTAAATACCCTCAAAACCGAATTCCTCCTAATCGCTCCTCCCTCCCAAGTAACCATAATTCAAGACTGGCTGAAACATCTAACGGCACTCAACTGCCAACCTCTGATCATTGACCCTGCGAAATCGCTGGGAGTAACTCTGGACAGAAATCTAAATATGTAGAAACACATCAGCGCCGCAACAAAAGGAGCAAACTTTCAGATGAACACATTGAGAAAACTAAAACCCTTCCTGCCCGCATAGGACTTCAAACTGGCAGTACAAGCACTAGTTCTCCCAAGAGTGGATTATGGGAGTGTCTCTCTTTGCAGTCTTCCCAGGTCCTCGACGGCCCCTCTAGGAGCTTCAATCAACGCAGCAGCTAGACTTATTACTGGCTCCAAATGAAACTCTCACATCTCCCCGGACCTCAGATCCCTTAACTGGCTACCTTTCGAAGCCAGAATTCAACTAAAAATTGCATGTTTGACGCATAGAGCCATACATCACAACACTACTAGCTATCTAGCACAGAAATTGGTGCCTTCATGTGGCAATAGATCCTCCAGAAGTGCCAGTAACCTTTTACTGAAACCACAAAGATTCAGCAAGAAGAAAACATACAACCGAGCCTTCTCGGGGATGGCTCCAAGGATCTGGAATGCACTGCCCCCAGAAACTAGACTGAATCCCTCCACTGCATCTTTCAAAAAAGAAGTGAAATCGCTCCTCATGGCTAAATTCACATGAGCTATGTTTACAAGTGGTTATACGATGCTTGATTGTATGGAACATTATGTTATTTACTATATACCTGTTTGTTTCCTATATTTTCCTTGTAAAGCGCTCTGATACCCGCAAGGGTCTTGTTCGCGCTGTGTAAAACCTTCAAAATAAATAAATACTGTCTTTAGATGCGGGCCTGGTCTCCCCGGGCGGAAAACCATGGCGCCTGAATGTACAAAGACACCATTCCCACCAGGGCAAAGGGCAAGTCTCAACTGCGGGCCCATGTTTCTGCTTACCTGGCGGACAACAAAGACTTCGTGAACTCCCACAGAGTGCTCTGGGTGGTCACGAAGGCAACCATACGTGGCCGACTAATGAGGGACACCCCCGTGGCCAATAAACAGGCATCTCTCTGCCGAGCCGAGCTGGAGGAATACATTACAGTCCTCACCCGCCTCTACTCCTCCCGCCCCACTGTGCCCAATCGCAGTCACCTGGAGCAGGCCTGCATGGTTCTCAATGGCCTCTATACCTCCAAGACTGAGTACGCCCTTCAACGCCTGAAGGAAAGGCACTACAAACAGGGGGAGAAGGCAGGCCACCTACTAGCATCCCAGCTGCGACAACGGGAGGATGCAATGGCTATTCTGGCTATCCGGTCGGCGGGTGGGGAGATACTCACCCGGCGGCAGGCTATTGTCAATGAGTTTGCGTCATTCTATGAAACACGATGAGCGAGGATCAGATGACCCCATTTCTTGAGGTGGATCTACTGCGCTTAACAGACAAAGGCCGGGAGCTCTTAGCGGGGGACATTAGTAAGGAGGGGATTGCAGCAGCCATCTCCAAGCTACCCTATCGCAAAGCGGTGATCGACACTCTTCATGCGGCCTTCCAGGAGGCAGAGCGGATGGCTTCTTTGGGATCCTTTTCTAATAGAGCAGTGATTGCAGTACTCCCCAAACCCGGAAGGGACCCGTTACTGTGTGGCAGCTACCAGCCTATATCTCTCTTGAAGAGCGACATCAAAATCCTCGTGAGCATATTAGCATCACGCTAAAGCAAGGTCCTCCCCTCCCTGATCCACAACTAACAGGTCGACTTTGTACCGGGCCGCTCTTCCAGGAACCATCTCCATACACTGGCCCACACCCTCTGGACCACCAGGGACCTCCGAGAGGAGGTGGTAGCTCTCTCCCTGGATGCCTAGAAGGCATTTGACCACATTGAATGGGGCTACCTCTTCACCACCATGAAACGGTTTGACCTGGGGGACCAATTCATTGGCAAGGTGTGGCTGCTGTATGACTGCCCGATGGCCCAGGTCAACTGCGAAGGGTTCCTCTCCGACCCCCTTCAGATCCGGAGGGGCACCCGCCAGGGTTGTTCACTTTCCCCACTCCTATTCCTTCTGGCAATGGAACCCTTGGCCTCCACCATCTGCCACTCGCCGCCTAATCACCAATAAATAAAATTTAGAAAGCTGCACCACCAGGTTTATTCTCATGAGGGCAGATTACTGAATTGTAGACATTCACAAGTGTTTCCAAGAGTACTTCTGGAAACTGGCAACAGTCGCTGTTTTTCAGGTGTACTCATGGAATGCATTTGTGAATTCCTATTTGCATTCATGCAAAGGTCTGACCTCATTTTCAACTGTGCATATGGTGCAGCTGAACGTAAGAAATTGTCTTCACATTTGTGCAACTGCAGGTTTTCAAAAATGTCTTTTCTCTTTCCCCACATGGAAATAGTTTTTGTCCCCATAGAGAAACTCCTTCCTCTAGATCCTGACCAGTTTGGTAGGAACTTTGGACACCCTGGAATGAGATTTATTCCTGCCCTTCACATGTGTAACTTTCTTTGGCCCTGATTTATGGGGCTTTGGCATAGGGCAGCGCAGCAAGTCACCTTGCTATGCTGCACCACGCCAAAGTGAAAGCACGGGAATGCACTGTATTTATCCAATATGGTGCATTCCTGTCCTTTGCCCAGTGCTGGTGCTGTTTCGGCAGCCTAGCGCCAATACAGGCATGCTTGCACCTTGGTGCAATGGTGCCTGTGTTGTCGGCAGGATTGTTTAAGTGCAGAAAGGGGCACCTTTCCGCACAGAAACAATCCATAGAGTGTTTTCCTCTTTCAATGTGTGCTGCATAATGCTTCACATATAGAAAAAGGAAAAAACAAGGAGAAATAAATATATTTCACCTTGTTAGGCATGCCCTGTGGAGGCATAAGATTTTGATGCATTCCAGGTCTGGGAATGCGTCAAAACCCATGGAAGTTGCATGGGAACACCCACCGCAATGCCCGTGGAATGCTTCCCTTGCGCAGAGTAAGGCGACGTTTGTCATGATCATCCTCTCATACAGATTCTAGGATTGTATCAAATTTACCACCCACTGGGTTGAGCAGTATGATTTGCTGCCCAGGCAACTGTGACTTCTCCCACTCCAGAGGGTAAAATAGGGCAGGATGCCCATTCACTGGCTATATCTTTTGTCTCTGTCCGCACCTCAATTGGAGTGCTGGCAGCAAATGCATCCACCTGGCCGAGGTGGTTATAAGGTGCTAGACCACCTTAGCAAGGAGGCCAATCAATCCATACTCATAATCACATCCTATCGGAACACTCCGCCACTCACTTCATTAGATGTCAGCGAGATCCACCTGTGCTCTCCTCAAAAGTGGCCATATTAGGATCAGAGGGATAGTGGCCTTAATACTGGGAACGTTTTGCTCGATTCCAACAACATTGTAATTGAAAAACGAATTGCAGTGCTGGTGGGGGCACGGTAGACTGTGCCGCATTTGAAGGAGAGAATTCTAGCCAATGGAGCACTCTTCTCTGCTCTTCTAGGTGTTGCATAATTAGGAGTAGGTGCCACTCTGCAGTGCCCATGTTTACTTCCCAACAGTAGCACACTGCACATACCACACAATCCAACTTTGACCAAGGGCTTCTTTTAACATTTAATGAATAAATCCTGTTGTCTCCTTTTAAAACCTTCACCCTCCTCAATGTTTTAATGCACTCTCATCATACTACTTTCTGTCCATGAGGACAGACACTCCTCCTTTGTCTACAGGTTTAATCATTAATTCATATTGCTGATTGTCAATGAACACTATCAAACAAATGGGTGAATGAAATTTTGATATGAATGACATGTTAAAAATGAAAGGGTTAGTTATCCATATTGAGTGCCTTTTTTTAATCACAATGGAAGTTATGAATATGGATATATATTTCAGTGACGCTCCATGGCTTAATCATCATGGAGACCACTAAAAGAAAGATGATCGGCCATTGTTGAGTGCAGCCCTTGTTGAGTGCAGAGTGTCACCTGACCTATGTGTTATTGTTTAATCCTCAAACATTACACATGTTTCAAGAATTCTAGGAAAGCTGTAGTCACCATACAGGAACAAGGAGCAGAAAACTGATAACATGACTTCCCCACCTTACTGAAACCAATGACTTTTGGAAGAACTGCTCTTCTATTGCAGATTTTCTGCACACTAAACAGCACTTCACTGGCTTGCATTCCAACTCTTCTACTAAAGAAAATTCTCTCAATGGACCACTGTCTGATGGGTTTACATGAAGTTTTTAGAGATTTCCAACCCTTACTATAAAAAATTGGATGTTTGGACAAAATATCAAGTTTTTAATTTCAGGAGACAGAAATATCAGGAAATAAATATTGTGATACAAAAATATTGTGATGCAGAAATATCATTGTCAAAAATATTGCTTTTAGATAAGTAATATAATTGTTAGGAATATCATTGTTTTTTAATATCATTTTCAATAAAAGAGTTATTTAAAATATTATTTTTTGATTATTTTAATGTGTTTTAGGTCATGTATGAATTTCAAGTGCTATTATTTAATTGTTATTCATTTTTTACAATATAGTTTGTAATTTAAAGTGATTTAGAATTTTTAATAAAATTGCTAATAGTAATTTAGGGGCCCATTACGATGGCGGGCGGAAGCACTACCGCCGTGCTGGCGGATGCAAAAACCACCAGTTACCGCCCGCATGCCGCAGCCCACACGCCCGCCAAATTACGATGCGAAAAGCAGGCCAAACACCGCCGGCAAGCCAGCAACACCGTCCGCCATCAAAGTGCGCCCGCACACGTAGCGGCGCAGCACAACTGACACACACCGTCCGACGAAACACGTCCTGCCCGGCGCATAAATTACGATGCCGCAAACAAACGGCTCCCACGGCAAAGAGACACCGCACGTGAAAGAGAGGCGGAAACACGGACGCAGAGCACGGACAACGAAGAAGCGGCACCCCGGGCATGAATCCAGCACTGCAGGCCCTTCCCATGCTTCTGCTGATGCACCACCAAGGACGCAACGTACCGCGGAGACGCAGGTAGGCACACACACAACAAGTGCACGCAAACAGCGCACACAGTGCAAGGGCAGAAAAAGCGGACAACCCCCCACCAGCGCGTGCACACTACACATCCACCATTGCATCCACATATGACACACAGGCCAAATCCTAACATCGCAGAACACATGTGTACACACCACCTGGGACTAGGAACCAACCACCCCGTCACGGCCCCAAAGCGCCGATGACGCCGCCACACATGCGCACAACGCAGAGGCCAACCGCAGCGCCATGCATGCGTCGCACACAGACACAGGGACACAACCAAGCAGCACACACATCAGCCCCACCCCGAACGCACATGACACGTGACAGGCCGGCCACAGACATGTCCCCAACGCCCAATTCACGGACAACACCCAACGCCACACAACCGACGCACACATGTCAGTGAAGTCACGCAACAGCAGGACACACCCCAGTGTAACAAACATGGCGAAGCACACAGCGGCGGCAACACCAACTAGGAGAAGCAGGGCTCCTTCGGGAAGAGGAACGCCAGTACCACACTGAAAAACCCATACCACCCTGCACATATGAACAAGACACATGAAACGGAACACCAAAGAGCCCGGTGACCGACAACAGGTGGCCCAAGAATTACATCCACACACAAGGCCCAACGCAGAGCGGAAAGGCAGGCTGCCGCCCACACAAGGGAGAGCAGACAGCACTGAATGACCTTCCATTCCAACACCGAAACCACAGCCCAACGACAGAAGCCGGTGAATACAGCCATTGTCCAAGAATAGACCAACACAGGCTTGCCGAGGAGACCGACCACAGGGCAGATAGCGCATATCACAGAAGCACACAACGGACGGGGAAGAAAGAAGAAAACACTCCCCCATGTCGGCCACATGCAAGTTAATTGGAAGGAGTCACACAGCACTGACCTTGAACTGTCTCAGAAGCATGTGGGAAGAGGGCCCGTGTCCTCCAAACAAGCCAACAGAACACAAGTCCTGTCTCCCCACGACTACACAGAGCTCACAGCAACCCCGGAGTGTGCACATTGCAGACTGCACACACAGCCGGAGCACGCCACCACAACGCACCGCTGCGAAATGGCAACCGCAACACACCTACCCAACTACGCCGAAGAGCTCAAGCTGTACCAAACCAGCACGATACATACATTGGGATGCGATCTCCTGTCCCTGCTGAACGTAAGTTACCGACTGACTTACCGCATCACATTGTTCAGCTGCGTCATGCCCGTCTTCTACTGTCGGAGGTGTCCCTACCAGCATCCCGTCGAGATATGCCTCTCCAACCCGGCATGTCTGAAGGCGGACCTGCTACCACTACTCCTCCCTCTGGACGCACACGACAGGGCCTGCTCTGCCTATGGGGGCATGGCGTATGTGGCCAACATCGCACGCGCACTGAAATGGAACCACTGTGCCTCCACACGACGGATCATCGAGAACAGCTACATCGAATGTCACCCAGCATGCCCCATCATGGTCCTCCAAGGGACAACCTACGAACAACACCTTGACAGCCACCATCCGCTTCATTGGCTGGCAAACATGTACACCACCAATGACATGGAAGCCCTGCTGGACGGCATCGCATACCTGACAACCTGTAAATACGTCGGACCACAACGCAGGTTCCCCGACTGACCTATGAAGTCCAACCCCGCACCAATGCTCAGCTTCCGCACGGACTGGCCAGTCACCACCACAACAGCCATACCAAACGACCGGCAACTGTAACCACACCATCAACGACATCGCCATGACATCGGATATGACCGGGACATGCACACTGTTCCCCATCACATCCAGGAACACCGCATGCATCGTGGGAGGCAGTGGCATGGGCTCTGTGCATCGCACCCACATGGACGGAACTGCACGAACAACCAGGACACGACATGGATCCAGCGCACATGGACACACACACCGCTCAGTGGACATGAATAGGTCGCCTGGAGTCTGTGGGTGCTGCACCCCTCCCACCCCCGCCCCGGGAATCCCATACCAGGACCTTTGCATGGACGACAAGTGCATACAACAACAACACGACCCCAGTGACTGTGACATGTCCAGTAACCACCACAGTGCAACAACAAGTGGCACGCCGCTGCATGCACGCAAGCACATGCCCTGATGTCATCTCACATGCACGCGTGCATGAGGAACAACCGCAGCAAACCTGTCACATGGAACTGAGATGGACTGTGCCCATGATGCCGAGCGGTCTGGTAGGCTACATGTATACCGTCTGTGTCAAAGTCCGCAGCTCCGCAGCTATACGTAAATGTACATTAGCACAGCCTTGGCCAAGCAGATGTAACCCCACACCCTATCCCATTTGTAATCATGCTCAGTATATCCTCAATATGTATTCCGCTGCCAGTAGTGTCCACTATACTGCATCACAGAGGACAGAAGACTCAATATAATGTTTGAAACCAGAACTGTCTCCGCTGACTCATTTCACAAGTACGAATGAGAGAGGATGAGAGTATGTGAAGTACACGGCAGTCGTGACATGACCATGTAGTCCACTGGTATTGGATGTCAACGCAAATGAGTAGCACTACTGTGGAAGACACACATGTGTCGTGTGAAGTCGTATGGACGCAGTGTTCAGGTGGGTGGGTGCGACGGGTAGATGCGCACATGCCAAGTTGGAGCACGCCGTGTTGGGAGGGCTCATGAACAGTACACCACCGCTTCCCTGGGCATTGTGAGAGGACACCTGTCGGGGAGTGAACACGTGTGTGCACAGCAGCCGGGCACACGTACAAAGCGGTACCAGGCGCACCTCAGCCCACCCTCTGTGGACGAGCTGGATCCTGTTGTGCGCCCGCCATGCCCCTTGACAAGGCACACACAGCCCCAGTCGACCAGGTGTAACCCCAACATAGTCAATCCGCACAGGCGATACAGGGCACGGGATGGCAGTGGAGCATGGTGTGTGAGAGGTCTCCTCGCGCTCCTCCTGGTCATATCACGCAGGCAATAGAACCTCAACGTCCAGCATGGCAAAAAGTCAAATGGAAGTGTAGGGGGACGCACCACAGCACGAGCAGCACTGACGTCACGGGAGGTGGCTCGCACCATCCCATCCATTGCCCATCATACCAACCACGACACATGCCATTGCGACTAAGTGCAAGCGCGTGCGCCACCACCCCTGAGCCCTCCCCAGAGAGGCCAAAGAGTGAATGTGTGGGCCATCAGCCACAGACGGACGCGGCATGGCCGCAAGGGCAGCCACAGCCACTGGGTGTCGCAGGTGGCGGATCCGGAAGGCGAAGACTGTGATGCATAGTCCATGCAGGCCGGGTCTCCATTTGGGGCACCACGCAGGTGGACGGCGTCCCGCCACACATCATACCCTGAGACAGCCCACTCGTGCAACTGGACCCACACATACACTCCTTGCCCTCTCTGGTGCAAGCTTGGGGCTGCCTGTGCAAGCGCTAGCCTCGCAGGTGAGCATGCATATTGGGGGGCGAGGGGAGGACATGAGGGCTGGGGCGAAGATGACTGTATCACTGTCAGTTAGTACAAGGGATGACCCAGATGTGGAAAGGAAGAGACGTGTCCCGTGTGTACTGCAACTAGTCGCCAATCCAACTACCCCCCATGTCCGGAATGTAAGCCCGCACCTAGGCCCGCCCATCCGCCACATCGAACATACCACCAGCACGACAACCTTCCCATTCGAAACACTGACTGGGGGTGGCGACCAGTGAACAATCATGTGTAGCCTACCCACGCGTACATGTGGGCCCTCCATGATCCATGTCACCTGCGGCAAAGACATGACATGCGCAATGAGGGAAGTGAGGAGAGCTGTCCGCCCCACGCGCAGAAGGTGCATCAGCTCCACAGACCCAGCAGCGAGTCCAGCAGGGGTCACATGTGCAGGGGCAGCTGTGCCTGGTGTGAAGGCACATGCATATAGACAGCACATCGACCAATGTGTAGTCTGCCCACATCCACAGTCCATCATCATGCGGACATAGGAATTGAACACAGGGCAACACATCTTAGCTGGTGCACCCACCGTGACCAACAATGCGCAATCATCGACGTACCCGCCCTGTGCATGGCCCCCCCAACGGAGGCACATCCAGTGCCACCATCCCACACACACAAGCCTTCCATGGAACATGCTGTGTCCAATGGTCAGTACAGAGTCAGCACCCATCTGGTGGATCCTGAACAGGAGACACATGCACACACATGCCAGCTCCCACTATGTACGACTGCCACCTGGCACGTGCAATGTAACCTCTCACCTGTGACGTGTGACTGCAAGCACACAGCCGTCTTGGCATGGGGCTGTCAATGTGGACACCAGTCAATGTTTCGGGAGCTGTGATCCGTACAGTGCTGTACATAGGGTGCAGTGCTGACACCTACTACTGTCTCATATCCCCTCGTGCCACAGGTCCCACTTGTATTGGCCGCTCAGCCCGTGCCCACATCGTCGTCGTCGTGTGCCATA
Organism: Calotriton arnoldi; assembly: GCA_963921515.1. Lineage (NCBI taxonomy): Eukaryota > Metazoa > Chordata > Amphibia > Caudata > Salamandridae > Calotriton > Calotriton arnoldi. The sequence goes on along the minus strand of CAWUFW010003189.1, from coordinate 451,371 downwards.
CTCATCCAGCCTCGGAAGCAGTACCATGCTCAGCAGACACTCATGTTGCCGTGGCGTTGCCGCTTGACGAATATGCAGTCAGTCCCCATCAGCACGCCCCGCAAGTCATTGGGGCCTAGATCCCCATGTGCATGCACATGGCAGTGGTATGTCTCACTTGCCATTGCCATTGTTGGGAGACCTGTGTAAGTGTATTGTGGCCGTGCCGTCCCAGCTTGACAGCTGGTCTGTGGCTCATGTGCTTGCTCAGTCATGTCAGTGATGTGTATGCGAAATTGCTATGTGCCGTGTTGCTTTGACATGTGTCCTCTGCCATTTAACCCAGGCGGAGACCGAACATTGACCGCCCATACCAATTGCTGGCGGACATGGACGATACAGAGGTAATCAGGAAGTTTCGGCTGGACAGGCCAACTCTGCATCGACTGTGTGCCATGTTAGAGCCCCATCTCCGTCCCCGCAGGGTGTATCCGACTGCTGTCACCCCCACGGCTAAGGTGATGGCCGCCATGCATTTCTTCGCCACTGGGTCATTCCAGCACACAGTGGGCAGTGGAGGAGGGATGTCCCAGCCCATGTTCAGCAAGGTGCTGAGGGATGTACTGGCAGCCATGATGCTGTACCGGAACAGGTACATCAGATTCCCCAGGGCTCGTGAATTGGCGGCAGTGAAGGGTGCATTCTATGCCCTTGGCAGAATCCCACACGTCGTGGGAGCCATTGACTGCACTCATGTTGGCCTTGTTCCACCACAGGCCACTGAGCACCTGTACCGCAACAGGAAGCACACGCACTCCCTGAATGTGCAAGTGGTGTGCCTTGCGGACATGGTGATCACCCACGTGTGTGCAAAGTTTCCAGGCTCGGCCCATGACGCACACATAATGCGCAACAGCATCTTGCCACGACTGATGGCCAATCTGCAACAGGATCGTGGCTGTATTGTCGGTGAGTATGTGGAGTGGTGTAGCGTGCTGGTTGTGCGATGCTGTCCCCTGTCCAGTTGGAATAGCAACGGTTCTCTGTGTCCCTCACACCCAGGTGACTCTGCGTATCCGAATGGGGCATGGCTGCTCAGTCCATTGAGGAATCCTCGCACCCCAGCAGACGATCGATACAATGAGGCACATGGGAGGACCAGACGTGTGGTCGAGCGTACCTTTGGCCTCCTCAAGTCCAGGTTCAGGTGCCTGGACCGCACCGGGGGTGCACTGGCGTACTCCCCACAGAAGGTGTGCCAGATAGTGGTGGCGTGCTGCATGCTGCACAATCTGGCCATTCGGAAGCAGATCCCCCTCATTGTGGATGACGGAGATCAACCAGGGCCCCAGCCCGCAGACCAGGACAGCTCGAGTGAGGTGGACAGCGGAGAGGAGGAAGCTGGGAATGTGCGCCAGCAGCTCATCGCCCGCTACTTCACTTGACGGTGAGTGTCCATGTACGACGGATGATGTGTCTGTATCTATGCAGGTGTGTGTGTGCTGTGTCAGGGTGGCCGTATGTTCACTGCGTGCAGTGTGTCAACGCTCCATGGCCAGGGTAGTATGCCACTGTTGGTGGCTGTGGCATTGTGCCCTATTGCTCTGTGCGATGTGTGTACATTGCTTGTAGTTGTTGACATGTACTGTGTGATGGGTGTGTGACACACTCATTGAATGAGCTCCTGTTCTGTCTCCCACCCCTAGGTCCCTACAGGCCCTCCGGATTCCATTTCCATGCCACGCATCAGGTGCCTTTCCGCCCAAGGTGGCCGTTGTATTCCGTACAATAAAGACACAGGGCACAAACAGCAGTTAGTGAAAAAGGTGCATTTATTACAAACTGTGACATGTGATTGTGTGTAAGGTGATGACAAAAGTGGTGCGTGCAGTGACAATGAGCTGTCGGTCATGGCTGCGTGATGATCAGGGTGTACCCACTGGTTCTATGTCCATAGTCCAACACACACATGCCATCCAGATGGCTGTGTGGAGTGGGATCGTAGAGCAAGTCAATGCAGTGGCTGGTCAAGGAAGGCTGGCGGAAGGCTGGCTGGCTGCCTCACTTGCGACTGGAGCGTGCGAAGTCCTCCCGGGAGATCTGTTTCCTCTTCGGACGGCCCCTTCCACGTTTGGGAGGGGGTGTGTGGTGGCGACCTGCTGGTGGTGGGTGAGGTGTGCTCACTGGCTGTGGACGCAGGGGAAGTGGACACTGCTGCCCGAGCCTGCGCCCTAGCAGGTGGTGGCGGAGGTGGTGTTGCTGGCCTTGCCTGTGACCCCACCGCCACCACCAGCTGGCCCATGAGGTCCACGAGTTGGTCCATACGGGACACGAATTGGCCCATATGGGCGTCCATGGACCTCAGCACCCCCAGCACCTCCCGCGTGTCAGTAGCAGACCTGGCCCATTGTCCTTGGGCCTCTTCATAGGCCCCAAGGACTCTGTCCATTTGAGGCAGGGCATGGCTCCCAGGGGAGGCTGGCGTTTCCCTGACCCTGCTCCTCCTACCAGTCCTGCTGCCACCGGCCTGCCCACTAGCCACATTGCTCACCACGGTCCTCGCTGTGGCTCCCAGGGTGGATCCAGTCGGCCGGGCCACCACCTGCGCTGGGGCTGGTGCCAGCGAAGACGTGGTGGTGGTGGAGGCGGTGGTGGTCGGTGCGGCGATGGTGGCGGTTGCGGCAGTGGTAGTGGCCGCAATGACCGTGGGTGTGGCCGCAACGACAGTGGCAGCAGGGGACTGGGACTGTTCAGCATCCCTGGATGATGGGTTGGTGGGTAGGAGGGGTCCTGGGAGCGGCTGGGCCCTGCCACGCCAGATGGGCCAGCTTGGTGGTCCGTGTCCGAAGAGGTGGACAGATCCTCCAGATCCGTGTGTCCTCGTTGGGGGCTTGTAGGCTGGCTGTGCTGGCTGCTGTCTCCATCCCCAGCGTCCAGCAGTTCGTCACCTGTGGAGAGAATGAGATTTGTTATTGTGTTGCACCTGGCGAAGTATGTATTAGTCGTCTGACATTGGCAGTTCGTGCAATCTCGTACATGGGTTTCCCGGAGGCGAGTGTGTGGCTGTGGCATCTGTAGGTGTGTGTGCTAGGCAATGGGACTGTGTGCTGTGCACATGTGGCATGGGACGGATTGGCCATGCCGATGGGTGTGTTGCTTTGCCCCTACTCATTGTGACTCTGGTGTATGCGGGCTCCTGGCCCATCCTGGGTCTGGTTTGTACTTTGCTTTTGGAGTTCAAATGGAACGCTTAGGAACGCATATGGCAACATGGGGGCCATGCCCCAGATTCGCATTTGGGATGGAATATGCTTTTGGGGTTCAAATGGAACGCTTAGGAACGCATATGGCAACATGGGGGCTATGCCCCAGATTCGCATTTGGGAGGGTATATGCTTTTGGGGTACATGCTGTGAGCCATGGGTGCCGAACGTGACATGTGTTGTGGCAGCATGACAGTGCATGGTCTGAGGTGTGTGCATGCCTGACATGCCCTGCATATTTGCTGTCTGTTGTGGTTACTGGACATGGCATTGGACGCATCGTTATGAGTGAGTGATAGTTGTGTGCCAGCCAACGTATTGCAGTTGTCCCATCTCCTTGGTGTGCGTGCTGCCCTGTGCCATGTGCATCACTGCAGTGCTCGGGGGGGTGTGGCCCATGTTGTGTGTTGTTGCTCACAGTGTGTCGTGCGCTTAATTGACTTCTGGCACATGGTTGGTCATGGGCATGTGTCTTAGCGTGACTGCTGTATGTGTGGCAGCTGTGCGGATGACATGCCTTTCATGAGACTGGGGCTGACGGATGGGATGGATGGTATGTTGTATGTGCATGGTGTGTCTGTGTGTTTGATGGGTTCAGTGGTGTTCGTGTGCATTTCTGTTGTTCCGCTCTGTTGCGTCTAGTGTTGTTTGTCTTACATAGGCGTAGTTGTGGGGTGTGTGGTTGACAGGCAGTAGGGGCTACATGGACAGGACTTCAATGGTGTTTCGGTTGTGTGTGATGAGTTGCACAGTGGCTGCCGTGTGGGACTATATTCAGTGTGGCTTGTGCATGCAGACGTGGCTCCTTGGGTGTTGCTATGTCTGTGATGGGTCATGTGGGGTGTGAGTCTGCTGTTCATGTCCGTGTGCACATTGTTCACTTGTTCGTGACGGTGGGCGGTGCTGCGTGTTCGTGTGCTACGTGACATGTCCCATGTGTTGGTGGTGTTATGGTCCTCATGCCTCCAGTAATCCAGCCCTGTCCAGTTTCCCACGTGCAAGTTGTTCGTGCGTGCACTGTACTGGATGCCACATGGCTCTTAGCGGGGGTGCTCCATGTTGCAGGTCTGTGGGGGTGGGGGGTGTAGTGGGTCGTGGGGGTGGCTGTACACCCACTGACACTGATTGCTGTGGACCGTGATGTCTGCCTTTCGGCTGTCGTTGTGCACTGCGGTGGCTGACACGTGGGTGTGGGGTGTGGGGGATGCTCCTCCTTGCTGTGCTGTGGGACTGGGGACTGGTGTGTGTTGTACTTGGGCTGTCCACCGTCCCACCCACTGCACTTTGTGTTCCTGCCACTTACCTGTTACTTGTCGGTTGGTGCAGCTGTGCCTGACACATGGGTGTGGGGAGTGCTCCACCTTGCTGGTCTGTGGGAGTGGGGGCCTGGTGGGTGTTGTACTTCAGCTGTCCCCCTCCGACCCACTGCACTTTGTGTTCCTGCCACTTACCTGTTACTTGTCGGTTGGTGCAGCTGTGCCTGACACATGGGTGTGGGGGATGCTCCTCCTTGCTGTGCTGTGGGACTAGGGGCCTGGTGTGTGTTGTACTTGGGCTGTCCACCGTCCCACCCACTGCACTTTGTGTTCCTGCCACTTACCTGTTACTTGTCGGTTAGTGCAGCTGTGGCGGACACATGGGTGTGGTGGGTGCTCGTTGTGGCGCTTCTGGCATATTTGTGGACCTGTTGGTGGTTACGTGGCTGGCTTAGTGTACACATGTCCCCACGCATCTTACAGTTGTTCGGTTTGGCCTGTGTGTGGTAGTGTCTGTTGCATGTGCGTGTGATGTGTTGTGTATTGTGTGCTGGACATGGGGGTGTTTGTCCCTGGGAGCTGTGGCATGGTGGTTGCGCATGTGTGTACATAGCGGTGTGCTGGTATACATTAGTTTGTACTTACCAGCCTCCACTCCCCCTGCTAATCCGGCGAGGATCTCCGGATGGATTACGACTCGCACCTTCTCCTCCCATGCTTTGAAGGTCTTAAAGAGCGCGGGATTCCCTCCGCCAGTGACGGCAGCCAGCTCTCTGTTTTTGCCCTCCTTCTTCTTGACCAGGCTCTTTACGTCATTCCAACGTTTGTTTATCTCGGTTCTGTTCCTGGGCAGGGTCCCGACTGCATTGACCTGGTCTACGATCCGGGTCCACATTCTGTTTCTGGTGGCTAGTGGTGTGTGCTGGACCATGTTCCCATAGATTTGTGGGTACACCTTGATGATCTCGTCGACCATGACCGTCAGCTCCATGGGCGTGAACTTGGGCATCCTTTGTGGTGCCATGGTGTTTGTGGTGCTGGTGCGGTGTGTGTTGTGTAATGTGCAGGGGGTTTGTGGTGCCGGTGTTTGGTGGTGGTGGTGGTGGTGGTGGTTGTGATGTGTGCGTTTCTGTGGTGTGCTGCTGTCCTTGCTGTGTCACTGTGTCCTCTCCTCTCCTCTCTGGTTTGCAATGTAGCAAGGGGTTGTGGTCTGTGGGAGTGCTGCTTTTGTACTCACCTATGTGGGTGTGTCCTCATGGTCTGTTGTTTTCAGGTGTGTTGTGTCTGGGGTTCTGGCCTTTGTATTTTTTGTTTGTCCGGGGGTGTTTTCGGGATGTGTACTGTGCTTGTGTATTTGTGCGTGCCTTGCTGTGTGGACTTGTTGGCCATGTTGTGTGCTATTGGTTTTGTGTGCGGATGGTTTCTGTGCAGGTACGTGGGCGCCATGGCTTCTGCCGTGTCGATTCTCATCGGCGTTGTTTGCGCTGGCGGGCGGTATTTTTGTTGTTTTTCCGCGCTCATGGCGGTGCGATCGTAATTTCACGTGCGGTGTGTCGGCCGTGAGGGCGGGCGGTTTTGTGTTGTCGTGCGTGTTTCCGTCCGTGGCGGGCGGTTTGACTCCGACTCGGACGATGGCGGGCGGTGTTTTGTGTGATTTTTCCGCCGATGGCGGTTTTCAGTTTGTGTACTCATAATGGCGTGGTCGGTGTTCAGGCGGTGTGTGCGGGCGGATTTTTGCTGCTTCCATGCCTGGCGGATTTGTTTACGCCGGGTATCGTAATGTGCCCCTTAGTGTTGTAGCTAGTTTTTGGGTGGGTAGGGGGATAGGGTGGTAAGTTAATTAAGTAATAATTAATCATTAATTAATTAATAATTGTTCATTAGTTATTTAATTGATTAATAATTATGCAAATTGTGTTATACTTATTTGTTTTAGTTATATTTTAGGTGTGGGCTGCTAGGCTTGTAGGCGTTTAGGGAGGGAAGTTAATTAAGTAATATTTAAATCAATATTTTTTAATATTGATTTTTAATTATTAAATTGCGTCATAATTATGTACAGTTTTAATTGATTCTTATTTTTTAATATATATTTTTATGTAAATTAATATTGTTTATATCAAGAGTTTTATATTTTTGTATAAATTATTAGGATTATTCAAATATGTAATATGTTTGAAGTGAAGTACTATCCCTACTGTTGTACAGACTGGAGTTGGAATACTAAATCTTACAACTCCGGAGTCCAACACTTTCCCTACTGTATCACATACTGGAGTGCAAATTGTTAATCTTACCTCTCCGAAGTCCAACACTTTCCCTACTATTGTACAGAGTAGAGTGGGAATAGTAAAGTTAACCCCATTGAAGTGCTACGCTTTCCCTACTGTTGAATAGACTGGAGTGGGAATAGTAATTCTTTCCCTCTTCCAAAGTCCAATGCTTTCCCTACTGTTGCACAGACTGGAGTGGGAATAGTAAATTTTACCCCTCTGAACTCCAAATCTTACCCCTCTCAAGTCCAACACTTTCCCTACTGTTCCACAGACTGGAGTGGGAATAGTAAATCTTACCCCTCTGAAGTCCAACACTTTCCCTACTGTTGCACCGACTGGAGTGGGTATAGTAACTTGTATCCATCTGAAGTCCAACGCTTTCCCAGCTATTGCGCAGACTGGAGGGGAAATATCAAATTTACCCTCCGAAGTCCAACGTCTTTCCTACTTTTCCATGCACTGGAGTGTGAATAGTCAATTTAACCCCTCTGAAGTCCAACACTTTCCCTTCTGTTGCACAGACTGGAGTGGAAATAGTAAATTTAACCCCACCGAAGTCCAATACTTTCCCTACTGTATCACATACTGGAATACGAATAGTAAATCTTACCTCTCTGAAGTCCAACGCTTTCCCTACTGTTGTGCAGAGTAGAGTGGGAATAGTAAATCTTCCCCCCTCCGGCATACAACGCTTTCCCTACTGTTGCATAGACTGGAGTAGGAATAGTAATGTTAACCCCACTGAAGTGCAACGCTTTCCCTACTGTTGCATAGACTGGAGTGGGAATAGGAAATCTTTCCCCCTCCGAAGTCCAACGCTTTCCCTACTGTTGCACAGGCTGGAGTGGGAATAGTAAATGTTACCTCTCAGAAGTCCAACACTTTGCCTACTGTAGCACAGACTGGAGTGGGAATAGTAAATCTTACCCCTCTAAAGTCCAACGCTTTTCCAACTGTTGCACAGACTGGAGTGGGAATAGTAAATCTTACCCCTCTGAAGTCCAACACTCTCCCTACTGTTGCACAGACTGGAGTGGGAATAGTAAATTTTATCCATCTGAAGTCCAACGCTTTCCCAGCTGTTGCACAGACTATAGGGGGTATAATAAATCTTACCACTCCGAAGTCCAACGCTTTTGCTACTGTTGCATAGACCGAAGTGTGAATAGTCAGTTTAACCCCTCAGAAGACCAACGCTTTCCCATCTGTTGCACAGACTGGAGTGGGAATAGTCAATTTAACCCCTCCAAAGTCCAACACTTTCCTTACTGTTACACTGACTGGAGTGCAAACAGTAAATGTAACAATGACAAAGTCCAACACTTTCCCTACTGTAGCACAGATTGGAGTGGGAATAGTAAATTCACATCTCTCCAAAGTCCAACGCTTACCATAATGTGGCACAGACTGGAGTAGGAATAGTAAATGTAACCCCTCTGAAGTACAGCACTTTCCCTTCTGTTGTATAGACTGAAGAGAGAATAGTAAATCTTCTCACCCTTGAAATCCAATGCTTTTCTTACTGTTACACAGACTGGAGTGCAAATAGTCAATTTTACCCCTCCAAAGGCCAATGCTTTACCTACTGTAGCACAGACTGGAGGGGGAATAGTAAATCTTACCCCTCCGAAGTCCAACACTTTCCCTACTGTTATACAGACTTGAGTGGGAATAGTAAATTGAATCCCTCTGAAGTCTAACGCTTTCCCTAATCTTTATAGTATTTTTAGTAAATGTGTTTTTGGGGGGTTTTAAATTTGATTTAATTTATTGCCTAAATTATTGAACTTGTTTTATTTTCACAGTAATACATTGTAACTATTAAAAAAATTAACATATTGTAAAAGAAAATTATGTTACGATATATATAAACATATATATATTTATATTCACTGAAAAAACCATAGGTTTTAGGGACAGTTATAGTTAGTTGGACATTTCACTCAGTACAAAACCATAGAAATTCCCCCGTTATAGTTAGTTCAGCTAACTATAACTCGCGCCCCCGCAATGCACTGCTGATGACGTCACATATTACATCACTCATGACATGGTCAGTGACATCACTGATGACATCACTGATGACATCTCAAATGACATCACTGATGGCATCATTGATGACATCATCCAGTGACTGTGTGTTTCTGTAAAGTTTAAATATGTTTAATATATATAGGGAAAGGCGTATTGAAGAATGAGTGGGTGTATAAGTGTCTGAATGGATGATTTAGTATGTGCGTGACTGACTCTACAAGTGAGTGATTAAACGTATCTTACTGAATGCATGGGTTAGTGACTAAACTGGGTGAATGTCTGTATCCGTCTGTTTGTTGGTGTGTAAGTGGATGCATGGATTTGCGAATAGCTACATGAGTGTCTATATGGGTTATTGATTGGTTCTCTGAGTATCTGTATGGCTGCCTGAGTGTTTGTGTGGGTGGGGTGTGTGTGACTCTGTACATAGATGTGTGAGTGGGTGATTCACTGGGTGCATGATTTCAAGAGTGCATCTGTGTTGGACTGCTTGGGTGGGTGAGTGTGTGTATGGGTCTGTTAGTGAGTGAATGTATATCTCAGTGGTACATGTGCGAGTAACTACATATGTAAAAGGCAGTATATATGTGTGTTAGAGTATTTAAATGGCTATAAGTGAGAGTGTGTGATTGTGAGAGTGGCTGTATGGATGCGTGTGTGCTTGTATCAGTTATTGTATAAGAGCGTAAGAATGTGCTTGTATTTGTATGAGTAAGTGAGCTGGTGTGTGTATAACTGTATAGGTGAGTAAATGGGTGTGTGATTAATTTTTTGCATGACTGACTAGGTGTGTGAGTACCTCTATGGATCAGTGGCGGTGTGTGAGTGTTTATATAGGTGTATGAGTGCATATGATAGTCCTGTACTGAGTGACTGTAAGTATGAGTGACTGTACGGGTGAGTGAGTAGATGTGTGTGTGTAGACCTAAGAATCAGTGAGTGGGTATGTAGTTATTGGTATTGGAGTGTGTATGGTTTTGAGAATGGCAGTCTGTAATTTAGAGTGGGTGTATCAAAAGTTATATTAGGGTGTGAGAAGATGCATGAAATTATCACATGGATGATGTCATCAGTGATGTCATCAGTGATGTCATTTGAGATGTCATCAGTGATGTCACTGACCATGTCATGAGTGATGTAATATGTGACGTCATCAGCAGTGCATTGCGGGGGCACGAGTTATAGTTAGCTGAACTAACTATAACGGGGAATTTCTATGGTTTTGTACGAGTGAAATGTCCAACTAACTATAACTGCCCCTAAAACCTATGGTTTTTTCAGTGAATTTCAAAGGTTTTTTAAATGCTAATTTCTAACTATAACGTGTCTGAAACCTATGGTTTTTTCAGTGAATTTCAAAGGTTTTTTAAATGCTAATTTCTAACTATAACGTGCCTGAAACCTATGATTTTTTAAGTGAATTTCAAAGGTTTTTTAAATGCTAGTTTCTAACTATGCCTACAGAGGTAGGACATGTGAAGAAAGAAGAAAAAACGCACAGAAAGAAGCAAAATAAATGCAGAAAGATGCAACAGAAGTCCACAAAGACGAAGAAAAGTGCAGGAAGAAGCAAAAGATGTGCAGAAAGAACCAACAGAGGAGCAGAAAGAGGCCTTGTTGCAAAACCATCCTGTGCCCACAACTTTTTCAGACGGGTACTGGTGGTAACTGACTCTGACTAACCAGAGCCAGTGCTATGCTAAAAGACACTTAGAATACAGTGAATACACCTACATACACTAGGGAACACTATGCGTTGGGGTACCCCTGTGATTAGCATGACCTCCTCTGTAAGTCCCTAGTACATAATAGGGCAGGGGGATTAAAACTACCTCTTAAAACGCGCTACAGGGCGCGTTTGCACAGTGGTGAAGGGAGGGGGCCTGAGGTGACATGTGTGCAAACGCGCCCCGTGGCGCGTTTTAAGTTGCGGGATTAAGTCCCCATGAATCCTGAGGGTCCCTGGGGCCCAACTAGCCCCCAGGTACCTACAGTTAGGACCACAGAGCTGAGTTGCAGAGAGGCGTTCCGAGGCCACGCACCTTTTTCACCTCTCTGCAACGCAACTCTGTTGTGCTTACTGAAGGTACCTGGTGGGCTAGTTGGCCCCAGGGTCCCTCAGGATTCAAGGGGAATTAATTCCCCAACTTAAAACGCACCACAGGGCGTGTTTGCGCACATGTCACCTGAGGCCCGCCCCTCCATTCACCCTGTGCAAACGCGCCCGTGGCGCGTTTTAGGTTGGGGGATTAGGTCACCTTGAATCCTGAGGGTCCCTGGGGCCCAACTAGCCCACCAGGTACTTCCAGTAAGCACCACAGGCCTGCGTTGAAACGCCTGTAACAAATTGTGCAGTTGTGTTTAGGTAGTGAAGGGGTCGTGCTGGGGGTAGTGTTTTAGGGTTTAGGGTAGTGCAGTGGTGTTTGTGTAGTGTAGGGAGTCGTGCTGGGGAGTGTTTTAGGGTTTAGGGTAGTGCAGTGGTGTTTGGGTAGTGTAGGGGTCGTGCTGGGGGTAGTGTTTTAGGGTTTAGGGTAGTGCAGTGGTGTTTGGGTAGTGTAGGGGTCATGCTGGGGGTAGTGGTTTAGGGTTTAGGGTAGTGCAGTGGTGTTTGGGTAGTGTAGGGGGTACTGCTGGGGGTAGTGTTTTAGGGTTTAGGGTAGTGCAGTGGTGTTTGGGTAGTGTAGGGGGTACTGCTGGGGGTAGTGTTTTAGGGCATAGGGTAGTGCAGTGGTGTTTGGGTAGTGTAGGGGTTCGTGCTGGGGGTAGTGTTTTAGGGTTTAGGGTAGTGCAGTGGTGTTTGGGTAGTGTAGGGGTCATGCTGGGGGTAGTGGTTTAGGGTTTAGGGTAGTGCAGTGGTGTTTGGGTAGTGTAGGGGTACTGCTGGGGGTAGTGTTTTAGGGTTTAGGGTAGTGCAGTGGTGTTTGGGTAGTGTAGGGGTACTGCTGGGGGTAGTGTTTTTAGGGTATAGGGTAGTGCAGTGGTGTTTGGGTAGTGTAGGGGTTCGTGCTGAGGGTAGTTTTTTAGGGTTTAGGGTAGTCCAGTGGTGTTTGTGTAGTGTAGGGGGTAGTGTTTTAGGGTTTAGGGTAGTGCAGTGGTGTTTGTGTAGGGGGTCGTGCTGGAGGTAGTGTTTTAGGGTTTAGGGTAGTGCAGTGGTATTTGTGTAGTGTAGGAGGTCGTGTTTTAGGGTTTAGGGTAGTGCAGTGGTCTTTGGGTAGTGTAGGGAGTCGTGCGGGGGGTAGTGTTTTAGGGTTTAGGGTAGTGCAGTGGGCTTTGGGTAGTGTAGGGGGTCGTGCGGGGGTAGTGTTTTAGGGTTTAGGGTAGTGCATTGGTGTTTGGGTAGTGTAGGGGGTCATGCAGGGGGTAGTGTTTTAGGGTTTAGGGCAGTGCAGTGGTGTTTGGGTAGTGTAGGGGTTGTGTGGGGGAGTGTTTTAGGGTTTAGGGCAGTGCAGTGGTGCTCGTTTAGTGTAGGGGGTCGTGCTGGAGGGAGTGTTTTAGGGTTTAGGGCAGTGCAGTGGTGTTCAGGTAGTGTAGGGGGTCATGCCGGGGGGAGTGTTTGAGGGTTTAGGGTAGTGCAGTGGTGTTCGGGTAGTGTAGGGGGTCGTGCTGAGGGTAGTGTTTTAGGGTTTAGGGCAGTGCAGTGGTGTTCGGGCAGTGTAGGGGGTCATGCTGGGGTTGGTGTTTCAGGGTTTAGGGCAGTGCAGTGGTGTTCGGGCAGTGTAGGGGGTCGTGCTGGGGTGGTGTTTCAGGGTTTAGGGCAGTGCAGTGGTGTTCGGGCAGTGTAGGGGGTCGTGCAGGGGGGTGGTGTTTCAGGGTTTAGGGCAGTGTAGGGGGTCATGCTGGGGGTGGTGTTTCAGGGTTTGGGGCAGTGCAGTGGTGTTCGGGCAGTAAAGGGGGTCGTGCTGGGGGTGGTGTTTCAGGGTTTTGGGCAGTGCAGTGGTGTTCGGGCAGTGTAGGGGTCGTGCGGGGGTGGTGTTTCAGGGTTTAGGGCAGTGCAGTGGTGTTCGGGCAGTGTAGGGGGTCGTGCAGGGTTGTGGTGTTTCAGGGTTTAGGGCAGTGCAGTGGTGTTCGGGCAGTGTAGGGGTGGTGCAGGGGTGGTGTTTCAGGGTTTAGGGCAGTGCAGTGGTGTTCGGGCAGTGTAAGGGTGGTGCAGGGGGTGGTGTTTCAGGGTTTATGGCAGTGCAGTGGTGTTCGGGCAGTGTAGGGGGTGGTGCAGGGGGTGGTGTTTCAGGGTTTAGGTCAGTGCAGTGGTGTTCGGGCAGTGTAGGGGGTTGTGCTGGGGCTGGTGTTTCAGGGTTTAGGGCAGTGCAGTGGTGTTCGGGCAGTGTAGGGGGTCGTGCTGGGGCTGGTGTTTCAGGGTTTAGGGCAGTGCAGTGGTGTTCGGGCAGGGTAGGGGGTCGTGCTGGGGCTGGTGTTTCAGGGTTTAGGGCAGTGCAGTGGTGTTCGGGCAGTGTAGGTGGTCGTGCTGGGGCTGGGGTTTCAGGGTTTAGGGCAGTGCAGTGGTGTTCGGGCAGTGTAGGGGTCATGCTGGGGCTGGTGTTTCAGGGTTTAGGGCAGTGCAGTGGTGTTTGGGCAGTGTAGGGGGTCTTGCTGGGGCTGGTGTTTCAGAGTCTAGGGCAATGCAGTGGTGTTCGGGCAGTGTAGGGGTCTTCCTGGGGCTGGTGTTTCAGGGTTTAGGGCAGTGCAGTGGTGTTTGGGCAGTGTAGGGGGTCGTGCTGGGGGTGGTGTTTCAGGGTTTAGGGCAGTGCAGTGGTGTTCGGGCAGTGTAGAGGGTCATGCTGGGGCTAGTGTTTCAGGGTTTAGGGCAGAGCAATGGTGTTCAGGCAGTGTAGGAGGTTGTGCTGGAGGTGGTGTTTCAGGGTTTAGGGCAGTGCAGTAGTGGTCGGGCAGTGTAGGGGTCTTGCTGGGGGTGGTGTTTCAGGGTTTAGGGCAGTGGTGTTCAGGCAGTGTAGGGGGTCTTGCTGGGGGTGATGTTTCAGGGTTTAGGGCAGTGCAGTGGTATTCGGGCAGAGTAGGGGGTCTTGCTGGGGGTGGTGTTTCAGGGTTTGGGGCAGTGCAGTGGTGTTCGGGCAGTAAAGGGGGTCGTGCTGGGGGTGGTGTTTCAGGGTTTTGGGCAGTGCAGTGGTGTTCGGGCAGTGTAGGGGGTCGTGCGGGGGTGGTGTTTCAGGGTTTAGGGCAGTGCAGTGGTGTTCGGGAAGTGTAGGGGGTCGTGCAGGGTTGTGGTGTTTCAGGGTTTAGGGCAGTGCAGTGGTGTTTGGGCAGTGTAGGGGGTCGTGCTGGGGGTGGTGTTTCAAGGTTTAGGGCAGTGCAGTGGTGTTCGGGCAGTGTAGGGGGTGGTGCAGGGGGTGGTGTTTCAGGGTTTAGGGCAGTGCAGTGGTGTTCGGGCAGTGTAAGGGGTGGTGCAGGGGGTGGTGTTTCAGGGTTTAGGGCAGTGCAGTGGTGTTCGGGCAGTGTAGGGGGTGGTGCAGGGGGTGGTGTTTCAGGGTTTAGGTCAGTGCAGTGGTGTTCGGGCAGTGTAGGGGGTCGTGCTGGGGCTGGTGTTTCAGGGTTTAGGGCAGTGCAGTGGTGTTCGGGCAGTGTAGGGGGTCGTGCTGGGGCTGGTGTTTCAGGGTTTAGGGCAGTGCAGTGGTGTTCGGGCAGGGTAGGGGGTCGTGCTGGGGCTGGTGTTTCAGGGTTTAGGGCAGTGCAGTGGTGTTCGGGCAGTGTAGGTGGTCGTGCTGGGGCTGGGGTTTCAGGGTTTAGGGCAGTGCAGTGGTGTTCGGGCAGTGTAGGGGGTCATGCTGGGGCTGGTGTTTCAGGGTTTAGGGCAGTGCAGTGGTATTCGGGCAGTGTAGAGGGTCATGCTGGGGCTAGTGTTTCAGGGTTTAGGGCAGAGCAATGGTGTTCAGGCAGTGTAGGAGGTTGTGCTGGAGGTGGTGTTTCAGGGTTTAGGGCAGTGCAGTAGTGGTCGGGCAGTGTAGGGGGTCTTGCTGGGGGTGGTGTTTCAGGGTTTAGGGCAGTGGTGTTCAGGCAGTGTAGGGGGTCTTGCTGGGGGTGATGTTTCAGGGTTTAGGGCAGTGCAGTGGTGTTCGGGCAGAGTAGGGGGTCTTGCTGGGGGTAGTGTTTCAGGGTTTAGGGCAATGCAGTGGTGTTCGGGCAGTGTAGGGGGTCGTGCTGGGGGTGGTGTTTCAGTGTTTAGGGCAGTGCAGTGGTGTTCCGGCAGTGTAGGGGGTCATGCAAGGGGGTGGTGTTTCAGGGTTTAGGGCAGTGCAGTGGTGTTCGGGCAGTGTAGGGGGTCATGCTGGGGGTGGTGTTTCAGGGTTTAGGGCAGTGCAGTGGTGTTCGGGCAGTGTAGGGGTCGTGCAGGGGGTGGTGTTTCAGGGTTTAGGGCAGTGCAGTGGTGTTTGGGCAGTGTAGGGGGTCGTGCAGGGGGTGGTGTTTCAGGGTTTAGGGCAGTGCAGTGGTGTTCGGCCAGTGTAGGTGGTCTTGCTGGGGGTGGTGTTTCAGGGTTTAGCGCAGTGGTGTTCGGCAGTGTAGGGGGTCTTGCTGGGGGTGGTGTTTCAGGGTTTAGGGCAGTGCAGTAGTGTTCGGGCAGTGTAGGGGGTCTTGCTGGGGCTGGTGTTTCAGGGTTTAGGGCTGTGCAGTGGTGTTCGAGCAGTGTAGGGGGTGTTGCTGGGGCTGGTCTTTCAGGATTTAGGGTAGTGCAGTGGTGTTCGGGCAGTGTAGGGGGTCGTGCTGGGGCTGGTGTTTCAGGGTTTAGGGCAGTGTAGTGGTGTTCGGGCAGTGTACAGGGTCGTGCTGGGGCTGGTGTTTCAGGGTTTAGGGCAGTGCAGTGGTGTTCGGGCAGTGTAGGGGGTCGTGCTAGGGGTGGTGTTTCAGGGTTTAGGGCAGTGCAGTGGTGTTCGGGCAGTGTAGGGTGTCGTGCTGGGGCTGGTGTTTCAGGGTTTAGGGCAGTGCAGTGGTGTTTGGGCAGTGTAGGGGGTCGTGCTGGGGCTGGTGTTTCAGGGTTTTGGGCAGAGCAGTGGTGTTCGGGCAGTGTAGGGGTCGTGCTGGGGGTGGTGTTTCAGGGTTTAGGGCAGTGCAGTGGTGTTCGGGCAGTGTAGGGGGTCTTGCTGGGGGTGGTGTTTCAGGGTTTAGGGCAGTGCAGTAGTGTTCGGGCAGTGTAGGGGGTCGTGCAGGGGGTGGTGTTTCAGGGTTTAGTGCAGTGCAGTGGTGTTCGGGCAGTGTAGGGGGTCGTGCTGGGGGTGTTGTTTCAGGGTTTAGGGCAGTGCAGTGGTGTTCGGGCAGTGTAGGGGGTGGTGCAGGGGGTGGTGTTTCAGGGTTTAGGGCAGTGCAGTGGTGTTCGGGCAGTGTAGGGGGTCGTGCTGGGGCTGGTGTTTCAGGGTTTAGGGCAGTGCAGTGGTGTTCGGGCAGTGTAGGGAGTCTTGCTGGGGGTGGTGTTTCAGGGTTTAGGGCAGTGGTGTTCGGGCAGTGTAGGGGTCTTGCTGGGGGTGATGTTTCAGGGTTTAGGGCAGTGCAGTGGTGTTCGGGCAGTGTAGGGGGTCTTGCTGGGGGTAGTTTTTCAGGGTTTAGGGCAGTGCAGTGGTGTTCGTGCAGTGTAGGGGGTCGTGCTGGGGATGGTGTTTCAGGGTTTAGGGCAGTGCAGTAGTGTTCAGGCAGTGTAGGGGTCGTGCAGGGGGTGGTGTTTCAGAGTTTAGGGCAGTGCAGTGGTGTTCGGGCAGTGTAGGGGGTCGTGCTGGGGGTGGTGTTTCAGGGTTTAGGGCAGTGCAGTGGTGTTCGGGCAGTGCAGGGGGTCGTGCACGGGTGGTGTTTCAGGGTTTAGGGCAGTGCAGTGGTGTTCGGGCAGTGTAGGGGGTCGTGCTGGGGCTGGTGTTCAGGGTTTAGGGCAGTGCAGTGGTGTTCGGGCAGTGTAGGGGGTCGTGCTGGGGCTGGTGTTTCACGATTTAGGGCAGTGCAGTGGTGTTCGGGCAGTGTAGGGGTCGTGCTGCGGCTGGTGTTTCAGGGTTTAGGGCAGTGCAGTGGTGTTCGGGCAGTGTAGGCGGTCGTGCTGGGGCTGGTGTTTCAGGGTTTAGGGCAGTGCAGTGGTGTTCGGGCAGTGTAGGGGGTCGTGCTGGGGCTGGTGTTTCAGGGTTTAGGGCAGTGCAGTGGTGCTCGGGCAGTGTAGGGGTCGTGCTGGGGGTGGTGTTTCAGGGTTTAGGGTAGTGCAGTGGTGTTCGGGCAGTGTAGGGGGTCGTGCTGGGGCTGGTGTTTCAGGGTTTAGGGCAGTGCAGTGGTGTTCGGGCAGTGTAGGGGGTCGTGCTTGGACTGGTGTTTCAGGGTTTTGGGCAGAGCAGTGGTGTTCGGGCAGTGTAGGGGGTCGTGCTGGGGGTGGTGTTTCAGGGTTTAGGGCAGTGCAGTGGTGTTCGGGCAGTGTAGGGGGTCGTGCTGGGGGTGGTGTTTCAGGGTTTAGGGCAGTGGTGTTCGGGCAGTGTAGGGGGTCTTGCTGGGGGTGATGTTTCAGGCTTTAGGGCAGTGCAGTGGTTTTCGGGCAGTGTAGGGGGTCTTGCTGGGGGTAGTGTTCCAGGGTTTAGGGCAGTGCAGTGGTGTTCGGGCAGTGTAGGGGGTCGTGAAGGGGGTGGTGTTTCAGGGTTTAGGGCAGTGCAGTGGTGTTCGGGCAGTGTAGGGGGTCATGCTGGGGGTGGTGTTTCAGGGTTTAAGGCAGTGCAGTGGTGTTGGGGCAGTGTAGGGGGTCGTGCAGGGGCTGGTGTTTCAGGGTTTAGGGCAGTGCAGTGGTGTTCGGGCAGTGTAGGGGGTCGTGCTGGGGGTAGTGTTTTAGGGTTTAGGGTAGTGCAGTGGTGCTTGTGTAGTGTAGGGGTCTTGCTGTGGGTAGTGTTTTAGGGTTTAGGGTAGTGCAGTGGTGTTTGTGTAGTGTAGGGGGTCATGTTTTAGGGTAGTGCAGTGGTGTTTGGGTAGTGTAGGGGGTCGTGCTGGGGGTAGTGTTTTAGGATTTAGGTTAGTGCAGTGGTGTTTGGGTAGTGTAGGGGGTCGTGCTGGGGGTAGTGTTTTAGGGTTTAGGGTAGTGCAGTGGTGCTTGTGTAGTGTAGGAGGTTGTGCTGGGGTAGTGTTTTAGGGTTTAGGGTAGTGCAGTGGTGTTTGTGTAGTGTAGGGGGTCATGTTTTAGGGTAGTGCAGTGGTGTTTGGGTAGTGTAGGGGGTCATGCTGGGGGTAGTGTTTTAGGATTTAGGTTAGTGCAGTGGTGTTTGGGTAGTGTAGGGGGTCGTGCTGGGGGTAGTGTTTTAGGGTTTAGGGTAGTGCAGTGGTGTTTGTGTAGTGTGGGGGCATGCTGGGGGTAGTGTTTTAGGGTTTAGGATAGTGCAGTGGTGCTTGAGTAGTGTAGGGGGTCGTGCTGGGGGTAGTTGTTTTAGGGTTTAGGGTAGTGCAGTGGTGTTTTTGTAGTGTAGGGGTCATGTTTTAAGATGCAACGCTCCAATACCTGACCAGTCTGCACTACATAAAACCGCAAAAAACTAAAAATAAAAAGTGTTTTGCACACTTTTGTCATTGGGCTATATGTGGGCTACATCTGGGTAATATTTGTGCTACATTTGGGCTCTTTTTTCTCTGGTGGCCATCTTGGAAGACTTCTTTGTTTATGAAGTTTCCTAATTTCCTCATTTACTGCAGTCTCCTCAGTAGGAAATGCTTTCAGTTTTTTACTTTGATTCCATCAAGAAGGCATTCAGATGTGTCTCACATTTGCCATAAATTCAGAATGTTAGCACTCTAGTTGCTCATTAGATCACTGTAGTAAAGCTACTGCTCACCAGGGAGTTAACTGGAAGTCTGCTGCTGGTATTGAAAGTGATTGTTTCAGTCTGCATGTCAGAATTTTCTAATGAAATAGAAGAGGATTTGAGATCTCACTTAAAACATGCCCTAATTTTTCTTTCTGCAGCACTAACCATAATTTCTATTTCAAAAAGAACCCCTCATTTTGTTCCTTTTTAAATTAAATGGTTTAAGTGTTACCGGTTTATTCCAATCAAGATGGCTTCAGGTGTGCCATACTTTTGTCATAAGTAAGGCTGTTAGCGCTCTAGTTGTTCTTTAGAACACTCTGGGAAGCTGCAGTAGAACACAAAGGCATCAACTGGCAGGCTGCTCCTGTTGAAATATAACAGGAAGATACTTGAGATCACACTTGAAACATGTCCTAATTTTTCTTTCTACAGCACTAACCATAATTTCTATGACAAAATGAACCCCATCATTTTGTTCCTTTTTAAATTAAATGTTTTAAGTGTTACCAGTTTATTCCAATCAAGATGGCTTCAGGTGTGCCATACTTTTGTCATAAGTAAGGCTGTTAGCACTCTAGTTGTTCTTTAGAACACTCTGGGAAGCTGCAGTAGAACACAAAGGAATCAACTGACAGTCTCTGCCCTTGTTGGATGTACATGTTTTACTGAGAATGTCAGACTTCATTCTCACATGACTGAGAAAGATAATGTGAATTTACAGAAAATATGCTCTCCTTTTAGCTTCTGGAGCACCTTCCAAAACTCTATGGGACAAGCATGTGAAAATAGTTTTCTCTCAAACATGATTCATGATATCCCAGCAGAAGGTTTTTCACAGGGTAAAATCACCTTAGAACACACCACAATTCCTGAAATTAGTATGGTACCATCAACAAATGAATTCTAATGTAACTAAAGTCTGTTATCACCCTTTATAGTTCTCCTTTTGGTAACCCTCAAAATCTTTGATTCACTACAATGCATTTCAATGGGGTACTATCATGTATATTGGTCCCAAGATGGCTGCCAGCAATTCCAGGATGAAGTGCTGACAGCCAATCAGATCTCACAATGACATGTGTGGTTAGGCTCCGCCCAGATATATATGTGATTTTACTTTTGATTTTTTTCAGGAACTACTGAACGGATTTACACCATTTAACCAAAAGGCACGACTCTGAACCAAGGGCTACCTTTTTGCCAAATTTGGTGTAATTCCGTTCAGCAGTTCGGGCTGTAGCTGCGACTAAAGGTTCCTATGGAAAATTGCATGGGGAAAACACGTTTTGGGACCCCCCTTTTTCTCAGCCCCCGCTAGTCGAATCACCCCGAAACTTTCAAGATAGGAGCGGACCGGAGCGGGCCATAAGTTTTGAAAATTTCGCGAAGATTCGTCAACCGGCGCCAAAGTTATTGGGAATAGAATGTTGCGGATTTCCTATGGAAAATAGGTCCTAACTATAACTATCTACTGGCGACCGCCAGTAGATAATAAACACAAACACATATATATGCATATATATGTGTTTGTGTGTTTATAATATTATATATTTATACATAGTATTAAATATTAGTGGAATTTATTTAATGTACATTATATTAGATTATTAGATTAAAATATTTAACATTTACTGTTATAAACTCTATATTACATAATATCCATATTTAAAAAATATTTTTTGACAATATTAGTGTCAAAGATATTTTTTGCCGTCATTTCTGTACTTACCAATATAAGTATAAGGACACAATATTTTGGTAAATGATATTTTTGACACAATATCTATGTCAAACAATATTGCTTACCTTGAAATTGTGTCATTGATCCAGAAATTGGATTATTGTTTGAGTTGGGCGGCTGCCCACGTCAAGGAATAATCGCAACTCTTGTTTAGTCCCTAAAGTAAGTCAATTAATCTGAAGTCAACTCCCTGGTAGTTATGGTATAGAACAGAGAGGCTTAACTTGGGGCAATGTGTAAAGTACTCATGTGGTACCAAAACAGTAATAAAGTCAAAGTCAAAAGACCAAATCATAGAAACCCCAGATCAAATTAGACTAATCTTTATATAACAAAACTCCAGCCAGGGTTGTCTTGGTCAAAGATTTTACCTTCTGCCTTAGTCATTTATGTCCCAACTTTTCAAGGCTCTGGAGCAGCTCCTCTAGGTCACTTCTAAGGCTCTAAGCCCTCATCAGCAGCATTTAGCGGCCATCAGCAAGGTCCAGTCCAGGTCCCATTGCTCCTGGTTAGCTGAGCAGTCCAGGGAAAGGGCTCTTGCAGGTTGTTATCTCTCTTTAGCCACATAGGAGGTCAGCAAACTGACCCTTGGAGTCCACTTCTTCGCCCTCCGTACCAGAGGGAGCAGGTTGATTCCTTCAGGGCTCCTCTCAGCTCACAGACAGCAGGTTCCAGTCCTCTTCTGATCTTTCACAGGTCCAGAAAGTGTTCTTAAGAGGGCGATCAGATGAGGGCACATTTATGGGTGCCACCAGTTAGTAGGTGGGGATGACACTTTGGCACTCCTTAACCAATGGGGTAAAAGTCTGTGCTGTCAACCCTAACCACTATTTCAATAGTTCTTGTTTGCCTTACTGCAAACAGGCCCAAAATGCCATTTGCTAAGGCATTTGCAAAATGGCAAAATTCTTTAGCCATAATAGACTTGGGATGAACTTCGGCTCTGAGGGCTGGGGGTGTTTGTGGGAGTGTTATAGGGAAATCACCACTGTCCTCCCACATCTAACATTAAAATCCTGTGTGAAGCATGCACTGTACCCAGAGACAGAAATCTGGTAGGACAAAAGCAGGATCCGTCGGCAGACAGATAGGAGATCTGCATGAATTGTCTTGGCATCCTATTCTCTTCCTTTCAAGTGTGCCCCAATTGTTACATGTGGCTTAACAGATCTGTCAAGCAGGATTTGACAGTGTTGTGTCACAGGATGCCCACAGCCCCCACTCTGAATTTTCTGTGGAATTCTGTGGAGTTCAGAGGAGTCATCTGTGCCCATTCAGGCCAGCCTTTTGTTTGCTCCTGGGAAGCATTTCACACCTCGTTCACACCTATTCAGGGCTGAGCACTGGCTGGGAGAAGCTGGTGAGCTAATGAAAATTAGGATCTAGGACTTCAGGTAGGGAAAAGGTGATTTATTTAAACGTTCTTAATATTTTTTTTACAAATCTGACCTCACTATTACATTGGATTTTTAATAACAATTAAATATAGGTGTTTCATTATTTTTCTGGCTGGTCCTATTCCCAAGAATAAGTATTAGTATTTAATTCTGTACTTTGGTTTTCTACATGGAACAGCTAGGCCTACCACAGTGAAATTTGCTTTTTGGGCATTGTCATTGTAGGGACATGGTAACGTTCATTTTCTACATATTGAAGCAGGGTCTAGTTTTTACCATATAGTGCCCAGGCCCATTCTGTCCACATCTGAAGCATAAGAGTCTAAATTGTCCCTGCCAGCCCATAGACAGGGTTGTGTTAAAATTGTCCACACTGCATTGAGCGTCTAGGAGGCAGTAGGCCCCAAGCCCTCCTGTACTCTCAGATGTATCTCTCCTATGACCTCTTTGTGTACATCTTTCTGAACATCAAGATGTAGCAATAACAGGATGTGTCTGTTATTTAGGAGAACAAAATTGGCCAAGAGTAAGGAGTGGGGGCAGACTGGGCCAACTGGGACTTTCCACCTTTTGTATTCTTCTGCTTTCTTATAAAGGTTTCCGAGAAGTGACGCAAATCATGTTCGGTAAATGTTCAATTTCATTATGATTTACGGTCAAACATCAAGTGACCTTTTGGTAAACTTTTGTAATGTAGTGTCACTTCTGTTTTCCTAATATTTCCGAAAAGTGACCAAAGTGCGTCATGTTCTGCGGTCAAAGCACCTGATAATGCCGTGATTCTGTGGTCAATAGTTCCTCATTCAAAGAGGATAAATGATCTGCTCTTCAGTCCATTCGACAGACTACCTCGCACAAGTGACCCCATGGGTCATGACGCGTGTGCCCCCTCAGCCATCTTCTCTAGCATCTTTGGCTTTGGCTGAGGCTATAATGCTTATTATATTTTGAAATTGTCTCTTTCTCTCTCCTCTGCATTGCCGTGATTTGTAAACTTACAAAATTGGATGATTTAATTTTTCATCTAGGAAGGTGTCTCTGAAACTTGTTATCTTCTAGATTACACGATGCTATTTTTGATTAACATTGTGCCTTTGACATTCATTGTTTAAAATTGTTCTTAAGGTGGTGTAAAAAACCACCCTGCAACAATATCCCACTTTTAATTACCATGCACACTACCTTGCAGGCTATAGGGGTGATTTACTAATATTTAAAAGTCAAAGAGGGCTATTTTAACAGGCTGCAGTTCAGGTTTTACTCTGCAGCAGTAAGGCTACAAAGGGTAAGCCTAAAGCCATGTTTTCTTTTGCCACACTTGTGGATGACCCAATAATTGCTGTAGTCCACAGTTGACAGTTAAGCTTTCATTCCATGTGTGAATTTCCGCAACATGTACTATGGCCTTAGAGAAAAATGTAAATACACCAATCAGGTATTACCCAATTTCTCCATGTTTTAGGGGCCAAAGCACATACACCAGGCATTAGACAGGTGTGCCCCAATATGCAAAGTCGAAAAAACAGCAATAAAATAATGTTCAGCAAAAGCTGAAAAATCGGGGATGGCCACTCTGAAAAAGCAAATTTTGCACACCTACAGCTCTGCCATGTCACACTCTCTACCAACCCTTCCTGTAAGCCTCACCCTAGCACTCCTACACTATCGTCTGTGAATACCTCTCCTTGATGCATTATCCTTGTTTCATCTAACCCCTTCTCCATTTCTTCTTCGTTACTGTGGTATGCTATGTAAGGTTGTTAAGGTTGCATCTCTGCATCAGTCTGGCTCGTGATCGTCTCTGGTGTGGAATGTGTGGACTGGAATGTGAGAGGGATTCGAGACGGAGACGGTTGAGGAGCAGACTGAGCAGAAGACGCGACAACAGGTCCGGGACTTAATTTAACGAATAAACTTCAATCCTTGTACTCACAATGTCACTGTTCGTTATTGGACATCAATTAAATATTGGCAACGAGTTCCTGGAGCAAGGTGGCTGTGAAGTGATGCCCCGGCTGAGTGCAGCTCTGGCAAAGGTCTGAAGGTGACTGTCAGTGAGTTTTATCCACCGTGGGGACCAACGAGTTCAAGGCGGCTGAGGCGAGAACTGGAAGTGCTTTCCGACATGCCACCCCAATTTTGGAAGGAGTGTGCTTAAAGTGTAGCACAGAGCAGCGCATGCACTGTCAGTACGAGTGCACGTACTGAACTGGTTCAGCGTAACCATTCCTCTACATGCGGATCAGCACGCGTAGTGCAAATTGAGAGCGTGTGCTCAGCCAGCATGACCAGTTGTCAATGCGCATATTGGAAGTAAGCCTGGACAGAGTTCACAGGGTTTTACTCCACGGAACTCCGCAAAGTGCCCAAAAAACTCTGCCACGCTCCGCAGAGTTCCACCAGTGGTGGAGTCTGTTAAGTCGTTTGCTCGCACTGATTTTTAGTACTAGGAGTTTGTCCCACACTGTAAAATCAGTGGAAACGGCACTACGCGTCACACCAGAGGGCGCTGCTGCTTTCTGCCGCTCGAGTAGACATTCTACTCGAGGGGCAGCTTCCTCAAAGCGAATGGCAGATTTCTCAATGCGAGCGGTCGCAACCTGCGGTCTAGAGTCTTATTTTTTTTCGCAAGCGCTCGCCAACTTACTGTTGGCGAGCCGCTTGAGAAAAAGAACTCCGCTCCGTGTCACTTCGTGGAGTTTTTCAGAACTCTGCACGGAGCGCGTAGTAGGCAAAACACCGCGAACTCCGCCAGCGATGCGGAATTGTTCACCAACCCCTAATCGGAAGTAGTTGGAAGCCTGTCTCTATGTTGTGACGTCCAGCATAGCTGCCATTTTGAATTGGGCATAATCCATGTATTTCTAGACGGCACATTTAACGCTGAGCATATTCGTCAATTTTGACTGAACCATTTTGTATTATAGGCATTGGCACAATAGAAGTGCGGGTAATGGTAGATTCGGCCTTGCCCATTACCATTTTAGATCAAGCTACCTTCATGAAAATTTGGAGAGATGAGCATTTGCATAAGTGTGACATTTCACCAAAGGCGTTTGGTGGATTTGAGATTCAAATGGTGGGATGGTTTAAGAGCGTAGTGTCATTCATGGGAAGGAAGATTCTCACTAAGGTGTATGTAGCTGTGGAAGAAAAGGATGTGTTTAGATGGCTGGACCAAGCTAGATTGGGAATCATACTCAAACCTGGTTCTCCAGTACCAGATAAATTGGATCCTGATTGGGTGGAAGAAGATTTACAACAAATCAAATTAGTCTGTGGCAAACCATCGTTGATGAAAATTGATGCTGGTAGCGTAGAAGATATTAATGTTCTGTTAAAAGAATACAACTCTGTTTTTAAAGAAGCTGGGTGTGTGAAGGGTTTTTAACATCAGGGCTCACTCAACATTCTAAAGCAACTCCTACTGAAGGTTCTATGGCCGAGTCTAAGGGTGAGGCAAGGAGAGGGGAGAGGTGGAAGGGAGAGACCAACTAGGATACAACAGATAGTTAAAAGATAGTTAAAAGATAAGGCAATGCCCATTGTTCATAAAGTTAGAAATACGCCTTTGAGTGTACATAATGAGTTAAGGACATTATTGGACAGGATGTGTGCAGATAAGATTATTTCTCCTGTAGAATGCCAGGGTGGGTTTCAAGTATTGTAATTGTTTAAGGATGTAGCTGGCATGATGACGTATCAGGATAACATTCTCATCTTTGCAACCACTGTGCCTCAACATGACGAAATTCTGCGCAAGGTAGTGTTCATTCTTCAGCAACGTGGGATGTCTGTACATAAGGAAAGGTGCAAATTTAGAGTAAGTGAAACTGAGTACTTAGGTCACTGTATTTCTGGGAGAGACATTGAATCCAAAGAAGATTTGCCTAAAGTGATCAAGGAAGCACCCATTCCAACTTATAAAGATGGTTTATGCTCTTTTCTGGGACTGAGCAAGTATCATGCTAAGTTTATTCATGGTTTTAGTGTTGCATCTGAACCTTTGAAACAGTTGCAGAGAGAAAAAAAAAATGTTCTTGGAAGGAGGAACAAACTAAAGCATTTGAAGTGGTGAAAAGGTACATTTCCAAGTGTGATACTTTGAAACCATTTGTTCAAAGAAAGTTGTGTGAGGTTACTGTGGATTTGAGCACTATTGGGATAGGTGCTGTTTTATGCCAGAGAATAAACAGTAAGGAGAGGACCATTGCATTTATATCTTGCTCTCTCAAGGGGACTGAGCTGAAATATAGCACCATTGAGAGAGAAACTCTTGCCTTTGTTTGGGCTACGAATAAATTCAAAATGTATTTATGGGGTCAGAAGTTTAAACTTTTTACAGATCATAAACCATTGGTGTATCTCATGGGTGACAAAGGGGTTGGTAAATCATCATCTAGACTAGTTAGGTTGATCACTTCATTCCAATAATTTGACTTTGAGATTTCTTATGTGCCTGGAAGTTTGAATGTTCAGGCTTATTGCTTATCGCGTCTGCCTGTACAGTGCTTTGACAGAGGTGATGAGTTATTGCTCGACGAATGTGTGGTTGCTGCAGTTTATGCAGTGGAAAGATGTAACTCTGCTATTTCCTCTGATGAATGACACAGTGAGTGTATGGCTGAGCCACAATATCAAGATCTCATTAGAAACATCACTATTGGAGATTCTAGTATTTCTAGAAGTGCTTCTAGTAGCGCCAAGGACTTTTATCATGAGTTGCAAGAATTAAGTGTTGTATCTGGTATTGCCCTAAGAGGAGGTTTGTTTGTACCACCTGAAACCTTGAAGAAAAGACTTATTACAATTGCTCTTAAAGGACATCTTGGAGTGATCGCCACAAAAAAGATTTTACGCAATCATTATAGGTGGCCTGGGATGGATAAAATGGTGGATAATTATATACAAACTTGTCATGAGTGTCTATTATCAGATAAGAGTTTGTATTTGAACAAAACCCCATAAATCAATGAGGAGATACCAGAGCAACCATGGGATGAAATAGCAATTGATTTTCTAGAACCAATGAATTGTTTTTCCTTTGATCAGAAATACTTTATTGTTTTGATTGACTATTTTTCAAAAATGTATTCTTTTGGAGGGTGTACCACAACTTTTGGTTTTGGACAATGGCACACAATAGCTGTCAACAAAAATGTATAACTTTCTTAAAGAAAATGGCATCAATCAATACAGAGCGGCTCTGTATTCTCCACATTTTAATGGACTAATAGAAAATAGAATAATCAAAGAAGGTGTTCAAACAGCCATAACTTCAAGTCTAAATGTAAATGAATATTTACGGTGCAAAATTTGCAGCTATCACAATACACCTCATTCTACCACTGGGGCAACACCTTTTGAGTTGTTACAGAAGAGAGTTGGATTTTCTAAATAATTTCCTCCATGGATGGATTCTGAGAAATGTGTTGCTGTTAAGGATCTTTCTGAGGTTAGAAAAACTGTAGAAAAAACACAGGCTTAAAGAAAAGTGTATTATGATAAGAAATACAAAGTGAAAGTGAAAAACATTCAGGTGGGTGATTGGGTTTTAATACAAAAAATGAATTTTGTACCCAAAGTTCTTTCTAAATTTCAAACGCCTCTTCTTGTAGAAAAAGTGGGCAAAAGTTGGTATTTTTGAGAAACAAAGGGTGGTGGAATGCAAACAAAGTAATTTCCAATCATTCTACTCAAGCACACATTTTGGGTGAGGTTCAGAAAAGAAACATGGTGGGTCAGGAGTATTTTGACTTCACATCAGATTCCAGAGGGGAAACTGTTGATCAGTCAATTGTAGCTGATTCAAGCAGCTTATCTAACTCTGTTAAGGAAGGTCAGCTTAGAGAGAATATTTCTGAACAAGTCAAGGATAAAAATGTTGGTGATATTGTCAGCTCTGGTAGGAGAAGCTTGTTAACAAAGAAATTCAAAGATTTTATAATGTAAGAGGATGCTATGTTTTTTTTCTCTTTATTTTTTTTCTGGGAAAAGGAGGTGTAGTATGCTATGTAATGTTGTTATGGTTGCATCAGTCTGGCTCACGACCATCTCTGGTGTGGAATGTGTGGAATGGAATGTGACAGGGATTTGAGACGGTTGAGGAGCACACTGAGCAGAGGATGCGACGACCGGTGCTGGACTTCATTTAATAAATAAACGTCAAGCCTTGCACTAACTGTTCACTGTTCATTATTGGACATCACATTAATCCTTTGTAAAAACCCCATCATATACAGTGCTCTGTTGCTATGTAGCTAGGTTTACACTCAATAAATCCCATACATAAGTACTTATGTTCTGAACCTGATGGTTGCCTTGGTGGACATGCTCTGTGAGTACAATAAAGTGACCATCTCTGTTAAAAAAAATTGCAAATAATTGAATAACTATTTAAACAAATAAATAAATACAAGTTAAATGTATGCATTGAGTAACTTGCAATTATTAAGTAAGTATATTCAAATGTACATGCTAACTCACTCCTGTTACATATATAAAATATTGGCTCTGTTTTTGAGTTGGGCATTATCATATCATTATGAGGATATCTTTCCCAGAAGGCCACATTCTAGGTAAGGCAATGGCAGAGAGTTAGCCAGCCTATACTGGCAGTACCTCTGCCATTGCCACTCCACTCACCTCCACGTTTGAACAAGTGGTGGAACAGACATCGCTTGATTCACAATATAGAGAATAAGGCCTCCAGTACCATATGGTTGTTGCTGACTCCCTTAGGCCCTTTCCCCCATGCTACTATTCATGTAAGGGTAAATGGGAGGGATGATCTTCAAGAATCTATAAGACAGGGT
Organism: Calotriton arnoldi; assembly: GCA_963921515.1. NCBI lineage: Eukaryota > Metazoa > Chordata > Amphibia > Caudata > Salamandridae > Calotriton > Calotriton arnoldi. The sequence continues at coordinate 422,855 of CAWUFW010003189.1, read as the reverse complement.
GGCAGTTTCAGCCCTAGAGATATCTCCCTGGTATCTTGCTCCCCACGGCATGGGAAACTCAGACCATTCCGTATAAGCTTGCCATATCACAACTGAGTTGCAGGCTCTTGGGAAATCCTTGGTATTCCCCATGCTGGGGCAGTTTGATGCCAATGGAGTTGGTGACCAGGATGTCCCATGTCATCTGGCAAAAGGTGCCCTAGACCCCCTCTCTCTGGGGAAGTCTGAGGGTGCATCACAGAGATTCCCCAGGTTCCAAAGGGGAAGTCATTCCTGTTGACAGCAGCAAACTGTTAGTTTCCACCTTCAGTGATATGCTTTCCAATACAGTTGCTAGTTGTACTTGGAATAATGTGGCATACTCCTCTGGTCAATTCAGCAGAGGGAGCAGTTTGTAAGGCCGACTACAGGCAATCCACCAGCCTGAGCTGCTGGGACTTATGCCACACGCAACCCAGGATTTGGTTTCCTAGTGTTACTGTAGTAGGGTGTGCACCCTAAATATCGACCCAAGTATTATCGAAGCAACAAAATATTAAATAAAAAATATAGGCAGGTAATTAAGTTGGATTTTCTATACCTAACTCCACATGCATGTACTTATGTGGTACATATATCTTCAAAGTACGAAATGTGGAGTTAGGAATAGTAAATCGTTATTCCTTAAACACATTTACCTTTCTATATTCTGTCCCTCGATATTCTGTCCTTGATATTCTTCTATCATGATATTCTGGGAGTCGACATATGTGGTAGATGGCTCCAGCCTCCTAACTACCAAGTTATCACCCAACTTAAAATGTAGCAAATAGATATACCAACATCATGTTTCACATAATTAGATGATTGTTATACGAGTTAATGTGTGCAATTTAATACAATTGGTACATTACTGCTTATTATTAGACTCATATCAATTTTACATTCCTTGATGTATGCTTAGATTTTTGTACATAAAATTAGAAGGTATTGAATAGCATCGATTACACACAAGTTACTCAGTAGGCACATGCTTGTTACACATCACATGGGGCCAGATTTATCAACATTCGGCACAATGCAGCAAGACAATTTGCTGTGCTGCGTCAAATGGAGAGAGTAGGAATGTGCCATAATTACTAACATATGGCGCATTCCTGCTCTCTCTATGCTAGCACACTTGCGGCTGCCATACACCAACTCAGGCACCCTTGCGCCATGGTGCAAGGGTGCCGGTGTTACAGGGATGCCTTCCAGCACAAAAACAATCCTCAGAGGCATTTTCCTCTTCCTATGCGTGCTGGTGAATGCAGCACACGTAGAAAGAGGAAATACTGAGTGGTAATAAACATATTTCTCCTCTTTATGCTCTGTTGGGAAGGAGTAGCATTTTGACAAATTCCCTGGTTTACTAGTCTTAGTAAATCTGGGAATGCGCCAAAAACCATGGGTGGATGCGTGGGAACACCCACGCTTCACCCATGGAGCGCCTTTCCGATGCAGAGTAACACAAGGAAGCGACTTGCGCTGCCTTGCGTTACTCCAAATTTACCATTCAAAGCAGAGCCACGTAAGGTGGCTCTGCGGGACATAGTAAATCTGAATTAAGGGCTTGTGTTGCCTTGTGTTGCCTTGCATGATGCAACAGCAATGTAAACCCTTGCTAAATCTGGGCCTTGATGTATAGCTTTATAAAATAGACTTTAGCGCAGGCTTCTCCAACGAGTAGCTCTCCAGCTACCTGTAAGTAGCTCTCCTGTGTGCAGCTTAGCCTACTAAATTAGAAACTGTTGATTGGCTAAATTAATATATGTATAGCAAAACTGAGCATGTGTATTGGTGGACCAAAATTTGTTTTTTTCAGAACTCATAAGCTGATGTGTGGAAAGAATATGGCTGAATTTCCAAAATATATTTAAAGCTGTTATTTGAGTGATAAATCATGTTAAATTAGGGAGACTTATTACTAATATAATTATCTTGATGCAAGGGGCATTGCAGATTTGACTGTAATGTATTACCTAGGTAAAGGCATTCGAAAAGTGACAAAACCATTTTTTATATTATTGCTAAGAACCCTGCCGGATGTATTGAAGTGATCACTGCTAGTAATCTTGCATATAGTGGCCACTAATGTAATTGTCTAATGTGGCCATGGTATCTGTAACAATACTAATATTAGTAGCTCGGATGATTTTCATTGAACATAAGTAGCTCTTACTGCAGAAAAGGTTGGAGACCCCTGCTTTAGCGGCTGTCTACGTTGTATAAAGCACATTACATAACTACTCGTTATGGCACTTTCAGTACACTGTTATATTAATTATATATTTGCAAATATATAAATTGTACACTTTATGAAGAATTCGCTTCTGCTCTGACTACATAAGGAAAACACATACAGAGCAATCAGTATTTTTGGCCCAGTGGAAAACGAATTATCATTTGATTTAGAACGGATATCTATTTTCACAATTCCTTAGTGAACAAACAGAATGATTTTCCCCATTTTTTGTCCCAGTGGAAAATGTTTGTTTTTATAAAAGAAAAATATGTCTCAAGTCAATGCAAAGCAGGAAGGAGGAATGACTTTCGAGGCACAGTATGGGAAATAAGAGTTTGTGCCCACAAAGAGCAAATCCATAAAACAAGGCCGGAAATGTAAAATTCCCTGCATTAAAGGCACAGGCTGGCATCCTGAAAAAAGTTTGTTTTAGAGTACAAAAGGCATTCTGTTTCTGGGCTTTAATCTTCCCTAAAAGGCATATAAGTCACACAGGAGCTCTCAGTGCTAAAAGCCATCCTTTGAAAAGTCATCCTTGTGTATTTGCGTTGTCCTGTGGCCAGACTGCCTCATAGGCTGGAAGTACGTGGAGATGAATCCCACCACTTTATGTGCATCAGATCTTTTGTTTGGAAACCTTTTTGGGATAACGAGGAGGCCATTTATAAAATAACCGTGACCTTTTGCTTAATCACCTGAGTAGCTGGCGCCCTTGTTCAGAATCCAGTTTTATTGCTGCATCACCAGTGCTCAGAGGCCTAGTGCAGTGAATGATTCATTCAGTAGAATCTCCAAAGGAAATCAAGCAGGGGCTGCGAAAAAGCTAGCACGAGTGCACCTTCAATGAAGTCAGAATTCACGGTTTCTTTCTGTTTATATATCTAATTATATGTAACAATACAAACAAACCTATGCAAATTCTGTACGTATTACTTAAGTCAAGTACAATAGCCATAAAAATCGGAGGATAGTCTTCCCTTATTTTTAGCAGGTTATGTCATCATAGGTAACTTTTTGTAAGAATGATGATTCAGAACTTATCTTTAACAGCTTACTACTGGTAAAGTTGTATGTAACCTGTCATAAGGATGGTTTTTCAGAACTCATCTTTAACAGCTTACATGTGGATCCATATGTAACCTGTCGTAAAAGGATGGTGATTCAGAGCTCATCTGTAACAGCTTACTAATGGAGAAATCTTATGCAAGCTGTCATTAGGATGGCATCAGAACTCATCGATAACAGCTTACTGCAAGTAACTTCTGTCATCACTTTACGTACCGCCTTTGCTGCTAAATGCCATGAAAGCAACCGACCCTGTCACTACCAAAAAAGGCAGAACACACTAAGATGACTGTGATACAACTGGTTTACTCAGGGAAAGCAGAGCAATACACTGGAAGATGATTTCCAGCTTTTGGGTTCCTCCATTTGTAAAGATCAGACTGGCTTTTCCCTATCTTCCCTCTTCCAGAAGGTGAGGGTCATGCTACAGAACAGCCATGCTTCTTCCAACATAGCATAATGCCCCCAATGGATGCCTTAGCAGAGAGAAGTAGACAAGTTCTTAGTGTTATATAGACCACTTTGCTGAAGGTGGGTCCCTCACATATGTAACCCATCCCACATAAGATAGACCTCTTCCCTTAAAGGCAATTCAACACAGACAAGGATTTTGACCAAAAAGCATGCCAATACCAATTAAGACTTCCAAACTATTTTCGTCTGGCATCCTCTCATTAATCATGCCTACCATATATGGCCAAAGTGGTCACTAATTGATAGGCAGATATCCAAGCCTTCTCATTCAGATGATCTTACCACTTCTCCACACTTCCAATCCACCCATGTATCTTGATGTCAATGTACCTCAGACATAAATTTACATAAGCAAGCAATCACCTCCCCTTGACCGCACCTATGCAATGCAGGTACCACCTATGCATAACTAGATCTCATACAGACAGCAAATGTTCACCACTCTTCCTGAACCACAAAGAAAGGAGATGTGATAGGTATGATCCTTCAAATCCCTCTTCACCACTGTTGCTACTGTCCCTACATTTACCCACACCACATTCTAACACGCAATTGTTCCCTATAATCTTGTACACAATGCACTTTCTAACCATCCAATCCTGGACGAAGAAGTGCCATGCTTGAAAACTAGCATGGCCTGGTGTTGAACTCCCTCTCAATTACCACTCAACTCCTTCTCCTTTGTGATCTTGATGCCAAAATTCATTTGTAGGACTTCATATTACAACGCTATCTTCTTGCAAGCTTGCCAACACCTACTCTCACCAAATGTACAGCACTTGAACATCCTCCTCATCTCTACCATCCTACATTTTATCACACACCAATTACATTCTTCCTTCCCCATACCACCAAAGTTCCCTAATAGGCCCCACTACCAGCCACCATCTCTAGATGGAAATACTCACCAAATCCATCTCTGGATACAAAGTTTATGTGCACAAATCCTCCTAACTTCCACTGACTTACCTCTTACCAATTCATTCAGCTCATGTAGTTGTAACCTGGATACAGCATTCCCTCCACACATGTTCACATCTCTATTCTCTTTCACTTCCCTTGATAATGTTAATTAGGATATATTCTTGATTTACTCTTGAATACTATGTCAATGTTATGCATCGCTGATACATGCTCTTCTAACTCCACATTTACACTCCTACCAGTGAGCATCTCTCAAAATGTTTGCCAAGGCCCCTCTGCTTTTTCCTCTATGTAACTGATTGTGTCACAATCATCTAAACATTATTCTTCCTATACTAGTGACTCTAAGATATTCTTCTACACCCCCTTACAAATTCCTTCTCCAAGCTGATGTAACTCACCATCTGCTATCACAAGACCACACTCTAATATCCAACCCTGACAAGGGCAATATAATCTAACTCTTCTTATCACTGTACCTAAAACAACCCCACTTACCCTTTTCTTTCCAAACAACACACATATATATTCACCATTGGCACAGACCCCTGTAGTACATTCCAACAGTGGAATGAGGGACTCCACCTGTATCGTTTTAAATGTTCCCTTCCAGAAGCTCAATGTATACAATATTCATCGAGTCTCATTTTCAACTCCCTCAATACCCAGATTAATGTTCTACTCCTCAAAAAACTGGAGTAGGGAAAAGGCTTTCTTTTTACATCGATGATCAATTGTTTCACCACCTGCAAAGTTCAAACGACTCACACTCTTTTCAGTCTTCTAAGATAAACATTCCCATAAGACACCATGCTGGATGGCTCAGACAATAACACAGATTTCTGTAAATGTTCATTTTCTTTACACAACAATTCATCCAGGTTCCAAACACCCAGCTTTCTTGCCTCTCACTATGGTTGACACATTGCAGAGTTCAAATTATCTAACTGGCCATAAAGTTCTTCACGTCTCCAAGGTTTAGGTTTTGTTTCCGTACTGGCACTCTATACCTGGAACCGCCTCCCATTTTGTCTAAGGGCTGCCATCACCCTGAGCACCATAAAATAGCTCGAAAACAACACCTCACTGATTCTGATGCTTGACATCTCTTTTAGACAGTGTATTCTGTCCCCTTCCTGGAGTCTGATATATATTACTTGGTGTAAATAATGTACTTATCATCATGATATGTTACATCTTCCTAAATGCAGATTCCTGTGTGTCTGCATCACGAAATTGGCATATCCCAATTGTTGTTACATTTGTAGATCATTTCTGTTTCAGATGTTAAGCAAATAAATGCAAATTAGGCTATTTACAAATTCTAATGCAGAACAAATCACGTGGGTATGCCACGAACATATTTTGATTGAAGCAAGGGCCAGAGGTAACGCATTACTTGATGTCCCTTAGACTGAATTGTGGAAGGGATTGCGCATTAAATCAAATATGGCACCCAGCCTACACCTAATCAGGGTAAGGCAAGTTAACTAGGACTTCCTTGAATTAAGGAAAGAACCCAAATTGAAGCCTTTATGTGGTGAATGTATATTCAATAACCTAACTATGATAATGTTTGGGGTCATTTATCTCATGTAGGTGATTGCATTATTTTTGGGTGCTGAAGAAAGTGCAGTGTAGTATGGTGCAATTCCGCTTAGAAGATCTTTTGGCCATTAAGTATAAACCCTTGTGTAAATTTATGATATATTTGTTCCATGTGAACTTTCCACACCTTATGTGGCAGCTTAGGAATGTAATATTAATAGAGTGACCATATTTGTAAGATTCCAGTTCAGAAAAACAAGTGTTTTTTGCTATACAACAACACAAAAATCCAGTTGGTCTGTACATTTTGACCTACTTCATTATGGATCAGTGGCATAATATCAAGTAGACAAATATCGTAACACACAAATATCATGTAAAAATATCATTGACACAAATATTATTTTTTATACTTATACAGGTAAGTACAAAAAAATAGAGTAAAAATATTGCTTACACTAATATCGTTAAAAAAGACAAAATATAGTTTTTCAATAAATACAGTATAAAAACAGTAAATAAGTATAAAATAGTAAAACTTAAACATTTTAATACATAACTATAATATAATGTATATTACATTAATTTAAGTAACACGTAATATTAAAAATAAATATATACTTATGTAAACATACACACATAAAAACATGTGTGTGTGTGTATGCTTATATAAACATATCTATAGCAAACTACTGATATTAAATATACATATTTTACACTATATTAATTTTTTTGTTTTTAAAATAAAAAACTAATATAAAAAGCATATATGTATATATATTTATATATAAACATATAAAACCATAAAAAAATTAAAAAGAAAATAAATAAAAACATACAAAATACATTTACTAAAAATACTAATAAAAAAATTTAAATTATACACACACGCATATATATATAAATATATATATATACGTACAGATAATATACAATTTAAAAAATAAATGAATAATAACATTACATATATTTAAACAATAATAAAAATATAGAAAACTCTGTAAGAAACTAAACATACTATTTCCACTGCAGACTGTGCAATAGTAGGGATAGCGTTGGACTCCGGATGGGTAAAATTTAATATTCCCAATCCAGTCTGTGCAACAGTAGAGAAAGCATTGGACACAGGAAGATACATTTACTATTCCCAACTCAGTTTGTACAACAGCAGAGAAGGCATCAGACTCCAGAGGGGTGAAATTTACTATTCCCACTCCAGTCTTTGCAACAGTAGGGAAAGCGTTGGATGCCAGAGGGGTAAAATTTACTATTTCCACTCCAGTCTCTGCAACAGTAGGGAAAACATTGGACTCCGTAAGGGTAAAATTTACTATTCCCACTCCAATCTTTGTAAACACAGGGAAAGCGTTGGACCCCTCAGGGGTATCATTTACAATTCCCACTCCAGTCTGTGCAACAGTAGGGAAAACTTGGACTGCGGAGAGGTAAAATTTACTATTCCAGCTCCAGTCTGTGCAACAGTAGGGAGAAAATGTTGGACACTAAAGGGGTAACATTTACTATTCCCACTCCAGTCCGTGCAATAGTAGGGAAAGCGTTGGACACCAGAGGGGTGAAATTAATGTTCCTATTCCAGTCTGTGCAACATTAGAAAAAGTAGTTCACTTCAAACACATAACAACCACAAATACAAAACTATTAATAAAACAATTATATATATGAATTTGAAAAACAATTAAATATTTTAAATAATTTAAAATAAATGTAATAATTCATTTGAATGTTCAAATTTTTATTAATTGTCCATTTAATTAAAAACACTCATTATACTGCCACAAACATATCAACTCACAATACAAAATACAAAATATAACATAATTAACATATTAAGTAATATTTAAAATAATTATTAATAAATGATTAATTATTTGCTAATTAATTATTACTGAATAACTTCCCACCCTATTCTCCTACAAACACAACACAAAATATAATTATTAAACAAGTTACATAATTATTAATTACTTAAATATTTAATTACAAATGAATGATTAATTGCTAATTGATTATTACTTAATTAATTCCCACCATATACCCCTACAAACCCAACAACCTGCACCTACAAAATAACAAAAAGTAATTACACAATTTACCTTATTCATTTTCAATTAAATAATTACACCCTGTAACCCTACAATCCCAACAACACACATCCACAATATCACAAAAATATATAATTACACAATTTACATAGTTAATTATCAATTCACTCATTAACAATAAATAACTACTTAATAATTAATAAATTATTACTCAATCAACTTCCCACAATATACCTCTACAAACTGAACAACCTGCACCTAAAATATCACTTAAAAAACTTAAAATTACACAGTTTACATAATTAATTATCAATGAAATAATTATTATTAATTAAAAAATCATTATTAATTAATTACACTTAATTAACTTCCCACCCAGTACCCCTGCAAACCTGACAACCTGCTACGACACTATAAATTGCTATTAACAACAAAATTAAAACCTTAAAAATAGAAACTATATTTAAAAATATTAACAACAATTATACAAACAATATAAAACATACACAATTAAAATATGAACTTAAACACATTAAAATGATTAAAAAACTATATTTTTACAATTATATTTTTGAAAACGATATTAAAAACACTGATATTCTTGCAAACGATAATACTTATCTAAGATTCGATTATTTATTTCCATTATATTTCTGCATTATGATTTTAATGTGTCACAATATTAAAAACTCAATATTTCTGTAGTTCAATATCAATAATCCAATATTATGTCTAAATACCCTTCATTATATCGCACTTCAGTCAAACTGTGGTCTTGCTGATTAAAAGTAAAACATCTGTGTATTTCCCCCTTACAATTTATTTTCAAATCAGCATTCACATCACCCATTTAGAGGCTTTTCCGTCTTGCATAATAATGCTATGTCATGTTGGAGCAATATTATACACCCCTGTAGCCATGACCTATATAAAAAAGGACCAGAGAAAGCTTTACAGCCATAATCCAGGCACCATTCCATCTGTTTTACGCCTGCTGCACTGTAATTCTCAAGCAAAATGTACTTTACCCCTACCACTGTGAGATGGACAATGGATGTATGCATGTCAGATCAGTTAAGAACTAACCAGGGCACATTCAGGCACCTACAGCCATGGAGTGACCCACTGACCTATGAAAATCAATCGGGATAGTTCAGTGACAGCCTTATTAGTGGTGAGATGCTCCATCTCTGATGGTGCCGTACACTGACTATGGATTATGGAAACTGATGAGGTAGGTGTTAGACCTGGCATCATTAACGTGGTTTTTCCCCTAACATTTTGCCTTCAGACCTCCTGTTTTTGCTGACTTTGTTTTTGCTGGCCTTAGGGCTCTGCACACTTTACCACTGCTAACCAGTGCTAAAGTGCTTGTGCTCTCTCCTTAAAACATGTTAGATTGGTTTATACCCAATTGGTATATTCAATTTTCTTGTAAGTCCCTAGTAAAGTGGCACTACCTTTGCCCAGAGCCTGTAAATTAAATGGTACCAGTGGGCCTGCAGCACTGATTGTGCCACCCATTTAAGTAGCACTTTAAACATATCTCAGGCCTACCATTACAGCCTGTGTGTGTACAGTTTTAAACTGCCATTTCTACCTTGCAAAGTAAACCTTTTGCCAGGCCCAAATCTTCCTTCTGAATACATAGAAGTCACCCATAGGGTAGGTCTTGGACAAGCCAGAGTGCAGGGTGCAATGTTTTTACAAAGTAGGACATGTACTTTTACATGTCCTGGTAGTGAAAAACTCTTAGGAGTCCGATCATGATACGGCAGTCGGAGCCTTTAGGGCCGCATTATAATGGCCCGATCGGTTTCCTTTCCAACCGCCTCATTATGATGGAGGTGGTCGGAAAGGAAACCAGCCGGTCATTCCGGCTGGCTTCCTACGGGCTCGGAGAGCCTGTCCGCCAGTCGGAAGCCGGCAAGTAATCTCAAGGACGGGTCTTTCCGCCCTTGAGATTACGATCACAGTTTCCGACATGGTTCCCATGCTGGTCTGTCCGACATCGAAACCATGTCAGAAAGCGTGTTTGGGGGCCCCCAGCAGGGCCCCCTTTGGTGCATGGCCTCCAGTTGGAGGCCAAGGGGCACCTATAGTGCCCCCCTATTGATCCCTGCACCTTGTGGCAGGTACCTTGAGGTGCCTGCCACGGGGTGCAGTGATGAACAGCGCCTCCCTTTCCTCAATGGGAGCTTGTGTTACGGCCAGTTTACGGCTGGAACACGAGCTCCCATTGAGGAAACGGACCATGAGACCGAACTGTGTTCGGTCGCATTGAAATCAGTCGGTTGGGACCGCCGATCGGCTGTCGGTCGGTCCCATTATAGAGTCGTTGTCGGGTGGAAGTGATTCCGCCCAACATCATAATAAGCCCCTAAGATTCGTTTTTCGGTACTACAAGGCCTACCTCTCCCTTAGGATAACATTGGAGTTACCTTATTATAAGTGTAATTTCCAAACGAAACAGGTAACCAGTTCATGTTTGATATCTCTGGAATCGTAATGAAAAATCCTAATTTATGGTGAAGTTGGACTTAGCTTACAATTCAGAAAATGCCACTTTTAGAAAGTGGGTGTTTTCTTTGGCACTTGCAGCCTGTCTCCAGGCCACATGACTGGGTGTAGTTGACAGTTGGGCTTTGTGTATTCCTCCTAGACAGTCACAGACAATGGGGAGCTTAGGTGTGACTGGATGGGCCATGACTGACAGGATTGGAAGGATGAGCTGGACCCAGCCCACTTACACTTGAATAGGCTGTGCCCTGTCTCCATACAAAGGGCTGCATAGCCCCTGTAGGTAGTCTGGCGCCAGAGAAAGGAAGGCAGGGCACTATGCACTTCAAAGGCATGTCTCTGGAAGCTTCCCCCTACTTCAAAGGCACAACTGGGTATAAATACTGGACCTCAGACACCAACACTGCAGTGAACATCTGGATGTGTGGATACTCTGCTAGGAAAAAGGACTGCTGTGCTGCTGAAAGAACTGCCACTCTGCTGGACTGCTGCTCTGCTGCTCTGCTGCTCTGAAGGACTGCTGTCCTGTTGTGCTGGCCTGCTGCCTTCTGCCCTTTAGCCTGGGTGAGAAGGACGGGACTTGCATCTCTTGAAACCAGAACCCAGAGTGACTCCAAGGACTAGTTGGCTGGCCTCCTGATCTGAAGCCTCAGGGACATAACAGGCTTCCAACGACCTTGTGCCTGCATCTGTGAGTCTACCCTGCCACATGGTGCCACCCCAGTCCTGGAAGTCGGCTTAGGGTGCTCATCTCTACTTTTTGCACAAACCGAAGCAAAATCGATGCATCGCCACTGCTGCGTGGATTGGATCCATCGCAAAGACCTGCATCGCATTGCAGCCCATCATAGCTGCCACTGCGCGCTGCATCCTCCGCACAGGCACTCACATCTCTCGTCGACAGCAGCCTCGACGATGAGGCGGGACTCCAAATTGCAGCCTTGCAGATCTTCGAAATTGACACATTGCCATGACTGTATTCTGCTTGCTCGATGCCAGACTTCGCATCGCAAACCCAATCTACAGGATGCTCAGTGACGACACAGGCACTCGCATCGCAGTCTAGCCACATCTCGGACCAGGCACATCTTCTACGCGGATCGTCGCAATGCTCCACAAACAGACTTACGGTACTTTGTCCAGTGGGCCTAGCTGGGTCCCTGTAGCCAACCCACGCTGCATTGCGGTCAGCCTCAATTTGTGACTTTGTCCCGCTCCGGAGTGAATAGATATCCACAGTTGGCGCTTTGAGCTTTTAGGTGCTATTATCATCAAAATCTTTAAACTTGCATATCTCCAATTCTATTGATTGGATTTTTGTCATTCTGATCTTGTTTAATTTATTAAAAATTACTCTTTTTCTAACTTGGTGTGGGATCCTTTTTGTATGGTGTTTTTCACTTTATTACTGTTTGAAGTGTTGGACAAATACTTTACACATTACCTCTAAGTGAAGCTTAACTGCTCTGTGCCAAGCTATCCGAGGGTTAAGCAAAGGTTAATTTGGGATTGACTTGTGCCTCAGCCTGACAAGGATTGTGGTTGCTGCTTGACCAGGACTCACACTCCAGTCAACCAACAACCCAATTTCTTACAGTAGGCCTATGAGCCACTCTAATGTGGCACATATCATGCTAGTTTTGCCAACGTCATAATGGGAAAGCCACTGCTTACAACAATGCAATGATGGAGGAGCACCACAGGTTTCCATCTCTCTACACCTACAAATATTCCCACAATAGGCAGTTGGTTACCATTGTTTGCAAAACGGGCCTCTCTTGTCTCACATTTTTGTAGAATAGTCACATTTCTTTGCCATTTTATTACAACAACAATCTAATAGTGCATCCAATAAAATACATTTGGATGCAGTTTTATGTGTACCGTCCTCTAGACATATTTATTAGTACTGCTCTAATAAGAAAATGCATCTCGCTCTCTCAATAAATTCCTTTTAAGTGTGCTTATACAGCTTTAGCTGTTTGGCAGCGGTCACATTATCTTCACCACACCAAACATATGCACAGAGCGGAGCTTTGGGTCAGCCCTCTTCAGCCATTACTAAGAAAGTGTTTTTCAAATTCTGGATCAGCATAGAGGAGGATATCAGTCTCACCATAAACGTCACCACTAGTTATTATCTCTTAGAGTGCCAATAGAGCATTTTGTATTACATAAAAGTATCTATGCAATGGAAGTTCATTTATGCTTCTAAAAGTGTTTCAACGAGCTCTTGCATATAAACGTGACTTTTTTCTAAATGTGGGTTTCTTTTAAATACGAGTTGTGCTCCTAAACTTGTTTCCACACTCCTGCTGATGTTTGTTTACGGGGGAGAGAGATGCACTTTAATGCAGGTTTGCACTTAAGTGGAATTGTGCTCTTACATGCAGTAGCAGATTGCTACTTACTTTGCACCAAGGGTGAGTTTGCATTTAAAAAGTGATTTTGCACATGTAGGTGATTTTAACACCTATATGTGATTTGTGCTCCTAAAGGTTTTCTATATTGATGCTGATGTTGCACCAAGGGTGATTTTGCTTTTCAGTGTGGTGTAAACCAAATGTGATGCCATACTGATGCACACCTTTTACACCTAATGTGACAACATAATACTACATTTCCCATCTGTACTGAGTGATTTTGCACCGAAATGTGATATTGCACTCTTGTTGACTTTACACCGACCAATATTTTACACCTAACTGTATTTGGCACCTAATTGTGAGTTTTTGCTCTTGTATGTGTCATGTGCCTCAATGTGTCTCCACATGCCTGATGATGGTGCAGCAAAGGGTGATATTGCATATAAAAGTGATCTTACATCTGAATGTGATGTTGCTCTTGAAGAAAGTAGTTTTCCATCTGTTTTGGTGTTGTAACAAATGCGATTTTGCACATAAATATGTTTTGGATCCTAAATGTGAATTATGCTTGTAAACTTGTTTCCACACTCCCATTGATGTTGCATCAAGTGTAATTTTGAACTTAACGCAATTTTGCACCTGAATATGTTTTCCTCCTTAAGACGATTTGTGCTCCTAACAGTCTATACTGACTGCAGCTGATGTTGCACCTGGGATGATTTTGCACCTTGATATCATTTTGTACGTTAATGTGATAACCAGTGATGCTAACTTTGCACCAAGGGCGACTTTACTCCCCTAAATATGATTTAGCACATAACTGTGAATTCTTGTTTTTATATGTTTTTTCCAAATCCATGCTACTGTTATTCCAAAAGTGATTTTGCACCTCGGCATTCCATTGCGAGGTCATACTGATACACACATTTTATGATTTTTGCTCTTACAAATGAACTGTGCTCCAAAAGGTGTTTCAACAATCCACGTGATGTTGCACCAAGAGTGATTTTTCACATCAATGTGATTTTGCGCCTAAACACGGTTTTCCTCTAAATGTGATTAATGATTTGTGCTTCAAATTGTGTTTTCTCACTCCTGCTGTTGTTGCACTGGAGGTGCTTTTGAACCTGAATGCTTTTGCACCTAAAAGGTGTACTACAATCGTGCTGGCTTTGCACCAGTGACGATTTTGCACCTAACTATGTGTATGAATGTGTCTAACTTCCCCTATTTGTTTGCACACAAGTGTGTTTCCTCGCTGTTGTTGATGTTACTCCGAAGCAGATTTTGCACCAAAATGCGTTTTTGTACCTAAATGTGATCTTGGATCCACATTTTTTTTCTCAAAACCTCCCTATCAGACAACAACCTAGGCCAACATGCATCTTCCATACCCACAATTAGAGCTCTTTCCTGGAGCGGACGTCATTTTCATGAAGAAACACCACATGGAAATCTCTAGCGTTCTCAAACTGGATTGGTCAGAACGCTTCTTCGTTAGTTTCACAAACCTGACCTGAACGCATCTTCCACATGCTAAACCAGAGACAGAAACATCTAGAGCCCACAAAAACATTAAAATCGGACTTTAACAGGAGAAATCATGCAATGACAGACATGTACAAATGCACTTTTTCTCTTTGTGCTATTTCTCTGCTACAACATATCTCTTTATCTTTCTGTGCCTTCTATGTCTGAGCCCTGTTTCCTGTTCTTTAAGCCCGTGGTGACACTTTTAGTAATCCTCTAAGGTAATGGTGCCATGAAACTTTGAAATCTTGGTGAAAAAGATGTTGGGCACAGACACAGAAGGTACAGAAATGGGGAGAGGATGTGATCTGACGGCTAGACTGCCGATTTTCGAATTGGAAAACTAAGGTTCGAGCCTCGAGGTCGACTCCACATCCTGTGATTCTGGGCAAAATCACTTAAACTCCCCGTGCCTAACAGAGCAAAGAAAATTAGTGTCCTTGTGTAACATAACCGGTGTTCATGTAAAGCGCTCCAAAAACCTTCAGGTCGAGTTCGCGCTATATAAATCTGGAGAAAAAAAATGGGCAGAGAGGGCACATATAGTATGTTTGCATGTACTAGCATACTAAAGTCAGAGCTACTGGCTATGCCTGCATTGCTTTATTGCATTTACCAGGCTAGATACTATTATATATGTGATGCTGTGATCAAATTATATTGGTCAACATTTCAAATACAAATACTGCAACTGTGCCTAACAAGTGCACTGAAAGGTACATTGTGAAGGGAGGATCTTAGATGACCACTAAGTTAATAACATGTAGGCAATTAGTAAACTCTCTGGTGAAGGTTCTTCTCGGTGCAACACCATGGAAACTACAACCTTCTAAAGCTAACATGATAGCCCCATTCCCATTCCAAAGATAAACAGGCACAAACAAAAAAATACTGCTCCCAGGAGTTAGAGGAGAGCAGCCATTCAGTTTCTTTTGTGCATAAACTTCAAGCAAGAATAATTGTTCCTGGCACGTATAACACATTTGAGTGCATCGGACAATAATTTAGCATCAGCAAAGATAGAAACTTGATTTCGCAGAATACATTGGAGTGCATTGGACAATATGTTAGCATCAGCAAAGTTAAAAACTTGATTTAATTCTGCGAAAGCAGTGCCAATACTTGAAAAGCAACGAGAAGCAACGAGACACGGTGGCTAGCCACTTTCCTTGTAGCCCTGATTAATCTTAACATGTACATCTAGATCTCGCTGTCTCTTTGATAGCCTGCGGCCATACTGACAGGAGGCAATAAAGACACTGTGATAATGTGCATAAGGGTCTATACTCTTCTACTACCACTACTCCTAAGAGCATTTCTAGAATTCTTAATACTCTTGGATGTAAAATGTTTATCTCAGAATAGAAATGTATTTTAAGACCTAGCTAAACACATAAGTTTTAGACCTGCCAGGCTTAGGGTGGTCTTCCTTCAAACGTTTTGCCTACTTACTTTAATTGTTGCTGAAATTTGTTTTTTTTTGGCCTTAGGAGTGTGCACTTTACCACTGCTAACCAGTGCTAAAGTGCTTGTGGTAACTCCCTAAACATGGTTTGATTTTTATATAACTAATTGGTATATTTAATTAACTTATACGCCTCTTGTAGAGTGGTATACCACATCCACAGGGACTGTAAATTAAATGAGGATGGTGGCCTGCAGCCCTTGTTGTTCCACCCACTTAAATAGCACTCTAAAACATGCCCTAGGCCTGCCATTCCAGCCTGAGTGCAATTTTGTACTGCCATGTTGACTTGGCATTTCAGCCGCATTGCTAAGCCTTAAACTCCCCTTTTATTACATAAAAGGTAGTCGTGCGTAGACCATAGGGCAGGATGCTGTATAATTCAACGACTGGAGATGTACCTTCAATTTTTACATGTCCTGGTAGTGAAAAACTCCTAAATTCGTTTTTCACTACTGTGAGGTCTAATCCTACCATAAGGTAACATTAGGGAGTCTTTATTACATTTAATAAGCTATCATTTCTAATAGTGCGCAGGTGGATATCTCATGTTTGGTGCCTATGCAATTGTATTGATAAATCTTCTTTAATGGTAAAGTTGGATTTTTCATTACAGTTTTTAAAATGCAGCTTTTAGAAAGTTGCCATTTTCCTGCCCTTAGCCCTTTGTGCTTGCAGCCTGTCTTAGGTCACATGACTGGGTGTAGCTGACAGGCTTTGTGAATCCATCCCAGTAGGAGGATTAGGTGTGCCTCAATGGGACATCTGCTGGGAGGATGGGGGTGGAGCTAAGCACAGCCCCACTTACAACTGAATAGCCTGTGCTCTGCCTTCACAAAAGGGGCTTATGGCCCTGCATTGTCACCGCACCCAGATTGGAGCAAGGGCAGGGGAGTCAGGAAATTCCATGCATTTCAAAGAACCTTTCCAGTAGCTTCTCCCATCTTCCAGACGAAGGGCACCAGGATATAAAAATAGGACCTTTAGACCCACGTTTCAGTTCACTACTGGACATTCAGAAGGCATCCCAGAGAACTGCCTGCTGCTGTGACCTGCTGTGCACTCTGCCAGACTGCTGCTGTACCTGGAAGGAAAGCTTTGCTGCCTGAAGCCTGCCTTGATCCATCCCTCAGAAGCCAGCCCTGATGTTGAGCCCTCCACCTTCACCTGCACTGAGGACTACTAGAAGTGACTCCAAGGGCTAGTTTGCTGGCCTCCTGTTCAGAGCCACAGGGATATAAAATGCTTCCACAATCTTCAACACACACCCACCCAGCGTGAGTGATACCTGAACCCCTAAGAGGTGTACCACCAGTTCTGGATCCTCGGTTGTGGTGCTAAATGTACCCAGATGGCCAATTACCATAATTGAGGACTTATAAGATGTTTGTCCAAAACTGCTCTGAGAACCAGGGGGAGACCGAGACCAACCTGCTCGCCTATCTACCCAAGGTGCATCGCCGGTCGGATTGACTTCGCAGCTTCACCCACTACCTTCTTTTCCTGCAGCAGCAGATCCTTTTCAGCGATCCTTCACTAAAGGGGTATCTGATCTCATTGAACTGTCTTCGGCTACAGCCCTCTGCCTCGTTCTGCTGGAGATTTTCGACTTCCATTTCCAACACTAAGTCCGAACGTAGAAATCTTCACCGCAGCTTTGCCGAGGACGCTCCCTTCTCGGACACCTCCTGCAGCCTTGCCCCATTTAACCTTTACATCCTCAGACACTTTTTCTCAGAATTTCTTCTAAGTCCAAAGGTAAGCGGTGACTGGGGCCAATCCACTTCTTGTATTTGAACTGCGCTCCAATGCGGTCAGCCATATTTTTCGACTTTGACCCTGGTTCGAGCAAATAGATGTCCGCGGTCGGCGCTTTGAGCTTTTAGGTGCTAGAGTGCACTAAAAACTTTAAAAATTCATAACTCCAGTTCTACGTATTGGATTTTGTTGTTTTGGTGTGCAATAATTTATTTAAATGCACTCTCTTTTTTTAATTGGTTTAGAATTTTTCTTGTGTTGTGTTTTCACGTTATTACTGTTTGTGTGCTGCATAAATACTTTACACATTGCCTCTAGGATAAGCGTGAGTGCTTTAAGTGTCAAGATACCAAGGGTTAAACACAGGTTAATTTAGTGACTTTTTGTGGTTCACCCTGCAAGGGATTGTGGTTGTTGCTTAAGCAGGGCTCACACCCTCGTCAACCACCACCCAATTTCTCACAATAAGTCACACTGATGTTTGCAAATGGGATTAGTTGTAGAAAAATAATTTGCTTTGAGAGGTTTCTGGATCCTGCTGAGTGCATTAGGTTACCTTAGCTATATTTTATGTGACTCACTGTTGAGTCACAGCAAATTGAACCAGTCCAGGGCTGTACTTGCATGAAGTATGAGTTGGCACTCTAGAGGTGTGGGAGCATCCAGATGCTTCTAAAAGGCATACTTTACATGCGTGCACAAGAGGTCAAGCATACACCTGTGGGTGTCTACAAACAGGGGCCAAGGAATAACCTGCAATGCAGAGGGCAAATCAGGGGGCATATTACACAAAGTGCACCGGGGTGCAATGGGCATTTGCACCTGCTTTGCACACCCCAGAGGCACTTTGGTATTACAGAAGGCGGCACAGTTGCTTGTGTGGCCCCTTCTGTAATACCGCTGGTGCAAATAAAATGCCAGCGCTATCTTCAGGGTGCGTTCCCTCATTTGCATGGGGCCATGCCCATGCACATGAGGGAATCCTTTTGCCTCTGTGACGTGCCACATTACAGACATGGGCGAAGAGGCACAGAAGCTCTTAGGTGGTGCATTGACAATGGCCCCCTGAGAGCAGCCCCTTGGCGTGGGGAAAGGGGGTCCTATGGATTTCCCGGACATCCCCTTTAAAAGTGCAGGCGAGTTGGCGTCTGCACTGTGAAAACTCGGAACAGCTTTAAAGCAGCCGCTCCATTTTTCGCATGAATGCGCAGCCCGAGGGCAGTGAGAGTTTGCGACTGTCCTGAGGGCAGCGCATTCATCATAATACAGAGCATTTGCCTTCATTGCACTGGGCGCACCTTTTGAAAGGTGCGCCCAGCGCAATAAAGGAAAATGCGCCGCATGTATAATGTAAACACAAGGAGATGATGGAGGGAGCACTGAAACTTTTCAGACACTCACCCCCAGTCACAGATCTGGGTTGAATCCATCATCATTCTTTAGCTCACTTCGCCACCCCAGTTCAGACCCAACTATATGCAAATCAGTCTTTACCCTGCGCCTCATGGGTACAGTCCAGCCCGAACTGCCAAGCCAGGTTTTCCCTGGACCAGAAACAAGCATCCTGGGACCGGTTTTGGAGTAACACCCCTAATCAGCCAGGCTAGCTTGAATCCAGTGGCAAAGTGAGCAAGGGACCCACGTCTGGGCATACCCTGCCAACTTAGGGCGAACAAAGCAAACACAAGGAGATATTGGACGGAGCACTGAAACTTTTCAGACACTCACCCCCAGTCACAGATCTTGGTTAAATCCATCATCGTTCTTTAGCTCACTTCGCCACCCCAGTTCAGACCCAGCTATATGCAAATCAGTCTTGACCATGTGCCTCATGGGAAAAGTCCAGCCCAAACTGCCAAGCCAGGTCTTCCCCGGACCGGAACCAAGCATCTTGGGACCGGTTTCGGGGTAACATCCTTCATCAGCCAGGCTAGCTTGAATCCAGTGGCAAAGTGCGCAAGGAACCCACGTCTGGGCATACCCTGCCAACTTAGGCCGAATAAAGCAAACACAAGAAGATGATGGACAGAGCACTGAAACTTTTCAGACACTCACCCCCAGTCACAGATCTGGGTTGAATCCATCATCGTTCTTTAGCTCACTTTGCCACCACAGTTCAGACCCAGCTATATGAAAATCAGTCTTGACCCTGTGCCTCATGGGAACAGTCCAGCCCGAACTGCCAAGCCAGGTCTTCCCTGGACCGGAAACAAGCATCCTGGGATCGGTTTCGGGGTAACACCCCACATCAGCCAGGCTAGTTTGAATCCAGTGGCAAAGTGAGCAAGGGACCCACGTCTGGGCAAACCCTGCCAACTTAGGCCGAACAAAGCAAACCCAAGAAGATGAATGATGGACGGAGCACTGAAACCTTTCAGACACTCACCCCCAGTCACAGATCTGGGTTGAATCCATCATCGTTCTTTAACTCACTTTGCCACCCCAGTTCAGACCCTGCTATATGAAAATCAGTCTTGACCCTGTGCCTCATGGGAACAGTCCAGCCCGAACTGCCAAGCCAGGTTTTCCCTGGACCGGAAACAAGCATTCTGGGATCGGTTACGGGGTAACACCCCACATCAGCCAGGCTAGCTTGAATCCAGTGGCAAAGTGAGCAAGGGACCCACGTCTGGGCATACCCTGCCAACTTAGGGCGAACAAAGCAAACACAAGGAGATGATAGAAGGAGCACTGAAACTTTTCAGACTCTCACCCCCAGTCACAGATCTGGGTTGAATCCATCATCGTTCTTTAGCTCACTTCGCCACCCCAGTTCAGACCCAGCTATATGCAAATCAGTATTGACCCTGTGCCTCATGGGAACAGTCCAGCCCAAACTGCCAAGCCAGGTTTTTTTCACTGGACCGGAAACAAGCATACTGGGATCGGTTTCGGGGTAACACCCCTCATCAGCCAGGCTAGCTTGAATCCAGTGGCAAAGTGAGCAAGGGATGCACGTCTGGGCATACCCTCCCAACTTAGGGCGAACAAAGCAAAGAAAAGGAGATGATAGACAGAGCACTGAAACTTTTCAGACACTCATCCCAGTCACAGATCTGGGTTGAATCCATCATCGTTCTTTATCTCACTTCGCCACCCCAGTTCAGACCCAGCTATATGCTAATCAGTCTTGACCCTGTGCCTCATGGGAACAGTCTAGCCCAAACTGCCAAGCCAGGTCTTCCCTGGACCGGAAACAAGCATCCTGGGACCGGTTTTGGGGTAACACCCCTCATCAGCCAGGCTAGCTTGAATCCAGTGGCAAAGTGGGCAAGGGACGCACGTCTGGGCACACCCTGCCAACTTAGGGTGAACAAAGGAAACACAAGGAGATGATGGACGGAGCACTGAAACTTTTCAGACACTCACCCCGTCACAGATCTGGGTTGAATCCATCATCGTTCTTCAGCTCACTTCAATACCCCAGTTCAGACCCAGCTAAATGCAAATCATTCTTGACCCTGTGCCTCATGAGAGCAGTCCAGCCCGAACTGCCAAGCCAGGTCTTCCCTGGACCGGAAACAAGCATCCTGGGACCGGTTTTGAGGTAACACCCCTCATCAGCCAGGCTAGCTTGATTCTAGTGGCAAAGTGAGCAAGGGACCCACGTCTTGGCATACCCTGCCAACTTAGGCCGAACAAAGCAAACACAAGGTGATGGACGGAGCACTGAAACTTTTCAGACACTCACCCCCAGTCACAGATCTGGGTTGAATTCATCATCGTTCTTTAGCTCACTTTGCCACCCCAGTTCAGGCCCAGCTTAATGCAAATCAATCTTGACCCTGTGCCTCATGGGAACAGTCCAGCCCGAACTGACAAGCCAGGTCTTCCGTGGACTGGAAACAAGCATTCTGGGACCGGTTTTGGGGTAACACCCCTCATCAGCCAGGTTAGCTTGATTCTAGTGGCAAAGTGAGCAAGGGACCCACGTCTGGGCATACCCTGCCAACTTAGTGCGAACAAAGCAAACACAAGGAGGTGATGGACAGAGCACTGAAACTTTTCAGACACTCACCCCCACTCACAGATCTGGGTTGAATCCATCATCGTTCTTTAGCTCACTTTGCCACCCCAGTTCAGGCCCAGCTTAATGCAAATTAGTCTTGACCCTGTGCTTCATTGGAACAGTCCAGCCTGAACTGCCAAGCCAGGTCTTCCCTGGACCGGAAACAAGCATCCTGGGACCAGTTTCGGGGTAACACCCCTCATCAGCCAAGCTGGCTTGAATCCAGTGGCAAAGTGAGCAAGGGACCCACGTCTGGGCATACCATGCCAACTTAGGGCGAACAAAGCAAACACAAGTAGATGATGGACGGAGCACTGAAACCTTTCAGACACTCACCCGCCTGACAGTTCGGGCTGGGCTGTTCCCATTGGGCACAGGGTCAAGACTGATTTGCATATGGCTGGGTTCAAACTGGAATGGCATGGGGAGCAAAAAAACGATGGATTTAGACCCAGATCTCTGTACTGGGGTGAATGTATGACATTGTTCTGCATTCTGTTCATCAATTGTTCTTTTTGCATGTATAATGTGGCACCAGATTGTTATCATCCTTCAGACTCTTGCTCCTCGTACCTTTTGGTGAGCTGAAGTTATTAGCAAAATTGCACGTGAAGTCAGTTGCTTGGGTGCAGCCACCAAGATAAGACTCGAAGCCAAAAATAGCCTTAGCAAATAAGGCCACACATTGTATATGTACCAAACTCTACTGTGATTTTTGCCAAAACTACAGCCTACAGCAGAGGTCTCCAACCTTTTCTGTAATAAGAGCTACATATTTTCAATGTTCAATGAAACTCACTCAGAGCTGCTAATATTATAAGTGTTGGAATAGTCACCACATCAAACAATATTACGTTAGTGGCCACCATATGCAAGACTACAATGATCACCTTAGTGCATCAGGCACTGCTGGCAACAGTAATGTAAAAAAGGTAATAATATTAGTAACGTCTCCCTAACGCAGCAGGATTTATCACTCACATATCAGCTATTAATATATTTTGAAACTTCAGACATTTTTCTCGAAACATCCGCTCATGACTGTTGAAAATACACACATTTTCATCTTGAATGCAAGTTTTTCAATGTTGCAATACATAAACTAATTCAACCAATCAAAAGCTTCAAATATAGTAGGCTGGTCTGCACACAGGTGAGCTATTTGCAGGCAGCAGGAGAGATAGAGTTAGCTCATGAGCTACCCGTTGCAGAAGCCTGGCCTACAGATTCTCTAAACTCCACTGTCTGCTTTTCAGAAGATAGCAGACTGAACCTGTTAGGAGGTGAAGCCATTTTGTGTGTTGAAGGGCATTCATCAGGTCACCAGTATTCTTGACTGACAGCTCTGCACTGCACAGGGTAGTTTGTTATGGAAGAGATGCGTTAACGCATTGTATTGCACAAAGCTTACTCGTTTTAGTCATTTCATTATTGCCTTTCCTCTGATCAACATCCCATAGCATTGAATGAGAATTCCTGTGATGTCTTCATCGGGCCCATGGTTGTGGTATGTAAATACCAGCATTGTCATCATCCTGTTTATGGTTTTGTTTTGAAAATTCTACCTTTTTTGTTTTGGCAAGTATTGGTAAATGTTTATAGATAGCTCATCATCGACAGAGGTTTTGGTGGTGTCCTCTCTATAGAAACACTTTCGGTAAATTGAGACCAAATGGTGCACTTTACCAATTGAAGTCAATCAAGGATTAGCATAGTAGCAGCTACTACCACAACCCCCCGTCATTGTAAGTGACCCTTTGCTTCCTGCAAATTATACATTATTTCCTCTGGCCTTCAAGGATTTTACGTGTTGTAGATTGTAATGAAAACTGTGATACATAGGACAAGTGCCATATAACTCAGTATTTTGAAACTAGTTAGAGACTTTTTAGATTGCATGCAAAAATAACATACTAGATTATTCATTTTTTATATGAATGACTGTACATGTAATGGGCACGTACAGGGAAGAAAACCTCTATATAAAGCGTGACAATCAGCACTTCAAATGTGTACAGTACTCTAGAGATAATGCCTTTCCCAAGCTAAACGTTTGTTGTCATCTTGATTGTTAACAGTATTACAAAAATGAAGCAAGTCTTGACTATGTGTACAGGTTTCGTCCCCATCTGCCCATTCATCCAAATCATTTTGTCTATTAAACTCAACGCCTCATCAGGTGTAGTAGGAGCTGTATAAATGTAATTTCAATTAATTACTACTGCAATCCTATAATACTCTATAGCAGTCCAGAAATACTGTTGAAAGCCATTTCTCAACAACCACCTCAATGCTTCCAAACTCATGAACTATACAACAGACATTTCAACATTCAGACTTTCTTACTCTACTAATAGAACATTCAGTTTTTTTAGGTCTGGCTTTACAGTGCAGCTGTTAACAAAGAAGTATTGTTACAAATTCTTTAAAACAAACAAAGTGTGGGCTTTGGCTCCCACTCCAGTGTAGTATTTCTTTCTCATCTCATGCTGTTGGTTATTTGTTGTATCATTGTGCCGTCCAGGAAGTACTTCCTTTCGAATACAAGAAGATAATTTAATATTTGAAAAGTGCACTTAATCCCCATGCTGTTTGTCACATTAACTTTTTCATATACTACAGTAATTCTACAATGAAACTAATCATTAGTTGCTACTTTTTTTCAGCATCAGCAAAGCCACTAGGGCAGGCTTTAATGTAACAAACTGCATTTGAAAAGTTCCGTGTTTATATGCATTAGCACATTAAAGTCAGACCTATTGCCTTTTAGACCTATTGCCTTTTCAAATTCTCGCTCTACAAAGACTGCCTTCACCTGTGACGGCTTTGACTCCCACCCACACCCTATCTCTTCTTAGTCATCATGGAGACAAGGATACACCCCAATGACTCATCAATAACAGCTGCTCCTGATGGCAAACATAGCTATTGCCTTATTCATCATCTTCAGCAACATGGCTTACACTCAAAACACGCATACTCTTTTATTAACTCCTCTACAATCAGAAGTGCACAAACACATACATCTCATACTCATTCACATGACAGCCCTCTTGATTTTCATTTTCATCTCAAGTTAACTTAACCACTCCAAGCCAAACTTGATCATTCTCTCTCAAACAATGCCTTCATTCATTAATATAGCCTTATAGCCCGCCGTAGTGGAATATACCGGCTATTAAAGGCCCGCTCCAGCGTTAAAGGCCCGAGCTGAAGGCGAGGGCCTTTAACAAGGGAGCGGGACTTTAATAGCCGGTATAGCCCAGCTATGAAGGGCTATAAGGCTAGTAGAACATTCTGCCACTAGAGGGCAGAATGTTCTAACAAATAAAACAAAGGCCTCTCGGAGCCCGAGGGGGCTTAAATCCCCTCGAGCTCCGAGAGGCCTTTGTTCACAGCAATAGCTGTGAACAAAAGCAACATTGGAATGTTGCTCTTTACCGGCCCGTAGAAGCCCGGAGCACTCCATTGTATTCAATGGAGTGCTCCACATTCCAATGTTCTAATCATTGATATGCCACCTACATGCTACTACACAGTAGTAAATATCCCTTCTCTTACATGGAAGCCCACCCTAGAACTGCCACTGCATGCCTGTCAAGAGTCACGGCCTGTGTCCACAAAGCTACCAAGGTATGGCCCACAGCTGCTGTAAACTTAAGGGAATTGCTCCTCAAAGGCCTTTGTCAGTTTTCAGTGTTATTTGACATTTGTTGTACCAAGGAATTACAACTCCCATAATGCATTGTCTTTGGTCTGCTGGACAATTCATAGCCACAACCTATTCTTTCTGACTTTTCTGTAGCCATGAGCAGTCAACTAAAATGTGCATCTTTCAGAGCACTTTACACCAAGCAAAATACAATTACAGAGCTGGATTCTGGTGATTTGGCCATGCAGTTTGAAGCTAGAGCTTGCAGAATTCATTGCACTTAGGCCTACACAATTCGCAAGAGTTCCAGAAGAAAACTGAGGCACCACCCTGATTTTTTGCTTTCTGTTTTAATAATTCGCTCACAACCTTAAGCCCAGACTGTAAAATATTTGTGTATGCATGTATGTTTTAGTATTTCTAAAGGACAAACCTAGCTGGCTAATAACAGAGGGCTGTACTGAGGGCAAGTCTCAGGGGGTATATATAGGAGGAAGAAGGGTACAGAAGCAAGAGGTAGAGCTAGTGGATTGGATTTGAACTCAGCCTATTGGAGGTAGTGTTCCTTGAAGAGGTGAGATTCAGTTTCTTCCTTAACTAAAGGAGGGTTGGTGCTGTTGAAGTCAGAAGGACTGTTGTTCCAGGTCCTAGTGTAGGATGAGAAGACTTGTTTTCTCGTGTTCTCCTTTCCACAGTGTTAAGTATCTAATCTGGTTATGTTGAAGCTCCTCGTCTGGTGTTTACTTCGAGGTGTTGTTAGTTTTCTAGCTAGTAATCTTGATGTAGAGGGCTTCGGAAGTGATGCAGCTGATCTTGAATATGATTCAGACTAGCATGGTAAACCAGTGTAGACAAGAGTAGACCCTTTGGTGCATAGGTGATGTGTTCGTATTTCTTCAACTCCTTGATGAGCCTTGCTGCTGTGTGAAGGATCCCTTCAGCATTAGTGGTCTCTTGGATGCTATTGGGCAGGGTGTTGCCTCTATCTAGGTAAGACAATAAAGTGGGTCTTCATCTAGGTGGGAGTGCAAAATAAACCTCAAATAATCCCACAATTCTAATGCTGCCGTTTCTACATTAGGGTTTTTATTTGGGATTAAAACATGATCAGTAACTTTAATCAGTTTTGTAAGAACACTACCTTTTCAATGAATAATACAGTGTTTGTTCAAGAAGCATGTAGTTAGAGGCTTTTTGTAACTAATAGTCTGCCTGTACCCAGAGACGTCTTAAGGCATGGGCAAAATGGGCAATTGTACAGGGTCCCCACCTTTCAAGGGGCCCCAGATGAAGCCTTTGGGGCAGTAAGTAGTCCTGCTGCATTAGCATTGTGCATAAAAATATATAATTGCCACAGCTTTCTTAACAAGACACATTGAAAAAACTTGACAAAACACAAAACAAAATCACAGCTAGAATCAAGTTGACATTCTTTACCTGTTTACTATTTTGTAAAGTATCGAGAATCAATGTAAATATTTATGGTTAATATTAGCCTTTCTAAAGAACACCCCATAGAGATGTTTGAAAAAAGTAACAGTGTGCCTAATTCTATTAAATTTCAGCATTGCATGGTCATCTTTCCATCTTTATTAACAACATAAAAATGTGTTACTATTTTTTTTCTCCAACTTGTTTTACATTTATTTTAAACAAAGGTAAGATGCACCTGAATCAAACTCCAAAATGCAATTGCTTTGTTGGAGCTGCATGAATTTATTAAAGAAGGTCTTTCTTCATCAGTGTGTAGCATTAATTTTTATCTGCTTTTCACAAAAGGCAATATATTTCTTTAACGAAAAATAATTACAAATGATTGTTTTACATACATCACAAAGAATTAAACATATTTAAAATAAACTCCAGGTAATAAAACAAGAAGAAACAATGTTTAAGTATGGAAACATCAGTTTCCAATGCTCGAAACCATCAAAAAGCAAAGTTTGAGTGCAGCAACAATAATTATTCAGCGCCAAAACAGCCAACACATTTTTATGACTCCTGTCACTTTTTCAAGGCTGCAATTAGATAAAAGATAAATCAACATCATCGTATATATTGCCACTTTTACTTGTATGATATCACATAAGTCTTAGGGGCAATTACGATGTTGTTCGGAAAGGCTGCAAATGGGAATCGGTATTGCAGAATCCGATTCGGAACCCTTGTTTCCGAACGAATCGTACACATTTCCCAACGACCGATTACTATGACCGGAAACCATTCGGGCAGTCCGAATCGGTTCCGAAAGGCATTCGGACAGCCCGAGCCTTTCAGAGACGAATCGTACAGCTCTATGGTCACGGTTTCCGAACGAGCGATTACGATGACCGATTCGGACATGCGTTCCGATTCGGTCTGCCCAACACGAAATGGCTGTCGGAATCTTTCTTTGGGGGCCTGTGGGGTGCCCGCCAAAGGGTGCAAGGTTTTCCCCAACCACCCCTTTTTTCAATAGGAGCCAGTGTTCTCGTCCAGAACACAGGCTTCCATTGAAGTCAATGGGAGTCCGACCGAATCGTATCCGGAAGCATCCGGATGCATCATAATTGGTCGGTCGTACTCGCAGAACCCGATTAGTTCGGAAACAATTCCAAAACCGATTCGGTAGGATACGTTTCCTAACGAGATCGTAATCGGCCCCTTAGTGTATTCAAGTGCTAATTCTATAATATTTATCTTCTTATGACATAATACAGAACAATTCACTGTTAACATATAGATAATGCAAATCAAGAAGAAAAAAGTTTGAAAAAGATATCTTCAAAGAGTAAAAATGCAAAAGCTACTCGGTAATTGGAAGTGGCATCAATGAACATTCTAATAAACATAGAAGAATTCAAAGTCCTTATTGTTATCTCAACTATTTATATGAAATCTGATCAATTAGTCCTCTAGGTAATTCAACCACCCATTGCAAGTCTTCAAGTGTAATTCACACTGGAACACCCCTTCTCTCACTAACGATCCCAAGGACTGAAACTATGAATATATTTGGAGACTCAAATAGCAGTGGTTTATAAGTCCAAATGCGCCATAATATTTTAAACAAATATCTGTTGGATAAAGAAAGAAAAAGAGAGCAAAAGCCACTCAGTAATTGGGAGTGACACCAGCAAAACAATCTAGATAAACACACAAAAATCTAAAGTTGTAATTGTTACCTTAATAAAAGTATGCAATCTCATCAATTTTTTCAAATGACTGCAAGGGCTGAAACATAAATGTATATACTGAGAAAGTCAAACAACATCTGTTGATAAGTTCAACTGTGCTAATTCAATTCAAAGACCCAAATAAACTACAAAAGGAAAATAAGTTAAGAAGTCCAACTGCGCAAATTCAATACAAAGATCCAAATAAGTTTAAAAAAGGACAAGGTGCAACACACAACAGCTTGTAAAATATCTGTAAACAGAAGACACAAATACCAAACATAAGCTCATGAAACTAAATGGAAAAACCCTTCCAAAAATACATAGCACAGTGAAAAACAATCATAAAATTATAGCGAAACCAGACAGGAAAGAAAACAATATATTACAAAAATATCTAGAAATGTTTTCCAAATTTTAAGTCCCAAGGGGTATCGTTTCGCAACACCTGAAATTTCCCCAAAATATACAACTCTCACCTATAACACATACATGTGTAGTATTGTGCCAAATCAAAACCTTGAGCGGGTAGAGAAAAATTGGATACTCATATGTTTCTCTTTTATAGTTTGTGGTTTCTTGCTTATATATAGTCGCAAAATCTTTGTTTGTTTGGTTACAGAGCACCCATGATAAGGTGAAAGTATATCTCTATAAGAAATAAAAACCCATAAGCAATCAATACAAACAAAATAATCAAATTATATTGAACAAAAAATACCCCATAGTCACAAAAGTTCTGTGAAAATCTAACGGCATCTCCTGCAAGGCAAAGAAAGGAGAGCAGAGAACACTCACAGTTTAAGTACAGCTAATGTCCAATCACAGGTACCAAAAACCCCGCATTTGAAAGGCAGATAAGGCCAACAACTAGACCATCATTCATCATGAACCAAAATGGAACTCAAATGTAACCGTTGAGTAAACAAGCACACTGCAATCATTCAGAAAATAAAGGGTTCTTTTACATAAAGAGATGCCTCAAGAAAAAAAATCTTTAAGTACATAATAAGAATTAATAGCTTATTGTACCAATCAAAGTAAGTTACTAAAGGATATAATGGAATAAACACATAAATGAGATTCGAGACCTGGCTCGAACTTCTAATCCCATCAGTACATGAAAGTTTTCTTAGTGATAGCTAGGTGCTAGCCACATGCAATGCAAATACCGAGAAATATAACATCTTGATAGCTAGTGCATAGTGCACACAGACGCAATTATAAGATGTATAATTATGAAGATACAATTAAACCACATAACTTTTATTTGACCAGTGTGACATAATTCAAGTGAAACGGGAAAGAAGATTTCCATTTAGAGAATTATATTCACGCTCATACTTAAGGTCCTGTGAAGATCAAGTCAAGACTACTCTATGAACATCAACCTAATCACAAAATCAGCTAAAAACTGT
Organism: Calotriton arnoldi; assembly: GCA_963921515.1. Lineage (NCBI taxonomy): Eukaryota > Metazoa > Chordata > Amphibia > Caudata > Salamandridae > Calotriton > Calotriton arnoldi. Next base: position 392,645 of record CAWUFW010003189.1, on the reverse strand, counting down.
CATACTTAACTAATAGTTGGAAATCAGAATAGAGTTCCAAGATCTCTGTTCGAGCACCCCATCCTTCTGACTCACAGTGAGCCACCACCAGCTAGTGTTAACTCCAAGGATTACCTGGCTATCAGAAGTCGAACAATTTAGCTTAAATATAAGAAAAGAGTATGAAAACACAATCTCAGATGTAATAGGTTCACAAAATCAACATACAAAAACACCTTAATATTGCACACTACAGATAGATGTAAATGCAAGTCATTCAATGGTCAAAAATTAAAATTTAAAGTTCAACAACAAGGAGGAAATAAACAATCATATTTACTTTGTAATCGTACCATTTATGGTTTAAATAATAATAATGTATGACGCTCCTTGTCTCTATTTTGCCCAGATTCAACACATTGCAATCTGTCTATCCATCTAGTCTTGCATTTTCTCAAATTGTGGATTTTATCACTCCCTCTTCTGTTTTCTTCACTTGTTGAATACAAGAAGTTTAATATTTCTAATATCTTTACTCCCATGATGAGACCAAAAATGGTTTGCAACAGGGTATGAATTATCCTTATTGTACAGTGCTTGTAGAAGTACTCTCCAGCAAGATTTATATTTAACAGTTGCTACCCACATTTGTGCCTTGTTAAAGTCCTGCAATATGACGTGTTAATGAGTTATAACTCACAAACATTTTTGTTGTTGAGATTAAGAATCGATTTGATTTTTGTTTAGTTACCATTCCAAAGGGAAATGATTGATCTCCAGTGCTAGAGGACTGCCCATGTGCTGGCACCTCAAAGCAATGCACTTAACACACCCTATTCTTTTGAACCTCTTACAGTGCTCCAAGGGCAAATTTTATGAAACCACTTTTAAGAAAATATGGCTTTGTAAACCGTAATAATGCCCTAAATCTTTTTTAGTCTATGGACAGCGAAGTCGTTATTGATTGTGTGGTCTCATTTTTAAGCAGTATTTTTTATATTAGGAGAGGAATTTTTTTATGACTGTATTGCTGATGATCAAGACTTTGTGAACATAATGGTCTGAAAGAAAATCCTACAAAGAAGGTATGGTGATACATTTTATAACACTGTGCATTGTTATTTTTAATGATGAATGTCAACTGTAAACATGAATTATTTTCATGCACACTTTTAGGGTTTTGTATTGACTAAAACCGAGTAAAGCATTTAATGAATGAACTCACAAATATATATTTCATCAAACTCGCATGGCTGAAAAGATTGGTTGATCTTCTGAGATTTGGTGCTTTGACCTGCAGTTTACTCATATGTTTCACCAACAGTTATTTGCTGTAATTCACTGAGCCTTCTGAGCTTGTACTGTCTGTGCATTTCAGTGGTTCACTTGCAATGGTTTACTTAATGCGCCTGCTTCCTGAAGATTTTTGTACATTTATCTATAAATGTTGTAAGAAAAACAATGGAAATTCAACAGGTTACAGAAAAATACCAAAATAAATTAATCATTTTTGAGATGCAACTTACATCATGGGGAACTTTCTTCATACCAGTATATTCCGCAACTCAAATCCATTGCTGCAACTATACCCAGTAGAAAATACTGGTAACTGGTAGACCATTATTTGCTCCTGAGCATTTATTTCACAAATGTACCACACAAAGATGTTAATGTTAATGTTAACGGGATTTATAAAAGCGCACGAATACCCGGAGGTGTCTTGGCGCTGAGAACACAGTAAGCCCACACAACGTCTAGTCCTGGAACAACCAGGTCTTTAACCTTCTCCTGAAGATGGATAGGGAGCTCACACTTCTGAGCTCACTTGGAAGAGTATTCCAGAGTTTAGAGGTGCCATAGTGGAAGCTGAGGCCCCCCCAATGCGATGTTCGAATTCTGGGCACTGTCAAGAGTCTGGCCCCTGTAGAGCGAAGGTGTCTGGTTGGTTCGTACCAGACATAAAGGTTCTGAAGAAAAGAAGGACCTGTGTGATTCAGTGCTTTGTAGGCCAAACACAGAGCCTTAAATTTGATACGCTGTAATACAGGGAGCCAGTGCAGATTGCAAATCTCTTTTGAAACCGATTTGTTCCTGGGGATGTTGACCAATAGCCGTGCTGCTGTATTTTGGACCATCTGAAAATGATGACACATCAATCAACAGCATTCTTCAACCTTTCACTACAAACAGAGTAGCTGCTTGCTGTAGCACCAGGAAACCATTTTGAAGCCTCATTAAGGGGTGGTCAATAACAATTGAAAGGCTTTAATGCCAGGCAACACAAAAAAATACTGTATGTGCATGTATGTAGGCATGTATCTAGGCCTGGGCGGTAAATTCCGCTCCACTCGCGGAACTTGCGGAATTTTGGCAATTCTGCGGAGAACGCGGAATTGCCGAAATTTCCGCGATCCGCGGCGTAGCGGAATTTTTTCCTTGTTCGCGCTTTCGAAATGCATGTTCGCGTGCGTGGGAGCGACTTACCGGGATCCCTGCGTTTGCTGATGAGTTTTCCTATCCGTTCGCGTGTGCCACGAGATTTTGGTAGCCGGCCGCGCGATCCCGCGAGAGTGTGCGATCGCGAACATGTCATTCGGACGCGCCATCGGACATCCGTGTTCGCGAACAGGAAACACACATCGGGAGCGGGCGGGACGATTGAAACAAGATGGCCGCGCCAATTGGTGACCGCATGGGCAAGTTCGCGAGATATTTCCCACCGAGCACGCAAACAGCGTCCCCGAACAGGAAAAACGCATCGCAAACGGGCGGAACAAGCAATTCCGCGTGCTCGCGGAATTCTGCGTAGCTCGCGGAGATTTTTTACCATTTCGCAGAACTTTGCGTAATGCGACTACGCAAATTCCGCCCACCCCTATTATATATGTATGTATGAATGTGGTATTTCTATAGTGTGAACATAGCCAAAAGGCTGCGGAGTGCTGTATAGTGTCAAGGCCAGCAAAATGTCAACTAATGACAAGAGAGGTAGTAGGTTTGTGGATGGCTAATGCATTGTGATGTAGTGTTCTTTAAAAAGGTGTGTTTTTAACTCTTTCCCAAATAGGAGCAGTGTTGGGGCGGTTCTGATAGCTAAGATGTTGTTCCAAGTCTTGGGTGCAGAAATTGAAAAGACCTCTCGTCTTTTTTTTATTTTATTTCTTGCACTTTAGACTGATGGTGTCCTGGCCATAGGCGCGCCGAGACACCCAGGCATGATGAGTTTGTTGGAAAGATAAGCTACGATGCTAGTTGTGATGGTTTTGTATATGATGAAGCTGGTTTTGAAGATGGTGCAAGCCGACAAGAAGTTCCCCTCAGGATGGAAGCAATGTGAGCATATTTCTTCAGGCTCTGGATAAGATATGTTGTGGGATGTAGGATGCCCATAAAGGGTGCATGGGTGGAGCCTTGGAGACTATGGAGCAGGTCATTACCACCATCCAAATGCAAAGGTACATGAGCTTCAACAGCCGTTCTGAAGTTGCGTTCTGGAAGAAAGAGCTTCACTTTCTTTAGAAGAGAAAGCTGATATCAGGGCATCTTTGTTTGAGGCAGCTGGTACCAAACTATCTTAGTAATTATGTCAGAGAAAAGAAATGTTTCTTACTACATAGCAATATACTTCAAAAATGAACTTGAACAACCCACTTGTAGTTATATTTGTTTAAAATGTTTTCTTGAGTAGATTCCCTTGTGGACTAGATGTGTCATTGAAGAAAAATCATTATGGTAATTCATTCACCAAAGTGGCACACGTGCTGGAAATTACATTACACACTGTTTAACTAGATTGACATTACATGGGGGTATCTTCCTAACTTCCTAAAGTGCTTCCTGTGTGCAAAGGGGATAATGGATGGACAAGGAGTGGACACTAAATACACTGAAGAAGGATCTTACAGCCCACCTCCCTCCAGGGGCCCTGTGGTAAAGTGATAGGGACAATCAGAAGCCTTGTTATAAAAAATTATTTTAAACCGTCACTCTCTAGCTCACTAGTCACTAAATCATGCCCTTCGACATCACTTTTATTTTGATCCCACACTCTGACTACTCCATGTCACCTCTTTTTTCCCACTCTCTCTACCTCACCGATCTTTCATGTCTGTCATCACCTTTCCTACCTCACCCCTTTACCTTTCTCTCTTTTTCTCTCTACCTCTACATCTCTGTATACCTTCCCCTTTTTTCTCTACCTCCACTCTTTTTGTACCTTATCCCTCCTTCTGCACCTCACTGCTCTGTTTCCACATCACCTTACTATATCTGTCCTCCATCTACTGAACCACTCTTTCAACCTCAACACTCTATACTTTACCTCTCTGTAAGAAATTGGGTTATTGATTGATGGTGTGGAACACCCACTCAGACAACAACCCTAATCCTTGTCAGGATGAACCACAAAAGTCACTAAATTAACCTGTGCTTAACCCTCTGGCAGATTGGCACGAAGCAGTCAGGCTTAGCTTAGGGGAAAAGTGTAAAGTATTTATGCAGTACACAAACAGTAATAAACTGAAAACACAACACAAGAAAAATCCCAAACCCTTTCAGAAAACTAGAATAAATGTTAATAAAGAACATGAGACCAGAATGACAAAATTCTAATCAGTAGAACCGGAGCTATGACATCTCATAGTTTTAGCTTGATACAGCACATGAAAGCACAATATGCCACATGAGGTCCTCTGGTTGTGCTAGTCCAAGGGAAAGTCACAAGTTCAGACCGACCGCAATGGAGGGTGGGCCAGATACAGGAGGCAGTTTAATCCCTCTGGAAAATTTACCTTCTCAAAGTCTGGTGCACAGAGGTCCATTCACTGTGGAGGATGCCATGAGGAGCAGGGAGAACATTGCAGATGGTTGTTGTTGTAGCACAAAGAGAAGGCCTAGTGTCATGGATGGTAATTGCTGTAGCGTGAAGATCCAGTCAGGTGTTGCAGACATCCATTGCTGGACCTTCATGCTGGCAGTCACCGCTGGCTGTCATTGCTGTAGCACAATGTGCAATCTTGCGTTGTCGGCCGTCACTGGCAGTCGCTGTCGCATGAAGAGTCAAGTTTACAGGAGCTTCGCTTTGACATCAAACCACAATAACTATGGATAATCTCCATGGGGGAACTAGACATCATGGTCAGGTTGGGGTACTAATTCCTTGATAATCCACACCTAATTTTAAAAAAACAGACTGGGTTATCACATTGGTTTCACTGATCCTAGGCTAGAAACAAGTGCCTCTCTGATCTCAGAATGTAGGCCCACTCTCCATCAAACCGAAGATTATGGAGAAAGTGGGGATATCTTATGATAAAGCAAGATGCCTGGTAGCCATGTGAGGACATACCGTCAAACTTTTGTGTGTGTTTAGGAATACGCTGATAATCATGCAATAACTCCTGAAGACGGAATTATTCAAGGCTTGAGCTATGGGAATCTGTGCCTGACTGACCTGTTTCTATGTTTAGCGCGGAGATACCCCTTCGGGGGTGATTCCTGCGCACTATAAATTCTCTACATACATAACAAAAATGTTATAGAACTGTAAAATAATATAAATTCACTCAAGTTGATTTTTTCTGTGAGATAGCTTTGCACTGACAGTCATCATGGGCAGCAGAGTCTCAGCGCAAACGGGGCTGTTCATGGTTGCAAGGAGCCCAAAACGTCAGGAGTTCACCGTTCTTCATAGAAAGATCTCACTGATGCCAGCCAAGGGTGTAGGACCTTGGGAGGCACCACTTCAGGATCAGGAATTGACTCCAGCAGAGGCCAGCAGGCCTCAGCCAGGTCAAGGGCAGAAGGTCAGTTGGGCAGTTGCACCAAAGCCTCTGGAGCTTGTTGTGTCCCTGTAGCTCAGACACATGATCCTTGGAGTAACTCAGGTAGCCTGAGATGAAAGGAGCAGGTCCAGTCCTGCTTCTCAGAGAGCAGGTCAATCCTCAAGCAGCAGGGCAGCCCTCTAGGGGCCAGGGCAGTCCTCTAGTAGCAGGGCAGTCCTCTGGTAGCAGCAGGGCAGTCCTCTAGGAATCAAGGCAGACCTCAAGCAGCAAAACAGTCCTCTGGGGAACAAGGCAGTCCTTTATCAGTAATGCCCACAGTTCCTGGAGTGTACTGAAGAGTAGCTCTGGAAGTCCATTATTTATACCTGATGCCAGCCTTTTATAGTGGGGGAGATTCCCTATACTACCACCACATCTGGGTTTGGAAAGTTCTTCCCTTAACCTGTCAAGGCTCCAAGAAGTAACACAAAAAGACTAGTGGCAGGTTCCTTTGTGTGGTTGGAGGCAAGCCCTTTGAACTATCCTGTCAGGATGGCCCATCCTGCCCACACATAGTCCCTATTGTGTCACTTTCTGGGAGGAATACACAAACCCCAACAGCAGAGCAATTCACAGTTATGTGAGCCAAGATACTGCAAGAAGGCACAACTGGTTAGGAGAGGAAAACTCTTATTTACTAGAAAGATTTCTAACTTAAAATCCTACTTTATCATTTAAGAGGATTTTAAATCACAATTCATTTGAGTCTAAACAGCATATCGCTACCTGTCCCCAATCCAAAGTTAGCACTTATTAAATGTAATAAGGTAACCCAGTGTTAGTCAATGTGAGAGATAGGCCTTGCAACACTGAGAAATGACTTTAGGAGTGTTTCACTGCTAGGACATGTAAAACTTAAACCCACATGTCCTACTTTTTTAAACACAATGCACCATGCCCTATGAGCCTTTAGGGCCTATCTTAGAGGTGACTTATAAGTATGAAGAAAGAGGGTATAGGCCTGGAAAAATATTTAGGGCCTGATTATGACTCTGGCGGCCTTGGAGTGGGCTTCCACACCAGCTCCCCGCACCAAGACCGCCAAACCCATAGTCAGTCTAGCCGCCGGATTACGAGTTGTAGTCCTGGCGGGTGGTCCTGCGGCGGTGGTCCCACGGTGGTGCCTTTCTAAGGCTCATAGGAAAGCCTTAAAAAGGCACCACCATAGGAGCTCCACAGCCTGTTCCTGCACGAACAGAAAGCACAGTGCAGGAACAGGGGGTGCTAAAATACAGGGGGGCAAACCATGTGCCCTCCTGCATGCACCCCCATGCACAGAGGCAACAGGGACCCCTGTAGGGCTCCCTTAGTTTTTCGCCACCACCCTTTTCATGGCTCACTGCCATGAAAAGGGTCGCAATGAGGAAACTCGTAATATGGCAGTGCCACAGCGGCACCATGAGCATATTACAGCCTCACGCCACTGCCGTGGGATTATGGATCCCCGGCAGTTGCGGCGGTCCTGTGGTGGTCCCACCGCTGTAGTTGTAATACAGCGGGTGGACTGCCAGTCTGGCGGTCCATAGAACCGCCACCGCGGGTGTGGCGGTCCCATGGACCACCAAACTCATAATTAGGCCCTTCGTTTTTTAGGCCGAAAACTGCACTACAGGCTGCAGTGGCAGGCCTACTTTAGTGGGAGGCACGAGTGCTGAGGAGCCGCTTGTAGCATTTAAGTTATAGGCCCTGGGTACACGTACTTACATTTAGGAGGGACTTACAAATAAATTAAATGTGCCGATTTTAATTTTAATTCTGCTCTTTGATCCTGCTGTTATGTCTTTCCGTAGCGCTGAGACAGCCCGTTGAGGTGATTTGTGCGCAATATCAAATTAAAATAACATGACAATTAGGTGTAAGACAATTTATGGAGAGAGCACAAGCACTTTAGCACTGGTTGGCAGTGGTAAAGTGCACAGAGTACTAAAGCCAACAAAAACAAATTCAGCAAACAGGAGGAGTGAAGGTTAGGGGAAGACTACTCCAAAGAAGTCAGGTCTAACACTCCCCATCTCTCTATAACCATCTCTCTCTAGCTCTATCACCCATCTCATTCACCCCTGATTTAACTCACTACTTCACATCTCACTAATTAATTTCCCTGCCTCATATCCTCTTTCAATACCTTATTTTCTCTCATTACCCTTTTCTCTCTACCATTACCTTGTTTCAGTTTGTGCCTCCTTCTCTTTCAACTCACTCTCTCTACCTTACAACTCTCCCTACAGCTCTGGGCATCTCTATGTATTCGCTGCCTCTCTCTGTACGTCGTCCTTCTAGCCCACCCCTCAGCCTCTCACTTTGCTGTATATCCCTTCTACTTACTTCCCCTCTTTCTTAATCTCGCTGTTCTCTACCTCACCTCTCTCTCTATTTCTCTCTACCTCACCACTCTCTATGATCTTCTCATTCCTCTCTCTAAGTCACAACTCCTCACCTCAACCAATTTCTCTGAGTCATTTACACGTGTGCCTCATATCCTTCTCACTACCTCATTTCTACCCCATCTTTCACAGCCTAATTTCCCATTTACTTGACGATTCATCTGCTCTCTCACCTCACCTCCCCTCCTCTCTTCTCTGACTGTATAACTATTTTTCTGCGCCTCACCTCTCTAACCATCTAACTTATTGTTTGATATGTTTCTACTTCTTTCTGTATCTTTCTCTTCTCTCTCTCGATACTTCCTTCTTTATTTCATCTCACCTTCTCCACCTCACTTCCCTCTCTACCTCCCCCTCTTTTTAAATATAACTCTCCACACCACTTTTCTGACTCTACCTTTTTCTCTTTCTCTACCTCTCCTTTTCCTCTACATCGTTCATATATCTGCCCCTCTTAGTACCTTTCCTTTGCCTCCCTATTCTCTTGATATAACATATCTTTCTATATATCACTTCTCATTTTGTGCCTCTCTCTATTTCATCATGATTCTTTAACTTGCATGCATCCATACTTCTCTCTCTAACTCACCTGTCTGCCTACCTTGATCTCTATTTGCTTCTGCCTCTCTCTAACCTACGTCTGTACTTTTCTTCTTTCTTTTCCTCACCCTTCTGTGTACATCACAACTCTCATTCTCTCTATGTTTCCTTCACCCTTTTCCTTGCCTCTTTACCTCACTCTGTTTTCCTATCTAATTCTCTTTCTCTACCTACCTCTTCCGCTCTCTACTTCTCTGTAACTTTCTTTCCAGCTATTTAACCTTTCTCTTTACATTATGTTTTTGCTTTCTTCATCTATTTTTCTACCTCCCTTCTCCCTCTTAAGTGAATTACCACAATATTGCAGGCAAAAAATTTTGATACAAAAATATTGTGACAAAAATAGGGTCTGGGTGAAATTTAAGTTTCACCGGCATGTTTCAAATAATTTCTGGAGTTTCGCCTTACGCTTCTTAGGCAAATTTCCTGAAATTACACTTTAAACTACTTTGCGTAATTACTTTTTTACTGTGTATAACACCATTTGTTGTAAAAATTTACAGCAAACGGACAGGAAAACAGAAATTGACCACCTGTTGCTAGCGGTGCTTTGCCTAGATGCTTCATCATGCTAATAAATTTACGCATGGATGCATTTTACTCTAAAATATAGCTGAAAATAATAGATACACATTTTGCCAAATAACTCCAAATTTCAAATCATTTTACCAAAGCAAATTACACAAACACACGCGCTCTATCAAAAATATTGTCAACTCAAATATATTGAGAGGAAGAATATACAAGGTAAGTATATATTTTGTTAGGTATGTAATATCATTTTTTTAAATATTGTTGCATATAGTATTATTTTATTTAATATAGGTGCATGAAATATCATCTTTTAATTAATTTGACAAATATTAGTTATTGTATTATTGTAAGGTGTTAGTAGTATAATAATATTTCTATATAGTTTGTCATTTTTAATGTGAAATTTACATTTTATCAACTTTAACTATAAATTTTCAATTTAGTAGCGGGTTGTCGGGTTTGTAGGAGATTAGTATGGAAAGTTGTTTATGATGTAAATTATTGTTTTTAGTGTATAATTATTTATATGTATCTTAATTTATTAATTGAAATTTAATATTGTAAATTCATTAATTGTTCATAATTATTTGGTATTTTTGAAATTATTAGTAATAGAATAAACAGTGTATTTAATTATAAAAGTGTTTAAATCAGTTTCATATTTAATAATTATTTTAATTGGTTTATTTAATCACTAATTGATTTTAATAATGTTTTGTTTCGTTATTGTTTTTATTAATTTAATTTTTTGTTGGTGTATTTTTTTAGTAGCAGGAAGGGAAATGTATTTATTTTAAATAAATATATTTTTTCTATTTTTTATTGTCAGAATTTTATATAATTTAATTTCAATTTAATAAAAATAGTTTTTATTTTAAGTATGTTTATTTTTTAAACATTTTCCTGTATTTAAACTTTTTTTTTATTTTAGGCATTGGAATAGTTCATCTGACCACACTAAACTCCACTACTTTCCCTACTTTCGATTACCAAAATGTAACCTCTTCAAGGTCCAACACTTTCACCGCTTTTGCTTATGTCTGAATGCGATAGTAAATTTGACCCTGCCAAGTCCAAAACATTCACTACTGTTGCTCATCTTGGAGTGGGAATAGTAAATCTAACCCCTTTAAAGTTCAACACTCTCTATTATACGCGTCGCTCATACAACAGATATTTAGCACATGGGGTAACACACGCGCCGCACCCACAACATCCAGTTTACTCCAAACATTGCTAACACACGGCACGGGTAGGAGGGCAATCACCATGCTATCCAACTCTTTGAGACCAGACACTGCACCCCTATTAGCTCCACTCAGAGAATACTGGGAAAAAGCATATTCAACCTCAGTAACCGACAAACAGTGGAAACATTGCATAGGGTTCCATAGATAATATCCACAAACCCCAGAATTAAATACACCCAATTTAATTATCTTCATCATACATATCTCACTCCAAAAAGGCTGGCACAAATGTACGCAAATTCTCCTGACATATGCCCACGATGTCACAATCCCGATGCCACATTTATACACATGGTATCGACATGCCCTCAGCTGACAACATACTGGAATGAGGTGGTCGCCACGCTCTTTGAGGCCACGGACACGACGATTACAGTTGCAAGTTAGGGTGTTAACAATCACCCTCCATATGTCTGCATAATCATTATTATTATTATTGAAGCTTATAGAGCGCACGGCTACCTCCAACGGAAGTGTCCCGGCGCTAGCAGCGCATCCATCCTAGGGGGGAGAAAGACCGGGATGGACCATTGTCTCTAGGGCAGGCCGAATAGCCATGTTTTTAATGCTTTTCTAAACATGGTTTCCGAGTTAGCTTTCCTCAGGTGGTCAGGCATGGAATTCCATAAGGTAGCGGTTTTCACCAAAAAAGCACGGCCACCGATCCTAGTCTTTGCAAACGGGGATCACCAGAAGATTCTGATCATTAGATCTGAGTGCTCTGGGTTGAATGTATTTCTGAAGTCTCCGCTTCAGGTATTGAGGACCGGTCCCTCTAACTGCTCTGTGTGCCAAAACCAGAGCCTTAAACTCCACTCTCCTCTTTACTGGGAGCCAGTGTAGACTGCGCAAATGGGGGGTAATATGATGTCGTAGTGGCACATTTCTGATCAACCTGGCTGCTGCATTTTGAATAAGCTGCAGTCTCCTGATCATAATCATCAACTGCTTATCTTGCACCAACATAGTGTGTGCGGCACACCTCATCTCTGATACCACCTTTATCTACCCTATTCTACTTACTTACTATGTAGGGAGTTATCCATTGCAACAATCAAGTAACATCAGTTAAAATGACAGTCATCACAACGTGTGACTAGGGGTGCATGCTTTTTTTGAAAAATTTCACAAAACGTACACTGGAGAATAGTTTAAACAGAAAATGTCATATTCAGTTTGAATCTGTGAGCAAAAAAGCAGTGGCGGCCGGCACAGGTAAGAGGGGTGTGACGGTGCAGCAGGACGTGGCGGAGGTGGGGGGAAGTGGACAGACGACGGGATAGGTAAAATTAAATAAATAAATAAATAAAACCACACCTTGTGCTCACCGCATTGCCAAGTGCCGACTTCCCCCTCAGCCCCGCCCCACTACCCCACCGCTCCACCGCTCTTACCTGTGCCGGCCGCCATTGCAAAAAAGACACAAAATTGCATAATGATACATTGTGGATTTTGCATACTTCATGTAACACGTAATTCACAAATTTTGCAAGCATAATAAAAATGCCACCAAGAGCAAGATATGCACACACACAGTACTCACAGCCATGCTCTCTACCATGTTGCCTTTGAATGTGCATTATCATTAGCCTAACTATCGGGAAAACAAAGCCACTCTTTTGTTGTTGAACACCTCAGAAGTCACATTCCCATCTAAACGTAACCCTCACTCGAAGAAAGTAAATACATAATAATCGGATGATTTATCAAAGGCCTTTCTTGTTATCACCAGAGTTGAAGGTGCTTGAGCTGTTTTTGTGTGCCATTAAATATTTCAAGCTATCCTACATAACCTGACCATAACTTCCCATTCACCTATGTTTTTTAGTGAATTCTGTGTTATTTCTAATCATATTCAACATGGAAGTGGTTTCTGCACCTAAATCTAAGTCAAATTCGAACTATTTCTATGCATACATGGTGGCTTTAACTAGTAGGGAATAGGAGAATTCTCTGTAGAAATCATTTATAGACATTTTATTAACTATTACAGGACATGACTTGAAGACACACAAAGCTTGTGTTGACAGCATATCATGTTTAATGGCAACCCTTTGTATCCTAACTAAACTAAGAAGCTGTCCATGCACCTAAGCCAACATCTAATCTTTTCCGTATACTTCCTTCCTTTGGCCGCAGTAGGGGTATACTGTAAGCACAAACATTAACAGACAGTCTTTGACTGTGTGCAGCAGAGAGTAGGGGGCAGGGTGTGGCCTCTGGTCAGTCCATGCAACCATTCATTTGTGAGGATCTAACATCCACAGTGGATAGCCGTTATTGTCTGTAGTAAGGGTGAGCCCAGTCCCCTTGTGTGTGTGAAACTTGAACCTGGTGATAGTATACTGGGCAGGCACAATTAACCCCTCAGAAGCCAGGCCCTTTGCATCCTTTTCAATAGGATGAAAAGAAACCATAGGATCTGTTAACAGCCTCAGATCACTTGCATCATGTAATGGCAGCCACAGAAAAACGTTTTGTCATTGTTAACCAATACAATTGCCCAGATTCCTTGTGGTTCCAGAGATATAGAAATAACTGGAGGTAAAATGCCTATTCCAATCAGAATCATTTTTATTTTTTATTTTACACTCTCAAATCCTCCTCGAATCCAAAGCCATGGATACTTTACACTCTAATTGTAGACTTGTACATAAAATAAAGGGCTTTAAAAGTTGATGACACATCTAGCATAGGTTAGGAAACTCCATCACAAATGTGGCAAATGTCAGGACCTACATATTGTAAGTGCATTATAGCCTATTGCGCTTGCAATATGGCGGAGGGGATATCCATTGTGTTTTGACAAAGTATTCTGTACATCAAAATCTAAATAAGGCCCTACACTTCAAAGCTCTCCCAGCACATTTTAATACAAATATCTTGAAAATGACATAGTAAAATCAGACCAACCACAAAAGGGGTTTTGCTTTTTCTTATGCAAAGTTCTACCTTCATGTCAATTTTGGTGTAAATCCATTCAGTAGTTTTTGCAGTAGTGGGGAGTGAAACTTTCTATGGGACTTCAAATACAAAACCACCTTTACTTCACTGAAAATAACTATGCCCCAGCTTGATCTACCTGCCGCGTTTCCTCCTAAGGCTGGGGTGCACCTTCTTCAGTCTTACTCTTCAATATGAATAACAAAAGAAACTAAAAATATATGATAAGTGTTTATTGCGCTTTTACCACAATGTTTGTGCATTCTAATTTATCTCTAAATGTGCCTGGCTGTTTACAGCAACACACATCTCCATAGGACAAATAAACTCATCATGAACATCCCCTCAATACCCCTTTTTATCAAACGTTCCATGTCTCCCTTATCACAGGTTAGCAATGCAGCATCCCACACCCCTCCACACCCCTTCAATCTATCTCTTTCCTGTCACCACACACCTCAACGTTTATCATGTTCTCACTGCTCAATAGTTCTACATTCTGCGTATCTTAGTGGCTGACCAAAGCTGTATGTAAAAGTAACATTGTTTACCTACCTGCTTCAGGTTTTGTCTTCCATGCACCTTCATTTTGTTGAAAGATTACTACTAGATCAACCTCACTTTGCAACATTATACCAAGGAATTCGTGTTGTTTCATAATCTCATTTCTTTCACAGCCACCTTGCTTCCCACACACCACACTTACTCATCAAAGTCCATTTCAAGCACTGTTACATGAACAAACACTTCATTTACTTATTGAGAAAACCACACACTTCACTTCACCACAACTTTACTTTGCACAATTATTCAGATCACCCCATAGCAGTTCATTTCTTCTCCGTGCCTCCCACTCTGCTCTATCCCAGTTGCTGTTTAGTAAAATACTGCATCAATACACATGAACATATTCATAACACCTTGCGTTTACAACATCACTAAACAATATTTTATATGGTTTGCTTTTTCCCAAAGGAGCATTTTGCTTACGTGACAGGTAACAAACCTGCCAACGGCGGAACATTAATATGGTGACCAGTTTGCAAGTCATGTTTAAAATACATTGAAAACTAAGGATTTTTGAAATGGCGGAAAAAAACAAAATACCTTTCAAATAAAGGTACACTTTACTGAATTCCACAGGGCAGTTCCATTTTAAAGGTAGGCTTATGTGAGCCTAAAGCATGCATTGTTTTGATAGTTATATGAAAACTGACCTTTTGTGAAGGAGGAACACTCATCTGTGCTTTATTTCAAATACCTATGCTGTGTCTGTCTAGAGAACATTTTACCTTTCTAAGAGCTTTTCGTCCGTCCATTCACAGCCCTTCATTTCCCCCACACATAAATGAATCCACTGAAATCAAACTGTCCCTGTAAATAGTCAATAATCCATTAGTCCACTGACCCACAAAGGTATCTCTCCACACATTTTGTGTTGATAGCGTTTTAACATAAAATGGTTGTGAAATATATCGTACCTTAGTATAACTGTACCTGTGTTCTGACCTCTACACATCCCTTGATGACTGTTAAAATGTAGGTATTTGAATGACTCAATGGCTCTCCCTGCAATTGGATTCCGGCGTTACTTAAGGGATGTGGGGCCATATGTATCAAAGTCCCCTTTTGCGATTCTCAAATAGCGAATTTTTGCGAATCGCTATTTGAGAAACGCAAAACCGTATGTAAACAAATAATCGCAAAACAATAGCGATTTGCTAAAGTTCGCTAAATGAATAGCGATTACCCAAATAGCGTTCATTTAGCATTGAACTTTCTATTTTGCGAATTTCGCAAAATTGCGAAAATTGCGATTTTCGCGAACTACAACTCTGAGACACAGGTGCAGCTTGATGACATCACAACCAGGAAGTGTGACTACCCATGCTGCACCTGAGTTCCAGGAGCAGAGTGAGAGAGCAGGAGTTGAGGCTGAGGCATCACTGCAGTGATACACACATTGGAGAGAGTGGAGACATGGCCAGCAAGGACAAGCAGCAGGGGAGACACCCAGAATCAGAAAACCAAAATTCACAGAAAATGAGCAGGAGGCTCTGATACAGGAGATGTTGTGAGCCATGAGCTCCTGTTTGGCAAGAAGTCCCTGCGTGTGCCAGAGACACGCAAGAGGAGGATATGGGCAGACATCCAGCGCAAAGTAAACGCAATTGGCGTCACACATCGCAGCGTCAAAGACCTACAGAAGCGCTGGTATAATATGCGCGCGCGCTCAAAGGAGAAGGTTGCTACCAGGTTGGAGGAGGCCAACAAGACCGGTGGGGGGACCGCCACTGCCACCGCTTCAACACCACTCGAAGAAATGGTTGAGGGGACCCTGCTTCCGGAGAGTGCAGTGGGTGTGTCAGACCTGGACAGCTCCGACCACACACAACCAAGACAAGGTAAGAAGCATGCCATCACACCCCTGATACCTCCCTACTACCCCCACACACCCAGGAGAGTCCCAGGGGCACAACAAAACTACAAATCCAGTGCAGGTACACAAGCACACACAGCAATGCATTATGGGAGATGTAGTTACATGCACCTAACAGTGGAGCAATGACACCCAGCCAGGCTCAAACAGTATGTGTGCATCATGAAAGTCAAAATACAGATGGATAGGACCCATGTAACTCCAAACAGTGATATTTAATGCATGACAGATGCAAGGCAGGACAGTAAATTAATGTGTGCATTTATGTCCACAGCACCAGCAGAAACACAGGGAACAATCAGTGGAGGGGAGGATGAATCCCCCAGCCCAGAGGCAACAGGGCAAGAGGAGGAGGAGGAAGAGGGCAGCCCAGTCATCCCACCAATACGCCGCAGGCGGATTGCAGTGCCACCATTGCCACCACTGGAGGAGGAATCCCAGGACACCGATGTGAATGTCCAAACAGTCCAGGGACAGTCAGAGCCACAACCCCGTGCACGTGCACGTGCCGAACCAATTCCACAAATCCCATCCAGGCGCAGGGCACCATGTGCATCCACTAGTGCAGCACTCACAGGAGACGACACAGTCTTCCAAGGGCTGGAGGGCCACATGTTGGAGGTCCAGCGCCTGCAGGCAAAAAACATAAGGTCAATCCAGAGGCAAATCAGGGTTGGTTTTATGGGCCTGACGGGTGCCCTGGAGGCACTCTGTGCCGAACTAAGGGCGGACCGTGCTGCTAGGCGCAGGGAGAGGAAGCGCCTCCACACCCGCCTAGACCTCTACACCAGGGCGGTAAACCGCCTTTCCTCAGCGACCTCTGTGCTGTCAAGGCGCAGCATCAGTATGCAGCACGAGGTGTCACACTGCAGCCAGGACGTGGCCAGGGGTCTGGTACAGGTGACAAGTGCTGTGGATCAGGTGCGGGCAGCTGCCACTGCTGGCCCAGGAGTCCTCACTCCAACAGACGAGGACGTACAATCCAGCAGGAGCAGCATTACACCACCGCCCCCACCGGACAGGCGCCGTAGTGTGCGTCACGGCAGGGCTGCTGAGACAAGCGAAGAGGGCACAGTGCACCCACGGCGAGGGCCTACAGCCCGTCAGCGCCGCAGCTGAGGCGCTCACACATAGGCATGGATATGGGTGCATTAACCCAGTGCACACAGACACTTGGTCAAGAGTCAATTTGCACTGTGAATCACACATGTGCGGTACTTTTAACAATACATTGTGTGCCACACAGGCTGTGTGCCGATATATATCCTGTACAAAGGGAAATTAAACACAGTCATGTATTAGATCTTTGGCATTGTGTCATCTTTTCTTACCTAGAAATAGTTCTGTGTGATCTCATCTCGCCTCTGGCGCCCAGCAGCTGCACCAATTACTCCGGCCGGCATGCGTCCAGGAGCTGGCCCCTCCTCATCTGATGATTCTGATTCAGTGAGCTCCACCGGTGTGCCCTTCCTGGTGGCGATGTTGTGCAGCATGGCACACGCTACCACTATCTTGCAACAGGTCTGGGGGCTGTATTGAAGTGCCCCTCCACTCTTATGTAGGCATCGAAACCGGCTCTTGAGTATTCCGAAGGTCCGCTCGATGGTACATCTGGTTGCTATGTGGGCACTGTTGTACCTCTGCTCCCCAGCGTTGGCAGGATTAAGGTAAGGAGTGAGTATGTAGTCCCGGACCGCATACGCACTGTCACCTGTGGGGCGAGAAAAATTTGGTTGAACACTGTCCTGCCACTGCTATGCATTACTGGTGTGTCCTTCTATCACATGCAATTACCTAGTAGGTATCCTCACCAAACTCCCCACTTGTGAGTCGGCGGTGTATCCCACTGTGGCGGAAGATGAATGAGTCGGGGTGCTGCCTGGGTATTTAGCAACGATGTCGGTGATGATGTGCCTGGCATTACACACCACCTGTATGTTCAGGGAATGGTAGGACTTGCGATTCCTGAACACATACTGCTCTGGGAGGGGGGATATGGCGACATGGGTCCCATCTATGCATCCAATGACGTGGGGGAATTGTGCAATTTGGTAGAACTCCTGCTTGGTCTGGGCTAGTGCCTGTGGTGTGCTGGGGAAGTATATGTGGTTATGCAGCCTCTGTACCATGGCATCAAGGAACGCGTGGAAGAAGCGCGACAATGCACTCTGTGAGACCCTCCTGCTGTGGCTATCACCCCCTGGAAGCTCCCTGACGCCAAGAGGTGGAGTGAGCACAGGACCTGTATGTGGGTGGGGATTGTGTGTGTCCTGCGTGTGGGGTGTTCAAGGATAGGTTTGAGCTCTGCTATTAATTCCAGGATGCTCTCTTCATCCAGCCTGTAGTTTGTATGGATCTCCTCCTCAGTCCGCTGGAGCAGGGTTATGCGCGCTCTGAAGATCCTTTCCTGGCATCTCCTTCTCTGTGCAGCAGCTCTGAGTCGCAGCCTCCTGGCTATCACGTACAGCCCTGACATTGTGGCAAACATCAGTTGCATTGTGGGTCTCTTTATATAGGTTGCACCTGGTTACCACCTGCTCAGACTTGGTGGTAATTGCGATTCTCTATTTTGCGAATTTCGTGAATTCGCAAATTGAGAATTATTCATGCATTCCGTTTAGCGAATTCGCTAAATCTGAACACAACAATTGCGAATTTTGTTAGATTTTGACGCATTTAGCGAATTCGCAAATTTTTCGCAAAATGGTAATATTCTGCAATTTTGCTAATCGCTAATTATGCGATTCGCACATTGGCAGTCGGGATGTGTCTCATACATAGCGGGCTCTGTTTTGCGATCGCAAACACCGTTTTTCTGCGATTCGCAGTGTTTGCGATCGCAAAACAGCTTCATACATATGGCCCCTGGTGAATAAAAACTTACTTTGCGAAAATGACAGAAGTTTCCTCTTTTTTTCCAACCATAACAGGCGACTAGTTGAACATCATGGCCCTACATTCGGAGCACCGCGCTGTGAAGCATTTTCTTTGTTATCCATGTAGTGGTGTCCTCTCGTTTTCAAGTAAAGTGGCGGTAAAGAGGCGATTCCCTTCGAGACGTAGGTGTTTTGTGCCATTTGTCTCCTCTTGCTGCAATGGATAGAATCAAGACATCCTTAAACTCCAGGCAACCCTGTGCCCGGTTTACAGCATGTTGACATGCCACCATCTTGGATGGGGTGGAAGTGTATACACTGTTGGTGTGCGCACAGCAGCGATGGATGGAGGGGCAGGGTGACAGTATCAGTAATGGGCCAGCATATTCTTCTCCCTTTGTGATGTGATCATGACGATCACACCATTTCACAGTTGTTGTGATTGTGGTGCTGCGGTTAAAACGGGCGTGTATCAGTGATACACACACCTTGCTTTTTCAAATCAATTGCACACCTTACTGCAGTAAATTAATTACTGTCAGAACTGTGTATAGTTGATGGGCACACCATGCTAAAGCTGACTAATCTTAGTGAACAGTATTGTGTATGAGTTATACACACACTTCTCCAAACTGATTGTCAACCTTGATGTCATATGACATTTGCTTTATGAAGATGTATTGCTATATACATTTACCTGTTTGCAATGCTGCAAGAGGTGGTAGTGTAATGTTGGTTACTGTGCAGAACATCAAATGTACTTGTTTTTAGGAATTTAGGGCCTCATTACGATGTCGGGCGGAAAGCCTCTGCCCGACAGTTGAATTTCCTAGACTGCTTTGGAACCCTTCCGAACGACTCGGTTGGTTTACAATCTGCCCGACCGATTATGATGTTCGCGGTTGGAAAGTAAACCACGCAGTCATTCTCATTCGGTTCCGACTGGCTCTCGGAGTATCCGTGTTGGTCGGAACCGCATCGTGCACCTTAATGGCCAGCGTTTCCGACTGACTACGATGTTGATTTCCAACAGCCTTTCCAAGTTGACCCGTCCAAAACAAAATGGCTGTTGGAAAGTTACTTTGGGGGCCGAGGGGGTACCTAAGGGACCCCCCTGTAAAACCATGCACTGTGTGGCTGGCACAATGGCGTGCCAGGGTGCAGGGTTTTCCGCACACACCCCATTTTCCCATAGGAGCCCGTGTTACGGCCGGTTGTCGGTCGGAACACAGCCTCCCGTAGGAAACAATGGGCCGAACAGTGTTTGGTCGCGTCGTAATCGGTCGGGCGGAACTGCCGACCGCGAGTCGTCCGTTTAGAATCCGAGACGGTGTCGGGCGGACAGTTTCCCCCCAACATCGCAATGAGGCCCTGAGTAGGCAGTGCTGCCTTCACATATTATTTGGAAATGTATCAATCTTATCAGAGATTAAATCTTCCCATTTTTCCCTATGTCCAGCATTGTAGGAAAGTAGGATCTGCTTCTTATTGTTACCCCCACTTTTTGCTTCATGTTACACTGTTTTTGACTAGTCTGACTGGGATCCCACTAATCAGGACCCCAGTCTATCTGCTTTCTCCCTAAAATGTTATGCCATGTACTTAGGTACACTCCAGATTGGATACTGGGGTACCCTTGTCAGTCCCTAGTATATGGTACCCATGTACCCAGGGCATAGGTACCCCAGAGGCCTCCCCTGGGCTGAAGCATGAATTATGCCACCCATGAGAGGCCATGCAAAATGGAACTACAGGCCTGCCATTGCAGCCTTTGTAAGATGGTGCATGCACCGCTTACTTTAGATATAGGTTTACTATATCTATAGGTCACTACACTTAAAACCTATCAGTCACCCCTCTAGCAGGCCTTGACAATCCTGAAGGCAGGGTGCTGGGTTTTACGTGAGAGGGTGCCCCTTCATGAGCAGAGCACCCCTGCAGCCTTCGGAGACCATTCTCCCGGGTTGTCGGTGACGCAGCCTGACATATAGGTAAAGGTGC
Organism: Calotriton arnoldi; assembly: GCA_963921515.1. Classification (NCBI taxonomy): domain Eukaryota; kingdom Metazoa; phylum Chordata; class Amphibia; order Caudata; family Salamandridae; genus Calotriton; species Calotriton arnoldi. The sequence goes on along the minus strand of CAWUFW010003189.1, from coordinate 371,816 downwards.
AATATATGCCCGCGTAAAATGCTATCTCGAAAACGGCTGCAACAAAACATGCTGTGTTTGGTATCAAACACCTTGGAATCATACCTCCACACCGGTATGATTCCACCCTTCAGAAGCGAGCTTCGTGGCGTCCCTGGTCTTCCCGGTACTAGCCTTCTCGACCCGGGCAGCACAAAATGGTTGCTGCCGACCAGAGACACATTTCTGCCCTCCTGCTGCTGAGCCAAGCTCGAGCAGGGGAAGGCAGGAAAATAGGTATCCTGTCACAGGGAGGTGTGACCACCTCCCAGACAGGATTTAGTGTATTGGGGCTGGGTGGGTGCACTTCCAAAGTGCCTGAACTGCACGAGGGGCACACTTGGTGTCCCTGTGCATAGTCCAGTTCACACCAGTCCTGGGAGCCGTTGGCTCCTGCTCTGGCACGAAACTGGACAAAGGACAGGGGAGTATCCTCCCCACTGTCCTGACCCTCCCCTGGGAGGGTCCCCCAAATCTGTCCAACCCTCTCCCGTGGGTACTTAAGGGCTTACCTGGCTGTAGGACCCTAGATTCGACGTGGACAAGATTCTGATCAAGAAACCACTGACCTTCGACCATCTGGACACTCTGGACTTCGCTGGACTTCGACTGGGCCCACCTTCCTCTCCCTCTCCGTCCAAAGCATCGTCTGTGCCAGTGCACCATACAGGCTCCATGCAGGACCTGTGGAGCATCAAGGACAACTGAAGTCATCTCCTTTGGGGTGAAGGAGTCACTCCCCTGCATTCGCAGGCACCATAATGCAACTGACCGGTCTGCTGATCCTGAACTCCTGCAGACTCTGAAGGCTCAAGCAACACAGGAGTTGGGTACCTACGTTCCTTGAGGTTGAGCTGCCCTCTCACCAAGTCTGAGGCCAGTATCCCTTGTGGGGACCACGTAACCTGAACCCCTGTGCACTGCATACTTTTGCAAGTGCATATGCTTGTTGGCTTTCCCCAACTAATTGGGCTATCCATAGCCCCAACCTCTGTGCACATTTCGTACAAAGGACTTAGGCCTCCTTGCACTCTGTGCCCTGCAAGCTGTTTCTTTGTGAAACTGCTAGAGGTCCCCTCGCGACTCCTGTGCCTTTGGCCTGTGGGTCCATTTGAGCGACAACACTGCTTTTCTTGGGATCCCCAGGTTGCTCCAGTCCTGCCCTGACTCCCCTTGCTGTGGTGAGTCCCCTGGTCCTCGCTGGGCCAGACCATAATCTTCTTTGACCTTCTTTGTGGGTTGCAGCTGCCAAGGCTTGTTGGTGCTGCAACACTGTGGGACAGCTCGTATCCGGCTCCTGTTTGTCCTCGACGTCTCCTGGTCCCAGCTGCTGTAGAGACAAGGTCTCCATCATCACACCTGAAGCACCCGACATCTGTGGGCATTCGTCTACCGAGCCCCTGGTCAATCCTGAGTGACCCAGACTCTGTCCCCTCTGCTTTCAGGTTCCTTCCTTCAAGAATCCACTTGTGGGTTCCACCGGACACTTTTGTTCTTTCCAGCAGTGGCATTTCTTTGAAGACTCCCTTTGAGATCGACGGCGGTTTCCGACGCCAATTCAGCCCTATGCTCCCGGCTTCCCTGGGATAGGTAACTCTGGTACTTTGGTATCCACGGGTGGGGTGGCTCTCCAAACTTCTAGGTTCCAAAGGGTTTCTTCGTAATCCACTGGGAAGGGTCCTTAAACTTTAAAACTGTAACCGCGACTCTCCCATTGAATTGTACGTAGCATGCGGTCCTGTTCCCACACTGCACCCGTCCTCCGTGGGGTCCCTCCTTACTCACCTTGGGTGGTTCCTTGGGGTCCCAGCGATTCTACATCCTCTAGATACTGTCTTGACTCGAGTCATGGTTCTTATACCACTATTTTAGTATATGGTTTGGTCTCCCCCTGGAGCCCACTGTGTATTAGTACTACTTACGATTGTTTCTGTGTTAAAGTATTGTGTACTTTGTATTTCTCTGCATGTAGCAGATACTGTGAGGTATTTAAGGTGTGTTATAATACTAAATACATATTTTTATAACTACTGTGTGGTTCTCCTTTCATTTAACCAATACATTAAGGTTGCATTCTGGTAAAACAAGCTGCTTAACATTCCTTCAAGACTAAGCCTGAAGGCTGCTCTCCACAGCTACCACTTGGATACCTTTCTAAGGTTATCTTTGACCTCTTAAATCACCATAAGGGTTGTTTGGACTGGTTCATGGTGCCCACTTTAATTAGTGGACATCATATACCAGGCCAACTTCTCACAAGAATGCCGTGTGAAAGCTCACCATCACCTTTACTGGAAATTGTTGATGATCCTACAGTTAAATGGAAGATGTGGCATAGGGCATTTACAAGAACTTGGGAGCAATGTGTAGAAACAGATAAACACCCTAGAAAAGAAAATGTTTCTCTCAGAACATAACTTGGGATATGAAGGCCAAATTATAAATGAACATCAGTCCCCGTGCAAATTAGCTGAAGAAGAAGAAGAATTCAACATCTATCAAGATGCAATTAAGAAATTAGAAATTCACTATGATGTACTGCCCCGTCTGGTAATCATGCAGCACAAGCTTTTTACTTTTTACTAGACAGTATAGGCGACATGAATCGAAGCACGTATATACCTGAGGTAAGAATTTTAGATGCAGATTGTGAATCCTAAAATCTGGCTTCTCAATTGATTAGAGATCTAATTGTAGAAAGGTGTAGAGACAAAGAAGCTCAATAAAAATTGCTATCTATGAAAAATCAATTTTTCATGACACTGCTGAAATTGTAAAAGTATTGAAGTACCTCATTCCCCTTCAAAGGAATTGGAGAAAACAATAGCTTCAAAGTGGTAGCAATATAGGAAGACCAGCGTGTGAAATAAGTAAATGACAAATTAAGTTCAGTGAGAATTTTTTTTTCTCATTGGCTGTCCAACACATACCAATGGGAGAAAGGCCATGTCTAGCCAAAAATGAAAGTTGTGAAAAGTATGGTAAAATGGGACTTTTGCAGGGTTAGAAAGTTAAGTTCAGCGGTATCACTGGGAAAATTAAATTGATCAAAACTATTTTAGGAGCGACCTTGTTCTAGTGGTGAAAGATAACATAGAAGACTGTGTAGATCGTCATACATATGTTTAGATCAATGGATGCATATTGGATTTGTTGGTGATTCTGGAATGTGCAGAACCATGTTAACTGAAGAGTTATTCAATGATTAGTGGGGCAAGAAAAAATTCAAACCCCTGGACAAGACTCTAGTAAGTTATGAAGGTAGGAATATTGAAATATTAGCATTTTTTAAATCCAATTTACAATTTAAAAATCCATCCATTCAAGGCAAAATAAATGTGGCAAAGAAAGAATTGCATACGTTAGAATGGAACCATCATGGAGAGTTTGGGATGATGCTGAAACCTTGAGCCAAAGAACATATTTTAGTGTTGGCTGGAGAGTCCGGCGAACTGGGGTGATGATGTCTTGAGAGAATTTATGGACATGTTTAGCAACAAGTTGGGAAGCATTTGTTTATTTAAGAAAAGGATTCACATCTAATTAGGGGCTAAGCCAGTAAAGCAAGAGATCAGGAATGACCCTTTCAGTGTTAGTGAAGATTTTGCAGATAAATAAAAAAAATTGTAATGTGGTTATATTTGAGCTGAGAGTCATTGTTGTGGTTGTCCCCATTGGTTATAGCTCAGTAGAAGAATGGCACATTGAGCCTGTGTTGATTTGAGAAGCTTAAGCAAGGAAAAACGGATTTACTCAGATGCTTTACCATGTACTGAGGATTTGTAAATGTTATTTGTATGGTTAAAGTGGTTTAGTAAGATAGATCTAGCATCAACCTATCACCAGGAGGAACTTGTTCCCAAATACAAGCATCTACAGTGGTTGTTTCTCCAATCTGGTCTTTTCAGTTTTGTAGAATCCCATGTGGCTGGGTATGTACAGCTTTGGTTTTTCAGAGAGTAATGTTTAATGTGTTGGAGGGAGTAGATGGCACTGTAGCATTTCAGGATGACATAACGGTTTAGGAAGGATTGAGGATTAACATGATGACATATTGAGGCATATGACATAGAAACTACAAGAACTGGAATCACAGTGAATAAAGAGAAGTGTGATTTCAAAAAGAATATAACTGAATATTTAGGTAATGTATTGTGTGACAAGAGTATTGAGCCTATACCAAGTTTAGTGGATGCCATTGTGAATGCACTCTACACCCACAAACAAAGTTCAGGTTTTTTCTCAGTTTATGCAAATTTTATTTGAAATTCATTCAGGGTTTTCCAACTAAAACAGAGAGAATGAAGGGGTTAATAAAAAGGAGGAAAATTGACAACTGGGATGAAGCCTCAGAAAGAGAGTTCACATTGGTGAAAGAAGAGATTGAGTTGGGGTTACTAGCAAGTATGGGTTGGGGGCTGCATTATCTCAACAGTAAGATGGGGAGGACAGTTTGCTTCAAGGCCACTGCATCAGGCATAACAAATGTACTCTCTGATAGAAAAGAAGCTATTACCTTGTTGTTGGGCAGTTGACAAACTCAAGAGTTTCATTTAAGGGAGACAATTTATGTTAGCAATGGCTCATAATGTCACATGGTCGGAATAGGCCTGGTTAGGAACGCTGCCATTTTACATACTTTTGTTTCTTAAGTTGCCTTCTTTTTTACACAAGGTGAATTCTGATATACATTGGCATGCATGACCATGCAGGATAACAATCTCTGAAACTGCACTGCTTACATTTTAACTTTGTAGGCACTCTATTACGATACTTTGAACATTCGGTACAAAGGATAAAGTTCATTGCGCAAATGTTATTTATGTTATTGTCTGAAAGGCGACGACGCTCTCCAACTAGAATAAACAATTGCGGCTTGACAGGGGTTGCGACATGGCCACATGGGTTCTATTGTTATATATACATAACCACTTCCTTCTTTAGGCAGAGGAGCACTCAGCTGGCATTGCCGAGTTACCACATGTCGAAATTCCAGCTCAGCTGATTTCTGCGCACCAACAAGAGGGATGTCCAGCTCGGCACCAAGACGAACAGCCCAATGACACTTACTCACAGGTAACGGGGAGTTAGTCCACCCAGCAGGAATTTAGCAGATGACCCACCCTTGGCAAGATAAGGTTAGGGAACGCTTGTTCGGAGTACATATATACCCAGTACTTATATGCCTGCATATATATATTGTCTAAGCACAATGGTGGACATGTTCATTCTTTTCCCTGTTCTTGTGATGCTAATTACGCTAATCTGTTTCATTCTACTCATAATCGCAGCGCACTAATTTTTTGCAAGAATCACAATGCTACAATAAATATTGTAAAACCTTTCTGATTATTTCTTATGTACATCTTTAGGTATGCATGAGAGTCCAAATGAAAAGGTTCTAGATCTGTTACCATTATTTCCTTGGGGGATCAGGGTTGTCATGTTCTAGGGTTGCACCCACATTTGTTGCTCTGTAAGGTTAGGGGTACGGATGGTGCACTGTGGCTAGCAGGGACATAGGCCAATATATCTTGAGGATGTGCACAGAATCAGTCTGGCACAATCCTAATGTTTATATTGACCAACAAGTGCACAGTTTTACCAAACGAGGTACACACCTAATGACAATGGCTCACTATGGTACATCTGAGGGGGTAAGATCATCCGCCAATGACTGATGCACCCCCCAGCATCCTTCATGGCTAGTGTTCCACCAGCACCCTCATGGCCGATGCTTCTCCAGCGCCCCTAATTTTCATTACCCATCCCGTGAACCAATGTATTAACTGCTCTTGCTGTTCCTAGTGCCTTGCCCTGGTTTTTCATTAAATACCAGCAAGCTTCCCCCAGAATCCCATGAGCCAAGGACAAGCCTTGATCTCGCTGTTACTGGGGCCTTGGTGTTGTTTTCCACTATGCACGTTCAAGCAAAAACGATACATTAGTTTCCTGTTATTTGGATCCGATTAACAAGTTACACTTGCCCATTCTGTAAGGTCATAGAGAGTGTACTAACACATGTTTTCCCCAACGTTCGAGAACCTTCCAGATGGCCAAGTGCCCCACATGCTGCAGGTGATCTAGTTACATTCATCAGGCCTTCCAGAAGGTATATAAACCTCACCCAAAACCCGAATCGTGGCTTGGCCTTACTCCCTGCAGGACAAGCTTCACGCTTTCCACTCACCTGAAAAATCCTGCCGAAACCAAGAAGCACTCCAGTCTCCTTAAATTCCATCCAAACCGGTGGTTCCTGTGGCATCCGATCCTTCAACGTCTTCCTCCTCGCTACCTCCTGCACAGCTACTCTGGACTCCCTGCATCTTCCTGAGTCAAGGCTTCGAGATCTTCTTTGAGCTTCAGACAAGTTGAAGAACTAAGCTAAGTACTTGATATCAGGTTAGTGCACACTAAATCTCCTACAGTAATAAACAGGACTGAGTATCCCCGTCTTCAAAGACTATAGACTTTTACTCCATTTCCTCTCTGTAATGTACTCCAGATCTTCTTGTGTGTTTATACTCCGGACCCTGACTACAACCTTGGTGCTAGAACTATATTGTGCAAGAATAAGCACTTGAACTCCGTGTTTCTCTGATGAACAGTAGTGCCTAGAGAAATCACTTCAGAGTCTTTGATATATGTATGGACCTTGTACCAAAATCTGTATTTCAAGTTATTCCCAGGAGTGCCAAACTCAAATCTATGATTTTGGTTATTCTGCTCTCATGCCGAGCTACTAAGGAAATCTGTAAATTTGTGTCTCTGAATTTAATGTATATATATTGTATGTGGAGCCTCGTTAGTTTGCTGAGGGTAACAGCCCCCTCTTGTTATTTCCAGTGTATTGCATTATTGCAAAAACAGAGGTTTGGGTCCCGGGTACATCCACCTCACTAATGTATAAGGTCTTAGAAGTGACAGATCACATTACGCTGTGTCACATAGCCGCAGAGCAGATGCAACAATGCAAGTCTTTCTTTTCTTATTCTATCCCAACCTCCTATCCCCCTTGGGGACAGTGTTTGTTCTAAGGTTTAGATTTCTAGGCATTAGCTGTCCTCAGGGGAGATAGGCGGTCCAGCATCGGCTCCAGTGTCATCTCCGTGGCTGGGACCAGTTGAGTGAATGACAGAAGGCCAAGCCTTGCATGCGTCCACCACCCAGACGACATGGATGACCAGATACGCGTTCAAGACCGGGCCCATGCCCTGTCCAAAGATACCCCGAGTGTTTTAGATCTAGCAAGGGCTTTAGGGGATATAGAGTATGAAGTTCAGTCCATGCGGCTGAAAAATCAGTTGCTTAATGACAAACTGGTCCAAAGCTGCCGTCGCCACTCCCCGAGGTAATCTGAGGGGGAGCTGAGGCTGTTCCCAATGGTAAACTTTCTGTTTTGCAACCTTCACACTGGCAAATTGGGAAATCCAGCATGCGCTTCCGTTACCGGAAGTGATAATCCTGTTCATGCCGCAGTTACCACTCTAGTTCTAGTGCCTTTGGCCCCACCTGAACGATTTTTTGGGAATAGTCACAAATGTGATGCATTCTGGAGTCAGTGCCAGTTTCAGTTTCTTTGTAGGCCCAGAGTCTTTCCCTCTGATACAACTAGAATTACATTTATCATATCCTATCTTGGAAGAGATTTGGGCTATCCCATTCATAAAAAATAATGGCCCAGATTTACATGATTTTGGAAGGTTTAAACTAAAGACACTATGCGCCATCTCTTTGCTGAGCACACTTTTGTCCAGGCCAGCGAAAACGAAGTGTTAAATCTCCCTCAGGACAAACACGGATCTTTTTACTTACATTACTGCCTTTGGAGGAGAGGCGTGGCTTGCCGAGGGCAATGGTGGACGCGTGAGCGCTGAGCTCCGCATCGGCTGCCCGAACATCCTGGACAACGGGCTGCTCGTGAGCCGACCTGCCGTCTCTGGCCGCTGCTGAGACCCTTGGAGCAGAGGAACGGAGCGGTGGCGCCGCGCGCGGCTTCCCCTGGACTCCGGAGCCCTCCCTGGGGGCTGTGAGCGGAGGGGAGCAGAGCGCTCACATCATCTGTGGCGGCCCCGCTGATACGATACACCCCGGCTCCGGGTGGGAGAAAGGCCGCGGAGACAGCGAGTGAGCGGCCCCAGGGCTGCGGCGGCGACGGACCGCTCAAGAAGCGGAGCTGACGAGTCGAGGGACTGCTGGTGAGGAGCGGGGGACACGGCTAATGTCCGGGGGAGGTGGGTGAGCCCCCCCCCTCTGAGTAGTGACCGGCTAGGAGGTGACACCGGCGGACCTTCGGCTGGGGCCTGCTGTTTCCCCCCTCCGGCCCCCCCCTGTGTGGAAGGAGCAGGGGAGCTGCGGCCTGGATTGCAGGGTTGGTCATAACGGCGGTATAACTGCTGGGAGAGCCTGCAACGAGGGACTGAGGAGTTCCGGCCGCCGTCTTGACTGGAGAGGAGAATACGCACGGCAGAGATGGGCTGTGCTCGCCTACGCTGGACAGTGGTTCCCTGACCAACTGGCCATCTGCAGGGAGAGTTGCTGCCTGGTCCTGCGGGCCTTGTGGATGCCCTGACCTGTCGGTGGACACCACAGTGGGTGGAGGCGGCGAGTATCACCTTGGTGCTGGAGTCCCTGGCTGGGGGCGCGAGGCACCACTTTGCACTGCTGGCTGATTTCTTGGGTGGGCCCCAACGGAGGGAGCCTGTTCCTGCCTTGGCTGTCTGAGGAGTGACATCTCTCTCGGACCCCCTGCGTGACTAGCGACAGGTGGGGATGCACTCTGGTGGGCCGGTGCTAACACATACCGAGGCCTTGGGATCCCGGTGCCCCGCCCACAGCTATAACATGGGCAAGCCTAAGGCCCGAGGGACTGGTGCGGTGCAGGATCCAGATGATACTGATGTGGAGCGTTCACAGTCAGGATCGGGGGGCCAGATTCAACAGCAGTTGGCGCAAATCCTGGAGGCCATCACGGATACCAAGACCACTCTCCACCAGGACATCAGCAAGTGGCGGTGGGGCTGGGGCTCTTGCGTGAAGAACACAAAAAACTCTCGGAGAAAGTCAAGCAACAGGAGGTGACACTGGGGGAAATTGTGCCAACTCAGAAGACGATGGGCCAGGAACTGGGGGCGATCTCACTGAGGGTCACTGCCCTAGAGAGGAGGGTCGAGGATGCGGAAGGCCACAACCGGCGCAACAACGTCCGAGTGGTGGGTCTGCCGGAAGGTGTGGAAGGGGATGATATGGTGGCCTATCGCGAACACTGGCTCCAAACAGTAGTGGCTCCTGAGGGACTTACTCCCTACTACACCCTGGAACGTGCGCATAGGGTGCCTGCGAGGCCCCTGGCAGCGGGGAGACCTCCGAGACCGGTGGTGGCCCGCCTGATGCATTTCCGGGACAGAGACATACTCCTGCAGAGGGCCAGGACTGACGGTCCCTACCAGGTGGATAATAGCAGGGTCACCTTGTTTCCGGACTACACGCTGGAGGTCCAGCGCAAGCGTACATCCTTCCTGGCAGTGAAGAAGGTACTGAGAGAAGAAGGGCTTCAGTACTCTCTACTTTTTCCGGCCCGGTTGCGTATAGTGCTCGATGGCACCACGCATTACTTCGACTCCCCCTCTGATGCCTGGGATTGGCTGGAAAATTACAAAGGGGGCCTACTGAGGGACGGACATGGTACAGATCAGCGGTCGCAGGCGGAAACCTCCCACACCCGTGGGCCCTGCAGAAACAGAAGGAGGACCCGAGGGACGCCCAGTGCAGTGCAAGCAAGAAAGGGGAGGGCTGAGGCCCTAAAGGCGGTGGTGTCCCTGTCGAAGACTCGAGGGCCGCCGACCACAGACGACGATGATGGGTCAGACAAGGACTCTGCGGACAATGACTCTGACACGACTAATGGCAGTACTCTCCAGATGCCGGTGATCACACCCCAGAGTGTGGAGGATATAGTGTGAGACGGGGGTGGTATGCTGGCCTTGTGTTCATCTCTGTTTTGTGTTACTAATGGGTTGGATACACGGTCGCCGAGCGAGTATTGATACTAGGCAGCTGGTGTTTAGTGAGCTATGAGCCTGACTTTTGGCAGCTGCGTCTCTCACCACCTCTGAAGTAGTTGGAGGTTATTGTTTGTTTAGATTAAGGATTTGGATGGGAGCTCGTTCTATAGTTACTGTCCTGGGGTGGGGGAGTTGGGATGTTGGGGCTATTTACTGGGGTGCCTGGCGTGGCACTGTTGAGGATCTATTGGGATGTGACATGCAGTTTTTACTGGGAGCTCAATGTCTGACCTGAAATGTATTTCATGGAATGTCCGGGGGCTCCACTCCATGAACCGTCGTTATAAAATACATGCTTATTTAGTGCGCAGAGGGATCCAGGTTGCCTTTCTCCAGGAAACACATCTTACTGGCACGGAGGCTTCAGCCTTGCAGCGTAGATGGAGGGGACAAGTTTTTCACACCGCATATTCTGCTTTTGCGCGGGGGGTCCTGATTTGGATTAGAGCGGGGGTGCCGTTCCAGCTGGTACAACAGGTCACAGACCCGGAGGGTAGATATGTGATGGTATTGGGTAGATTGAATGGCAGAGACATAGCGTTGGGTAGTGTTTATGCTCCCAATACTGATCAGCCGGCTTTCTTTACTCAACTATCTGGGAAACTTGCGCCTTTCCTGACTGGCGCTGTAATTATAGGGGGGGATTTCAACTCGATCACAGATGTACAACTAGATAGATCCCATCCACCTCTCACAACCGCCACTACACATAAGATAGCACGGGCACGGAAGAATTGGCAGGAGCATTGGGGACTGGTTGACACGTGGCGGGTGCATCACGTGGCCGACAGGGATTATTCCTTTTACTCTGCATTACATGATCTCCATGTTCGAATCGATGCCTTCCTTTGTTCCCCAGAGCTCCACTCGATGATTGCACATAGCGAATATCTCGCCAGGACCCTTTCGGATCACAACCCATTGCTAGTTCGAATGAAGTGGGCCCAGGTGCGCCCTGCCATTCCTAACTGGCGTTTGAATCCGGAACTTCTGGAAGATTCAGTGTTCCGTGCGGAGGTGGAAACCGGGGTGACTAACTATTTCCTGGAGAACACGGGTACGGCTTCCACGTTGGGGGTCGAATGGGATGCCTTTAAAGTGGTGGTGAGGGGCCTGTGCATTGCTAGCGTAGTAGGAGTCCGGAGGACACTGCTTCATGACATTGAGACCGCGGAAGGACGTCTACGGAATTTAGAGATTGCTAGACCTACTCGGCCTGATAGCCACAGGGAACTCTTAGCTGCGAGAGAGGCGGTAGCGGTGGAAGTTGATAGATTGCGCTGCTATGATTATAAGAACTACATCGCGCGCGCACATTCTGAGCGGGATAAGTCTGGTACCCTGTTGGCCTGGTAGGCTAATCCTGAGAGGAGAGGATCGCTAATCTTGGAGTTGCAGGGTCCCTCCGGTGACCTGTGCCGCACACAACAAGGGATCAATGACTTGTTTTATGCGTATTACCGGGAGCTTTATCGCAGCAAGGTGGTACTGAATGAGGGGGCACTTCGGGACTTTCTCAGTGGGGCGGCTCTTCCGGAGTTGGATAGGGCAGAGGCGGACAGGTTGGGCCAAGATATTACATTAGGTGAAGTGCGGGGTGCAATTAAGCATATGGCGTGGAAGAAGACCCCTGGAGCAGATGGGCTCCCAGTGGAGTTTTATCTAACGTATATTGATCTGCTGGCGCCAAAATTGGTCACCCTTTTTAATGATGCGAAAAGAGTGGGGCACTTGCCGATTTCCACCCGTGAGGGGGTAATTATCCCCCTGCTGAAACCAGGGAAGTCTCCCATGGATAGGACGGCCTACCAGCCGTTATCCATGTTACCAACTGACTATAAGATACTGAGCCGGGTATTGGCGTCCAGGCTGCTCCCTCTCATGACCGGCCTGATACATGAAGACCAAGCGGGTTTTATTCCGAAGCGGAGCACCACAGTTAACGTGTGGTGGCTGCTTCGTGTCCTTGAGGCTTCCACATACCAACAGGCGTCGGCAGCGGTTTTCTCAGTGGATATCGAAAAAGCTTTCGATAGTTTGGAATGGCCGTATTTATTTCAGGTCCTGCGTGCATTCGGGCTGGGGGAGGACTTCGTAAACTGGACAGCAATGCTATATAGAGACTCTACGGCACGTGTTAAGACGGGGGGCCTGATTTCTGACTCTTGTGTGGTGAGCAGAGGGACACGCCAGGGATGCCCATTATCCCCGCTCTTATTTGCACTGGCTATCGAGTCACTGGCGGCCCATGCTCGAACTGGGTGCAGATACACGGGCCTTGATGTATGCGGGGATACTCAGTATATAGCGTTATACGCTGACGACCTGTTGATGTTTCTGGAAGATACAGGAACAGCCCTTACTGGAGCGCGTCGACTGTTAGGCGACCTGGAGCGGGTGGCAGGCCTTAAAGTTAACTGGGGAAAGTCATGTTTGTTCCCAACCAGTCCATGAGGGGCGGGCCCACAGAGTACTAGTGGAGTACATTGGGAGTATGACTGCCTGACTTATTTGGGGACCCGGGTCTATCACACGCAGACGGACATGTTGGAGGGCAACGTACATCGAGCGATACGGGGGCTACGGGGCAGTATGGAGTTCTGGAGCACGCTTCCGCTCTCGCTGGCGGGCTGTGTGGCCCTCCTCAAGATGGTGGCGTTACCTAGGCTCCTTTATTACTTCCGAACCCTGCCGATTTGGATCCCAGCGAAGACCTTTAAACAACTCCAAACGCTGGTAACGGGTTCTCTGTGGCTTAGCGGTAGGCGCCGGGTGGCCTTGACGACGCTTGCGCGACCGAGAGGGGAAGGGGGACTGGCGGTACCGGATTTCGAGTCTTATTATCTGGCAGCCCAACTGCAGTGGCTCACGCAGGCAGTGGCTAAGATTTTCCAAGACGTTGGAGAGGAAGAGGCTGGGAGAGTGCCTAGACGGGTGTTGTCATCCATCATTCTGCAACGACCGCTTCGACTTGACGAGCTCTCTACCGAAGTTAAAACCTTTTGCTTATGCTGGATGCGGAGTCAGAGGAGAGCTAAAATAGCTCGCCCATACGCACCGGAGATCCCTATCTTGATGTGCCTGGTGCTTCCTCACGGGGGTAATTGGTCGGCACTTGTCCGTTGGAATGACTTGGGCCTAAACGTGTTCGGTGATCTGTATGACGATGGGGCCCTCCTTCCGTTCGAGACCTTGCGGGACCGTTTTGACCTGCCCCGGGGAGACTACTTGCTCCATTCCGCATTGATCGCGGCTGTTCAGAGGCAATGGGGAGGGGGCTTGTCTGAGCCTCTGACCTCTATGGTCTGCTAGTATGTGGTATTAGCAGCGGGCACCATTAAGGCGGTCACGTGCTTAACCAGACGAATGACGCAGGAGCGGCTTGCCCCTCTGGATGGGTTGAAGCGGAGATGGGAGGAGGACCTGGAGGGTGAGATTCCCGAGAAAGCGTGGTCTGAGATACTCGAACGACCTTGGAAATGTTCCCGGAATGCCCGATTCCAGTTAATCCAGTTCTTTATCTTACATAGAGCATACTTAACGCCAGAGAAAATTAGGCAATACTTCAAAGTGTCGGCGGCGCCTTGCCCAAGATGCGGTGGAGAGGGGGCAGACCTTCGCCATATGCTGTGGGACTGTGTTCAGGTACGGGATTACTGGCGGGACGTGGTGGAGTTATTACATAACATCACAGAAAGGGACATTGACCTGGGGCCGGGGGTTTGCCTGCTCCACTGGTTTCCCCACACTTCCAAAACCAAGATCACAATCAAATTCATAGATCTAGGCCTGGTGCTCGCAAAACGGGAGATAACTGCACATTGGAAGGCTAAGAGGGGTCCGAGCTTTAATAGATGGAGGGCAGCCTTTGTTAAGTGGGCTGACTGTGAGGGTGTTGTGCGGGTACAGGCGGCCACTCGCGCAAATAATGATAAAGCGCTGGACGCTGCAAGGGCGTGGGAGGCGTTAGTATTATTGTTGAAGGTGCCTGATGTCGACTCTGACGCTGAGTCTGTGGCTAGCGGCCGGTAGGAGGTGGCTCAGAGTCGGCCCATTGGAGCCATACCAGGACATGATGGAGGCCCTGAGGGATGGGTAATTGGAGCTACCCGGTAATAGTCTGACACTGGATGTTACAGCTGGGCTTAGTAACCTGCACTACACCATGAGTTCCACATATTGTATTGGTTGGTCTTAACTGTTTCACATGTCACGCCAGGGGGCGGGGGGAGGCATTGTTGAGGGAGGGGAACTGAGGGCGGGGGGAGGGGGGCCCTTTTTCTTGAGTGCATGTTCTTCCTTACTGATGGTATTTATTATTGTTTGGCCTTATGTTTGCCCTGGACTGCTTGCATGTCGCATTGATTTCTTATTAGCTAGTGCCGAAGATGTTGCTGCGATTGAGCGGCTCCAGCTGCCTATCGGAAGTAGCACTCTGGATCTACCTCGTAGTTGTGTTTTGACTTCCCTGCTATTCTGCTATTCAAGCAGTAGAATTTACTACATCTAATTACAGGGCTTTTCGACTGTCTTTTTGATATCTGTTATCGGCTGGACAGTGCACTTGGTATATGTATACTGGTTTTGTTTATAAAATAAATAAACATATGTTACAAAAAAATCAAAAAAAAATTACTGCCTTTGGAAAATGTATTACTGAAACACAGTGCCCAGACAAAAAAAGAACCTCTGAGCTGATGTTGAGTTCTGGGGGACCGTTTTGATCGTGGTCTTAAATGCAGCGGTGCGGAGAGGGGTGCTGCACTCATGGTCGACAATGGTGATTGTGTCTGTATTCAAGAAGGGGGACAAGGATATCCCACAGTGTTATCGCCCCATATCATTGATGGATGCGGTAGTGAAGGTCCTTGGGAGGATTATACATAACAGGCTGATGGCATGGTCAGATGTAAATGACATCCTGTCTGATGTCCACTATGGCTTCAGGTCAGGGAGGTCCACATCTGACTAATGTTTATTTAATTATCAACAAGTATACCATAGCCCAATCTTAATCCTTCCACCTCGCGTTCATGGACCTTAGGTCTGCATTTGACAGTGTTAACTGCGCAGAACTTTGGGCCCTGCTTCGTGAGCTAGAGGTGGACTTGAATATAGTGGCTCTCTTGGCAGACCTGCATTTGGACATTTCACCCTCTGTGCATTTCTCACAAGGTGTTGCCTGCACCCGGTCTTTTCTGACTTGCGGGCGTGTCCAACAGGGATGCATTCTTGCACCATTCTTTTTCACCTTATATATTAATGGGCTCGAGCAAGCCCTTCTTTCGGTACATGCAGATTGTCTCTTGGATAAATCTGTTGCCTTTATGGACAACTTGGGCTTGGCTGTGAATTTTACTTAATCCCATCTCATGATAGGAGGTCCACGGTCTACCACCTCTAAGGCCTTTAAAGTTGGCCATCATACCCCTAGTCCAGTGGTTCCCAAACTTATTCGACCCACGGCTCCCTTGACCTATTGGCCATTGGCCGCGACTCCCCATTATGTTACCTTTTTTTGGCGGGTGGGGGGTTGTTAGCCCAGCCTTGGAAGTACTTACATTTTTCACCCTGAAAATATTTGGGATGAAGCCGATGAAGGTATTATAATCATAGATGATGTAACAAATTAAAAATATAACAATTATTTAATAAAAAAACTTTAATTGGCTATGTCAGGAACAATACTCTTCAGCAGTGGGGTCTACATATGGAATTTAAAACTATTTTTTGTTTTTAAAAAATTGCCTTTAGAGGGAGGGGCTCACTGCTGGAAACCAAGTGGAGAGGGAGATAGGCGGGGGATGAAATAAATAATTCTCATTGGCACCTTTTGTGAGATCACGTTAATGTGCCAATGCATGCCAGCAGGAGTTGAGTGAACATAGAGTAGTATAGTTATCCATAAATTAGACCTGCAGTTCAATGCAAGCATTCAAGTGGACATGGATAGATACACTGAAAAAGACAAAAGCATTAGTTAGCAATAATATAGAATAGCCGCATCTTTATTAGCAATTTCTCTTTTTGTCCTGAAAAAGAAAAAAAGGAAATGGTTGTAACTTTCTGTATATGTGCCTAAAATTGTTTTATTAAATACTGGTCAAAAGCATGTACAAAGTGTTTTAATAAATTGACAAGCTGTCTAATTATTACAGACATATGAACCGACTCTACTTCCCTATTGTGGCAACCCAGAATTTACTGAATTTAGAAGTGCCACTCTGTTCCCATTTACAAAACCGGTTCAATATATTTCGGTCAGGGAATGGAATAATCTCATGAAAAACTATGCTCTACTACACATCTGTTCCCATTTGCAATACTCCAAAAACTAACGTTTTAACCTTTCTTATTAACTCATGCGAACTCTGCCCCCTCTTCATGTTTAGCACCAAGACACTTCGGTGAAGCTGTGGTTACAAATAATAAATCCAAAATGCACAGATTTAAATCTTTATCTTTAAATAGCTACCAGGAACTGGAAATGTTGTGGCATACAAAAACCTGCAAGCCCAGGGTCTTGTGTGTTATTTAAAGTTTGAAAGGAAATACGAACTATTCTAAAATAAGGAAATGGCACAGTAACCATATTAAATCTTGTTCGGTGGGGCGCCCTAAAAATGTAAAACATCAATCCTAATGATGCGTGCGACCAGCTCTGTCAGTCTCCAGGATAACCTTTAATTTTACCGTATGTACAGCAACCGTTTTCACAATTTCCCCACATAGAAAATTGTTTGAGTGTTGCATTTCCTGCCAGTCCGAGCATTGTGCTTACAAAACTGTTCAGTCAGGCAACCAGCTGGCTTCTAAGAGTCCGTGCTGGAGGATGCAGGCCTGTGATTTATGCTCATGGTTTCTTCCAGTAGTTCCCAATCTGTTTGCGGCGCCCCTAGCTAGATTTTATGGCGCACCAGGGCGCCACGGCGCACAGATTGGGAATCTCTGCCCTAGTCTCAGCCTTTCCTTACTTAGGGGTGCTATATGATTCTCAGAACAAGTGGATGCCACTGTTTGAGAGAAAGCGAGATGAGCTTGTTGAGACTACTGGGGCAGTGGCAAGTTTCGCACATAGGTTTGGTTCCTGGTCTCCATGTGTACTGCTTAAGATTTACCAGCAGTAATGTGTATCTCAGATTCAGTACGGTAGCCAGATTTGGGGCTATGTGAAAACTGGCATAATATAGGCAGCAGAAAATCAATTTTGTAGGCGACTTATTCAGGTTCCACAATGTATCCCAGCTTTTTCAGTTCATGCTGTACATGGAATTAGCTACTTACCTGACACTGTTGCTCTGAGTTCTCTGCATTGCTGGATAAAGGTCTGGACCAGGGAGGATTTAAATCTTACATAAACACACTCCCCCAGGAGGTACCTCGGGTAGGGAACTAGGGGCTCTGGGGTCTCAAGGGAGAGCTGGACTCCCAATACAACATATGCACACAAAATAAGCTCCCCAAGAATTTTGTAATTTATAGAGATATGTGATGTATCCCTCCCAACGCTACTCAGTACAAGTGTTGGGCATACAAAAAAATGTAATGGATTGTCCTCACACACCACCTGGTGTCATGCTTCATCATAGGACAATCCTCGCTCTCCAAAACCTCCATTTGATGGAGAGCGGGCCTACACCTGGAGTCAGGGAGGCACTTCTAATTAAGAATGGATCTGTGATATAAGTGTTTTAAAAACCAAGGTGGCATCCTAAAACAGTTTATGCGCTAGACATGACACTTGGTGATTAAAATCAATTGTGGAGGTAAGGGGAATTAACCATGTGTCACCTCGGGAGGAAGGAGCCGACGCATCTAGGCTTGCCGTAAAGGACGCACCCTGACGAAAGTGTGGCGATAGGTGCCCCTGCAAGACAGGATTTTATTGGCCAGGTTTTGATTTAACTAATACACCGTCTCCTGGCCTCTGCCAGAGGATAGCTCTAACCTGGATGCAGGCTGTCCTGCGGCTGTGACAATAGGTCTCCGCAAGACACCCTGCACTTTATCATGTTCTGTAACTGTTATAGTACTCCCAGAAAGCAGTTTTTAGTCCCACTGTTGCAAACCTTGAATTTTACACAAGTTCACCCTGCACTTGTGTACTTGCAGATGCTTTTTAATGAACATATTTTATTGGTTGTGGTTCTTTTTTTATGAGCCGCTTTGATGTCCAGACAATCAAGACCCGACTGATTAGTGTATCAATGTATTAGGTGCTTTTAATCTGTTTTATTGCAAACTGGACTTTTAAATATGTACTTAGTGTATATGTGTTATAAAGGCATGTTTTTATGTATTATTTATTGTGTTCGTTTATGGTTGATGTGGTCAACCGAATAAAGATTTATGATGATGCATGGATGAGTGAGTGGGGTGTGAGTGACTGTATGGGTGAATAAGTGGGTGTGTGAGTAGCTGTATGGTTGAGTGAGTGGCTGTGTGAATGACAGTATGGGTTGGTGAGTGGCTGTGTGAGTAGGTGTATGGGTAAGTGAGTGGCTGGATGGGTGAGTGAATTGAATGTGTGAGTGGCTCTATGGATGAGTGAGTGGGTTTGTGAGCGGTTGTATAGGTGTGTGAGTGAGTGTACGAGTGGGTGTGAGGGTGGATGTGTGAATGGTTCTGTGGATTATGTCATTAGTCATGTCATCTGAGATATAATCAGTGATGCCACTGACCATGTCATGAGTGATGTAATGTGTGAGGTCATAAGCAGTGCATTGCTACTGAAATTCACTGGTTTTATATGAGTGAAATTTAAGCCTAACTATAACCTCCCTGTAACCTTTGTTTTTTTCAGTTAAGTTCTAAGGTTTTTTCCATTCTATTTCCTAACGAAAACTTCATGTAATAATTAATGTTCAATTAAAAAAGAATGTTTATTTAATTATTAATTAATTAACTTGCCACTCTATATCCTTACAAACCTAACAACACACATTTAAAATATAACTAAAATAAAGTAGTATAGCACAATTTACATAATTGATAATCAATTACATAACTACTTAACAATTATTAATTCATTGTTAATTAATTATTACTTAATTTACTTCCCACTAAACAATCCTGCAAACCCAGCAGCCCACACTGGTAATATAACTAAAATATATAATTATAGCACCATTTACATAATTATTAATCAATTAAATATTTCATTATACATTAATAATTAGTATTTTTAAAATATTACTTAATTAACTTCCCACCCTATACTCCTGCAAACCTAGCAACCCACAACTAAAATATAAATAAAGTAACTCTGTATTACATAATGTACATATTTAATAATCAATCCAATAATTAATAATCGATTTATAATTAATTGTCAATTAATTATTACTTAATTAACTTCCCACCCTATACCCCTACAAACCCAGCAGCCCACACCTAAAATGTAGCTATAATATATGATTATTACACAATTTATATAAATAATAATCAAGTAAATAATTAATAATACATTTTTTAATTGTTTATTAAATATTCCCTAATGTACTTCCCACCCTATACCCCTACAATGTAGTAACCCACATGTAAAATATAAGTAAATTAAATCAGTATTCCATAATATAAATAATTAAAATGAATCACATACTTACTTAAAATGATTCATTAATTAAGAATGAATTATTACTTAATTAACTTCCCACCCTTCCCCCACAAACCCAACAGCCCGTTACAACCCTAAAAATTACTATTAGCAATTAAATTAAAAATGTTAAATCACTTAAAATAACAAACTATATTTTAAAAACTGAATAACAATTATACAAACAATAGTAACACATAAAATTAATATATGAACTGAAACACATTAAAAAATGAAAAAAACAATGTTCTTTACAACTAAATTTTTTAAAACAACGATATTCTTAACAACAATATTACTTATCTGAAAAAACAATATGACTGACAATATTTCTGAATCGCAATATTTTTGCATCACAATATTTGTTTGCTGATATTTCTGCCTCTCAATATTTACAACTCAATATTTTGTCTAAATACCGAAGATATGTGGCAGGATCCTAAAAGTGGGGTGATATTGTGGCCATGCATTCATGGATAACCAATCAATATACTGCAACTGAACAAAACTCTACCCGAGTATAAAAATACTGTGTGCAGCATGGAAACGGCCTGTCACCAAAATTGAACAACCAGACCATCCTGTCTGAGGGGTAGGACGAGGGTGTGACTGTCCATAGCCGTCAGGAATCCAGGTGTCTGAAGAGATGAACGAATTGAAAGGGGATAGCCCCAACTTGGTTCAGGAAAGCATCCGGAGCTTCGGATAGATAAAACCAATTTGCTTGAGCTGATGTTTGGGGGAGATTATAAAGTATGGGGGGGTTCTGCCGAGTTAGATGATGTCATCAGCAGTTTGAAAGGTCACCCGTGGGCGTGAGCCAATGTCCAATATGGAGGGAGCCTGGGAACTTTGAGTGTCTGAGATGGCTAATGACATGTCTGAATTCTCCACTTCAGTGTCTCAAAAGGTTGCTGATACCTCCAGGGTGGATAAGTGGCTGTTCTATACCTAACTGGGGGAAGGACTGCCTGGGATCGGGACCGACCAGGCCAACCGCATCGAGGGCGACGTATGTCCTGCCATCCAGGTGGTTCCCTGTGATTTACTGAGGCAGTTGAATTGGGAATTGTGGCTTCCACCAAGTCCCCAGCCTTTGATGGTTATTGAAAGAAGAATGATTTATTGTCTCAAATCACTTTGAGTCTGAAAGGGAAGAGCAAAGCATATTTCAGGCCCAAGTCTTGCAGTTTGCATTTGACCCCCACAAAGAAGGCCCATTGGTGCTGGATTGCAAGCATGAAATGTGGAAAGAAAAGGATAAGGTGGTTGTCCCGGAAGACTGGAGGAGACTGGTGACCCACACAATGAATTGGGTCCCTATTCTTAAAATGTAGAAGCTTGGAAATGATTGATCATGGAGGGGCCTCTGGGGAAGGTGCTTCATGGGAACTTGGTGTGCCCGTTTGATGGAGAGAAACAGGGTTAGGTCCTCAGCGGGTACCAGTTTCCTGAACCACTGTTCTTACTAGGCTACTATACTGGGGCCATTGCTCCCCTCCAGTAGACCAATGATTTGTATGTTGCTGCATCAAGCTATTCCCTCTGTGTCATCAGCTCTCTTCTCCAAGAATTGCACTTGCTCTTTCAGGTCCCATTCCTGCTTTTGAAGGTCCAACACTTGTGGTTGGAGATCAGCCAAGGAGAGCTTCATGAGGGTGACCAGTTAGACAAGCTTTCTATGGTCCTGCTTGAAGAGGTTGATGTCTTCAGCAAACGTGTCCACTTTTGCCTCCAGGCTGATCTGCAAGGTTTCAATCACTGCCAGGATGGCATCCAGTTTATCTTGCCATTGAGGGGCATTGAGTGTCTCCTGGTCCCAGTTCATGGATTGTGCATGCAGCATCAATGTTTTGTTCGGTTTTGTGCACCCCATTTCAGCATTCAGGTTTGTAATATTCTGTCTCTCTGGCTTGCCTGCTCCTCCTCGTCCCGCCAGAAGGTGAGAGAAGCAGCACAGTGTTTTATGGGCAGTTGAGTTCCCAAGTGGGGGAGGTTTCACAAAGAGGAACCCGCTTAACTCGCCTCCTGTATTCTCCTATGGGGCGGGGCAGCACAAACAGCACCTATGAATCCGGGTAGTGTGGGGGGAGAGGTGTGTTTCCTTTGGTGTCACCTTGAAAAGGGCTCAATCAACAAGCAGAGAGAAAGGGTTGTTTTGATTGGGCACACATCCAGTCCCCTTGAGATAGAACAATAAACAAATGAGGGAGTTTACCCCGAACAAATAATACTTCAAACGAGACGCGCAAAAAAAGGTGGTGGGAGAAAAGGAAAGGATTACTCCAATTATTCCTGGAGAGAAATCATTCCTTTTCTGGAAGAAGACCCCTCACTCACCAACCTAGTTGGTGACATGCTTCATCATTGGGGTCCCACCCGAGCAGCCGAATGCCACTCGGGTGTGCTTCGACGCCTGATTACAGCGGAGCAGGTTTTTTAGTGATAGTGGTGCAAGTGACTGAGAAAGTGGATTAGTGAGTTAAAATTGTCTTTATTGTTCCCAAAATTTTAATATGGAGCAATAAGGCAAGATTAAAAACGACGAGTGATACCTCTAAAGGTTAAATTGGCCTAAGGTATCAGGTATTGAAAGTGACAGTAAAAAACTTGGTCTACATGTTTCAGCCTATTGGCGGCAATGCAAGGCTTTCTTCAGGACCTATATTCTGACCCGAGGGGTATGCACACGCTAAGGTGCACCCGTCTCTGAGTCAAAAGTGAACCATGCCGTGTACTTACGGTACGGTATCCTTTCAACCTTTTGTGAAAGGTAATTGGGATCTGGAAGAAAAATAAAGAGTCACACACAATCATATATGGTATGAGAAATCCCCAGATCACACCTCTCATACGTGTCTCTTTTGACAATTCTGTAATGTGGTATGCATCACAACCGTGCAAGCATTCCATACCGGTCGATCATGTCGTGCGCTTCAAATTATCGCACCAGAAACTCGTGGTTCATGAAAACTGAGTGCAATTTCACCCTTATTTGCATGTTGTGCCCCCAATGTGCATTTCCTTGGGTGGCGTTTCATTATACTCTACGCTGTATAAGCGGAATATAATACTGGAGCTTGTAAAACACACGCACATGCACACATCATACTGTTGTGCTAGTGCCAGTGTGTATTTGAAAAACAAACAATGGGGAGAAGCGAAGGTTCGGCTTACTCGAGGCTAAATTCTGTCTCGCCCCATGAAAACCGTGGGGGGGCGTCAGTTGTAGTCAAACACTAGCAGGAACAAACATATGTAATGCCGATTAGGACACGTACCTTGATAATGCCTGTTCACAATAGCGGTGCCCACCCGCATTAGCGACCAATGCTCACGCCATCAAGCCAGACTGCCCGCCTTCCTACCTACGGAAATGCCGCACGGAACCGAATGTTACCTCAATGCGGGTCCCGAAGGCTTTTAACTAATCCAGGATGAACCGAGTACTTCCTGGACTGTGACGTGTGACGCGATCACGTGTTAGCGTCAGGGGGCATGGCCTCGACTCTTATCAAGTAGTCTGACGGAGCGTTATTTTGACAGGGTAAAGCGATTGCGAATAATCCCTTTTAGGGTTATAATACGGGGGGACCATGAATCATAAGTATTATATAAACAGATTGTACAAAGCGTCGGACAATATGGTACACTAATCGTGGGCTTTGTTGTCAAGCACTAGGGGTTAAGAGAGACATGTTGGTTTCTTATTTGGCATCTGAAAAATGGTATTCATGTCAACAGTGGAAAGTGTAGTATCCTCAAAGTTTTCAACTGGTGAGAATAAGCATGGTAAAAATCAACTGGTGAGAATTTTAAATATCCCCAGAGTTTTAAACTTGGTGAGAATAAGCATGTGTTAGGTGCTCAACAAAGTTCTCAGTATTAGAACATCTAAGCTAACGTGGAATCTAGAATTATGCCCTGGCAATAATTGGGTGTATACCCTTTCCATAATTACAGATATCCACACTTGTAGACAGGTTTTCCCATGTGACAGAAAAACTACTTTTGTTTAACTGTGTTCCACGGGATGTTGTCATTTCAACCCTCCCTGTGGGTTGACAGTCTGTAGACCCAGCACTGTTCCTTCTCCAGCAGACGCTGTTGAGTATGTTCTCTGGTTCTAACAGGTTCTATGACTGTCCACCTTATGTCATTGGTGGTGTGATTTGCCTGCAGGAAGTGTTATCCGTAAGTAGGGTGGTAATTTTCTTGCACCTGATCGTGCTATGATGTTCACAAATCCTTTGTTTAATTTTCCTTCCTGTCATGCCCACATATCGTAAGTTGCATGGGCATGTTATGAGATAAACAACATTCATGCTATTGCAATTCGTGTGTGCCCTCTGGGTCCAGACTTTCCCAGGTTCCAGGTCAAGTGTCTTAGTGGCTGTAGTTAAATGGCACACACTGCAATTCCCACATGGGTAGTGGCCCGTGATGTTGGGTAGGCCCCATGCGTTTAGTACAGTGGCTGTGTTCTCTTGTTCCCCTTTTCTCGGGCGGGTAGCCACAAGGGTATCCTTTAAACTCCTTGCTTTCTTGAAAGAAAAAGAGGTTTTTCCCAGCATAAGCTGCCTGTCTGGAGGATTCTCCAGTGTTTATTGATGGATTTTGTCACCTGATTTGAGACAGTACTGTATGTCGTGACACATGTTAACGGTATTTCTTTTGTTGTTGCGGGTTTGTTCTCTAGGAGGGTATCTCGGGGTTGGTTTCTTGCCCGTTTCTGACAAGTGTACAGTATTTTATCAGGGTATCCTCTCTCGGATAACTTCCTTGTAAGGTCTGTTGCTTGGACTCGGTAGTCAGAGATCTTACTGCAATTGCGTCTCAACCTTAGGTATTGTCCATTAGGGAGATTCTCCCTCAAAGCCCTAGGGTGAAAGCTCTCAAATCTGAGATGGTGGGAACCGCGATTGTGAACAGGCATTATCAAGGTACGTGTCCTAATCGGCATTACATATGTTTGTTCCCGCTAGTGTTTGACTACAACTGACGCCCCCCCACGGTTTCCATGGGGCGAGACAGAATTTAGTCTCGAGTAAGCCGAACCTTCGTTTCTCCCCATTGTTTGTTTTTCAAATACACACGGGCACTAGCACAACAGTACGATGTGTGCATGTGCGTGTGTTTTACAAGCTCCACTATTATATTCCGCTTATACAGCGTAGAGTATAATGAAACGCCACCCAAGGAAATGCACACTGGGGGCACAACATGCAAATAAGGGTGAAATTGCACTCTGTTTTCATGAACCACGAGTTACTGGTGCGATAATTTGAAGCGCACGACACGATCGACCGGCATGGAATGCTTGCACGGTTGTGATGCATACCACATTACAGAATTGTCAATAGAGACACGTATGAGAGGTGTGATCTGGGGATTTGTCATACCATATATGATTGTGTGTGACTCTTTATTTTTCTTCCAGATCCCAATTACCTTTCACAAAAGGTTGAAAGGATACCGTACCGTAAGTACACGGCATGGTTCACTTTTGACTCAGAGACGGGTGCACCTTAGCGCGTGCATACCCCTCGGGTCAGAATATAGGTCCTGAAGAAAGCCTTGCATTGCCGCCAATAGGCTGAAACATGTAGACCAAATTTTTTACTGTCACTTTCAATACCTGATACCTTAGGCCAATTTAACCTTTAGAGGTATCACTCGTCGTTTTTAATCTTGCCTTATTGCTCCTATTAAAATTTTGGGAACAATAAAGACAATTTTAACTCACTATTCCACTTTCTCAGTCACTTGCACCACTATCACTAAAAAACCTGCTCCGCTGTAATCAGGCGTCGAAGCACACCCGAGTGGCATTCGGCTGCTCGGGTGGGACCCCAATGATGAAGCATGTCACCAACTAGGTTGGTGAGTGAGGGGTCTTCTTCCAGAAAAGGAATGATTCCTCTCCAGGAATAATTGGAGTAATCCTTTCCTTTTCTCCCACCACCTTTTTTTGCGCGTCTCATTTGAAGTATTATTTGTTCGGGGTAAACTCCCTCATTTGTTTATTGTTCTATCTCAAGGAGGGACTGGGAGTATGCCCCATCAAAACAACCCTTTCTCTCTGCTTGTTGATTGATTATAGGCAGTGCACAGCTGTGAGAGTTAATACATTGAAGCACGGTGATACAATTGTTGACAAACATGGGGGAGAACCAAGGTCTATCTTTCTCAAATGAGGAGGTTGATGCCATTCTGGCAGTACCCTCCCTTTTTGCAGATGCTAACATTGTACAGACAATAGCACAAACCACGGATTGGGACAAGCTAACAGAGCAGAAGAAGAATAGGATTAGGACAATACTGCACGGTAAAATATTAACTGAGTACCTTAGGAACAATACTGCACCGAAAGGTTTAATTGTCACTAATGCACCCCGCATTTTTCTGGAAGATCCAGTGTTTAGGAAGGATTGGGCCCAGATCGCGTGGCACTGTACCCGCGACTGGATTGTACTAATAATTAAGACCGCTGTGAGACTGTCTGAGGCCATGCTGGTGGAAATACAGCTCCCAGAAAACCATTTTAAAACAACCATCACATCGTACAAAAAGAAACTTGATGAGTTAAATAAAGAAATAAACGAGTACAAAGAGAACCTAACCCAACAAAAGGTCCAAAAAGACCTCAAACGGTTCGCATATGTTAAGACATACCCTTACTCTGACCCAGACTATACACCTCCATTAAAAACTGATAGAAACTCAGACCTCTCGGTGATGATTCCTCAGTCAGTAGTGGTTCAAGCACAGGGAGTTGGAGATCAAAACAGAGGGGTAGGAACAGACCTCAAAACCCGCAGAACACCTGGCCCAATTTTAATACACCCATGTTGGGTGGTTTCCCAGGTTCATTCAACCCACACCAACAGTACCACATGTTTGGGTGGCACCCACCCTTTCAACAACCTTTTGTACCCCAGAATACGTTCAGACTGTCTTTTTTAGAAAGGGGCAGGAGGGGAAGAGGCAGAAGAAAAGGACAGAACCAGGTACACTGGGAGGAGGAAGACTCAGTGGGGAACAACACGAGGAGCAAGACACGGGACCCACAGCCAGGGACGAGCAACAGCAGGGTTTAGTCACAAATGTATCTACTAGGTCCCTTACCCCTACAGAAGAAAGAGTCCTAAACAAGGGGTTGGGTTTTGTCCCAACAGCCAGATTAGATAAATTTGGTCTCCATTGTGAACTAGCCGAATTTGTTCAGAAACTGAAGCTGAAAGCTTTTTTTGAGAGACAGAACCAAAGGGAAAATACCTCCGACCAATGTGAGACAGGTTTACGCTTAAAGTCTACATTTACCCCACCCCCTACTCGGTCCCGGTGGAGGTGATGACATTTGAACAGGCCGTTTTCAATGATGTTGAGAAAATGGAAGACAAACAGGGATTCTTCAATATGAGCAAGGAGGAAAATCTGGCCCTTGAACAACTGAGAAAGTGTGAGATGATTGTCATAAAACAGGCAAACAAAGGGGGAGGAGTGGTGGTGCAGGATAAGACGGCCTACCAAATGGAATGCCGCCGTCTGTTAACAGACAGAAGGAACTACACACCTCTGACCACCAATCCTACACAGGAATTGAAACAAGAAATCAAATCTTTGGTGAATTCCGCTGAGGCTAGTGGATACATATCAAAACTGGAGGCGGATTTTCTCACAATTTGTGATGAAAAAATTCCTTATTTTTACACACTGGCCAAAAAGCACAAAAATAAGATTCCACCTCCTGGCAGACCAATCGTGTCGGGGATAGGGTCACTCCTGGAACCCCTGTCACGATTTTGTGACTTTTTTCTTAAAATCCTGGTACAGAATACTGAGACTTACCTAAAGGACACGAAAAGTTTACTTAGTCTCCTGAAGGATCTTACCGTGGATGAGTCAACAATTCTGGTGAGCTTTGATATTGAAAGCCTCTATACCTGTCTTCCACAGGATGATACCTTGGAAGTATTGAGAAAAGCCCTCAGTGAGACAAACTGGACATTCAGAACACCCAGACATTTTATTCTGGAATGCGCCACCCTGGCATTGAAAAAATCTTTGGGGGAATTTGAGGGAGACCTGTTTCTCCAAACTAACGGGACTTCCATGGGCAGCACTTTTGCCCCCAGTGTGGCAGGACTCTACGTCTTCGATTTTGAGAAAAAATACATACTGGGTGAGATCAATCCTTTTTCTTCTTACATCACTTTCTGGAAAAGATATATTGATGACGTCCTTGTCATTTGGCAAGGACTCATGGAAACTTTGACTGAGTTTTTCACATGGATAAACACTTGTGACAATAACTTGAGGTTCACCCACTCAATGGATGCCAACACTATGGTGTTTTTGGACATCACAATCACAAAGGAGAGGGACAGGTTGGAAACAAAGACTCACCAAAAACCGACCGCTAGGAATAATCTCCTCAGATTTGAGAGCTTTCACCCTAGGGTTTTGAGGGAGAATCTCCCTTATGGAAAATACCTAAGGTTGAGACGCAATTGCAGTAAGATCTCTGACTACCGAGTCCAAGCAACAGACCTTACAAGGAAGGTATCCGAGAGGGGATACCCTGATAAAATACTGAACACTTGTCAGAAACGGGAAAGAAACCAACCCCGAGATACCCTCCTAGAGAACAAACCCGCACCAACAAAAGAAATACTGTTAACATGTGTCACGACATACAGTACTGTCTCAAATCAGGTGACAAAATCCATTAACAAACACTGGAGAATCCTCCAGACAGGCAGCTTATGCTGGGAAAAACCTCTTTTTACTTTCAGGAAAGCAAGGAGTTTAAAGGATACCCTTGTGGCTACCCGCCTGAGAAAAGGGAAACAAGAGAACACAGCCACTGTACTAAACGCATGGGGCCTACCCAACATCACGGGCCACTACACATGCGGGAATTGCAGTGTGTGCCATTTAACTACAGCCACTAAGACACTTGACCTGGAACCTGGGAAAGTCTGGACCCAGAGGGCACACACGAATTGCAATAGCATGAATGTTGTTTATCTCATAACATGCCCATGCAACTTACGATATGTGGGCATGACAGGAAGGAAAATTAAACAAAGGATTTGTGAACATCGTAGCATGATCAGGTGCAAGAAAATTACCACCAAACTTACGGAACACTTCCTGCAGGCAAATCACACCACCAATGACATAAGATGGACAGTCATAGAACCTGTTAGAACCAGAGAACATACTCAACAGCGTCTGCTGGAGAAGGAACAGCGCTGGGTCTACAGACTGTCAACCCACAGGGAGGGTTTAAATGACAACATCCCGTGAAACACAGTTAAACAAAAGTAGTTTTTCTGTCACATGGGAAAACCTGTCTACAAGTGTGGATATCTGTAATTATGGAAAGGGTATACACCCAATTATTGCCAGGGCATAATTCTAGATTCCACGTTAGCTTAGATGTTCTAATACTGAGAACTTTGTTGACCACCTAACACATACTTATTCTCACCAAGTTTAAAACTCTGGGGATATTTAAAATTCTCGCCAGTTGATTTTTACCATGCTTATTCTCACCAGTTGAAAACTTTGAGGATACTACACTTTCCACTGTTGACATGAATACCATTTTTCAGATGCCAAATAAGAGACCAACATGTCTCTCTTAACCCCTAGTGCTTGACAACAATGTCCACGATTAGCGTACCATATTGTCCGACGCTTTGTACGATCTGTTTATATAATAGTTATGATTCATGGTCCCCCGTATTATAACCCTGTAAGGGATTATTCGCAATCGATTTACCCTGTCAAAATAACGCTCCGTCAGACTACTTGATAAGAGTCCGAGGCCACGCCCCCTGACGATAACACGTGACCGCGTCACACATCACAGTCCGGGAAGTACTCGGTTCATCCTGGATTAGTTAAAAGCCTTCGGGACCCGCATTGAGGTAACATTCGGTTCCGTGCTGCGTTTCCGTAGGTAGGAAGGAAGGCAGTCTGGTTTGATGGCGTGAGTATTGGTCAATAATGCTGGTGGGCACCGCTATTGTGAACAGGCATTATCAAGGTACGTGTCCTAATCGGCATTACATATGTTTGTTTCCGCTAGTGTTTGACTACAACTGACGCCCCCCCCCACGGTTTCCATGGGGCGAGACAGAATTTAGCCTCGAGTAAGCCGAACCTTCGTTTCTCCCCATTGTTTGTTTTTCAAATACACACGGGCACTAGCACACCAGTACGATGTGTGCATGTGCGTGTGTTTTACAAGCTCCACTATTATATTCCGCTTATACAGCGTAGAGTATAATGAAACGCCACCCAAGGAAATGCACATTGGGGGCACGACATGCAAATAAGGGTGAAATTGCACTCTGTTTTCATGAACCACGAGTTACTGGTGCGATAATTTGAAGCGCATGACACGATCGACCGGCATGGAATGCTTGCACGGTTGTGATGCATACCACATTACAGAATTGTCAATAGAGACACGTATGAGAGGTGTGATCTGGTGATTTCTCATACCAAATATGATTGTGTGTGACTCTTTATTTTTCTTCCAGATCCCAATTACCTTTCACAAAATGTTGAAAGGATACCGAACCGTAAGTACACGGCATGGTTCACTTTTGACTCAGAGACGGGTGCACCTTAGCGCGTGCATACCCCTCGGGTCAGAATATAGGTCCTGAAGAAAGCCTTGCATTGCCGTCAATAGGCTGAAACATGTAGACCAAGTTTTTTACTGTCACTTTCAATACCTGATACCTTAGGCCAATGTAACCTTTAGAGGTATCACTCATCGTTTTTATTCTTGCCTTATTACTCCATATTAAAATTTTGGGAACAATAAAGACAATTTTAACTCACTATTCCACTTTCTCAGTCACTTGCACCACTATCACTAAAAACCTACTCCGCTGTAATCAGGCGTCGAAGCACACCCGAGTGGCATTTGGCTGCTCGGGTGGGGCCCCAATGATGAAGCATGTCACCAACTAGGTTGGTGAGTGAGGGGTCTTCTTCCAGAAAAGGAATGATTCCTCTCCAGGAATAATTGGAGTAATCCTTTCCTTTTCTCCCACCACCTATTTTTGTGCGTCTCGTTTGAAGTATTATTTGTTTGGGGTAAACTCCCTCATTTGTTTATTGACCTTGAAAAGGGTATCATCTGGCCTGCAGGTTGTGGCAAGGGAATAACCTTTAGGGCCCCACTCAAGTCCAAGGGCTTGTGCAAGGCCTCAGGTGACGTCACAAGGGATGGAGGCGGTCTATCCCCCTTGGCCTCCCCCCGTCACGGGACCCCAGCTGGACGATCTCAGCAGTCTCAGAAGGCCAAAGGGGACTTCAGTTTCACCAACCCTCCCACGCATGGTGGCCTGTAGGCATGGAGCCTTCCTCTGTGTCACAGATTTGGCCCTGTCCCAGGCTGCATGTGGGCCGCAATTGCCAGGCCTCCCGGTCAGGCCAAGCTGAGTCTCGAGGGCAGTGGCCACATCCCAGGCCCAGCGCCACCAAGTTTAGCTTCCTGGCATGCCCCGGGCAGCACGTGCTGCTGTTCTTGAGCTGGGCAATCTTGTTGGCCACTGCCCAGCCCCCATGGTCCGCAGCTCTCTCCCACACTCCCAGTGCCGTGGGGACCCCATTGCCTCTCGTTCACCACCTGGGGGTCCCCGGTGTGGGTGATTGTACTCTATCGCGAGCGCAGCCGTCCCAAGCCATGCCTCCAATGGCCGCTCGTCGTGTGAGGCGGGAGAGTTCACCTGGCCTCTGTGTTCTCCGCGGGGGGGCGCGCTCTTTCAGGGGATTGTGGATGATGGAAAGATTGGGGCCGGGATGTCTTCTCCTATGTGGCTGCCATGTTGCGTCTTTTGGCCTCACCCCTCATGAATGGGAATGTTTTACTTAATCTAAACCAATCATAATTATTCAGGATGCACTGATTACCAACTCATCTGTGGCATTGCACATGGTAAACAACCATGTTCAAATAAGCCACGGTCCTGCCGAAAAAGAAGTCTTCAAGCTGCAAACACTGCACCACATCTGCTCTAAATGGGAACAGAAACAGAACTGAGATATTTTATGCCTCATTGAGTATAATCGATGAATGACAGCTTAAGAACTAATGGCAAAGAGTTCAAAAGAACAACATCTAGACATACCTATACCATCACAACTTTTCTCTTCAAAGTACAAAACGTTTGGTGGACTGCCCCTGTCGGTTTTGATGCCAGTCCACCAAACTTTTACAAAGTTTTTATTTTTTAGGAACGAACTCCCAGAGTTCTGAAAAACAAAACATTAATTGTCTAAAAGGCAGGCACCATAAAAGCTAGAAAGACTAAAAGATGCACAGAATGACAAAAACAGGGAGAAAGCCAGAAAGTAATAGAAAAGAATGTATCTTGATAGACAACCGGCAATGAATAAGTAATTTGGAGAAGGACTGAAAGGCAGCAGAATATATAATTGCGCAGACAGACACATATATGAAAGCAAGAGGATAGTCTCACATGAATGAAAAAATTATTTTTACTGCCTTAAAAACTGTTTTACTGTCAAACTGTAAAAGTAGGGTGTACAATGGTCTACTTTCACTATTTACCTGGATTCCTTGATGCCCCAAGTGAACATTTAGTTTTGTTCGATTCTCACCATTTTCAATGTACACGGTGCGCACGGAAGGGTTTATAATAACATTTCTGGTACATAACACATTTTAAATTAATGTGGTGTTGTTCTCTTTGAGGTATTTCCAAATGAAGGCAGTCCTTTAATACATTTCTTCCTGTGAAAACTATAGAGGCATATGACCATTATAGAATATAAGCCAAAAGAATATAACCAGCTTCTCTGAACACCTTCCTTGTAGATTGTTGGACAGAAAGAGAGAGGGAAAGAGAAAGTGAAAGGAAGAGAGAGAGAAAGAATCATCGGCAAACACAAACAAGAAATTTGACATGCTGGCATCCACTGAGAGAGAGGTAGGCTGAAAACCAACAAAGAATGTCACAGAGAAGCAAGGGGCTTATGGGTCGGTCATGGCACAGTTATTGGGAAGATTACTACGCACACGAATTACTGGTCCTGTACAGTATCTCTTCGCCATTAAAATGCCATTTCGAGATAATGACCTGATAATGGGGAATAACATGCAGGTGCATACGTTTCTGGTATGTTAACCCATCACTTCCCCATCACAGATCTATTTTTCAACCAGGGGTTTCACCTGCCCTAACAGGTGGCACTCGGCCCTGGTTTCAACACAACCTGCATTTCTGGGTGCAATGAAACGAAGGGACTCTCAAGGAGGTACCACTCTGCCCAAAATGTGACCTGGCCCTAAGAGACACAGAGGGACTGACAGCTAGCGAACGTCACAAAAAGGGCGAGCCTGACAGGCAACCAACTAAGTCCATTGCAGCTGCATTATAATTAGGGCTCCCGGTTTTATGGTATTTATTTTTTGAACATTTCCGTCTGTATTTATCCATATTTATTTTTGGGCCATCTTATCGGTATTTATCCATATTTATTTTGTGTTTTGTAAACAGATGAGGTGATAACTAGTATATATCTGCATTTATTTAACGGATAAATGTGGACTCCTACTTAGATGCCTGTCAGGTTTTAGCACATTACACAGCCAAAAATACGAAAATAATAAACCCACATTAAAAAAAATAGTGTAATAACACATATACATGTTGAGATATGCAGTAATTTAAGTACATCTCACTGAGCTTTGGAGCTCCGCATGCTGTCATTATGTACAGCTACTGGCCTGAAAGTCATTAATCTCAGCATGGGGAATCACTCAAACGAAGCTAAATTATCTGTATTTTTCCGCTTTTAAAAATAAATACAGAAAGAAGAGACAGTGTTTTCTGTCTGTATTTATCTGTAAAAATCTGTAAAAACGGAAAACAGGGAGCCCTAATTATAATAGTTGCTGTGATTTTTACACATTGTGCTCTATGGCTCTCATTACCAGTGACCCTTCGGAATAATGAGTTTAGCGGGTACACCACTACTCAGTGGTACTCCACCTGGAGATCACATCTGCTTCAAACAGGTGATCAAGGAAAATGTTATTCCGCAAAAACTCACATTATTTCCACCACTCCGAAATTACTGTCACTCGAAGAATGATAAATATACTGGAGGAAAATAACTGGAATTTTTAGGCACCACTAACAAGACCATGTGTGGCAGCAGATAGCCAAAGTTGGCCTAGTCCTCACTGCTTAAGGTTTCTGTGTTTTTCCAAAGGTCTACACAAGGTCATAGAATCCTGTGTTGAAGAGGGATAATGATGGCAAAATGTCTCCATTTGGTGAGCAGTAACTGTTGTAAAAACGCTTTGTGTTAGAATAGCTTTAAAGACTAACACTGCTGGAGTTCAACCACTCAAAGAAAGTTAAGAGCGAACAGTCTCTTTTAAAAATGTACCAATATCAGAAATCTTTGCTTTTATTTCAATTGCTTGATAGAAAGCACAGATACAGACAAGTGAGACCTGCAATGACGAATTCACTTGTAGCCTACAATGTTTCTTTTATACATGACACCAAAGCATGAGAATGGATTTGTTTCTTCAGACTACATTGTAGTAAATTTTCAATGACACAAATATAGGAATGGGGCCAAAAATAAACCGTGGGTGACAAACACTTGACTTTTTAGCTACCTTTTAGCAGAAATAGCAAGGTTTCCAGTTAATTTTAAACAGAGGGGCGGAAAGCCAAAAGATAATACTAGAGCCCTTGATTTCTGAAATATAGCGTCAATTTCAGAGGCCGACCCTAGGTGTTCTAAAGTGAAAAGTTCATGAACTGTTCCTAAAACTATGAAATGTGGGACTTATGTAGGAACACGTATATGGTGATACTTTGTTTATGCAAGAGCACATACAATCTTGCAGACTACGCCCAATTGCAAATCAAAATCAAACCGATAAAGTTCAACAAAAGATTTTTGAAAGTTGAGTCTAGGCAAGAAATTCCTATCGCTGATTCCCAAAATTAAAATTCGAAGATATTTCGAATCTTAAATCCTACTTATGACTGCAGAAAGACCAATGTTTTCACTGTGTTAGTTTTAGGGTTAGATGTGGGAGCAAGGTTGTTACCTAGTGACGGGTACAAGGTAACCACTGGAAATGTTTTGAACTGCTAAGCAGTTGTTGCTTTGTGGGTATTCAAAAGTATTGTCAATTAATTCCACACCCAATTTGTACACATAACTTTAGTGGTGCAAAATTCTAAGGTAAATTTGCAAACTGGTTATGAAATGGTCATTATCACTTTAATCTTTGTCTGAGTTGAATGGAATGGATTTCAACACATGGGAAAAAAAAATTCATGTGGTGAAAGAAAAGTAAAAAGATAAATGCATTTAACTTTTAAAAATTGGCAGGGTGTGTTTCACATCTCAACATCGTGCACCAGTTCTCCTGAAATACATTAGGGCAGATGACTCATATCAGTTATTTTTGGATTCAAATACTTGTTCACTAACACTGTACATATCTTGCCACAAGTGATTCTTTGTGTTATGGTCTTCTTGAGAGGAGAATATTTCTTCCAATTGGAGATGGTTAAATGTTGCATACTACGATTTACTGCAGTGAAATACCAAATGAAGCTTGGGGCGTGCCAAACACACCTCAAACCCAACAAACATTGTCCATGGCTCCTCTATCCTACTTCCACCCTAACCATAACATATCCTTTGGCATCGCAGCTACATACCACCCCCACCATAACTCCAACACACCATGTACCATGGGAGCTCAATCCTATCTCTAGCTTAATTTCAGTATATCTTTTTCCCCATCCACTGCATTCTATTCCCACCCTAACCCCAACACAAACTGTGTCCTCAATGCTATATTCTAACACCCTCTCAACCACTAAGACACTGTAGTCCATAGGAGGTACATCAAGCCCCAAACTAAAACCAAACACATCCTGTATCTGGGCTGCGGCATCCTACCAATGCCCTAACTCAAGCATGTGCTACTCTCCAGTATCTAGATTCTATCCACACCCTACCCCTATCACACCCTGTGCCATGTCTGCTCTAACCTAGCACCCAACCAAACACATCACAAGTAAAAGTCATCTACAAATGTTTAGTTGGTGGGTCACCATGTGTGGAATGTTTTGTAGCAAGGTGGACTGTACTTACAGATCATCTCCTGGGCCTGGAAGGGAATACTTCTGACTAATGATTTGATTAGGGGGAGGGAATAGTGAATGGGGTACTATATTGCTTGTGTAAAAAAGCCATTTGTAATAGTGTTGTTATCTGTGACTTTAGTGGTTTAAATAGGGTGTCAAATACAGATCCCATTCAGTCTTGGCCTTTTGCTACCTGTAGCTGATGTTGAAGATAAATGCAGTGAGCTAGTTCACTGGCTAAAATAATGTCCTTCTGTGCACTTTTGTTCTTTCTTCTGCTTTTGACAGATTTTGTCTTCTTGATAATGGCCCCTATTTTTTTCCTCCATTTTTTCACAAACACAAGTTCTTCTGTACATGTCAACTTATGGTTACTAGCCTACCTCCAAAGAAGTTAACCATTTACGTAATTGCTCTTTGGTAATGCTTTATACATAGGATTGTGGTCTATCAGGCACAGGAGTAGAGGGAGTTGGGGACTTAAGGCCTCTGGTATTACAAGTAGCTCTTTATGTTTGTCAACTATCTGTAGATGTGTGCCATGCATGTTTTCCACATCATCCGTTATGTACTTCTCAGGTATAACAGTGAGGATGTTCCCAGGCTGCAGCTGTATGATCACTTCCTCCTAGACATCAATTGTCACCTTATTAAAAGTTGCTTTTCCTCTATATTAATTAAAAAATACAACTTCAGTATTTAATGGATTTTTTCAATAAAAAGGTAAACACAGCGGTTGAATAATATTTTACGCTTATTCCTCACCAAATTTAGCAACAATAGTGCTTTGATTGCACTTTAATTTTTCTCATGGAATCAGCTACAGCCTTTTACAGTGGTAATAGTTTTTGGAGGCCAGACATTGTAGGAATATGCCAGTATAACATTCTTACATGTTCTACTTGTAAATGGTAGGCATCTTACCATGTGAGCTACAAGGCCTACTTTCAGAACAACTTTTTAAATATTTGAAAGTAGGATTCCATCCTGTCAAAAGGGGTCATTTTGGGAGGCTCTCCTTCAGATTTAAAAGCTACAGCCGTCTGGCTGTAAATGTAGGTCCGAAGCCATATTCTTTCCTTGCCATCTTAGTGAATTGGTCAATGGTGTGTTGCAGTTCACGGGTGACATTTGTGTTTCCGTGCCATTAGTGTATTTTCCTGCACCATATACTGTGGTCTTAGTGCAAAGTTAAATATGTCAACTGGGGATTAGACCAATTTTCCATGTTTTTGGGGTCTGAGTATATGCACTGGGGACTGGGCAGCATCGCCCTTGTGTGCAGATTTCACAAACATAGACATAACAGGCAGCAACAAAATGAGGTTGATTACATAAAGAAGATGATTTTCTCATACCCTGATTGAGACAGCACCTTGTATATACTTTAGGAGAAGCAGAACTACCTGAACGCACGGTTACCTTTATCCACATATTTGTATAAAGCATCTATACTACCCACTTTGTCAAAGGCCATCTTAAAGTTGACTAAGCAGAAGGAGATCAGAGTCAAGATATCTATGTTTTTTCTGTGATTACTGATAGAGCTAGAACATTACCCAATGTGCCCACAGCAGGTTGAAATCTTATCTGGGTAAAAGGGACACTTGGAGTGAGGAAGCCAAGTTTTCCAATTCATGTTCTAGTACTTTAGCAAAAAGTTTGGCCTCCACATCCTGCAGAGCCATATGCCTATAGCTTGCTGGGTTTCAAGCGAGCCCTTCTTATAGATAGTATGAAAGAGCAAACCATGGCATGAGTCAGGAATTACATCAGCATCATGTTTAAAGAACCTAGTTGAAAAGCCATTGGGGCTGGGGATGATGTCAGACACCTAAGAAGATTGCACGGGCAGTGCTGGTTAAATACAGGTGACTTAACCTTTTATCTATTGGGGGCTTGCAGATATAACCATGATGTAATTGAGTAATGTAGCACATCCAAATAGCCACTGGAACTTTATTCTCACTCTCAAAACGTTCCTATCTTATTCATAAACATTCTTAATTATGTCAGATTTTTGTTAGCACAAATTTTGATTATTGTGTCCCAAGTTTTGTCTTCATGCTATTTTTGTGCTCTCGTAATGGCTTTTTTGTAGGCTTTATTTCAATAGCCTCTCCTTTAAAACTTGAGCTGTATCAAAGGGATAGATATTGATAACTCTAATCTCTTTGTTCGCTATTTTCTTATCTCTTGGAAGGGATTTAGAGTATCACTCATTTCTATTTCTAATTCAGCCATTTCCATTTAGCCATTTATCTATTTTATCAATTATCTTCCTTGTTACTTCATCCCGCTTCTCATCAAGATTGGCAGTGGTTTTGTGTTATTTATTTCAAGGGTTAGTTGGTCCTCTAAAACATATTTAGGTAGGGTAAAAGAAGCACTAACATTTCCCTCACATGTGATCCTCTTTGATTTTTCAGTTCCAACTAAACCTATTGAAGAGTTGTCCAATTCTAACAGCACAGTTGAGGAATAGATGCAAAATGTTCGCGGGAAATGATCACTGTAAAATCTTTTTGTTATAAAGAAATATTTTCAATTTTAAACAAGGGAATTGCTCACTCACAAATTGTCTAAAGCTGCATATTTACCAAAAGAAATGTGTTGGAGACATTGGGGGTCTGATAACAACCTACTACCCAAGTACTCTTACCCTTACTGTGTGGCAGGCTGACCATAATGATTAACACTAAGGGGCCGATTCCGATCTCGGTCGGAGGCGCACCCAATACCATTCGGTCGGGAAAAAAGCCATGCGAAAGCCTGTTTACCGACCGATCCGTACAGCACACCGAACGAGCAAGTACGATGCGCACAACAGCAAAAAATCCGGCCGAGCCGTACTCACCCAAACCAGGTCCTGTTCTCCGACCGAGGCGAATCCGGAAACGCCGAATCGAGTCGCACGGAAGGAAAAATGCAGCCCCGTCCGGCCGGACAAGTACGATGCGCTTTCCGTACGCGCCGAACCCGTCGCTCACGCACGGCACGTCAAAGCATCCGGGAGAGGCGCACATAAGCTCCGATTCGCGCCACAACACGATCCACGGCTACGAGACGAACACGGCAGCGACGAGGACGACGCGTGGCGACGAGGACGAGGCGAAGCGACGAGGACGATGCGAAGCAACGAGAAGGACGAACGACACGAACCAACCATGAATCCCTTCGTCCCGATCATACCAATATTCTACATTTACTACCGGAACAGGCACGGACGCGTACGGCGCAGAAGGTAAGCCAGACACCAACCACAAAACACATACAACACGTACACGACACATCACACACACACACGGGGATGCTGAATATACTTACACCAGCAACAGCAGCACCATAGGGGCGGGATGCCCATCACCAATGCCACATATGCACACAGGGGCCTGAATGCGCACCACCATCCCTACCCAGGGGTGGCATGATGCCTACCACCACTACCACCCTCACCCAGGGGGGGCAGGATGCCTACCACCACCCTTAGCCAGGGGGGCAGGATGCCTACCACTACTACCACCCTCACCCAGGGGGGGCAGGATGCCTACCACTACTACGACCCTCACCCAGGGGGGGCAGGATGCCTACCACTACTACCACCCTTAGCCAGGGGGCAGGATGCCTACCACTACTACCACCCTTAGCCAGGGGGCAGGATGCCTACCACTACTACCACCCTTACCCAGGGGGCAGGATGCCTACCACTACTACCACCCTTAGCCAGGGGGGCAGGATGCCTACCACTACTACCACCCTCACCCAGGGGGGCTGGATGCCTACCACCACCCTTAGCCAGGGGGGCAGGATGCATACCACTACTACCACCCTCACCCAGGGGGGCTGGATGCCTACCACCACCCTTAGCCAGGGGGGCAGGATGCCTACCACTACTACCACCCTCACCCAGGGGGGCAGGATGCCTACCACCACCCTTAGCCAGGGGGCAGGATGCCTACCACTACTACCACCCTTACACAGGGGGCAGGATGCCTACCACTACTACCACCCTCACCCAGGGGGCAGGATGCCTACCACTACTGCCACCCTTAGCCAGGGGGCAGGATGCCCACCACTACTACCAACCTCACCCAGGGGGGCAGGATGCCCACCACTACTACCACCCTCACCCAGGGGGCAGGATGCCTACCACTACTACCACCATCACCCAGGGGGGCAGGATGCCTACCACTACTACCACCCTTACCCAGGGGGGGCAGGATGCCTACCACTACTACCACCCTTACCCAGGGGGGGCAGGATGCCTACCACTACTACCACCCTCACTCAGGGGGGGCAGGATGCCTACCACTATTACCACCCTTACACAGGGGGGGGCAGGATGCCTACCACTACTACCACCCTCACCCAGGGGGGCAGGATGCCTACCACCACCCTTAGCCAGGGGGCAGGATGCCTACCACTACTACCACCCTCACCCAGGGGGGCAGGATGCCTACCACCACCCTTAGCCAGGGGGCAGGATGCCTACCACTACTACCACCCTCACCCAGGGGGCAGGATGCCTACCACTACTACCACCCTTATCCAGGGGGCAGGATGCCCACCACTACTACCACTCTCACCCAGGGGGGCTGGATGCCTACCACCACCCTTAGCCAGGGGGCAGGATGCCTACCACTACTACCACCCTCACCCAGGGGGGCAGGATGCCTACCACTACTACCACCCTTAGCCAGGGGGGCAGGATGCCTACCACTACTACCACCCTTACCCAGGGGGCAGGATGCCTACCACTACTACCACCCTTAGCCAGGGGGCAGGATGCCTACCACTACTACCACCCTCACCCAGGGGGGCAGGATGCCTACCACCACCCTTAGCCAGGGGGCAGGATGCCTACCACTACTACCACCCTCACCCAGGGGGCAGGATGCCTACCACCACCCTTAGCCAGGGGGCAGGATGCCTACCACTACTACCACCCTCACCCAGGGGGGCAGGATGCCTACCACTACTACCACCCTTAGCCAGGGGGCAGGATGCCCACCACTACTACCACCCTCACCCAGGGGGGCTGGATGCCTACCACCACCCTTAGCCAGGGGGCAGGATGCCTACCACTACTACCACCCTCACCCAGGGGGGCAGGATGCCTACCACTACTACCACCCTTAGCCAGGGGGGGCAGGATGCCTACCACTACTACCACCCTTACCCAGGGGGGGCAGGATGCCTACCACTACTACCACCCTTAGCCAGGGGGGGCAGGATGCTTACCACTACTACCACCCCCACTCAAAGGATGGACAATGCATGACACAACCAGCACACCACAACCTAGGGAATGCAAGAAGGAGACATCCCCCCAACACCATGACAAGCTTGTGTAGACTGTGTCAAATGCCTACAACACCGAACATGACTTTGAACATACAATGTGACCCCTAGCACATGTGCCACACATATATGTGTGTGGCACCCACAATGCAAGCAGGCCATGACCATTGTGGCAATGGGGTCCAAACCCCCATCATCACAGTGACCAAAATGTAAGTGTGGGGTCCATAGCTGAAGCACATTTTGAACATTGTGGCAATGGGGTCCAAACCCCCATCATCACAGTGACCAAAATGTAAGTGTGGGGTCCATAGCTGAAGCACATTTTGAACATTGTGGCAATGGGGACCAAACCCCCATCATCACAGTGACCAAAATGTAAGTGTGGGGTCCATAGCTGAAGCACATTTTGAACATTGTGGCAATGGGGTCCAAACCCCCATCATCACAGTGACCAAAATGTAAGTGTGGGGGCCATAGCTGAAGCACATTTTGAACATTGTGGCAATGGGGACCAAACCCCCATCATCACAGTGACCAAAATGTAAGTGTGGGGTCCATAGCTGAAGCACATTTTGAACATTGTGGCAATGGGGACCAAACCCCCATCATCACAGTGACCAAAATGTAAGTGTGGGGTCCATAGCTGAAGCACATTTTGAACATTGTGGCAATGGGGACCAAACCCCCATCATCACAGTGACCAAAATGTAATTGTGGGGTCCATAGCTGAAGCACATTTTGAACATTGTGGCAATGGGGTCCAAACCCCCATCATCACAGTGACCAAAAGGCAAGTGTTGACAAAGTAAGAGGTGCAACTGCCAAACTGCATGGATGATTCCTGGTCACAGAACAACAAACACATCGGTGGCAAAGTAGTGTATGTGTCCCATTGCAACATAAATTGGGGGAGCCAAATCCTGCAGTGCAAATAAGACATAACTTTGGCCATGTGCAGACAAACAACACCTATGGGGGCTGACACCGTCAACAATCATCAATGACACAATGACAGAAGTGACCATCCGAATGCAGACCCACATATTTGCACCAATGGGCACACACATGCAGATACCCTGTGGAGACTGCAGATGTGAGGCGAACAGATACCATACCATGGCAGCAATGGGACACACAATCAACAATTAGCAACAAATGAGGGCTCCCGTCCCATCAGCCTGGTCATGGAAGTGCCAACGGAATCATCAGCACAGATCCAACACACTTGTATAGCAATGTTGCACTGACAACACAGATGAGTCCTTCCCCATTGATGCCCAAACCTGCATGTTCACTGGAGATGGCCACACGGTCAGGGAAGTAGACGAATAGAACAATGGCAGGCACAACAGATGTGCAGGGGTGGAAGCCACAGATGTGAAGTTGCCAATCTAAGTAGGAAATCTCATTGCCAAATACTGAACACATGACACCCTCAGATGCTGCTATGGATGACATGGATACACCACAGGATAGGACACATAACCCCTGGACCACATGGGTTCCTGCACAGTAACACTTCATTATCATGAGACCAAATATCACCATCACTGCAGCAAGGGCATTCTTAGCATCATCAACATCATGTACATCAGAAGCAAAAGCACTAGAGAACAGAAAGTTGCTTTATTCAGCATATGTGGCATTAAAAGTAGAAGTCCGGTAGAACATAAACAAAGGCCAATGGCTAGTCCATCAACAAAGTCACAAGTGGGTGACAGTGGCAGATGCCACCCTACACATGCCTGCACAAAACCAGGGACAATCTACTAGGAGGGGCAACCGGGGGGGTAGGCCAGGCACCGCAGGGACAGGATCAGGGCTCACCAGGAGGAAGCAGGGAAGGGGTGGTGGGTGCTGGAGAGCCACTGACAACTGCAGTGGAGGTGTCTGACATGGTGTGTGCCGGCACAACTGGGGGCATGGCTCAGATGTTGTGGGTGCCGGCACGACTGCAGTGGACCCTGCAGATGGAGTGGACAGGTCCGCCACTGCAGTGCCCAAGTCAGACAGGGTGGTAGTGGACTCCACTGCAGTGCCTACCACCAGGGGAGGAGAATGGGGAACAGGCAAGGTGGGCTGGACAGAGGGGGAGGACACCCTCACCACATCAGTGGCACAGACAAGCGCAGCGGGGGTGTGGTGCCAGGAGAGCAAGTGGCAGGGGAGAAGGCCGGAGCCTCTTGGGGATGGTATATCTGTGGGTGGGGGAACCTGGGGCAGGGTGTGGCGGGGGCACCTGTGGAGTGGGGGCCTGAGGGATGGAGGAAGGTGACCTGGTGCTTGAGCTGCAGGGCGGCGGCGGGGTCTTGCTCTTACCACTCCGGGGGACTTGCGGGTGGGGGCCTCAGTCTGTCTGCGCCTGGGGGAGGGTGTCCGGGGGCGAGGGGCACTCTGCTCCGTGTGGGGGGCTTCCTCTTCCCCCTGGATGCTGGGGCAGCTGGATCGGAGGGGAAGAGGCCGAGGTCACTGAGGAAGAGGCGCTGGGTCTTTGGGGTTGCAGGTGAGGCAAGGGAGGGTGCTTTGGAGGGAGAGGCAACTGAGGA
The DNA here is from genome assembly GCA_963921515.1 of Calotriton arnoldi. Classification (NCBI taxonomy): domain Eukaryota; kingdom Metazoa; phylum Chordata; class Amphibia; order Caudata; family Salamandridae; genus Calotriton; species Calotriton arnoldi. The sequence goes on along the minus strand of CAWUFW010003189.1, from coordinate 328,105 downwards.
CTGCGCAGTGCCCGTGGATGCGTGTGTGTGTACCAGGGCCCCATCCCCTGTGAGTCTGGTTTCAGTCCCCTGACTGTGCGTGCGTGTGCATTTAGTTTGTGGCGTGTGTGTCTGTGTGCTGGATGTGTGTGTGCTGGTGTGTGCCTGTGCCGGTGTGTGTGTGCTTGGGACGGGCAAGGTGCTGGGGAGTGTGGATGGAGCAGAGGCAGGAGGGGTGAGGGACTGTCTGAGGAGGGACACTGCTGCCGTCAGGGAGGAGTCCATGGACCTGTTGCCCCTCTGTAGGTCAGACATGCCCGATGAGATGCCCTCCATGAACGACACCAGCTGAGTCAACAGTGCGGTGTGCGCATGGAGGACACTCAGCATGGCTGTCTGCCCTACATGGAGCTGGCGAAGGAGGTACACAGACTCCTCACTCAGGGCAGCAGGGGACACAGGGGCAGGGGGTGCGGTGCCTGGGCCAAAGGAGACACGCTCCCGAACATGGGAGCCTCCACGGACCTGGGGAATGGGAGCCGATGGGAGGGCGGTGGTGGTGCTGGTGGTGGCGGGGACAGCAACACTAGCTGGGGTGTGGTGGCTGCTGACACCCGCCTCCACAAGGGAGTCATCCTCCGAGTTGCTCTGGTCCTCAGCTGAGGTGGATGGTGCTGAGGACTCCTCGGTGTGGCTCCCCTCGCCCTCCGTGCCACTGGGTCCCTCCGACCACTCCTCGGCTGCTGACCCAGTCTGGCTCTCTGGCTCCTCCTGGTCCATGGAGCTGTCCTCTTCCGTGGCCGTGGATGTATCTGCAAACAATGGGGAAACAGACAGACATCAGTCACCTGCACCAAACGCACACACCACTGTGAGCACAGCACATCACAGAGTAAGCCCTGGCATCATTAGTTGTACATTGCTAAAAGTGCCCTAACTGAACAGGAGAAGCCAATTGTCAGTCTGATGCCAAGCATGGCACTCACATCCCACATGGCCTTGCACCCATCTGTCTGGTGTCTGTTGGATTGCAACACCCCAGTGTGGACACATGCACCAAGTACACAGTAGTTGGACAGTGCAGAGGACACGGTGTGGACACATCACAGCTCTTGCCACTGAGTCAGTACAGGTTTCCGGATGAAAGGGATGCCCAGAGTCAAATAGGAAATGCATGTGATGCATACCAGCGACAGACACCATGATGCACCCATGTCCTGATAGCCAGCGCCACTATGGTGTGCATGTAGCACATGTCACTCCCCTGCAGGACCACAAATAAGTTGACACATGCCATGGCAGAGGCATGACTGTTAAGTCATACATCACTGTCTCAGTGATGTATGACTTGGCAGCCAGACAACAACACTATGCACTGTGTCACAATAGTAGGTCATGGGGAATGCAAGTCCTGGAGCTGCACAAGTGCACATGTACATCCCCCACACAACACATCATCTCAACCCTCATCTGTCCAGGTCACACCTATTGGACATATGGGAGACCTGTGACACTACCCTCTGAACCTGAGCCCCTCACAATTTGCTGTGAATGGGGAACAGCTGCCTGAACATCACATTCGCATACCCCAGTCTGCACGGGCAGCTGATCAAACACCTATGTGACACACAAGTATCGTCTCCTATGGTCACATCTCCAGGGGCATGCTGAGCCCCTACCAAGAAACACCACAGCAGTCCTGGCAACTAATCCACAGCACACTGACACAGAGGCAGACACCGGAGGGGTCAAATCACTGTGCACAATGTGTCAGCTGATACACGGGAGTGGGAGTACAGAGTGCATTGCATGGCCTGGAGTAGGCATGACTGTCCTGCTCCACATGAATGAGGGATGTGCCCTGGACAGTGGATAGCTGGCTATGTATGTGTGACACACGTAATCTGCACACTCCTGGGGCCCAAACATTGTTCCCACCCGCTGCATGGGCGTGTGCCACATATCCCAGGCACATGTGGTGGCTCAGCTCAGCAAGTGGACCGCATATCAAAGCAACACGCAGATCACATGTCCAAAACCAGGCGTTGTGTGAACAATGGACCCACCCATGATGCCCACAACAGAGTCAGGGAAACAGATGCTGTCCCCCACCTTTAGTGAAGCAAACTGCAAGGACACAGTCCCAAGTGACACAATTCCCTGACTGTAAGGGCCACACCTGGGTATCAGATGAGCAGTGGGCAGTGCACAATAGAGGGACATGGCTCCTGGACAACATGACTGCTGCACTGTGGCAGTTGAACCAGGCCAGAGGAGGGCACAAAGCATGTAATACAGAGTTCACAGTGCAGTCTTTGACTCACCCCCTCCTTGCTGCTGTCTGGCCTTCAGCTGCCCATCCAGGTCTGGAAAGACCACCGCCAGGATCTGGAGCATGTGGGGGTCAGGGTCCGTGTTCCGCCCCTCCTGCGAGGAGGCGACAGCTTCAGCTGGACCCGTGCAATCCTCCGGGTCCAGCCCCGAAGGTCCTGCCACCTCTTCTGGCAGTTGCGGATCCGGCGCTTGTAGACCCCCACGGACCGGACAGCCCGGACGATGTCCTTCCAGAGTTCCTGCTTCCGATGGGCATTAACCTGTCAGGATGACAAAGTGAAAAGGCCATTACCACACATGCAACATATCCGTGCATGACACAGTCGTATATACATGTCTCAATCACAGGGGCACATGATGTACACAGGCAGTGCAAAGCTGACCATGGACAGTTTGCCAGACGTCACTACATGGTATCATTGCATGGGAAGTAAAACCATGTTCAAATGCACTGTCACTGCACCATACCTGTCCAGTGCAAGTCACTACACACTATGGGGGTGACAACTACTCAGTGAGCCTGCTAGCCAGTGGCGTGCAGACTCTCAGCCTTGCTAGTCAGACAAAATGCACATTCAGAAAGGCAGTGCACAGAACACTCACCTGCTCCCCTGGTGTCCCATACAGCTTGCTGTAATGTGGAAGTAGGCTGTCCAGCAGGGCCTGGTTCTCTTCAAGGCTGAAGGCTGGGGCTCTCTCCACAGTACGTGCCATTGCAGGGTCCAGAGGGGCAGAGACAGCAGCAGTGCAGTGGCAGATGTCGTCTTGGAGCATGTAGTGCAGGCAAGTGGGCTCTCAGGGGAACAGCCAGCAATATATATGTGCTGGAGAGGCAGATACTGTCCCTTGTGTCCAAAGTGATAGGTCCAAGTTGTTTGCATCTTCTGAATCTGGCCAATCCATGGAATAGCAGCACCAAAACACGCCCACAGCATCCTTCAAATCTTCAACTTCATGACATACATGATTTTGCAACATTGTTGTGGGTGACCAACTGATTTTCCAGCAACCGACTCGTTCGAAATTCGAAAACGCGTCCGTTGCCAGGCAAGCCCATTGTCAATGGGTGCGCACCGATCGGTCCATTGCGGTACAACGCGCACAGGGGTACAACGCGTAGCCGCACACATTGAAAGCAATGGGCCGGCCGGAGGCACCGATCGGTCCATTGCAGTTCAACGCGCACAGGGGTACAACGCGTGCACCGCACACATTGAAAGCAATGGGCCGGCCGGAGGCACCGATCGGTCCATTGCTGTTCAACGCGCACAGGGGTACAATGCGTACCCGCACACATTGAAAGCAATGGGCCGGCCGGAGGCACCGATCGGTCCATTGCTGTTCAACGCGCACAGGGGTACAACGCGTACCCGCACACATTGAAAGCAATGGGCCGGCCGGAGGCACCGATCGGTCCATTGCAGTTCAACGCGCACAGGGGTACAACGCTGCACTCCGACACATTGAAAGCAATGGGCCGGCCGGAGGCACCGATCGGTCCATTGCAGTTCAACGCGCACAGGGGTACAACACGTACCCGCACACATTGAAAGCAATGGGCCGGCCGGAGGCACCGATCGGTCCATTGCAGTTCAACGCGCACAGGGGTACAATGCGTACCCGCACATTGAAAGCAATGGGCCGGCCGGAGGCACCGATCGGTCCATTGCTGTTCAACGCGCACAGGGGTACAACGCGTACTCGCACACATTGAAAGCAATGGGCCGGCAGGAGGCACCGATCGGTCCATTGCAGTTCAACGCGCACAGGGGTACAACGCGTACCCGCACACATTGAAAGCAATGGGCCGGCCGGAGGCACCGATCGGTCCATTGCTGTTCAACGCGCACAGGGGTACAACGCGTACCCGCACACATTGAAAGCAATGGGCCGGCCGGAGGCACCGATCGTTCCATTGCAGTTCAACGCGCACAGGGGTACAACGCGTACCCGCACACATTGAAAGCAATGGGCCGGCCGGAGGCACCGATCGGTCCATTGCTGTTCAACGCATCACTGTACATGTGACTGGCATATGTCAGCATGCCTGTCTCAGATGGACATATGCCAGCCACAGATAGCTCCCAGGGAGTGAGGGGCACACCTACATCACGACAGCCTGTCCAAACCTTATCATAAGGCATGTAAGGCTGCATTTCCTATTGTGTGTATGTTGGTGTACATGTTGTCCTGTGGGTGTCACCTGTGGGCAGCCACCCCCAGGCTGTGCACGTGTTCATGGGGACAGGATCCTGGGTGTTACGTGTACGTGACCACTGTGATGTGCAACTGTTCATATCTGTGCATGTGCCATGGTCACATTTCACAGTGGTGTATGTGTATGTCATGTCACATATCCCGTGAGTCCCATGTGGGACGGTATGTTTGAGCCAGGGTGTCCCAGTGGCACAATAGTGATGGTCCTCCACAGTCTTTGTGCATGTAGTGTTTACAATGTCTCTGATTTCATGTGCACAATGGGAGGCAGTCTCCACATCCACATTGTGTGTGCATGGACTCTGATGTTGTGCGTGTGTGTCACAGACGTCCATGTCTGTCCTGCCATGGCAAGTGGGGCCACTACCTGTGGGGGTCAAGGTTGTTTTGCTGTGGTGTATACATGATACTCCATGTAATGCCAGTGTCCATGTGGCATTACAGGGTCCCTGGGAATGTACCTGTCGTTGAGCTGTGGTGCCTGGGGCACATCTGTCCTCACATGTCACTGTGGGGGTTATTGTGACACGGCAGCAGGAGATGGGAACTGTGACACGGCCTCATGATATCCAATGGGCCAACCTGGGACAAATTGATGCCACCTGTAGGACCGTGTTGACAGATGTTGGCCATGTATGTACCATACATGTCCTTCCGGTACTGCACACTTCATGTAGTTGTGCCTCATAATGATGTATGTTGGGATCTTGAGTGTGTTCAATGCCGCATATGTGGGGTGACTGACAATCTTGCTTACTTCTCCTCTGCACTGCAGGGCTCCTGCTGTCCATCGGCCATTCCCAGACCTGGCAACGATGGTGGAACGGGACAGCATCCGACGGTACCGCTTCACCAGGCAGCTGATTGAGGATTTGGCAGTGCAGTTGTCCCCACATTTGCAGCCTGGCCGGCCGTATCCTACAGCGCTGACCCCCAAGGTGAAGGTGATGGCAGTCCTACACTTCTTTGCCACTGGTACCTTCCAACATACTGTGGCGACTGCTGGTGGGATGTCACAGACCATGTTCAGCCGTGTGCTCCGCGATGTTTTGGCGGCAATGTTGCTCTTCCTGAACCGGTACATCTATTTCCCTAGACTGCGACGACTCACTGACGTGAAGAGTGACTTTTATGCCCTGGGGAGGATGCCGCATGTCATTGGCTCCATTGATGGGACACATGTGGCTTTGGTACCACCACAGGCCCAGGAGCAGGCCTACAGGAACCGCAAGCACTACCACTCGGTCAATGCACTGGTGGTGTGTCTTGCAGACATGACCATCACACACGTGTGTGCCCGTTTCCCTGGTTCAGCACACAATGCCTTTGTGATGAGGAGTAGTCGCATCCCCAGGATGATGGCACAGATGCAGAACCAGCGTGCCTGGCTTGTCGGTGTGTACTGACTTTGTGCCATTGTGTGTGATCTGATCTGTAGTATTCCGCCCACTTTTCCAAGTCAGCTAATGTGCACTTGTCTGTCCATAGGTGACTCGGGATACCCCAACATGCCGTGGTTGCTGACACCCCTCAGGAACCCTGTGACACCTGCCCAGATGCGCTACAATGAGGCACATGGTCGGACCAGGAGAGTGATTGAGCGGACCTTTGGTCTCCTGAAGAGCCGCTTCCGCTGCCTGGACAAGACCGGAGGGTCCCTCCCATATGCCCCTGTGAAAGTGTGCAAGATTATCATCGTCTGCTGCATGCTCCACAACCTGGCAGTGCGGAAGGAGTTGCCTCTCATCCAGGATGACAATGACCAACATCCGCCACCTGTGGAGGATCCTGGCCTGGACCACGATGCCAGTGACGATGATGATGATGATGATGGTGATGGTGATGTCCGCACACAGCTCATCACCAACTTCTTTAGCTGAATGTGAGTATCCTGAGGTGTCATGTCAATGATGTGAGTTGGCATGATGTGTGGGTGGTGCTCTGGTGCTGTTGGAGTGTGTCCATGGGCTACTTGACTGGATGTGTGTTGCGATGTGTGGTGACAGGTGGGCTGTACTCCCCAACAGTGTTGACATGCTAACTTGGTTCTGGGTGGGTATCTTGTAACATGTATTGTGCATGAGTTTTGCTGTTCTGTCCTGTACTCCATTGCTTTTGACTGTGTGTCATTTCTGTCCTTCACAGGGTACTTTCAGATTCGTTTGGTCAACTGTGTCCACCGACGACGTGATTGCACATCCAGGCTGGTAGCTGTTGTGTCCCTACAGGTGATGTGCGCCACACCCATGGACTTCCTTCCGTCTACAGTTGTTGACTGTGTGCCAGCTACCAGGTGGGGTTACCTTGCATCTGTAGTGGTTACGGCATGTTGCAACTGTGTAATAAACCTGTGCTTCACTTTGTGATGTGCGTTGTCTGTGGTCACACATTTGACTGCCATTTGCTTACTGCACCTGTGGGCTACTTGACTACAACTGGGAATGGGTGTGGTGTCTGTGCATTGCACCATCTTCCCTGGCAACATCAGTGTAGGCAATGAGTCAGATGGCCTAGGTGTGTATGTGTCGTGTAGCCCTGGTGGTGTGTCTCCCTCATGTGTGTCACGTTGCCTGTACTCACATGCCTGTGTTGTCCTTGCTGTTGCAGTTCGCATACACAGTGTAATTTTGCAGTTCATCATCCCCATAACAGCACCCACGTTGGAATCACGACAGAGGCAAGTATGGTGTATTAGTGTGTTTATTGTGATACATTTGTGTTAATAGTGCATAGGATGGGTTGTGCTGTACATGAATCTTGCAATCCCAAGTTCCTAGGTGAATTGAAAGTCCGGGTAGACAGGATCCCCAGTATCGGGGCCACAGTTGTCTGACACATTGGTCCAACTTGTACTCCCCATGCAATGTGTGGGAGTAGTGTTGCCGTCAACAGGGTGAACAGTCTGTGCACAAAGGTGAACATCCAGAACAGGTTCAGGCTTCCTGGGAGTTGCGCTTGGTCATCGGCCTCTCACTTTTCCCTCCTCGGACGACCCCTCTTCTTGGGGGGCCCTCAAGTGCAGGCTGCTGCGGTGCAGGGGACTCTCCGCCAGAGTCCTCCTCCCTCCCTGTGGCAGTTGCAGTTTGTTCGGCACCAGATGTTGTTGGCACACAGGGAGGTGTGGACTGGTTGCTGTTCATCTGGCGGAGGCATTGTAAAATGTCCCTGTGCACCGCCGTCATCTCATGCAGTGCATCCCACTTGGACTCCACGCGGGACATGTGTGAGTCCACACGGGACATGTGTGACTCCACGTGGGACATGTGGGAGTCCAAGCGGGCATGATGGGCAGCCTGCTGCTGTTTAATGTCTCTGAGGAGCCCCACTACCTGGCTGAGGTCTCCGGTGCTGGACTGGTACGCATCAGCTATGCGTACCAGTTGTGGGTCATCATGCACACCAGCAACGTCTGCAAGCAGCGACCTCTGTCTCCCACCCCTCCCACCACCCCTGCTGACATGTGCAGTGTGTGCAGTGGCACGCACAGATAACCCTGGTCCACCTTGGGGGTTGGTGGTGGTGGTGGTGTCCATGGCCCCAGGTTGGTCCAGGGTCACTGTGCTGGTGTTGCTCCTTATTCTGTCCATGTCGGCAGGGATGGTATTCGTGGTGACAGTCGTTGTAGGGGTGGGTGCAGGGGGTGCAGCTGGTGGTCCTGCTGGTGCTGCAGCTGGTGGTCCTGCTGGTGCTGCATGTTGACTTGCACCGGATGTGCCAGGTTGTTCTTCATCGTCCGAGGAGGACAGAGGCTGTACGACGCCAGTGAGCTCGGCATCCTCTTGAGCCTGGGACTGGGACTCCTCAGCGTCTGCTGCTGTGTCCCCATCATCACCTGTTTTTGGGAGACACAAACAATGTATGTCATGTTTCTGCAGGCATCAATGGTTGACACACATGACAGTTGTGACTGTGCCTCTGGGTGCGGGCCTGTACATTGCATTGTCCTAAGTCGTCACAGTCAGGGGTTGATATTGGTGTGGCACATTGTCCTGCATTATTTGGGCATTTCTATGTATTTTCAGGGGTGTGAACATGGTCTGCATTGCTTGTGTTTGGTTGACAGCCGGACCTCCTTCCCACCCACCCAGCCAGTCAGTTATCCCACCATGGAACGTGCTTGCGTTGCAGGGAGTGTAAGTTGTCTCTCAGGATGTCAGTCAGTGGTGTCCTGCTGTTTGTTGGTGCACAGTTGGCAGCAGGGCCTTGTGCTCCCCACAGCAGTAGCCAGTGTCAGCCATCTTGTGAGTCCTTCTCCACTCCCTGTGATGTGAGCATGGTTCAGGGTGGTGTTGATGGGACAGTTGTGGGGGTGAGCTATGTCTGTGACTACGACTCCCATCATGCCATTGCCTCCACCCCACTTGCCAGCATTCCCATACTTACTTGCTTTTGTGTGGAGTTCAGTGTGTGTGGGTGTGAGGGCAATGGCAAGATGGCTGACAGTGGTGTCCTGCTGTTGGTTGGTGTGCAGTACCCAGCATGCCCTTGTGCTCCCCACGACACAGCAACAGTGTCAGACATCTTTGATGGGCCTTTCCACTCTCTGTGGGATGTGCATGCGTGAGTGTGAGCTTGCTGGGCCATGTGGTGGGGGATGTAGGGCTGTGACTACGACTCCCATCATGCTATTGCCTCCTCCCCCTTCCCAGCATGCCCATGCTTCCTTCCTTTTGACTCTGCTTCCCTGTGGGTTGGGCTGGCTGTGCTGACAGGATGGCTGGGAGTGTTGTCCTGGCAGTTGTTTGGCTAAGAGTCCCAAGAGTGTCCCTGTGCTTCACACAACATAACCCAGGGTGGTGGTGCTTTGTGGGATCTTGTGTTAGGATGGAGGGCATTGCATTCTACCAGGTGGGTACTGTGGAGTTTGTGTTGGGGGTGTGAGGGGAGGTGCTGGTGACTATGGTCAGTGCTGCAAGTCCCCCTTCCCACCCAGCCAGCCAGATATCCCACCATGGAACGTGCTTGCATTGCAGGGAGTGGAAGTTGTCTCTCAGGATGTCAGTCAGTGGTGTCCTGCTGTTTGTTGGTGCACAGTTGGCAGCAGTGCCTTGTGCTCCCCACAGCAGTAGCCAGTGTCAGCCATCTTGTGAGTCCTTCTCCACTCCCTGTGATGTGAGCATGGTTCAGGGTGGTGTTGATGGGCCATTTGTGAGGCTGAGCAATGTCTGTGACTATGACTCCCATCATGCTATTGCCTCCACCCCCCTTCCCAGCATGCCCATGCTTCCTTCCTTTTGACTCTGCTTCCCTGTGGGGTGGGCTGGCTGTGCTGACAGGATGGCTGGGAGTGTTGTCCTGGCAGTTGTTTGGCTAAGAGTCCCAAGAGTGTCCCTGTGCTTCACACAACATAACCCAGGGTGGTGGTGCTTTGTGGGATCTTGTGTTAGGATGGAGGGCATTGCATTCTACCAGGTGGGTACTGTGGAGTTTGTGTTGGGGGGTGTGAGGGGAGGTGCTGGTGACTATAGTCAGTGCTGCAAGTCCCCCTTCCCACCCAGCCAGCCAGATATCCCACCATGGAACGTGCTTGCATTGCAGGGAGTGGAAGTTGTCTCTCAGGATGTCAGTCAGTGGTGTCCTGCTGTTTGTTGGTGCACAGTTGACAGCAGGGCCTTGTGCTCCCCACAGCAGTAGCCAGTGTCAGCCATCTTGTGAGTCCTTCTCCACTCCCTGTGATGTGAGCATGGTTCAGGGTGGTGTTGATGGGCCAGTTGTGAGGCTGAGCAATGTCTGTGACTACGACTCCCATCATGCTATTGCCTCCACCCCCTTCCCAGCATGCCCATGCTTCCTTCCTTTTGACTCTGCTTCCCTGTGGGGTGGGCTGGCTGTGCTGACAGGATGGCTGGGAGTGTTGTCCTGGCAGTTGTTTGGCTAAGAGTCCCAAGAGTGTCCCTGTGCTTCACACAACATAACCCAGGGTGGTGGTGCTTTGTGGGATCTTGTGTTAGGATGGAGGGCATTGCATTCTACCAGGTGGGTACTGTGGAGTTTGTGTTGGGGGGTGTGAGGGGAGGTGCTGGTGACTATGGTCAGTGCTGCAAGTCCCCCTTCCCACCCAGCCAGCCAGATATCCCACCATGGAACGTGCTTGCATTGCAGGGAGTGGAAGTTGTCTCTCAGGATGTCAGTCAGTGGTGTCCTGCTGTTTGTTGGTGCACAGTTGGCAGCAGGGCCTTGTGCTCCCCACAGCAGTAGCCAGTGTCAGCCATCTTGTGAGTCCTTCTCCACTCCCTGTGATGTGAGCATGGTTCAGGGTGGTGTTGATGGGCCAGTTGTGAGGCTGAGCAATGTCTGTGACTACGACTCCCATCATGCTATTGCCTCCACCCCCTTCCCAGCATGCCCATGCTTCCTTCCTTTTGACTCTGCTTCCCTGTGGGGTGGGCTGGCTGTGCTGACAGGATGGCTGGGAGTGTTGTCCTGGCAGTTGTTTGGCTAAGAGTCCCAAGAGTGTCCCTGTGCTTCACACAACATAACCCAGGGTGGTGGTGCTTTGTGGGATCTTGTGTTAGGATGGGGGCATTGCATTCTACCAGGTGGGTTCTGTGGAGTTTGTGTTGGGGTGTGTGTGAGGGGAGGTGCTTGTGACTATGGTCAGTGCTGCAAGTCCCCCTTCCCACCCAGCTAGCCAGATATCCCACCATGGAACGTGCTTGCATTGCAGGGAGTGGAAGTTGTCTCTCAGGATGTCAGTCAGTGGTGTCCTGCTGTTTGTTGGTGCACAGTTGGCAGCAGGGCCTTGTGCTCCCCACAGCAGTTGCCAGTGTCAGCCATCTTGTGAGTCCTTCTCCACTCCCTGTGATGTGCGCATGGTTCATGGTGGTGTTGATGGGACAGTTGTGGGGGGCAATATGTGTGACTGCGACTCCCATGATGCTATTGGCTACACTGACTTGGCCAGCATACACAGAATTCCTTCCTTTGAGTGGTCTTCACTGTGTGTTGGTGTTGTTGTGGTGGCTACATGTGTGGATGTGTTTGTTAGTTCAATTTGTGCCACTGCCTAGCTGTAGTTGTGGTTGTGTTTGTACATGTGTTGGCACAGTTGGATGTGACTTTTTTGATGGCATGTGTTGTGTTTCTCTGACTGACATACACATTTTGGGATGATTCTGTTCTGGTTGCTGTGTGATTGCTATGAGTGCATGGTTTGACTCTCCCCTTGACAGTGATGTGTGTGTGTTTTGTGGCAGTATATTGTGTACATTTGTTGTGTACTCACCAGGCTCTGGGATGTCCTCTAGTCCATATATGCTCACTGGCGGAAGGATGGCCCGCACCTTCTCCTCCCAGGGCCTGAGGTATATTGGCTTGGCAGGAGGGCCACTGCCGGTGTGTTGGCTGTTGATGTAGTCTTGCTTCAGCAGTTTAAGTACCCTCCTGCGCACGTCATACCACCTGTTCTGGATGTCGGTCTTTGTGCGCCGACATGGTGATTGGGCGTTCACCCTGTTGATGATCCTCTCCCACATCTTGGTTTTCTGCGACATGGGGGTCTGTTGGACCAATGTGCCAAACAGCTGTGGCTCTACCCTGAGGATCTCGTCTACCAGGATTTCCAATTCACAATCTAGGAACTTGTGATTCTTCTTGGGGGCATGGTGATGGGTGGTGATGGTGAGTGATGTGTGTGTTGGTGTGCAGGTGAGGGTGTGTGAGTGTGTGTTTTGCTGGGTGTATGTGAGGTAGGTATTTGTTGGTGTGCTGATGGTGTGTGGCTTGTGTGAGGGATGAGCTGTGGGTGTGTGGTTGCTTTCTCTTGGGTGCTGGCAGTGGAATGGCATTTGCAAAGGCTCATGGTAGTGATTTGTGTCCTTTATATAGGTGGAGTTGTGGGTGTGTCTTTGTTCTCTGTCCCCACCCCCCCAGTATTTATTGGCTTGGTAATTGCTTGTTTGGCCTTTTTTGGGTGATTTTTCCTTTGTGCTGTTTGTGTATGTTGGAAACGTTCTTGTGACCGAGTCGGACCCTGCATTGGTCTCGTACGGTGTTCTCCGTTTCGTTCACGCTGTGTTTGTGCAGTTTTCTATGCTGCGTACGCGTCGGTCGCGGTGTATTGTGTTGCTTCGGCTCGGTTTTGTATGCGTGTCGGTCGTACGGCTTGTCCTCCGTCCGACTCGCTCGTGGTTTTCGCGCCTTGCATCGTACTTTGCGGTTTGGAGTTCGCGTGTACGTTTCGGTCGGATTTGTTCCGGGTGCGTGTCGGTCGGTTGGATTCGCGTGTTTTTCCGGCCGGATTGCAGTTTTCCGTGCGGCTCGGTCGGTCGACTTGGTTTCGGTACGTGTCGGTCGGATTTTTCGCGCCTTGCATCGTACTTGGCGTGTCGGGCGCCACGGGTACGTGTCGGTCGGTATTTTTTCCGGATCCGAGTCAATCGGTGCTTTTTCCGGCCCGAATCGGAATCGACCCCTAAGTAGAATGGTCATCTAATAAGACATTTTTTCATATGTGGCCTTTCCAGTCAACCATATCATCCACAGTTAGATCATGCATGAGCTTTAAGTTAAAGTCTCCAGTAATCAGCCAGTGAGCATCAGGGTGCTGAAATTTTAATTATGTCAGGGTCATCTGCAATTTCTTCACTATTTTAAAATTTTCTCATTGAAGAAGTTAATATAAATATTATGCAGCAACATTGATGTATACACCTATTTGCCAATTTTTATTAATTGACCTAAAACCACTGCACTTCTTGTCTGCATGTTTTCTACTTCTAGGTCAAAAGGAAGAAACGTAAACAGCAAGACTGCCTCTTGTGTGACCTTTTTTGGTTAACCTCTTGGCTAGAGTATGATGAATGAATGAATGAATGAAGCAGCATTTATAAAGCGCATAGCTACCCGTAGGCATCCCAGCGCTGGAGGATAACTGAAGCTTCTCAGAATCATTTAGGGAAGAGCCAGGTTTTCAATAGTCTGCGGAAGACAAGATGATTAAGTTCCCCACGTAGCTGAAGAGGAAGAGAGTTCCAAAGCTTGGCGGCATTGTAGGAAAAAAGCCGACCACCGCTTCTGACTCTCTTGATTCGGGGGACGACTGCCAGGTGTTGGTCATCTGATCGTAGTCGCCTGTTGGCTCGATAGGGCTTAACCAAGGAGGAGATGATCTCTGGTCCCTTTCCTCCCATAAGTTTATGGGTAATGCATAAGGCCTTAAATGGACTCTCTCCCGGATGGGGAGCCAGTGGAGAGCCTTCATGTCTGGTTTGGCCGACTGCCGGTTCCGAGTCCCCATGAGGATTCTTGCCGCGCAGTTCTGCACTATTTGCAGTTTGGCGAGAACCGAGTAGGGGCTCCAAGGTATACGGCATTGCCGTAGTCCAGGCGGGAAAGAATAAGTGCCTGGACCATGAGCTTTCTAGCCTGAAAGGGAAGCAAAGGGAGCACTTTACGGAGCATCCTTAAAGTGCCAAAGCAAGAGGCCACCACCTTTCTGGCCTGGACTTTAAAGCTAAGATCAGAGTCCAGCCAAACGCCCAGGCTTTTAATTTCAGACTTAGGAGCAGGTGCCACACCCATCGATACTGGCCACATGGTGTCTGCCTTGAAAAGAGAGGGGTTACCAAGGAGCATAAGTTCGGTTTTGTCCCCATTCAATTTTAAATAAGAGTCTTTCATCCACCTGGCTACTTCTTCAAGGCAGATACATAGAGAGGTGGAAACCCTATCTGAGTGGTTAAGTGCAACAACTAACTGGGTATCATCGGCATAAGTCACAATGTGCACCCCGTGAGGAGAACAATTTCCGCTAGGGGGACATGTAGGAGTTAAAAGTGTGGGGCTCAGGGAAGAGCCATGAGGGACTCCACATTGGAGGGGCCAGGATTTAGAAATGGCCTCACCCTCAAACACCTGAAAAGATCTTCCCTCCAAGAAGGATTGCAACCATGTCAAGGCCACTCCGGTCACACCAAGGTTTCTGAGTCGTTGAACCAAAATAAGGTGGTTGACCGTGTCAAAGGCCGCGCTGAGATCCAAAAGGATCACGGCAGAGGAGCCTCCTGCATCAAGGATCCTTCTGGATTCCTCCACGACTGCTAATAAAGCGGTTTCAGTACCCTGGCAGGGACGAAAGCCAGTCTGGGAGGGGTGAAGAAGTTTATTAGATTCAAAATAGGCCGAGAGCGCCAAGTTGATATGTTTCTCCAGTATTTTACTAGTTCCTGGGAGAAGCGAGATAGGTTGATAGTTGCCCAGACAGTCTGGGTCCAGGCTAGGTTTCTTCAACAGGGACCTAACCATGGCTTTTTCCAAGGGGGAGGGACCACCCCTGCGTCTATGGAGGAATTAATCAAATCCAGAATCACTGGGGCAACTAATTCTGCCACCTGATTCAACATCTTGGGTGGAGCAGGGTCTCTGGGTGACCCGCTCTTGACAAGTGCGGAAATTGTCTGTAGTGATTCGTAATTCATTGAGGGGAAGGTTTTTAGAGAGTTTTCCTTACTCCCTGTATATGAGTCCTCTAAGTGGGAGGTGGAAAAACTATTGGATGGAGCAAAGGATTCATATATCGTTTGAATTTTATTATAAAAATATTCTGCAAGTTTATTACAGTGATGGTCCGTGGCTAAGGAAATATCGGGGAGAGAATGTCTGGGTCAGACTCTATATTCTTGCTCATCCCACCTATATTCTTACTCACACCTTTTTCTTGAAGTAAAATGAGGTCGAATTGCTTCCTAAAATTTACATCACTATCTTGTGCAATCAACATTCAGGAGCAGAGCATTTTGACCACATTTATTCAACTATTTCAATGTCAAAATATAACTTGTGCAGGCCAGCTTCAGTCAATCTTTTGGTTTTTTAATTTTCCCCATCTTTCAGAGCTGACTACAACCATCAACATATCTGGAGATAAGGTCTAACTTACATTGAAATCTTGGGTTGTTGGGACCTGTTGTAGTTCTTAAGACAGATTTTGGTCTGGTATTAAGATAACATGTTGCAGGTTTTCTGGGTCTTGTGATGTGATTCCCTAAACCTTTGTGCAAATGTCAGGTAACAAAACATGGGGATAGGGATTAACTACCAGTCTTAGAATTGTAATTCTACATTTATAAAATATGGTTTCCCTCAAGTATGCATAATTAGCTGTTTCACTTGCTTCCCAAGCCATAGTACTCAATTATTTCCCTTGGTTGCCTTCCAGTGCTTGTAACTAAATGGACACAATATGTGCAGAAACTAAATTTGACAGTGCTCAAAGTGTAGAGAACAGTTCAAGGGGCTGCTTTAACCCTTGATGATGGAGTACCGGCTGTCATGTTCTCAGAGGACTTAGAGTCCGCCATCCTGATAAACAGTAGTCAGTCCTATTTAGAGATGACGGCGGGCCAAGCGGTAATCTCTGTACATTGACAAGAACTGCTGTCACAGAAGTTCCCTTCATGGTTAAAAAAGTTTTTTTTTTTTTTACCTTGGCTTTATTCTGAAGACCTCTCCTTCATTGGGCCATCGAAGATAGCTTCCATCACTAGAGCCATCAGGGGCTCCATTAAAGGAAAGCTGTTAGTTCTTTCGAAGCTAGATAGGGCAGAAGGGCCTTCAGTTTGCGGACACAGTACTCCATCGTGTTTGCGGTAGAGTACCGTGTCCGCCAAACTCTGTAACACCCCTTGAGAATGCAAACATTTCCTTTAGATATGTACTCTAAGACGAAAATTATTTTTGTCACTTTGAGTCAAATGAGTTGAAGGAATGCTTTCTTTGCACTCCTCTTTGCAAAGAAGTTTTTTGAGGTTCAAAAGTATCTGATCCATTGTTTCTACTGTTATTTAAGATGATAGTGTGTGCCTGAATTGTAGGAGGCGCGGCTGTTGCTTTCAGTATTTTGAAATGGCAAACTAGTGTCAATGACTGAGAATCATCACAGGTTGCTGCAGAGGAGCACCTTGCCTTATTTACACCTCTAGTAAGAAAGGAGGATTCCCTCATTTTCATTTGTGATTGATCACAGATGATTATGATGCTGGCAAACAGTCAGTCATATGGGTTTCTTGAATATTATTTGTAATATTGTGGTAACAGTTTGCTTAAACATAGATGGTAGTGGGCAAGTAGGAATTCTTTAATTTTCTGTATGGCTACAGGACAATTAAAAAAACCAAAGGGGATGATGGACGGAGTGTTGAACATTGCAAGCACTCACCCCCAGTCAACTGATCTGGGTTTAATCCATCATCATTCTTTAGCTCACTCCGCCACCCCAGTTCAGACATGGCCGTATGCAAATCAGTCTGACCCTGTGCCTCATGGGAACAGTCTAGCCCGAACTGCCAAGCCATGTCTTCCCTGGACCGGAAACAAGCATCCTGGGACCGGTTTCTGGCTTACAGCCGTCATCAGCCAGGCTATCTTGAATCCAGTGGCAAAGTGAGCAAGGGACCCACGTCTGGGCATACCCTGCCAACTTAGGGCGAACATAGCAAAAACAAAGGGGATGATGGACGGAGTGTTGAACATTGCAAGCACTCACCCCAGTCAACTGATCTGGGTTTAATCCATCATCATTCTTTAGCTCACTCCGCCACCCCAGTTCAGACATGGCCGTATGCAAATCAGTCTGACCCTGTGCCTCATGGGAACAGTCCAGCCCGAACTGCCAAGCCATGTCTTCCCTGGACCGGAAACAAGCATCCTGGGACCGGTTTCTGGCTTACAGCCGTCATCAGCCAGGCTATCTTGAATCCAGTGGCAAAGTGAGCAAGGGACCCACGTCTGGGCATACCCTGCCAACTTAGGGCGAACATAGCAAAAACAAAGGGGATGATGGACGGAGTGTTGAACATTGCAAGCACTCACCCCAGTCAACTGATCTGGGTTTAATCCATCATCATTCTTTAGCTCACTCCGCCACCCCAGTTCAGACATGGCCGTATGCAAATCAGTCTGACCCTGTGCCTCATGGGAACAGTCCAGCCCGAACTGCCAAGCCATGTCTTCCCTGGACCGGAAACAAGCATCCTGGAACCGGTTTCTGGCTTACAGCCGTCATCAGCCAGGCTATCTTGAATCCAGTGGCAAAGTGAGCAAGGGACCCACGTCTGGGCATACCCTGCCAACTTAGGGCGAACATAGCAAAACCAAAGGGGATGATGGACGGAGTGTTGAACATTGCAAGCACTCACCCCCAGTCAACTGATCTGGGTTTAATCCATCATCATTCTTTAGCTCACTCCGCCACCCCAGTTCAGATGATGGATTAAACCCAGATCAGTTGACTGGGGGTGAGTGCTTGCAATGTTCAACACTCCGTCCATCATCCCCTTTGGTATCGCTTTGTTCGCCCTAAGTTGGCAGGGTATGCCCAGACGTGGGTCCCTTGCTCACTTTGCCACTGGATTCAAGATAGCCTGGCTGATGAGGGTTTTGAACACGAAACTGGTCCCAGGATGCTTGTTTCCGGTCCAGGGAAGACATGGCTTGGCAGTTCGGGCTGGACTGTTCCCATGAGGCACAGGGTCAGACTGATTTGCATATGGCCATGTCTGAACTGGGGTGGTGGAGTGAGCTAAAGAATGATGATGTATTAAACCCAGATCAGTTGACTGGGGGTGAGTGTTTGATTTGCTCTAACGCTCCGTCCATCATCCCCTTTGGTATCGCTTTGTTCGCCCTAAGTTGGCAGGGTATGCCCAGACGTGGGTCCCTTGCTCACTTTGCCACTGGATTCAAGATAGCCTGGCTGATGAGGGTTTTGAACCCGAAACCGGTCCCAGGATGCTTGTTTCCGGTCCAGGGAAGACATGGCTTGGCAGTTCGGGCTGGACTGTTCCCATGAGGCACAGGGTCAGACTGATTTGCATATGGCCATGTCTGAACTGGGGTGGTGGAGTGAGCTAAAGAATGATGATGGATTAAACCCAGATCAGTTGACTGGGGGTGAGTGTTTGATTTGCTCTAACGCTCCGTCCATCATCCCCTTTGGTATCGCTTGTTCGCCCTAAGTTGGCAGGGTATGCCCAGACGTGGGTCCCTTGCTCACTTTGCCACTGGATTCAAGATAGCCTGGCTGATGAGGGTTTTGAACCCGAAACCGGTCCCAGGATGCTTGTTTCCGGTCCAGGGAAGACATGGCTTGGCAGTTCGGGCTGGACTGTTCCCATGAGGCACAGGGTCAGACTGATTTGCATATGGCCATGTCTGAACTGGGGTGGTGGAGTGAGCTAAAGAATGATGATGGATTAAACCCAGATCAGTTGACTGGGGGTGAGTGTTTGATTTGCTCTAACGCCCCGTCCATCATCCCCTTTGGTATCGTACAGGACAATTAAAAGCATATAAACGCATTTTATAATCCTTCCCATTACCAACAATTGCTTAAATTTAAGAATCATCATGAATTATAGAGGCCAAGGGTTGCAGAACTAGATTAAACAAATATAAAGACACTGAGCACTTTGCCTCACACCATTCAGGCCCTCATTACAAGCTGACGGAACTTTGGTAGAAAGGTATTAGGGCCAGAATTAACATTACCGGCTGAGATCACCACACCAATGTCTGTCCATTATGAGTTTTTCCCCTGAAATGGGGTATAACTGCTGTAACTCAGAGTTACTGGGTGTTTTTTCAAATACTTTGTCACCAATTCGGCAAAATAACAGGCATATTCTGCCTGCTCTGAGCAGGTGGAAAGTGTCAACAGAAGTGTTGCTGCGGGTAGAGGTTGATACTGGGAGGCCAGAGTCCTTGGGCATGCCTGTGCCTGTCCAATGGATCATTATCTGTCTGAAGCCAGATAGTATTTAATACTCTACTTCCACTGGTGGATGCAATCTGAAATACAGCTTAAGGAATGGGTGAAAATGGGGTGCATCAGAAGAGGAGCTTCATAGAAACACCAAATGGGTTCTTTCTCATTTGGTGGGTGGACCACCATGCTGATGGTTGGTCGGCAACCATGCCAATGGTGCTAAGAAAAACATGCCTTTAACATCCCTGTCAATAATAACAATGGGGTGATCCAGTTACTTGCTGAACCTGGGGATAGATACGGTATATGGACAGTGGTTCTGCCCTGAAAAGGACGTTTTCTTTAGTACTGTGTCCTCACAGAGGTAGGACAATCAATTAATGATTCATCAAAGCACAACACTGATCATATATACAAACAAAAAACTCAACTAAATTGAAAAGTGTTATTCGATATATTATAGAAAATCATATATCTTATGAAATTAGTGATAAACAACAGGACTAATACACAATGTACACATACATCAAA
This sequence comes from Calotriton arnoldi, assembly GCA_963921515.1. Classification (NCBI taxonomy): domain Eukaryota; kingdom Metazoa; phylum Chordata; class Amphibia; order Caudata; family Salamandridae; genus Calotriton; species Calotriton arnoldi. The sequence goes on along the minus strand of CAWUFW010003189.1, from coordinate 308,340 downwards.
CAATATGTACAACACTGGTGACATGAACAGTGACTGAAAAAATATAATACATATAGCAACAATACAAAATTACAAAATACATTACATATATGACATATAAAACATAAATTGATTGTGCAGCGTTGGTTTAACAATGGAAAAAGCCCTAAATGGACCTATGATTTACCGTCTTCAATATTTAGTTATTCTGTTTGGGCAACAACGCTTGTATGGTAAACGTCGACGTTTCGACCCCTTGAAAATGTGTGTATTTGAAAGACATCACCGTGGGGTCTTCATTAGGACTATAAACCAATTGTGTACAGCCTGTGTGAAAAAAGACAGGGGTTTGTTTAAAAGTCAGTGTGTGGAAGAATTCATAAGAAGGTGATTCGACTGTAACATTGCTCACCTTTTAAAGAGAAAATTACTCTCGAGGGGATAAAGAGAATCACCAAGCCTTTGAATCAATCACTGTCCATACCTGCGTAAAAAACCTCTTTGTAAATAACGATACATGTTCGCTGATTAGTTGAACATGCACGATGAATCAAGGTGCTTACCTCAATTTCAGGGTACGATATACCCAGGTGTATATTGAATGGAGGCCAATGATGGGCATTCCTATGATGCAGACAGTGATTGATTTTCAAGGGGTTGAAACGTCGACGTTTACCATACAAGCGTTGTTGCCCATACAGACTAACTAAATATTGAAGACGATAAATCATAGGTCTATTTAGGGCTTTTTCCATTGTTAAACCAACACTGCACAATCAATTTATGTTTTATGTGTCATATATGTAATATATTTTGTAATTTTGTATTGTTGATATATGTATTATATTTTTTCAGTCACTGTTTATGTCACCAGTGTTTGTTTGATGTATGTGTACATTGTGTATTAGTCCTGTTGTTTATCACTAATTTCATAAGATATATATAATATATCGAATAACACTTTTCAAGTTAGTTGAGTTTTTTGTTTGTATATATGGTCAGTGTTGTGCTTTGATGAGTCATTAATTGATTGTCCTACCTCTGTGAGGACACAGTACTAAACAAAAATTTATTTTTAACATCCCTGTGGCAGCCAGCCTACCAGACTTAGAGTTCCCTGCTGTGTCAGCGGAGATTTTCCTCAAAAAAGGTGTGTCCACCATAGAGCAAGAGCACTTTTGGTGAAAATACAATGCCTGCCGAGCTGTCATGTCATAGCGGCCCAGTCTGCATTCTTTTCGGGGTTATCTCTGAAAATTAAAAAATACATTTCCTTGTTACACTGAGGGATATCTTTGTTTTTTTTCTGCCATGACATGTATGGTGCTCACAGACAGGAAAACGTGTTGTAAGGCCCACCCTAAGCAAGACAGGTCTTCTGATGTTGTTGAAGTGGCAGACCTGTGGCATGCCAGTGTGATGTTACCAGCTGCGAAACTGGCTGAAATCGTGTAGTTCCCCCCCCCTCTTTAAAAAGGCAGAGAAACAGAGAGGTAGGCAGAAACAACGCCCGATGATTTCGGTTGATGCTCCAAATGCCAACAAGACCTACATGCGGCTATAAGACACTCTATTAGAGGGAAATGTGAATAATGAACGCAAAAACACAAAGATGCAAATTACATTTATGTCGGTTTCAGTTTCTTTTTGCTCACAATTTCGTTTTGCTCTTTTAATTACCACATATTGCAATGTTTTGCACTAATGGTCAGCACCATCTCCTAGTTAGCGTTATCAACTACAACATAATCAGAAGGAACACAATTAACCTTCATCTTTAATAATACATGCAAAACCTTTAGTGCACTGTAATCTTGTTCCAGCCAGCTTTAAATGACCTCACATGTCTAAAAGTCCCTTTCTTCACTGAGCCTGACCACCAACACTATCCAACTCTGTTCACTCACAAGCGAAAATGGTTTTGCACAGTCTCACTGACTAGTCACTCACTTTTTAGGTTTTTATTTTTGCCACATACCTACATTGGATTCTATAGAAGCCCGGGTAAAATGTCGCCCCAGTTGGTGTTTACTGGAGTAGATACATTCATTCCTCAACTTTCCTTTTACCATGTTTCACATGTTTTCCAGCATTTGTATTTTGTGTTAGTTTTAATAAATTTGGTTTGAACCATACATTCATTTTTCCTTAATAATATTGCTCATTTGAGCTGTTGATCAATGCACTCCATCAGCACCCTGCTCAGATGAAGCCAAGAGTGTTCCATTTTACCAAAGGGGACACAAGTACCCTTTTAGGGCGGTATGACAGAGGCATACATGGCTAAACCATGTGTGCCTCTACTACGCTGCCTAAACCACAAATGTGTCTAAACAACGCAATCCTTTACCACGCATGCCATTCCCACGCAATTTCATTGTAAAGGCATGACTGGTATAAGGATGTGTGGTAAAGATCACACCCTATACCACCTGACCTTAGCTCTAACAACAGCACGACCCCACTCTGAGCCTGTAAAACTAACCCGACCCCCGAGTCCTAAAAATTACCCTGACCCCACCCTGAGCCCTAAAAACTACCCCAACCACCTGAGCCATAAAATATAACCCCAAACCCCCTGAGCCCTAAAAACTACCCTGACCCCCCAGGCCATAAAAACTACCCGGCCCCCATAAGCCCTCAAAGCAACCACAACTCTTCAAAACTCACCCCACCCCCCAAAACCTGGCTCCAGCCCCACTTACCACACCACATCGTTTCCATATCCTTCCTGTTCCTGGGCCCGCCAATCTCAGCATCTAGACCGCGTATTGCCTTAACCATGCATATGCATGGTTAAAGCATATGCGTGGTTAAAGCATATGCGTGGTTAAGGCAAGCGTAGTTGCACTTGCATTGGAATGGCACGGTGGCTCCGCCCGTGTTGTTCAGGCTGTTTCCCCCCTTTTAGTCTTGAGCCTGCTTACTGTGTGTTGAAATCTGTACAAAGCATATTTATAGAATGCAGGTGAGAATATCTGCTCACTGAGATCCCAAGTGATGAGAAAACAATCCACTGACATTATTATGATAATGGAAGTAACCAGTAACAATGAAAAACTTTGATCTATAACTCAGATGAAGTATAATTATGTGATATGTGTACTTCTTGCCGCAGAGACATTGCTGTCGAACACTGTACTTGCTTCCACCCCACTAATTTCCTAAAGGAACATTACTCATAAAATATACCCTTTCCATGAATGCATCAGTGGAGTTTTTTCCTGTGTCCAACACTTACATATCGGTGCTCCCCACTGAGTCAGAAAATCACTAGTTTTAGTACATTGCAGCAATACTCATAAAAAGTGTCCAAAACCTGGGGTAAGATTGTGCATACCCCCAGATCAAGCAAGAGTATTTCACACATCCAAATACTTAAGACTACTGAGAAGCAAATTATCTTGGGGCATGTTACAAAAATATGAAGGCGATCAAAGGTTTCTTCCTGACATGTTTACCTTTCCACCCTTATTGAATGGGATTAGATTTGCTGCAGTCCTGAATAATCTAGTAAAATAAGATTTTTTAAATTTTCAGCTTAATTGATTTGATGATGATGTGCATTAAAGCCTGAGTAATTGTTGTATGCTCTACCCATTCAGTGTCTTCAAGATGTCCTTCTACACTTCGCACCATGCTTCAATTTTCCTTTTGTCCACCTTTAGGATACCACTTGAGCATGAGGAAACCTTTTAGTCTTTCAAAATTTCTCTGCCTTTTTCTCACAGCCCATGTAGACACTTGGCAATTATATTTCCTAACACCTTAAACTAGAAATAAAGCAAGAGGTCTTCAAATCTCAAAAGGAGTTGCCAGAGAGACTAAAACAATCTTCCTAATTGATTTGAGACTAAAGGTCTCCCATCAACTTTATGTTAGATTCATGAATAAGCTTGTTTAGTCAAGGCAACATATTTAGTAAGGGTGCTGAGGAGTCTTCTAATCACTGGCAGGGACTTCGAATGGAAATATTTGCCTATGTATAGTATTGAAGCAGTTACTGTTTTAAGTACTTTCATACAGAAACTTTATGTGTAAATGATCTAATGTGTATGTGTGGTACTACAACAATTGACAAGGTACAGGTGACTTTTATTTCATGCTAACAAATCAATGTCTTTGCATACTTCAACTAGAGGACCAAAATTAACAATAAAAGACCCTCCCTTTTTCTGAATGTCTGACCTGTGTGGTTTCCTCTAATGACAATATCATCTCTTGCAAATATGCTATTTAGCTTTTATCCAAACACAATGGAATTTCCGTAAGTTAAAAGGTAATTTGGAAGTTTTATTTAAGTGCATCCTCTTTCTCAATGTCAACGGTAACCTATTACACTAGCAAAAAAAACGTTTTTACTGATTTGTTATTTTCATTTTTCAAGTGTATGAACTGGTTTCTCAAAGTTGTTATAAATTGTGGCTTCTCAATATCTATTACGTTTGTTAACCATTTTGGACACAAAACCCACGATTCCATCTCCTGATCATCAATTTAGGGTGCACGAAAGACTACAATCAACTTATCTATATTTGCCAACATAGACTGTCCATTAAGGGAATAAACAATTAATGGTCTAATTTAGAGTTTCATGACACATAAAAAGGATTTGAATTATGAAGGAAGTGTTAACCCTGAAGTAGAATTCACCCATGGATAATCCTCGGTGTTATGGATTGTGTTGTAAAGGAAATTACATTGGTGGATTCTCCATTAGACTTAGAACTTTCTCTAAAAATTGGAGGACTATATGTTCCCACCCAAATCTAAATCAGGTCCTAAGTAATTTGCATAAAGTACCATTTTGTGCCACCATTCCCAGGGGCATGGTATGTTGTTGTGAACATTCCTAGTCATTTGGGCTAACAAGTCAATGTATAAGTCAAAGAGGGCTAGGGATAGGATCAACCTAGTCTTGGAAACACTTGGATGCTTCTGGTAGGCCAATACTCTGATACTCTGCCTACATACAGAGCTTGACTTGCGCTAGTCACCTTTTGACCAAAACTACATTTTACTAACATCTTCCACATGAAGCTTCAACACAACCAGTCAAACCACATGTATATATATCAATAATACAAAGGATCAAAGGTTTCCAGTATATTGGGTAACATCAATGGTACCAATAAAATCTTTAAGATATTGTTTCACTTAAGATGTGATTCTGCCTAGCATTAGCCGGTTTTGGTACTGCCATAGAAATTCCACAATTAAGCCACTAATATGTCTTAATACAATTTAGAATTTTAATAGGGATATAGGTCTACATCCTTCACAGGATGTGAAATGTTTCTCCACCTTGAGGATCATTTAAATTTAAGTCTTGATAAAAACAGTAGAATGTCTCTCCAACTCTGTGAATCAGCCTGATAGCATTGTTTTTTGATATTTCAAGGACACAGTTTTCAACCATTCTTCCTCCTCCTCCAACTGCCTTAATTAAGGATCAGAACCACTTTGTTTAATTGAGACTACTTCTGTGCATGTGTGACTCTCTCATGGTGGTTACTGTAGAAAAAATATAAAGCAGGCCTTATCAAGTCATGTTTTGAGCAGCAACGACTGAGCTATAACTAGTCAAGCTGCCAGATGCATGCTGTTTTGCCCAAAGTGACTACTGGCCAGGGCTAATCCACTGCATCCTTTTGTGCATGACATTTAGTCTATGAGCGTCTTGGCTACATCCTGGTTGTGTGCTTTTTTAAAAAGGGTGCATAACTTTCAGTGGTATCTGATACAGAATAATTGCTTACACTGGCTCCCACAGAACCAAAGAGAGATTGAAAAGACTTTTGTGACTTGCTGGACTTTCCTTCTTCCTAAATGGGCAAATCACTATAGACGCATTTAATATTTGAGGTTAGCAGAGGCTTCTATTACGTAATATAAAGATAAATAATATTGAGACATAAACATATTTTAAAAATATGAAAACCCAAATATACCTTTTAAAGAGACACATGCATGGCTACAATTGAAACCATCTCCCACTGTTATGTAAGCATTAGTATAAAACATTATCACTTAAAAAATACACACAATAAACAACCGATTTTCTTGAGAACACTGACTTTAAATATGCCAGCAAAGCTTACAGCTCCTTTGTTTTAAAATGTTTTCACTTTAAATCAGTTATAGGCTAAATTACTCCTTTTTATGGAATCGAAGACTGGGATCGTGGAACCCAAATTTGGGGGGAAAACAAAGTGCAGAGCCATATCTATTAAGGGTTGTGTGACGATATATTGAGAAAAACAATATCAACGTAGACAAACATTGAAAATATAAATATTGCAACCCCATACTTAAACAGTAAACACACAAATATTGATGACAAAAATATCACAGAAACAAATATCCAAAATACAACAGAATAAACGAAAAAATTGCATATACGGCTTGCATATTAAAACTAAAGAAGCATAATAATTACTAAAACAAAAATATTGAACACTCAAAAAAATCAAGATAACTCTAAATAAAACAGATATTACATTACATACATATATATTCCATACGAAAAACTGACGCACCGAGATGCCCTTCCTATCGGGTCGGGCCTGTTGGGGGCGTCAAACCCATCATATTCCAAAAGAAAACCACGTCCCACAGCTTTGCAACGTGAAATCAGGCCCACCAGCCAATCATTTGGTAACCGTTCTTTATTTGTGGCACTGCAGGCAGCTTGATAGCATTACGCGTTTCGACTCGAAGAGAGTCTTAATCATATGCTCCTAAGGGGGTGGTTACAGTTCATCATATTATTAAAGTCAATTAGAGTTTGATTTAAATTACATCGATTTCTTTGATCACTGCTGTTAGTTCATCATTGAAAGGACCACATTAACCATAATGCTTTGTTGTTGAGAAAGTAAAACCATGTCCTTCATGCAACACTGGCTGATCTTTCGTTTTACCTCAGATTGATGCAAATAATTTCATGCTCCCATTGCGCCTTCAGAGGATTAAATTCCATGTTTGTCAGGTTGCACATTATCACAGCAGGTTCCAAGGTCATACCACTCCAGTAGCTTGAACTCAGGTCACTCATAGTTCCTCGCTGCTTTGTGCCATTCAAAGTTATTCCATAGTCATGGCGTGCAAAGAAAAGTTCCCTGCAAACCCTGGCTGTTATTTGAGATCTTTTAGTCATGCCAGGCGGACTTCCCAGCCCTTCCGTGAAACAATTCCATCCGTCAACCAATTGCAGTCGGTGGGCATCCCATACTATTCAATATTCCATACGAAATACTGACGCACGAGATGCCCTTCCTATCGGGTCGGGGCCTGTTGCGGGCGTCAAACCCATCATATTCCAAAAGAAAACCACGTCCCACAGCTTTGAAACGTGAAATCAGGCCCACCAGCCAATCATTTGGGAACCGGTCTTTATTTGTGGCACTACAGGCAGCTTGATAGCATTACGCGTTTCGACTTGAAGAGAGTCTTAATCATATGCTCCTAAGGGGGTGGTTACTTGTTTGATTTTTTAAACATTTGTTCATTGACAGTGAGGAAGGACCACTTTAAACATCGTAGAAAGACTTGAGAAGGTTATGTGCTCCAACTCCGTATTTCACAGTTTTTAAAAGAAACACAGTGAGTATTTTCAACAGTTCATAATATTATTAAAGTGGTACGCAGTCAAAATATCGATTTTTTTATATCGACCTACACTAATATCGAGTTTTTAATATCGTAGGGACAGAATAACGATGTCAAGAATATCGGTGACCAGAATATCGACCTTAAGGTAAGTAATATCGTTTTTTTTATATCGAAGTAAGTAATATCGAAGTAAGTAATATCGTTAGCAAAAATATTGTTGTTAATAATATCGATATTTATATTAGTGTTATGTATTTTAGTATGTTTTTTATATGTATGTTTAACATTTTTTGTAATGTATTTTTATTATTTTTAAATATATGTATTAAATGTTTAGAAATTAGTAAAATTTTTAAGTAAATTTTGCGTTTTAGTATCAGAGCGGGTTGTGGGTTTATAGAGGAATAGGGTGGGAAGTAATTTAATTATAATTAATTAATTAATATGTTCTTACTTATTGTTATTGATTATTTATTTATTGCTAATTAATTATTATATTTTTTTAATTGATTAATTAATCATTATATTAATTATAATTAAAAACATTATTGTTATTGTTAATTAATTTATTGTTAATTATTAATTGGTAATTAATTATTAATAATTGATTAATTGATAATTAAATAAATTATGTTAATTTTTATGTGTAGCGGGTTGTGGGTTTATAGGGGAATAGGGTGGGAAGTAATTTGATTATAATTAATTAATTAATATTTTTTATTTATTGTTATTGATAATTAATTCATAGTTAATTAATTATTAATTGGTTATTAATTTTTATTAATTGATTAATTTATAATTATATTAATTATAATTAATTTATTATTCTTTTTATTTATTGTTATTGTTAATTAATTGATTGTTAATTTATTATTAATTGGTAATTAATTTTTATTAGTTGATTAATTGATAATTAAATTAATTGTGTTCTTTTTTATGTGTAGCGGGTTGTGTGTTTATGGGGGAATAGGGTGGGAAGTAATTTAATGTTATTTAAGTGAATATTAATTTAATTTTATTGGTATGTATTATTAATTTTTTAGTTAATTAATTATTAATATGTTATTTATTTTACAAAAATTATTTAATTAATAAGTATGTTAATTTAACCCCTACGCTATCCAACACTTTCCCTACTGTTGCACTCACTGGAGTGGGAATAGTAATTTTAACCCCTACGCTATCCAACACTTTCCCTACTGTTGCACTCACTGGAGTGGGAATAGTAATTTTTACCTCTACGCTATCCAACACTTTCCCTACTGTTGCACTCCCTGGAGTGGGAATAGTAATTTTAACCCCTACGCTATCCAACACTTTCCCTACTGTTGCACTCACTGGAGTGGGAATAGTAATTTTTACCCCTACGCTACCCAACACTTTCCCTACTGTTGCACTCACTGGAGTGGGAATAGCAATTTTAACCCCTACGCTATCCAACACTTTCCCTACTGTTGCACTCACTGGAGTGGGAATCGCAATTTTTACCCCTACGCTATCCAACACTTTCCCTACTGTTGCACTCCCTGGAGTGGGAATAGTAATTTTAACCCCTTCGCTATCCAACACTTTCCCTACTGTTGCACTCCCTGGAGTGGGAATAGTAATTTTTACCCCTACGCTATCCAACTCTTTCCCTACTGTTGCACTCACTGGAGTGGGAATAGTAATTTTAACCCCTACGCTATCCAACACTTTCCCTACTGTTGCACTCCCTGGAGTGGGAAAAGTAATTTTAACCCCTACGCTATCCAACACTTTCCCTACTGTTGCTCTCACTGGAGTGGGAATAGTAATTTTTACCCCTACGCTATCCAACACTTTCCCTACTGTTGCACTCACTGGGGTGGGAATAGTAATATTTACCCCTACGCTATCCAACATTTTCCCTACTGTTGCACTGTTTGGTGTTGGAATAGTAATTTTATTATCTCCGCTATCCAATATTTTTTGTATTATTTTAGTTAATGTTGTAAATAATTAATTTTTAAAAGATTAAAAATAATTTTAATTTTTTTAATTTGTTATATATATTTATTTAATTTTTATTTATATTATTGTTTTATGTGTATAGATGTATTTATAATACTATATGATATTTTTTTAAATTATAAGTTATTAAAATAATTATTAAAAATTATTAGTAAGTAAGTATATATATTATATATTATTAAAGTCAATTAGAGTTTGATTTAAATTACATCGATTTGTTTGATCACTGCTGTTAGTTCATCATTGAAAGGACCACATTAACCATAATGCTTTGTTGTTGAGAAAGTAAAACCATGTCCTTCATGCAACACTGGCTGATCTTTCTTTTTACCTCAGATTGATGCAAATAATTTCATGCTCCCATTGCGCCTTCAGAGGATTCAATTCCATGTTTGGCAGGTTGCACTTTATCACAGCAGGTTCCAAGGTCATACCACTCCAGTACCTTGAACTCAGGTCACTCATAGTTCCTCGCTACTTTGTGCCATTCAAAGTTATTCCATATTCATGGAGTGCAAGGAAAAGTTCCATGCAAACCCTGGCTGTTATTTGAGAACTTTTAGTCATGCCAGGCGGGCTTCCCAGCCCTTCCGTGAAACAATTCCATCCGTCAATCAATTTCAGCCGGCGGGCATCCCGTACTATTCAATATTCCATACGAAAAACTGACGCACTGAGATGCCCTTCCTATCGGGTCGGCCAGTACCTGTTGGGGGCGTCAAACCCATCATATTCCAAAAGAAAACCACGTCCCACAGCTTTGCAACGTGAAATCAGGCCCACCAGCCAATCATTTGGTAACCGTTCTTTATTTGTGGCACTGCAGGTAGCTTGATAGCATTACGCGTTTCGACTCGAAGAGAGTCTTTATCATATGCTCCTAAGGGGGTGGTTACTTGTTCGATTTTTTGAGGAACTGTTGAAAATACTCACTGTGTTTCTTTTAAAAACTGTGAAATACGGAGTTGGAGCACATAACCTTTCAAGTCTTTCTACGATGTTTAAAGTGGTCCTTCCTCACTGTCAATGAACAAATGTTTAAAAAATCGAACAAGTAACCACCCCCTTAGGAGCATATGATTAAGACCCTCTTCAAGTCGAAACGCGTAATGCTATCAAGCTGCCTGCAGTGCCACAAATAAAGAACGGTTACCAAATGATTGGCTGGTGGGCCTGATTTCACGTTTCAAAGCTGTGGGATGTGGTTTTCTTTTGGGATATGATGGGTTTGACGCCCGCAACAGGCCCCGACCCGATAGGAAGGGCATCTCGTGCGCCAAGCGTGCACCACCCCATTATTAGTGGGGGTCGCAGGTTTTAGTATTCAACGGAACCGTGTTGCGGAACACCAGCGAGGGATTAAAACGGACATTGCCAAACAAGGCCCATCTGTGGGCTTGTAAATCTGAAGGGACAGTACCATCTTGGTTTGAAAAGACTACGTCTCCCATAGTGCTCCACAGGCCATGTGACCTCCCATCTAGGGGGGTGTGGAAACACGTAATAAAAGTGAAATGGGAGGCAGACACACAATTTCCATCCAGCCTTTGAAGAAGAAGGAGATTCCTTCGAAACGCGTCGGCATTGATGGATGGGGCGGCTGAGACCCGTTTGTGAGGCAGTGCACATTTGTACTCGAATAAATGCCTTTATGAGGAACGCTGGTATGGAGTGCTGCTTTTGCGAGGGCAAGTTTGGAGCGTTGATATTGGGCGGCGGCCCTGCCACCAAGCGCGCACCACCCCATTATTAGTGGGGGTCGCAGGTTTTAGTATTCAACAGAACCGTGTTGCGGAACACCAGCGAGGGATTAAAACGGACATTGCCAAACGAGGCCCATCTGTGGACTTGTAAATCTGAAGGGACAGTACCATCTTGGTTTGAAAAGACTACGTCTACCATAGTGCTCCACAGGCCATGTGACCTCCCATCTAGGGGGGTGTGGAAACACGTAATAAAAGTGAAATGGGAGGCGGACACACAATTTCCATCCAGGCTTTGAAGAAGAAGGAGATTCCTTCGAAACGCGTCGGCATTGATGGATGGGGCGGCTGAGACCCGTTCGTGAGGCAGTGCACGTTTGTACTCGAATAAATGCCTTTATGAGGAACGCTGGTGTGGAGAGCTGCTTTTGCGAGGGCAAGTTTGAAGCGTTGATATTGGGCGGCGGCCCTGCCGCCAAGCGCGCACCACCCCATTATTAGTGGGGGTCGCAGGTTTTAGTATTCAACGGAACCGTGTTGCGGAACACCAGCGAGGGATTAAAACGGACATTGCCCATCTGTGGGCTTGTAAATCTGAAGGGACAGTACCATCTTGGTTTGAAAAGACTACGTCTACCATAGTGCTCCACAGGCCATGTGACCTCCCATCTAGGGGGGTGTGGAAACACGTAATAAAAGTGAAATGGGAGGCGGACACACAATTTCCATCCAGCCTTTGAAGAAGTAGGAGATTCCTTCGAAACGCGTCGGCATTGATGGATGGGGCGGCTGAGACCCGTTCGTGAGGCAGTGCACGTTTGTACTCGAATAAATGCCTTTATGAGGAACGCTGGTGTGGAGAGCTGCTTTTGCGAGGGCAAGTTTGGAGCGTTGATATTGGGCGGCGGCCCTGCCGCCAAGCGCGCACCACCCCATTATTAGTGGGGGTCGCATGTTTTAGTATTCAACGGAACCGTGTTGCGGAACACCAGCGAGGGATTAAAACGGACATTGCCAAACGAGGCCCATCTGTGGGCTTGTAAATCTGAAGGGACAGTACCACCTTGGTTTGAAAAAACTACGTCTCCCATAGTGCTCCACAGGCCATGTGACCTCCCATCTAGGGGGGTGTGGAAACACGTAATAAAAGTGAAATGGGAGGCGGACACACAATTTCCATCCAGCCTTTGAAGAAGAAGTAGATTCCTTCGAAACGCGTCGGCATTGATGGATCCGGCGGCTGAGTCCCGTTCGTGAGGCAGTGCACGTTTGTACTCGAATAAATGCCTTTATGAGGAACGCTGGTGTGGAGTGCTGCTTTTGCAAGGGCAAGTTTGGAGCGTTGATATATATATATATATATATATATATATATATATATATTAATAAATCCAATTAAAACTATACATTTGTTTTTAATTTATGCAAGTTTTATTGGGTTTTCTTTCATTTGTTATACAAACATATCCAGCACAACGTGTGGACAGAGCAAAAAGAGGAGGGACATATCCCCAGACATTGCTAATAAAACAAAGTGTGATATGTCATAATCGACAGTAAATAGAAAATACACATCAGTACAAGACGGTGAATGGTTGTAACTACTAACCGCGTGGTGGGCACAGAAATAGAGAACTCAGAAAAACAAAAACAACAACGTAATGTCAGCAGGCTTGGTGCTTGTGGGTAGTGGGTGTGAATGAGGTCATTTCGCAGTATGCTTTAGTGGTGAGATTGCGCTTAATGGTTGTCCACCTTCAAACAAGGTGGGGGATAAGGGGGTTTAAGAAGGGGAGAGTGTGTCCACAAAGCATGAGTCGTCAGCATGAATTCACCTGTGGGCTTGCATAGTTGCACAGGAATGTATTTACCTATGATGGCCTAGTGTTGTCTTCTATGCAGTCCCTGAAGGAGAGAACAACATCATCCCATTCCGATGCAATGGGATGCTTGAGGTAACCTTTCTCTTCATCGCACCACAAGGCCACAGATTCTATGTCAGCCCAGCAAAGCACCACAGCATGCCATTGCACTAGTCCAGCCAATGTAGACGCCTTCTATCGCTTCGTGATTGACCATCAAGCGATGATGAGAGCCAAATCTGGGAATTTGGTCACCGTCCGTCCAGTCTTTGGGCACCTAGAGAGCCCCAGGAGGCAGCACTCAAGTCTGTTCAACTCTTGGCGACCAGTGGTCATTGATACAGTAGCACATAATGTGTCCCAGAAAGTCTGGGCATAGGGCAGTTTCAAAACATATGTCTGATGTCTGCATGTGAGGAAGAACATTGTGGGCAAGCCAAAGTGGCTGATGTGCAGAGCCTACTGAGCCCCTTTAGAGTGAGGTATGCACGGTAGAGTATATTATGTTTAATGTATTGAAATCCGATGTTGGAAGAGATTTTGTAGGGGAGAGATAGAGCCCTGTCCCATTCTTTCTGTGAGAAGGGGCATTCCATGTCATCCTCCCATTGGGCTTGAAGTTGGATCAGGTGGGGATGTGTGCTTACTCAATGGCTCAAACTAGCTAAGTGATCAGTTTCCTTCCAGAGCCGATCGTGTACAGTGCCTGGGTCAGGGGGTGCGGGATTGCTCTCTGTCAGTAATACCCTAAATGTGTTCCAGTTTTGCAGTGAGATGTGTATGGGACAAAAAAGGGCTGCTGTTAGGCCGAGGTGTTCCATCAAGGGTTCAAATGGTATAAATGCTCAATCATGAAATATGTTGCCTTTTGCAGATGATCACAGCTTTTTACCATGTCTCTCTTGCCTCCCCCTTGTAGCCTGACAAAAACTAGGTATGCTACTCAAGAGGATTTCCAGTGCATGGGGTTTTATGGAAGGACTGACTTTCAAGGCCCTAGTGTACCTTTTGTAAATGAAAAGCACCAGCTTGTTGTAGGGGTGGGGCAAACCCCATTAGAGGACAAAAAGTTCTCAGATTAGGTCATGTGTCGTTCTCAAGTCAGTGTGGCCCACCGTGAGGAGATGGCGGCTGGCTAGCCAGTGGGCGGTCCACTGGAGTAGATGCAACAGGCAATAGTGTATGGGGCTCTGAGGCCCATCTTCCATTGGGAGTTTCAGTTTGGAGAGAGCAACTCTGTGTCATTCACTGCAGCTGACAAGATACCCTAGTATGGGGTTCAGGGTGCAAAAAAGGCTATTGGGGACAGCAATGGGTAGGTTGGAGAAGTGATAGAGCAATCTCAGTACCATCACTATTTTTGCCAGTGCAACACAACCCTACACTGTCAGCGAAAGAGAGCGCCAAAACAGGACTGCGGTCGAAGGGAGGACACAGCTTTTATCAGATTCCCGTCTAGCATATCTTTGATAGAATGATAGATGTTGATGCCAAGGTAGCAGAAGGTGGAATAGCTCCATGCTACTGGGTGCTCATCAACTGTTATGGTCTGCACGGGACATGCAGGGCTCAGGGGTAGCTGGTTCAATAGTACTGGCCTCTCCACACTTTTGTAGCTCGGGCCCCTAGTTCTCAGCAAGTTGTGTCTCCTGCAAGAATGCAATATTCGTGCCTCTGCATCTGAGGAAGGGGTGGATATCTTGCAATTTCTTGGTGGAGCTCATTCCACAGTCATTCCATATCATTAATGCTCACATGATGAGAATGGGGGCAGGATTAAGGTTCATCAAGCATGATGGCGGGGAGCATCGTGATTTCTGACTGACCTGGGTGCAAGTTGTAGGTGTGTCATGCAGCGGTGAATGAGGACCAGGCGTGACAATGTAAATTTCTCAACTCGCCACCTCGGGCCGCATATTGGTGTCTAGCCACCCAACAGTGAACTAATAGTAACATTGCTATAACTCTGGTGATAGAACCGTTACAAGGTCATCAAGGGGTGCTGGGGATGGTGCAACTAACGGACCATCGGTGGACCCCAGCAGGGCACGTCAGGAGGATGTATGTTAGGTGAGTGAGGAGCTGACCAGTCTCCACCTAGTCAGGATCTGCAGGGATTGAGCTCGATCATAGTTAGGTGCCAATTCCAGACGTGCAATCAAGCCCTAGGTGGGGCCAGGCAATCTGGGTGTCGAGCATCATGTGTCATAATTTATACAACATTCCGCATGAGTGTGCCTTGCAAGGGATTTGTTGCCTGTATAGGTTGTGAAACCATATACAGGTACAAAACCAAAGCGGCCATGTGCAGGGTTGGTGTTCCACTTCAGAGAGAAGGGAGTACACCCTAGCTGGACGAAGTGTTCCATCGTCCAGGTCGTATTCTTCAGCCGTTCATCCATTAGTTGCGCAAGACAGTCTCAGATTATGTTAATGGCTGTTTGGGTTGTGATAGGTGGCGGTTTCACCAAGAGGGAGCTCGATTGCGAGCTTTGCAATTCTTTATCAGAGGTAGAGACTTCAGAGTCATCAGTTGTTAGGACATGGTCAGGGTCAAAGAGTTGAGAGGCGACTTAACCAAAGTATGGATGGTCAGGTAAGTGTATTGCTCTTCCACACCATGGGTGTAGGGGTGGAGATCTTCCATACACCCAGCTATGACAGAATAATGGAACTGGAGCCAGGGAGGTACAAGCAGTCTCCTCCCCCCACAGGCAGCCAGTACGTGAGGCACCAATCCGCCCGTAGAGGCTGCCCCTCATGTTTCTCCTCAGCTGATTCAAGCATGGGATATGGGAGAGGATGGCAGACCCCCACTGTGGGAGTCGACCTTGTCAGCCAGGCGTACAGGTAAGGGAGCAACCACCCCTCCCCATACGCTAATCACCAGGGGGCCAAGCATGCCGCTGGTCAGAGCTCTCAAGGTCAGCAGGCAGGGAGGGTGTAATCGTCACTGGTCCCACTCTGGACGCTCGTCTCTGCAGGTGGCAGTGGCTGTTGAATCACCGTGACCAAGGGTCTGTTATGCCTGTAGTAAGCCTCAGCCATATGGAAGAGAGGTCTGACACACCAGAGCCACCAGCGGCAATTCCAGCAACCCTCACCTGGTCCGCAGGAATCCTCACAGGACACCATGTAGCCTCACTGTTGTGAAGTGGGCAGCGGGTTCTGGTTCAGCCTAGATGTAGAAGGATATATGGGCCCAGCTGGGAGCTCACCTAAAAAGCAACTGAAACTTTTGGTGCCAAGCCAAACCTCCACTATACATTAAATAAAAACAGAAACACTAATTAGCGTGTACCATAAATGGTGCAAAAATAACTCTAGCCTCTAACCAACCTATTAAATCAAACTTAAACACAGTTACCAAATACAAAGGTCAGATAAAGGCATAATAAAATGCTTCCTAAAAAGAATTATACCATGCACAGAGTCCAGGGGTTCCCCAAAAGTAAACAGGGCTCAATGTAAAACCCAAAGTGCTCTATTAGTGGTAGTGTGGGCGAGCAGCCTTAAGCCTAACACAGAGGAGTATAAGACGTTTATTGCACAACTTTGACAAATAATGGACACACAACCCAAAAAGGAGATCCACACCAATTTTAGAAAAATATACCTTGTTTGTATTTTATTTTAAGACCAATATCTTCACAATAAGGTAAGTATGTTTTTAAATAAAAATACTTTTCTCTTTCAAAAGTCAACAATTTATGAACAGTTCAATGTTATGCTACGGGGAAAACAATATCACGGTTAACCAGGTAAGTATCACACTTACAGTTCCAGTCTTCTGGGTCAAAGGTCAGCAAGGGGCACGGGTCAGGTGAGTATCAGAACTGCACTGCCAGAGGCACAGGGGCAGCCAGGTGCAGAGGTGAAAATCGGAGTTCAGCCCAAGCATTTCAGTGGAGACTGGGGGTGCTCAAAGCCACACTGCGTGCCTATAAGTAGATCAGAGGCAGGGGTTAAGATTTGGGGGTTAGGTTAAGCACAGGGGGAGCCACAAAGCTGCACCCAACATACACCACCAGTGGCACAGAGGCAGCCGGGTGCAGGGTGCAATTTCAACGTTGGGTGCCCAATGCTCTTCAATAGAGATTCTGGTGTTGGAAATCAAGCTGCCGGTGTGGCGCTGGAAGTTGCAGAAGGAAGACCAACGACAGCAGAGGTAGGTCGAGGTTAGGGGGTCGGGGGTGCAGGGGTGCCTTTCGACATCTGAGTCTTCTTACCAGAGCCAGTCAGGGGGAGCCTCTAGATTCACACTGCTGGTGCCGTTGTGGAGATTAGGAGAGGTCAGCCAACACTGGACTCGCAGTCAGGATCGCTGGGGAAACTTCACTGCACAGGTGAGCCACTTAGACTCGGGCCGTGGGCGTCTGGTGCAGAGTGGGCAGGGACTGCGGTTCCAGCTGGATCGAGAGCCTGTGTAATAGCTTTCTTCTGGACAGGGCTTCTGTCCACGGGAGATTGGAGTCTTTTTTGAAGGCAACAGTCCTCCCAGGGTTTTCAGAGGTCGCTAGCTGCAAGATAGGTAACAGGTTCGTCGAAGTTGGAGACAGGCCGGTAGGGCTGAGGCCAAGGCAGTCGTCGTCTTCAGTCTTCTCTACAGGGATGTCTTCTTTCTTCTTAGATCATTGCAGAGCTAGCTTCTAGGTCTAGGGGAGGCACCTAAATTCTAAATTTAGGAGGCATTTTAGGGTAGTAGTAGGTAGAACCAACTTGGCACCATTTCTTGGGGTGACTATATCCACTATTATTAGTGTAAAGAGAGAGAGGCCCCCCTGCTAATAGGGTAAAAGTTCATTAAGGCAGGGAATCATAGATCAATGTAAAGACTTAAGGCAACATAAGGATATAATAATCTTACATGAATAGTAATTAGAAAAAGAAGAAAGAACCAAATCAAATACTGTATTTATCAAAAAGTACAAAATATGCTTTTATTAATATTTTATACAATAACAAAGCCCATTCATACTGTCTCAATCATATCATCAAACATACCATACCTCAAATGACTCAATTAAAAACATTGTCACAATAGTGACAGCAACAATGCATTGATATTATGCTTTTTCATATATACAGTTGTTAAATATTTTTACTCAAATGTGTATAATTTCACAAGAATTAGGGCAAAACAATGTGGCACAAATTCAATTGACAGTCGTTATGTTCTACACGCGTTTCGGCACAGGGAAGTGCCTTCGTCAGGAAAAGGCCACAGTTACAACACAATGGTATCCTGTATTTGATTGACAGTGGAGACAATGCGACATCTCAATGTCTTACACTGGGTCAGCACTTAAGATGGAATGCGTCTATGTGTCTTAGTTCAAAATAGACCGATGAATCAAAAGCTGATGTGTAAAATTCTTTGGCGATAACAGCACTACTATTTTGATGCAGAGCAGTGCTTAACTGAATTCTTCCATGTGGGGATGACCGCACTATGCGAACTCATCAATCGGAAAAATTGAATTATTCTCGCTGGTACGGAGCCTCAGGATAAAGGGTTCCTCCTAGCACCGAAGAATCTACATCAGAGCTGTTATCGCCAAAGAATTTTGTAGAGGATTACAGGTGCATCCTCTACAGAAGGAAAAAAATCCAAACAGAAAATAAAGCTACACTAAACAACAACATTTAACCTCCCTAAAACACAAACACTCAAACTTCATTAATATTTATTTCAAATATTACTAAAGCAAATGTTAAATACTTTCAAAATGCCAATCTGAATAAAAAAATAACTCAAAAGACAAAAATGGAAATTGATAATTTAAATTTACTATAATAAATATTTAAATATAAGAAATATAAAATGCAAAATAAACACCATTATTTTAAATAACCAAACACCTTGCCACCACCCATAAAAATATGCTAACACCATAAAAAAAAGAATTTACATACGCTAAACAAAAAGAAGATAAAAGAAGTTAGCATAGCCCACCCAATAACCGAAATAAATAAACTAAGATAACACTTAAAATTTAGTAGCTGAAGTCCTGGTCAGTGAAATCAAAATCCCCAAAAAATAAATCCAGAAAGAATTTGATAAAAAGAACCCAATAAAATGCAATAATAAACCAGAGAAAAACCCACCCCCAAAATGTAGAAAAAAATACATAACTGCTCCAGGAAAATTGAAAAAACAAGGAAAAGTAAAAATCAAATCAAATAGTAGCCAGCTTTTTTCCTCACACATAAAAAGAAAATACATCTAGGATAACAATAAAGGCCGACATCCAAAAATCGGAACCTGGAAAGGAAAAATTGAAAAAAATGTATAAGCCCACCCAAAAAACACTTATAACTCTAGTATAAAAACATAGGCTGAAAGAAAAACATTAAAATCAATGTTAAACACAAAGAAAACACTTAACAAAATACAAATGAAAATTATATTTCATGATAAGGTCTACCACAATATTGTAAACTAATACGCACTACACTAACAAAAATACACTAAATCAAAATCCAACTAAAAAGACTAGCTTAGGGGCCCATTACGATAACCGGCGGTAAAAATACCGCCAACCGCCATAGCCTGAAAATACTGCCCGCCTGCAAGATCGAAATACCGAACTAGCAATTATGATGACGCCAAACAACCATCGCCCGCAGCGGAAAAAACTAACAGAATACCGCCCGTCCATGACAGAGTCCAAGACAAACCCTCCGCCACGGACGCAATACCGCCCGAAAAAGCCAAATACGACCGCGCGGACGGATCACACACCGCCCGTCAAATTATGATCCCCCCGACATGAGGGCGGGAAACCAACACATTTCCCGCCCGCAACGGTGAACAACAGAAAAGAACAACTGACAAGGCGGAAGGCCTGAGGGCCACGTCCGTGCACGGAAATCAGTGGTGGCACAAACAAATACACACAACACGGCCAACAAGTCCACACAGTCAACGACGCCAAAATACCCAGACACAGAACCCATCCCAAAGACACACCCCCCTGCCAAAATATAGAATGAGCATGAATCCCAGGACACCACGCCCAACACACCTGAAAACGATAGACCATCATGACACACCCACATAGGTGAGTACAAAAGCAGCCCCCTCACAGACCACAAACCCTTGCACCACGACAAAGCCAACACCACAGCAGAGAACACGGAGAGACACAGAGGAAAGCAGCATACCACACGCACACACACATCACATCCATCACCACAACCACCACCACCACCACCTAAACACCGGCACCACAAACCCCCTGCACATCACACACCAAACACACCACACCAGCACCATGGCAACACAACGAATGCCCAAGTTCACTGCCACAGAGTTGACGGTCATGGTCGACGAGCTCATCAAGGTGTACCCACAAATCTATGGGAACCAGGTCCAACAGACACCAGTATCCACCAGAAACAGGATGTGGAAAAGGATCGTAGACCAGGTGAATGCAGTTGGGAACGTGCCACGCAACCGGGGGGAAATTACCAAGAGGTGGCAGGACATGAAAAGCCTGGACAGGAAGAAGGAGGCCAAGAACCGTGAGCTGGCTGACAGGACTGGCAGCGGACCACCCGCGCCATTCAAGACCTTCAAGGCGTGGGAGGAGAAGGTGCGAGGCATACTACATCCGGAGAGTCTCATCGGAATACCAGGGGAGTGGAGGCTGGTAAGTACAAACAAATGTATACCAGCACACCGCTATGTACAGACATGCACTAACACAATGCCATAGCACTGAGGGCCAAACACCCCCATGTCCAGCACACAACACACCAGACATCTCTCACACATGCAACAGACACTCACACACACTCAGCCCAAAGGTACCAACAAACAAAACCATGGGGGCATGTGCACAGTCAGCCAGCACCACAACTCCCACCAGGTCCCTCTGTACCCCAGATGTGCCGGAAGGTGCACTTCCCACACCCACACCCATGTGTCAGCCATAGCTGCACTAACCAACAAGTAACAGGTAAGGAGCCGTACCACAATCTCCGAGTATCGGAGGGGGGACTGCAGAAGTCCCCCCCCAGGCCCCCACTCCTACAGCGCAGCAAGATGGACACTCCCCACACCCATGTGTCAGCCATTGCAGTGCACACCCACACCCGACAGGTAGATATGTTACCCTACATGGAGGGCTGTCTGTGGATGGTAAACCATCACCACGACTCACAACACGGCCCCCACACCCACAGACCAGCAAGATGGAGCACCCCTCCTTCCCACAACCATGTGGTAGCCATTGCATCTCACCCTCAAAACCAACAATTGGGTAGACTACTGTACAGGGCGGGGTGTCTGTAGGCATGAGGACTGTACTACGACTAACATGTGGGACATGTCACCTAGCAGAGCGACAGGTAGCACTGCTCCCTGTCACAAACATGTGACCAATGTGCACCCGGACATCAATTACAGAGTCATATCCCACATGAGCCATCTCAAATGCAGAAACACGTAACGAGTCACGTCAGCATGCACAAGTCTAACTGGAGTACAGACCCACATGGCGTGCACTGTGCCAGTCATCACACATATCAGCAACACCATCCAAGTCTTGTCCATGTAGTCATGTCTGCTACTACCCTTGACATAGTACAACTTCACCCATGTAAGTCTATCTCGTCCAAATGAAACATAGTGGAACCCCAGTAATGTCACCCACACCACTGGACCCATGAACCACACAGCCACACAATGCACATTCAAAATCTCATCCAGCCCATCATCCAGCCCCAGTGGCATGAAAGGTATATCATCTAAACAGTTGCCCCATAGACGGTAGTACAGCAAAGAGTCCTGCCGATGACCAATAATGTGTCTGCTGTGTCTGAAGCGCTCGTCACACTGTGAGTAACAACATACAACATGCAGTCAACACCCCAAGAGCACTGCAGTGCTGCACATGGGTGAAAGTAGCACGCACACCAAGGAATTGTCCCATCTGCAATACGTCGTGTGGCATACAACCATCACTCACCCACTACAATGCCTGCTGTGGAATGCCCATAAATGACAACAGTGAGCAGATATGCTGGCTAAGTCAGACATACACACACCTTTGTCTCTGTAGTGTCGTGTGGCCCCTTCTGCACCCACATGTCACTGTATGTACCACAGTACCATATTCCAACACAAAACCGTCCATGGGGCTGTACCCCGTTCCCACCAAAGCCACAAAATGTAGGGGTACTGCAACACACACCAATTGGCATATCTAATCCGTCCCATGCCAGATGCACCCATCACACTATTCCATTGCCTTGATCACGCACACACATTGTAGAGACATACACACGCATCCGGCAAATCAGTGCACAAACTGTGCATGTCAGACATCTAACACAAACCCTGCAAGGTGCAACACAATAACTTTTCGTCTCCGCCCCACAGGTGATGACCAGCATGATGCTGCGGATGGAGACACCAGCCATCACAGCCAGTCCACAAGCCCCCCACACGGACTCACGGATGTGGAAAGGCTGGACACCTCTACGGACGAGGACCCCCGAGCTGGCACATCTGGCGCGGCAGGGCGCAACAGCACCCCAGGACCCCTCCTACCCACCAACCCATCTCCCAGGGCTGGTGACCAGTCCCAGGCCCCTGCTGCCATGGTCATTGCGGCCAACACCACCGCCGCAACCACCACCACCATCACCACCACCACGGCCTCCCTGACCACTCAGCCATCCCAAGAGGTGGCACGAACCTCAACATCTACCCTGGGAGCCAGGAGGAGGCCCCGGGTGACCAATGTGGTGAGTGGGCAGGCCGGTGGCAGCAGTCCAGGTGGGAGGAGCAGGGTCAGGCCAACGCCAACAGAGCCTGGGAGCCAAGCCCTGCCGCAAATAGCCAGAGTCCTTGGGGCCTATGAAGAGGCCCAGGGACAATGGGCCAGGTCAGCTTCCGACACGAGGAAAGTCCTTGGGGTGTTGAGGTCCATGGACGCCCACATGGGCCGACTTGTGGACCTCATGGGCCAGCTAGTGGTGGAGGTGAGGGCCCACTCAAGGACAACCACACCACCTACGCCACCACCTGCTGTGGCGCAGGGACATGCAACATCCAGTTCCCCTGCGTCCACAGCGAGTGGGCAATCCTCAGCCACCACCAGCAGTCCACAACCACGACCCCCTCCTTCCAAACGTGGAAGGGGCCGTCCAAAGAGGCAACAGATGTCCAGGGAGGACTTCGCACGCGCAAAACGCCAGTGAGTCAGCCAGCCATGGTGGCCACCACCTGCATTCACTTGGACTACCATCCTACCCCACACTGCCAGTCGTGTGGCAAATGTCTGTTGGACTGCGGACCTAGGACAACATGGGTACACCTTGACCATCACGCGGACAGGACCGTCCACTCATTGTACAGCATGCACCACTTTCTTGATCACCTTTCCCACAATCACATGTCACCTTTTAAATAAATACACCTGTATCACATCCTATGTCATCTGCTATGTTTATTATCAATGGTGCACAAACGTCAGCATGTTCAGAAATTCATCTGTAGTGTGTTCTGTCGATAGGCCAGGAGAGGCTGTAGGGACCTAGGGGTGACAAACAGAACAAGAGTCCATTGACTGTGTGTGTCACACACTCATCACACAGTACTTGTCATCAGGCCAAAGCAATGTACACACATCTCACAGAGCAACAGGGCACAATGTCACAGCCACTCTCAGTGGCATACTACCCTGGACATGGACCATTGCCACACAGCACTCAGTGAACAATAGGCTGCCCTGTCAATGCACACATACACATACACAACTACCAGCGACATCAGCCATCGTACATGGTCACTCACCGTCAAGTGAAGTAGCGGGCGATGAGCTGCTGACGCTCATTCACTGCTTCCTCCTCTCCACTGTCCTCGTCACTGGACACGGCTTGGCCTGCAGGCGGGGGCCCTGGCTGATCACCGTCATCCACTATCAGGGGGATCCGCCTGCGAATAGCGAGGTTGTGCAGCATGCAGCATGCCACAACAATCTGGCACACCTTCTGTGGGGAGTATGCCAGTGCACCCCCGGTGCGGTCCAGGCACCTGAATCTGGATTTCAGGAGTCCAAATGTCCGCTCCACCACACGTCTGGTCCTCCCATGTGCCTCATTGTACCTGACATCAGCTGGTGTACGAGGATTGCGTAGTGGACTTAACAGCCAAGGCCCATTAGGATATGCAGAGTCACCAACAATCCACGCACGGTCCGGTTGCAGATTGGTCATCAGACGTGGGAGGATGCTGTGGCGCATGATGTGCGAGTCATGGGTGGAACCGGGAAACTTCGCACACACGTGTGTAATTATCATGTCCGCCAGGCACACCACTTGCACATTCAGGGAGTGGAAATGTTTCCGGTTCCTATAGATGTGCTCAATGGCCTGTGGTGCAACAAGGCCAACATGGGTGCAATCAATTGCACCAACAACCTGGGGGATGCGTCCGAGTGCATAGAAAGCACCCTTCACCGCAGGCAAATCACGGGCCCTGGGGAATCGGATGTACCGGTTCCTGTACCGCATCATAGCCGACAGGACATCCCGTAGCACCTTGCTGAACATGGGCTGGGACATCCCACCTCCACTGCCCACCGTGTGTTGGAATGAACCGGTAGCGAAGAAATGCAGTGCAGCCATCACCTTGGCCAAAGGGGTGAATGCAGTTGGATACACCCTGTGAGGACGAAGGTGGGGTTCCAACATGGCACAGAGGCGATGCAGGGTGGGCCGGTCCAGACGGAACTTCCGGATGACCTCCACATCCTCCATGTCTGCCAGCAATTGGTAGGGGCGATGTATGTTTGGTCTCCTCCTAGGACAGATGGAAGTGGACACATGTCAATGCAACACACAACATGGCATTTACACATACACAAAACAGAGATCACTGTCAAAGCAATAGTATCAACGAACAGCTGACAAGCAGGGACAGCCCAGCAACATTACTCTTACACAGATCCCCTTACCAGTAGCAAGGACCACTGACACATACCATTGCTATGAGCATGCACATGGGGATTGAGGCCATATTAGCTTGATAGGCATGATGATGGAGTCAGACTACATATGTGGGTAGCGGCAACACCACGGCAATATACCTAGCTGCTGTGCCTGACACCGCTTCCGAGGCTGGGTGAGTATGGCCCACACCAACAACACAACGTACACAGGCTGAGCGGTACACCAATCACAGCAGCTTGGTCACGCAGAAACAGCCCCAAGGGGGCTATATCAGTGTGGGAGGGTGACAGGCTTTACCACAGCTGCCAGGGACTGCTGACTGCCACCCCTCAACAACACCTGCTGCTGCTGCCACCTGTCCACCTTAATGTCGACGACTCTGATGACATGTCCATGTCCACTCACCGGCGAGGAACTGCAGTTCCTGGATTCCGAGCTCCACGCACACTGCCCAAGGCGAATACCGGCAAAAGCCATGTGTGTGTAAGACAACTACAGTGTGTGTGGGAGTGCATGTGGGGGACACACATGTCGTTCATCCGCAGCACTATGAGACTGAGCCTGTGGGGTTCCAACATGCACCGCTTACCATGCTAACAACAGGTGGAAGGGGCATGTAGGCTCTCAGGTGTTTCCCCATGCATGTCCCTCCCGAGTGGTGGTACATGGCATTTTCATGTCAGACACCCAGTGACGCAGACACTTGGCAATGCATGATTCTGGGCAGCTATTGCTTGTGTGAATGGCTGGCTGGCTCCCTGCTGGCCTTCGCAGTCTCGGCAGACCTGAGCTGCACATTGACCGCCCAATCCTAGACGGAAACTACACTGACTGTACAGTGGGTTACATGTGTCATTATTTCACAACTCTCCTGATATGCGCTAACTCAGCTCTGTCGATTGAACACTCCAGGCCTTGTGATAGGGATGTGTGTGAGAGATGGTGGCACTGATTGTGTCCTCCATTGCGGGGTGAGCCATTCACAGGGCGAGTACGTTGAGGGCTGCGCAGTGTTGGACACAGTGAGTCCACCCACAAAGATGTGTAGCCTTGTGAGCCATGTGTCGGTCTACCTGAAAATGGACAGTAGATGTGGGCAGACAACACATTGCTCAAAGTGCTGGCATCCGGAATTGAATGGGATGGACAGGTACTGTGTACACACTCCCACCAGCATGCATTCACGTGTGGTGTACACATGCTGTTATGCCATGTCCCATACCGTCTTGCCTCTGTTACACGTCTCTGTTCATTTAGGATGGGTCAGCATCATGCCACTGTCATTGGTGGATGTGGGTCATGCTGTGGAGATTAGGTGTGATATTCCAACCCTCATGTGTACCATCCCTGCAGTTGGAAGTCCACCTGCCCAAGGCCTTGTGATGAGCCATTGCATCCACGTTGATGCTTCTGTGTACGTGTAACCGACAGTGCAGCCAATCCCACGAAGAGGGTGACGTCATCTGCCGTATGTATGGCCATGTTGCGGAGACTAATCGGGGGATGCTCCCTCGTATTGGCATGTTGGCACAGCGCTGCATGTCACCACTAATGGTCTGCTATTGACACTCACACAGCCTGTGGCGGATGGACGTTTGTAGGGGCATCAGCAGCAGGCAGGTGTACAGTACTGTGGGATTGTGTCCTTTGCAGCGAGAGTCTGCATGTGTCCACAGCCTACCCATGTTCTGGGTAATGGGATGTTAGTTGTGTGATGCAGTGGGTTGTGAGTGTACTCTGTGCTGGGTGCAACTCACATGCATAGGCGATTCCTGAGGCTCAAGATGTAATTTGGGCACTCAGCATAGTCAATGCGTTAAGAGTCGTAGGCCTCAGGTACAGCCTGTAGTCAGCTGGAGTGGCAAGTCACATGTATGTGTGTGGTACTGTGCATATTCAACCACAACAACCTGGAAGCGATCCAGGGTAGGGAACTAGAGGCACGGGGTATTAGGAGTAGGCAGCCTCCACCTCAAACTGATTAACACACAAAGCCTCTCCTAATTGTTGACCTAATTGCTAATATGTCTTCTATATGAGTGTAGACATCTCACAAAAGGTAAAAGACTGGTCTCACACACCACCTGGTGTCATGCTTCATCATTGGCCAGTCCTCGCCCTCTAAAAACTTGGTTTGATAGAGGGCGGGCATACACCTGAAGACAGGGATGCACTTCTAAGACTAAGTGGGGGCCCTTAACAAAAAAGTGAAATTTAAAAAGCCATTACGAATGTCAAACCTCTTTTTAATGTGACTGACATCTGTATGGTATTAAAAGAAATGACCGGTGCATCGGGGATATTATAGTCCCCCCACCGTATCCCTATTGGTCAACATGTTTCTGCCTAATGGCCCAACCGGGTCCGCGGCATTCATCAGGACCTATCATACATCAACGGGCTCCTACCTTACCATTCAATATTGGTGAGGTGTCCACTAAAATGGGGTGATCAAGATCACGCACCACAGTATCGCTGGCTAAAATGTTCCAGCCTATGTGAAATAAGAAAACAATAAACATTCAAAGGAAAGCAACATAATCACACATTATTTTTGTGAGGGTCATTCAAAACGCCACGTACACATGCAAAATGAGTGAGTGGCTATAAGTGCAACAAACTGTGTCAGTCATCTGTGCACTAACGAATAATGAGGGATACTTAATCCCCAACGCTTACCCTATTCCCTGGGACCTACTTGCCCCATAGGTAGAGTGAGTGAAGAAGACCCATTAGGTCGAGCGCCCTAAAAAATGAGGAGAAAACGAAGAGAAAGAACATCCATAATGATCAGAATAGATGAATAAGTGACCCGTTTCAGAACGAGCTCGGGCACAGTGATCCATGGTTGTTTAAAATGGAAGAAACCCCGCTATAGAGCGAGCTCGGACACAGTAATCCATAGTTGTCAAAAAATGGAAGAAAACGCACATTGTGCCTAGCAAACGAACATACATGCATAAACCCACACAAGCCGTTCATACTCTTACTGTAATGGAAGGGTCTCCCGCTGCTGAACCTATGACTGCATGCCTCACCTCCTCGCTGGTAAATGAGGAGAGACAGCGAGCCCTTTATATAGTAATGGCGCGAGGGTGTGGCTATATTAATTGAAAGATAATTAAGGTAAATGAACCAACTGACGATGTCTCGGCCAAGCAGTAGGTAGTTCTGCCTGACCACTGGCTGATATCCGGTGTCTCCGAGTTGCCATAGAGATAGTTGCCTGACCTGCCTGGTAGCCAACCGGGGGAAAGTCTGTACAAGAGAGCAGCCGTGTTCGTCAATGTTTAGATGACGCCGTACTGTCCCGTGTGGAAGTGTGTTCAGTGTGAGCATGCGCAGATAAAGGTACTATATTCCCAAATGATCAAGGAAGACAGCGCCCCACTTAGTCTTAATGTTTGTGGCGCCGCCCCATAGCGACCAACTGACGTGTGTGCAAGTAATTAAAGTCTACATCTACTAGAGATCAAGGCTGTCGATCATTACACGGTGCGCGTACTTCTGGGTAAATCCAGAGTCCAAATACTCTATTGATGCCGGTCTCATGGGTCTATAATTTTATGGGTCTATAATTTATAGGCGGGGGGTGACGATGTGAGCCTAGGCAGCCTGATTAAAATCGCGCAATGTACACGGAGCGCGCATACGCAGATGGTGATTCTAGACATAAGAGTTGTTATCAATATAGGTCACATGGCCCATAATATATATGCCAAAATGACAAGTAGGATCTAAGTCACGCCTTGCATTACTACAACATGGTATAGACGGTCGGCTTGAGTGCAAAATATGCGTGTCTTATTTGATACCTACTGGCAACATAGGGATTATAATGAGAATGATTTATAGCACCATTTGCAGCCAAGGAATTTCATCGTTCAGTCCCTTATCCCAAGACTTTAATCTGTACACCCATCGTTGCTCTCTGATGTGGAGTGGTCTAGTAAGGTCCAATCTATATTTTTTCATAACTTCTAGAACCACCCACTCGAGATCATTCTCCTTATGGTTTAATTCTAGGAAATGCCTTGTGAGTTTGGTGTTGCTTTTCTTGCACCTTATTGTGCTACGGTGTTCATTAATTCGGATTTTAATCTTCCTGGTTGTCATGCCCACATACATGAGATTGCAGGGGCATATAAGGAGATAGACCACGTTTTCTGTGTTACAGTTACTAAAACTGTTCAGTTTCCATGCATTCCCAGTTCCTATATCGACTTCTTTGGTGGTTATAGTCAAGGGACATGCAACACAGCCTCCACATGCATAATGACCTGTTGGTCTTTGGGTATTCCACAGGGTGATCTGATTCTCTTCTATTCTCGGGGATCTTTGGCATGTACTAATGTATCCCGGAGATTTTTACTTCTTTTGAAGGCAAACAGAGGAGACTCCCAGTGGTAATTGGCACTATTCAAGATATGCCAGTTTTTTTATTATCTTCTGTACTGTGTTAGACACAGGTGTATAAGTGGTAACACATACAAGGCGATCTGTTTTTTCTTTATTTGTATCTTCCAGGAGGACCTCCCGATTATGATTCCTAGCTCTTTTTCTGGCCTTTTTAATCATTTTTTTGGGATAGTGTCGTTCAAGAAGTTTCTTTTCAAGTTCATCCGCCTGAGTCATGAAATTTTCTGTTTCTGAGCAGTTCCTGCATACTCGCAGGAATTGACCCACTGGTAGATTATCCCTTAGTGCTTTGGGATGGTAACTCTCATATAATAGAAGACTGTTCTTATCTGTAGGTTTTTTATGCACTTTTGTACTGATGCCTTCTTCCGTTAGGCTGATGTCTAGATCGAGAAAGACAACATTTGTCCTGCTGATCGAATGAGTAAACCTAAGGTGATGGTCTTTCGTGTTCACCCAGTCTATAAAGCTGTTGGCTGTGTCTTCGTTACCCTGCCACACGACGAGAATATCGTCAATGTAGCGTTTCCACGTCTTAATTTGTTGAGTGTAAGGGTTATCTGTATTAAAGATGTAATTCTCTTCGAACTGATGGACGTAAAGGCATGCTAAACTGGGGGCAAATGTACTGCCCATTGATGTTCCAGTAACTTGGTGATAGATGGTGTCTTCAAATTCGAAATAGTTCTCTGTAAGAGCAATTTCAGCACATTCCATAACGAAATGGCGGGGAGTAAGGAAATTCCACTCATGATTCAACAGGATTTCTTCCACTACTGCCAGTGTGCGCCTCTGAGGAATACTTGTGTATAAAGCTTCTATGTCCATGGTGATAAGAATATCCTCTGTTGTATTAATTTGTAGATCACGCAACAGACATAGTACATCTTTTGTGTCTCTGAGATAAGATGGTGATTTCTGTACTAGAGGTTTCAAGAACCAATCGCAAAATTGCGAAAGGGGCTCCAAAATGGAACCAATACCAGAGACTATTGGCCTTCCTGGGGGTGGTAATCTTCCTTTGTGGATTTTAGGTAAGATGTAGAACCTTGGTGTTTTAGGATTCTCACAGATAAGGAAATCAGCTTCCTGTTTCGTAATCCAATCCTGGCTCAAGGCCTCATCTACCATAGTCTGGATTTTCCTTCTCAACCGTGGCGTGGGATCTTCTATATGGATCTCATAGCTGGTGCCATCTGAAAGTAAACGATTACACTCATCCTTGTACATAGTTTTATCCATTAGTACAATTGCGCCGCCTTTATCAGCCGGCATGATGGTAAGTGTACTGTTATTCTTCAAATTTTCTAGTGCCTTTCGCTCTAGTTTCGTAAGGTTTGAAAACCCTTTTCTTTACCGAAGTTGATCTGTTCTATTTCCTTTAGAACTCTCTGTTCAAATGCCAATATGTGGCAAGGAATCGTATGAGAGAGGGGAACAAATGTCGATTTTCTCTTCAAATCAGTGTTGATCTTCTCAGGTTGTTCTTCCCTTGTGTCACCGAAGTGGTTGCGAAGTTTGATTTTTCTAAAGAACTGAGCCAATTCTATGTTTAATGTAAAAGGATCATTCATCGGTGTGGGTACGAAACCTAAGCCTTTTGAGAGGACTTTTTCTTCATCTGTAGAGAGTGTATAAGTGCTTAAATTAACAACACTTGTCAATCTCGGCTCGTCGAAGGACCGTTCCCTTTCCCTCTGCTCCTGGTTCCCATTGCGACTGTTTGTTGGTCTTCCCATTGTACTCGGGTATTCTGTTTTTTTCTTCCTTTTCCCCTCCCTCGGCCTCTGTATAAAAAAGGCTGTTGACCTTGAGGGAAGCCAAAACCTGTAGGGTAAAAGGGTTGCTGCCAAAACCAAAAGGTGGCATGGGTGGTTGCATCATAGGATTGCGATAGGTCTGCTGTCGTCTTCCTTGATAGCCCTCAGTGCTCTCATCACTACTGCTTCCACTTGTACTCCTCTCATCTCCTGAACTGAAGGTCCAGTTCTGTGGGGTTGGTCTAAACCGAAGTTGGTTTTTGCCAGAGTATTGTTGCTGGGGTTTCTCATAATACTCGTCAGTCGTATATGGATATACAATCTCCTGACTGAACTTCTGGACATCTTTTTTAAGTTTCGTAAGTTTAGACTGAGTAAGGTATTCCTTATAGTCAGTGTGATCCTTATTTATTTCATCTAATTTTTTCTTAAATACAGTAATGTGTACCATCGTTTTGAGTTTACTCTCACTTTGTTGGATCTCAACCAGGAGTGCATCCGCAAGTTCCCTGGCTGTATTGATAATAAGGACCAACCAGTCTTTAGTGCATTTCCATGCGATTCTTGACCAGTTGATCCGGAATACCTTATTGTTGAGAAAAAGTCTTGGTTCGTTGGTGACCACCAAACCCCTTGGGGAGCTGTTCTTGCGCAAGTACTCTGTCATGAATGCTCCATGCAGAGTCGTCCGGATCTGCTCTTTCTTCCTAGTGGTTAGTGCTTCCCACTCATCCGAGTTCTGGACAACTTGTGTTACCACTGTTTCAGCTAATAAAGATGGTGTTCTAAGGATTTCAGCGTAATTCTCCTCATTGAACGCTAAGTCTGTATCCATGTTTATACTCAGGCTGAGCTCGTTTAGTCTAAATCACAGCCTGATAATGAACCCACACTTGGGTCAATATAAAACCCCTAAGTTGTTCCCACAGCTATCCGCTGTACTAACGTCTTCAACCACAACAACCTGGAAGCGATCCAGGGTAGGGAACTAGAGGCACGGGGTATTAGGAGTAGGCAGCCTCCACCTCAAACTGATTAACACACAAAGCCTCTCCTAATTGTTGACCTAATTGCTAATATGTCTTCTATATGAGTGTAGACATCTCACAAAAGGTAAAAGACTGGTCTCACACACCACCTGGTGTCATGCTTCATCATTGGCCTCTCTGATTTCGTCCTAAACACATGTGTGCGATGCCTCACCACATATTCCTGATACTCACACATCCGGCACACTGTGCAACAGAAGTTGTGCCCGTGCGATGGACAGTTGTCTGGCATGGCATGTCTGGCATGTCTGGCATGGGCTCATGGCCATTGTGGACTGTCATGTTGCAGTCAGTGTGTGTGATGGCACATTCTGCTCCATGCAGGTATGTCTTTGGCCTAATTCTGTAGTGGTCATCCTTAACACCATCAGGAGAGTGGGTGTGTACACAGCGATGAGTGGCTATGGCCGCAGGGTGACAGTCCGGGTGTTGTTCCATGTGCACAACACATGTGTCACTTATTGGCGGGTTCATTACCTGTACGACAGCCATTACGTGTTGATTGTGGTTGCTGTATACATGTGCACAGGTATCATGCAACATGTGCACTTGGGAATGTTATGTGCTGGCTCCCTTGCACATGTCTGTGGATTTGATGCTAAATGAGTGAGGCCACCTCGCTATCCCTCATGTGTCAACTACCATGTGTGCTGAGGGACAGGGGATGGTCAACAGTGGTGAGGCATTGGATGGTGCAGCTGCACAGGAGCTGGGTGAGACTAATGTGACCGGCGCATCGGAGGGGGCAGACGTGTGCTGGGTGACTCACAGGCCCATACGACAATTGCTGCATCAACTGAGTACAGAGGTCATGTGTCCATGTCTGCTAACACAGGGGACGTGCACTCTGGCTCCTCTGCAGCCACGCGGAGGCCAATGCCCGCCCTCCCAACTACTTCAATCAATCAATCAATCAATCATGTCACTTATAAAGCGCACTACATACCCGCGAGGGTCTCAAGGCGCTGGGGGAAGAGGGGGGTGGTGCTGCTACTGATCGAAGAGCCAGGTCTTGAGGAGTCTTCTGAAGGCCAGTAGGTCTTGGGTCTGTCGGAGGTTGGTGGGGAGGGTGTTCCAGGTCTTGGCGGCGAGGTGGGAGAAGGATCTGCCGCCGGCGGTCGTTTTCCGGATGCGGGGGACTGTGGCGAGGGCGAGGCTGGTCGAGCGGAGTTGGCGGGGTGGGGGTGTAGAAGCTGAGTCGTCTGTTGAGGTAGGCTGGTCCGGAGTTGTGGAGTGCTTTGTGTGCGTGGATGAGGAGCTTGAAGGTTATCCTCTTGTTGACAGGGAGCCAGTGCAGGTCTCTCCAGGTGGGGTGTGATGTGGCTGCGTCGGGGGATGTTGAGGATAAGACGTGCAGAGGCGTTCTGGATGCGTTGCAGCCGTCTCAGGAGCTTAGCCGTCGTTCCTGCGTAGAGGGCGTTTCCGTAGTCCAGCCTGCTGGTGACGAGGGCCTGGGTGACTGTTTTTCTTGTTTCGGTGGGGATCCACTTGAAGATCCTGCGGAGCATTCGGAGGATGTTGAAGCAGGATGAGGAAACGGCATTGACCTGCTTAGTCATGGAGAGGGTGGGGTCGAGGATGACCCCTAGGTTGCGTACGTGGTCGGTGGGTGGCGGGGCTGTTCCCAGTGATGTTACCCACCAGGAGTCGTCCCAGGCTGAAGGGTTGGAACCAAGGATGAGGACCTCCGTCTTGTCCGAGTTCAGCTTCAGGCGGCTGGTCCTCATCCATTCGGCGACGGCCTTCATTCCTTCGTGGAGGTGGGCTTTGGCGGTGTGAGGGTCTTTGGTGAGGGAGAGGATCAGCTGGGTGTCGTCGGCGTAGGAGATGATGTTGAGGTTGTGCTGTCGGGCGACGTGGGCGAGGGGTGCCATGTAGATGTTGAACAGCGTTGGGCTGAGGGAGGAGCCTTGGGGTACGCCGCAGATGATCTTGGTGGCCTTGGATCGGAAGGGGGCGAGGTGGACTCTTTGTGTTCTGCCAGAAAGGAAGGATGTGGTCCAGTCCAGGGCCTTCTCTTGGATCCCGGCGTCGTGAAGGCGTGTTCGTAGTGTGTGGTGGCAGACCGTGTCGAAGGCGGCTGATAGGTCCAGGAGGATGAGGGCTGCTGTTTCTCCGTTGTCTAGCAGGGTCCTGATGTCATCGGTGGCGGCGATGAGGGCGGTTTCGGTGCTGTGGTTGCTGCGGAAGCCGGACTGGGAAGGGTCCAGGATGTTGTTCTCCTCGAGGTAGCGGGTCAGTTGTTTGTTGACGATTTTCTCGGTGACCTTCGCGGGGAACGGGAGCAGAGAGATGGGTCGGAAGTTCTTGAGGTCCTTGGGGTCTGCCTTGGGTTTCTTGAGTAAGGCGGTGATCTCGGCGTGCTTCCAGCTTTCCGGGAAGGTTGCTGTCTCGAAGGAGATGTTGATTACTTCCACTGGTGCAACACGTGTCGGCACTAGGATGACGGATGGAGTGTCTTTCACACCAGGCACAGCTGCCCCTGCGACCCCTGCTGCACTCAGTGCCGTGTCTGTTGGGCATGTGCGGCATCTGTGCATGGGTCAGTCAGCCTCCCTCAATGACTTTCTTGCCCATGGCGACACCTTTCCGCAGTTGACATAGTTCATGGAGGGCCTACATTAGCACGTGGGTGGGCTACACCAGTATGTCCAATAGTTGTCCCCCCAGTCAAGGTAGTCCTTGTACTGGGCCACTGTCAGGCTGACATACCTGACCTTCCCCACCCCCCGGACAGTGGCGCATCTGGCAACAGCAGGGCACGTGTCCTGACAGAGGAGGTGGTGGCACGCAGACGTCATGACAGGTAGTGACATCACGGAAGATGGCCTGCACCATCAGACTCATTGCCTCCCCTCGCTCACCCTACTGATGCGATTGCATCATGGGTGCACGCGCGTGTGCAGCAGCTCCAATCTCTCCCCAGAGAGGCCAAATAGTGTATGGGTGGCTCCATTCGCCCCAGTCACCGAGCTCACGGCAAAATAGGTGGTGGGACGCTGTACACCCGCATGGTACCCCGACTCGTGCCCTGGACAACAGTGACGAAGCATGGCTGACTCCGGAGTCCGGATACACCACATGCAACACACAGCAGCTGTAGCTGCCCTAGCGGCCCATGCCGCAAACACCATCCCAGACGACATGTCGACACACCCCGGCGCGCAATGTCATGGCATCCGCTGCCATTGGCAAGGGACCCATGGTGTGTGATATGGGCCTCCTGGTGAGGAGCCTCCGAGCCATCCACCGCCAATGGGTGTCATGCAACTCACACACTTCGCTAGGACATTTGGTAGCTCTGCCTGCACACCAGGGATCGATTCCGGGTACCATGCGGGTGTACGGCATCCCACCACCTATTCTGCCGTGAGCTCAGTGACTGGGGCGAATGGAGCCACCCATACACTATTTGGCCTCTCTGGGGAGAGATTGGAGCTGCTGCACACGCGTGTGCTCCCATGATGCAATCGCATCAGTGGGGTGGGCGAGGGGAGGCAATGAGTCTGATGGTGCAGGCCATCTACCGTGACGTCACTACCTGTCATGACGTCTGCGTGCCACCACCTCTTCTGTCAGGACTTGTGCCCTGCTGCACACTGAGAATGTATTGCCTGCGAGATGTGACCAGGAGCAGGGTGCCATGTCCTCCCACCCACCAAACTCCACTGCCATCCCATGCCCTGGGTAGCCTGTGCAGGTGGACGTTGTTGGGGGTACACCTGACGGCCAGGGGTGTACATGTCTCGGCACGGGCCTGGCTGACGCACAGCAGTATTCAGCATGTCCCCAGAGGGAGGGCCAACGTCCACACCTGATGCAGCATGGGTCGTGTGCCCGCCTGTTGTGCACACACTAGTCCACATTCATCCCCAGACAGCTGGTCTTTCCACATACCCAGTACAGTGGTAATGTACCCCGCCGGGTTCGTCCCCACACAGTCTGTATCGACACTGCATGTGTGCACCCACCCGTGCCACAGACCCACCTGTGCCAAGAGGCCCTCCCGCTTCACATGCCACATGTGTGTATTCCACAGTTGTGCTTCTCTCTCAGGGGCGGACATCCAATGTCACTTGACTACATGGTAATCTCACGAGTCCCGTGTACTTCTCACACTCTCATCCTCTCTCATTCTTACTTGGCTGCGATCAATAATTCTCCAGAGACAGATTTTAGCTTTAAGGCATGTATTTGAGCTTACTTCCTCTGTGATGCAGGATGTGGACACTACTGGCAGCGTAATGCATGTGGAGGATATACTTAGCATGGTTACACATTCAAAAGGGGGTACAGGTAGATGTGATAAGTCGTTAATTGTGGAAATAAGGCTTCTGAGTTAAGAATGCCCTGCCCTTGCTATGCTACAGTACATTAGCTCATTACTGAGGTGCCCTAGGCTGTGACACAGACAGTATTGGTTTACCCTACCATACAGCTTGACATCATGAGCACAGTACATCTAAGTCCCATGGTACAGGTTTACGACAATAGTGACTCCGACACACCTGCGTCAGAGGTGGCATCAGAGCATGAGCCTACATGCATGCAGCATAGTCTCACATGTTGTTGCGATATGGTGGCTACTGTACATGACTCAATGTCCGGGGACATGTTGTGGGGTGTTGCATTTGTTGTCCATGCAAATGTCCTTGCACGGAAGTTCAGGAGAAGGTGTGATGACAGTTCTCAAGTTATTCAGCAGACAGTTCAGCGTGCACTTACAGGTGCCTGTGTTCAGGTGCGCGGCATGCATATTGTGGCAATGTGGTTCGTGCAATGTTGGCCATGTGGTCACTGTACACAGGTCCCATTCCTCAGCCTCCCCGTGTTCATGCAGGGACACAGGATGTGGTGATGGACAGGGTGCATGTCCCGGTAATGTCAGGTGTCATGACGGTGGTGTTGATGGTCAGGTGTTTGTTTCCGTGTGCATGGTGTAGTTGTTGCACAGCTGACTGGCCTCTGCGTGCAGACGGCAAGCATGGGTACGGTGTTGCACATGAATGTTCAATTGTGGGTATTGATTTGGGGACCCATGAATTGACAGGTTGTCAGGTATGCAATACCTTCCTGCAGTGCATCCCTCGCATTGGTGGTATTTGTGGTTGACATCCAATGAAGCGGATGGTGGGTTGCAACGTGTTCCTCGTAGGTTGTCCCTTGTAGGATCCTGATGGGACATGTCGGGTGACATTCGATGAAACTGTGATCCAGCATACGTTGTGCGGAGGCACACTGGTTCCATTGCAGTGTGTGTCCTATTGCTGCCACAAACGCCATGCCCCCATACACTGAACAGTTCCTGTCGTGGGCGTCCAGGGGTGAGAACAGGTGTACCAGGTCCCCAATTGGACATGCCAGGTTGGAGAGACATAAATCCACTGGCCAGTGGTACGGGCACCTCCGACAGTAGAAAACGGGGATGACGCAGCTGAACATTTCAATGCGGTAAGTTACTCGATAACTTACATTCAGCATAGCCAGATTTGCACAGCCCACTGTCTGTATCAAGCTATTGCTGTACAGCTGCATCTGTCTGGCGTAGGTGTATAGTACTGGTGCCCCGTCCATTTTGCTGCTGGGTGCTGTGGTGGCATGCTCCGGCTGCCTGGGCTGTCTGCTGTGTGTGACCTCGGACGGTGTTGTGTGTACTTGAATGGATGTTTGGCAGCAGGACTTTGTGTATGGCTTGGGAGGTGGCCACAGGCCCTCATCCCACATGCTCCTATGAATGGTCAAGGCCAGTGGTGTGTGACTCCTTCCTGATTACTTGCATTTGAGCCACATGGCGCAGTGGTATAATTGTATTTTGTGGTTTTATCTTTCTTTCATGTTCGGTGTTATCTGCCAGGGGATGGTTGACTCAGCATGGCTATGTTTGGGTTGTGGTTGTTCCAATGGCTCCGTTCTCCTGCGGGATATGTAGCAATGTGATTTGGCTGTGGGAATGGAAGGACATTCACTGCTATCTGCTCTCCCGTGTGTGGGTGGGTCACTTCTTTCCCGCTGTACATTGGGACTTGTGTGTGGGAGCCGTGATTGTGAACACCTGTTCTCAGGCGGCAGGGTTTCTCTATTTTGGACATGGCATGGCTTGTTGTTGCGTGCAGGATGGTATAGATATTGTTTGTTGTGACTGGCGTGCCTTTTGCGGTCAATGTCCATTGTTTGTGCTGTTCTGTAGCAGCTGCCGTGTGCTTCTCCATGCTTTGCACACAGGTGTGTGTCCTCTTCCGACGTCGCTTTGCTCCCCTGTTCGGCACACTTGTGTGACTACGTTTTGGCAACTGTGAGTTGTCGGTTGTGGTCATGGTTGACGCAGGGGGACCACGTGACTTGTGCCTTCAGGGTGGGGCTGGTGTGTGTGGTGTGTTGTTGTGGCCCTGCGGTGTTTGTGTGCAGCCCATGCGTGGCGCTGTCGTTGGCCTCTGCGTTGTGCGTCATCGCCGGGGCGCTGCGGGGCCGTGCCGGGTACGTCACCTCCTGGTCCGGGGTGTTGGGTGCCCAGGATGTTGCGGGTTGATTATATTTTACAGGTGGGATATGTGTGGGTACGGTGTTGGATGTGTCCTGTCCCCACAGGGGTGTCTAGGGGGCCCATGTACAGTTTTTCCGCCCTTGCATTGTGTGCGGTATTTGCATGTCCTTGTTGTGTGTCTGCCTACCTGCGTCGTCATTGCACGTTCACTCCTAGCTGCTGCATCAGGTACAGCATTGGGATGGCCTGGAGTGCAGGATTCATGTCGGAGTAGGCCGAGTTGGTGTTTCTGTGGTCAACAATGTGGTTCCGCCTCCTGTTCTCGTGCGGTGTCTCTTTGCCGATGAGGCTGTTTGGTTGTGTCATCGTAATTTGTACGCCGGGCGGTACGTCATTTCGTCGGACGGTGTGCCTCCGTTGGCTGGCGCCGCTACGTAAACGGGCACACTTTGATGGCGGGTGGCGTCGCAGGCTTGCGGGCGGTATTGGCCTGACTTTTCACATCCTAATTTGGCGGGAGTGCGGGCATTTGATGGCGGACGGTAACTAGCGGTTTTTACCTCCGTCGGCACGGCGGTAGTGTTTCCGCCCGCCATCGTAATGACCCCCTAAGTCTAATACCTCCCTCCACCAGTAATTCTTTTATAAAAAAATGTAAATAGTCTTACCGGAACGATACATCAGCAATGTGAAACTGCAAATTCCATGAATGACCCAATTCGATGCAGAAAGACTTCAAAAACAAAGAAAGTGGAAATAAATGGTGGAAAATTAAATTTAAAAAAATAGTTCCATCCTAAAGAAATAAATATTATAAATGCCTCTTATTTATTAAATGTCACATATTAATGTTTATAATTTTATAAACAACATATAAAAATGTTAATACTTTTATCTGTGTTTAAAGAAATGTAAGTAATGTTTTACGTGATATCTTGCTCTTTTTAGCCTTGCCTCTGACACCACTACCAGAAGCAGTGGCTTCACCAACAAAGCCCCAGCCCACATTTCACACAATATCACAGTACCAACACTTCAACTGCTGGGACAGCAGAATGCTCTGCAATCACTCAGGTAAAATTCAAATGGTTAGGTGGCACTAGAACCTATTGACCTTCAGAAAGGAATCAAAAATAACTTTATTTTGGCAGGTTTTCAGGACCTAACTGTTAACAAGCAGAGGATAAAAGCAGGTGTTTAACCAGGCCCCTACAGCCCATTCAGAGTGGCAGGAGGCACCCCTCAGGACCACCCTCGCAGTCATTAATTTGGAAAATAGGTGACAGTGCCCAAAGTGCTGCTCATAAGCCTGTAGCTGGTGCTATTAAATGTCAGCGTGCCAAATACCAAGGCTGCGTAGTCCTGAATACACTTCAGGCCTTTTTAATGCACTACCAGACACTGCCTGCACCTTTATCTCACTCCTGCAGGTTCCTACATTTTTCTGATTCTCTCTTCCTCCGTATTTCCTGTTTGTGTTTTTTTCCCTCTTTTGCTCTTGGGACATGACCCATGAGGAAAAATATTTATTACCTGGCCTTCCTCTGCTCCCTCCCACCGCTCCAACTTAAGTAACTAAAAAGAGGTTGAGCACTCAAAACCCATGATATGTTTAAAGATGTTTAACATTGTATGGTCCCAGGTTTTTAGCTGTGCTTAACTGCTGAGATCTATTGCTCTTTTAGTATTCTTCATTTATACTTAGGTTATACCTACTTTAGCAAATGCTTTAGCAGCTGTTTCTCTTCTCTGCCTGCAGTAGTTTAAAGCACCCCTAGAACATACACTCAGCAGTACTTATTTTATAAAAGACTAAGTGAGTCCAAAGTTTTGCTCACAAAGCCTTAGATGACGCTATTCAACGTCAGGGATGCTGAATATCAAGTCTGCCTAGTCTTGAATTCACCTTATGCCTGCTTCATCCTCCAGAAGCTTCCTTTCTCTTTATCTCACTCTTGCAGGTTCATTTTTATCTCTGTTTTCTTTCCATGTCACTGTTTTTCCATCTTTCCTCCTTTTGTGTTTTTCTCTCTCTTGCTCTGGGTCAAAGCCTGATGAGAAGAAAATACGTTCCAGTCCCAAAATTGAGTGTCAGTGGGCACCACCTCAAACCACAAGGCTCAAATTAAGTAGTGTAGTCAAGCTGTTGTGTCTTTAAATGTTTTTCCAAGTTTTTAACTATGCCACTGAATTGGACTGCAGGTTGTGACATTCCCTTCCCTTCTAATTTAAATCCCATTTTCAATGGCTTTATAAAAGAGCAGTTATGTAAACTATTTGCATTTTGCTCATGACATTTTCTCGCTAAGTATTGTGGTTTTAATTGCTCAGCCAAATTATGCAATTTAGAATCAACATTTATTATCTTGATTAAAAACTTAGCCTTCAACCTTATCAAGCCAACCGCTATGATCAAATTGAAGTACTTTCTTTTAGCTAAATCCTGCAGGCGTGTGGTAATGATTTTTCCTTGACATTTTCCTAGATACTACAGGAAAAGATGCTCTATTTAATCTGCTTCTTTCCTGGTATCTTTTCAAAAAAGGAGAATTCACTAAATCACACCTGCCCCCAAACTGAAAGGCCATCATTTCAATTTGTTTTCAGCCCACCTGGGATTGTCACTATTTTTACTGGGAGCTAGGTAAGTGCTGCCAAGATGAGAAAAATATGCAGGGTGTACACGAAAATAGTAACAAGCACTGGCATAGCCATTCGAAAATATTCAGAGTGCCAATGGGCCTTATTACGAGTTTGGCTGCCCCACAGCGGACGGTGCAACGCACCTGCCGCTGTGGGACCACCA
Source organism: Calotriton arnoldi (assembly GCA_963921515.1). Classification (NCBI taxonomy): domain Eukaryota; kingdom Metazoa; phylum Chordata; class Amphibia; order Caudata; family Salamandridae; genus Calotriton; species Calotriton arnoldi. Next base: position 266,711 of record CAWUFW010003189.1, on the reverse strand, counting down.
AACCTGTGGTTGAACCGCCCGCCAGATCAGGGGTTTTCTCCTGGTCTGGCAGGCGGTCCAGCTGTGGTCTGAGAGCGGCGATTTGTCAGGCTCATTAAAGTGCCTAGCAGGCAGACCGTCACTCTCAGAGCATACATGCCACATCATGCAGGAAGTGGGGGTGCAGATTGACAGAAGTGGCGCTACATGTGCCCCCCTGCATGTACCCCCAGGCACAGAGAAACAAGAAGGCCCTGTAGGGCCCCCTTTGTTGCCTCATCGCGGGTGCGACCACCATGAGAAGGCAACTCAAAATATGCTCGGTGGTGCCGCTGCAGCGCCGCCAGCATATTTTGGCCTTGAACCTCTGGCAGACCACCACAAGATCCCTGATCCATGGCGATAACAGCGGTTCAGTGGCGGTCTGACCACCAGACTTATAATACTGCGGGCGGGTCCAAAGTGTGGTGGTGGTCGAACCACCACTACGACTACAGCGGTCCCATGGACCACCGTAGTCATAAATAGGCCCTATGGCAATTCTAAAAATCACTGGCAATACGAATAGGTCCAGCTTAAACCTAAAAGTGCTTGGATACTGCCATCTATGCAGTCACTCAGGCACTTAGTAACTCATTGTCCATGTAGTTTGTATATTTTTGCACTCATGCATCTATTCACCCACCCATTGACTTATTCTTGCATTCACACTGCCACCCATCCACAATACCACAAAATCAAATTCACTAATTAGGATTATTTTTCAGAGTGATTGCTTCAGGTAGTGTGTGACTGCTAGATTGGGAAGTGTGTGGAAGTGCAGTTAGTAATGTGTGACTGCAAGATCTGTTAGTGTCTGAGGGGTATGAAAATGATTCACTTGTGTGTGACTTAGTCTGTGAGGGTTGTGAGAGTGCAGACAGTCATGTGTGACTACTAGTCTGTGAAGGGTGTGAGAGTGCTCTTAGTACTGTGAGGCAGCTGATCTGTGAGGGATGCCAGAGTACAGTCAGCAGTGTCTAACTGATACTCTGAATATTTTATTGCTGTCAGTAGTGTGTTAATAATAGTCTGTGAGGGGTTTGAAATTACTTCTAGTAGTGTCTGACTGCAACTTGCTGGGTGTGGGAGTACTGTCAGTAGCACTATATTCATAGTATGTGAGGGGTGTAAGAATGTTTCTGGTAGTGCGTGACCTGGTACTCGTGAAAGAATGCTGCAACAATTATTCCTAAGAAGAGTTCTTTTCCTCCTTTTTTTAACCTTGGCCTGCTTTACCTATTGAGGTTGCTCACATATTGGGTGCTTTAATGACCAAGGATGCCCATTGATTTCCGATACCCTCTGCCCAATGACTACGGGAAGGTCCCCCACTCCCACCAACCCTCAGCATGGATCACTGACCCCCACATCATGCGCACAACTGGTTGGGTTTACTGGTGTACCAAACACCAGTTACATGAGTGAACAGAGTCTCAGCCTCTACGCCCTTGGACTCTTTAGTGCTCATAGACATTCACTTTTCGCTTTGAGACTTTGCTTCCCCTCACATGAATAGCTTTGCAGCAATGCAGTTTCTAACAGCTGCTGTCTGTAACTGAAGACAGTCCCAGTGCACCAAAACTGACGGCGCTTATGCTCCTTTGCTTGTGTAGTAAAGTGTCCTTCAGGGTTTTGTGGAAGTAGTTGATTTATAACAAATGCACATGGGCCGAAGAGCAGCTACTCATGCTTACACCTAAGAGCGATATAATCATGCATTTGATAAACCAGCACAGCACAGCATAGAAACCACCCGCTGTTGTCATTGCTTTGTGTGATGGTGGAGTGGCAGCTCTGGGGATGCCTATCAAAGCATATATGTTAAGTAATCACTGTTAAGAGAGCACATTACAGCAGTTAGACCCTTCACATGTTTACTGCAGCATGTTCCACCAAAAAACCCACTCCATAAGTCATTGTGTATGTACATTTGGAAGTGGCAGCGATCCGAATGAGTAGGCAGTCCAAAGCACATCGTGGGGCATTATACCAGCCCCCCCCCCCGGCTCAAGGCACGTGTGGCATGACAAGCTCTTGTTTTTTCAACAGCCATTGGCACTGCAGCTGTTGGAGTTTGTAGGTGCACGTAGGGTCAATGAGGAAGATGGACAGTAGCAGGACTGCTTTATTCTGAGGAAGTGGACAATAACAACGCAGTTTATGTGGGAATGTGGGGGTGTCCCAGGCCAATCAAGGGTTACAGGACTACAATTGTGACATCGATAGTCTATTACCTCTAATATCTTAGAGCCAGTTTTTTTTTTTTCCAGATTTATATAGCTCAAACTCGACCCGAAGGTATTGGAGCGTTTTACATGAGCACCAGTTACGTTACACAAGGACACATTCCTTCACAGGATGTGGAGTCGACCCCGAGGCTCGAACCTTGGTTTCCCAGCTCCAAAGTCAGCAGCTCTAGCCGTGAGACCACATCCTCTCCCCTAGTTTACAATTGCTCCCCAACTATGTACCATGTGCACTTCTGTAGCACTTTACCCTCAGGGTAGTGAGCAAGGACAGTCCAAGGCTTACTCAGGGAAGGGATGTGAATTAGAAATTCAGAACTCAACAACGAAGAAAAAGAAACAAAGTACTTTAATTCATACCCAAATACATACTAAATTTAGATTTATAAAGGTACACAATACAAACTAGATCTCTGTAGACCAGGGTTCTCCAAAGTCGGTCGTGGAGGGCCAGATCCATGCCAGATTTTTGAGATAACTACATTTATCTAAATGGGGATATACTAAACATTTGGCATGGATCCGGCCCTCCAGAACCGACTTTGGAGAACCCTACTGTAGACCCTCATGAACTAAGGAGCCATGTAAAAGGTTTTTCAGTGTTGTGTTAAGACATTTAAAACTCCTTCTTCTGGTGTTTATCATGGAGTTCACATTGTAAAGTCCCTTAATGTTGCACCAGGCACAGGTGTCACAATGAAAAACCCCTTCTTATTATGTTTGTCAGAGAACTGTCAATGTAAAATGCCTTTCTGTTGTGTTTGTCAAAGGTTTCACAATGTAAAGCTTCTGCTACAGTATTTGGGACAAAGCCATATTAACAATGTTTTTATAAGTTATAGAACTACCTCTAAGAACTACTTCAAATGACTGCTGCCCAATGAAAAGATGTAAAAAAGGATTGGAGCCAAGCATATCTCTCTGTATTATGTTTCTATTCTTTACTACATGGCCATGGTACAAACAGGAAAACTGTCTCAAGCCAGACTTAAAAAAGCTGATGCCTATATATTGTGGATGATTTTGCAAGGTTTTTGGACAATGTGTATGTTGTTTTCAAGACTTTGTGTGTGCTCAGTTATTTGAGCATCAAAAAAGTAGAAATATTTTATTTCAGTTATAAAGGTACTCTACAGAGGTTTCACTAAAGCATGTATGGAGATTAATCATATGGATATAACAGCCCTTCTCATATTAGTTTACTTCCAAGCGGTAACTTAATGAAAGCAATGACTTAATTCAATCGGCTAAGATAGCACAAGTTGGTGAAAGGAATAACTTCAAGGTCACTCCCCTCCCTGGTTCTGCAGGACTTTGTTTTTTCTGTTAAGAGAGATGTTTGCTTTATACCTAAATCTACCAGGAGTGTGTTCTGTGTATATACTCAGGACCTGAAATATATCTACATCCTTTGAGCTCAGCCCTGCTCTTGGAATTTAAACAGGGAGATACTTAAATGACCACAGAGAACACCCAGTGGTATGTTGTATTGTATTTTTAATTTAGTCTGTGAATTTACCATGACTTTTAGCAGCTATCTTCTTTGCCTTCTAAAAGAAGTTGTACTGCAGTTTGGTGAGGAGATTGTGGTTGTGGTGATAACGTTGAGGTTCACATTTCTTTTCAAAGTTTTTGGATGCAGTTGATAGGTTGGATACGCGTTTGCAATTGTGAGTTTTTTTTACAGTCAAAAAAATGGATTTATGAAGTGTGTGATGGATGTGTTGAAAATGTTTTTGAAATGTAATGGGATGTGTCACATGCCCAGACATGGGAAGCCCTGCCTCTGAATGAGGTGGCTTTGTCCAAGTAATGACACTGAGGGTATAATAATAAAAATAAACTGCCATCCATTTGTTGGTTAGTGTGATTCTCCCCTTACTGGTAACACTGTGTGCATGTGTCCCATTTGTAAGAAGTCGCACCATAGGCCCAAGAACATCTGCCGGTTGCGGCTTAACACAGGTGATGAGGAAGCAAACTCACTGTGTGCTAGGCACTTCAGACTATGCACTGGTGGCACCGTCTGTCTATCAGCGACATCCTGGGTGCTCCCTCCAAGCCTTGTTAGGGCCCTGCTGCTCCTATTATCTCTTTGAGCCAACCGCAGCCACCTATGATTGGCCTGCTGTGCTTCTTAACAACATAGAGCAGGCCCCCTGTGTTTTCCTGGTAGCATAGAGTGTTGGGTAGGCTTGTTCCACCCATTAACCTTTTTCATGTGCCTGAAGAGCCCCAGCTGACTACCAGTACATGAAGTCTCTGACAGCAGTCCCAATCCGAGTGGAATGCTTTGCTCAAGCAAAGTGAAAATTAGATACCAATAGATCTTTGTTATTACATCTGATACAGGAATATCACAATAGGAAGCTCAACATACTGTGTAACACAGTTACCTCCATTCTTCCCTTTGATATGCTTTCTTCTTTCACTTCAGTTTTGGATAGCAAGGGTTGCTCACCTGGAGAACTATCTATCAGCAAAAAAGAAAAATCACCCCATGACAAAGGGAACTATTCTGCTCACCGTTCAGGTGAAGATGTACACAAGGTATTCCTAAATTTACTGAACACCTACAAGAACAATGATTACAATGCAGCCTAAGTGGGGCTATTGCCAGTTTAGAACACAGACAAACCCTGACTGTGGTGGTTCATCTGTTAACAGATCAAGCAAAGCCCCAAGCGGCCCAAAGATGCTTGATAGCAGTGATCTTCAAACGTGTTAATGCTTCGCCCCCCCAGTGTAAAACAAAAATCATTTGGGCTCCCGCCCCGTGGAATTATTCTATTAAATTGGCAATGTTTAAATATGTCTAGACTTATTTAAACATTACCGTTACCCCTTTTAAAAATGCAATCAAATAGATGATTGCCAAACGTACTATCCTGGTTAGCTAGGCCTTACTAACGTGTTAAAGTATTCACAGTGTGATGATCAGAAATGGGGGCGGGGAGGTTTGAAGAATATTTGGAGTCCCTTCCCTTTTGACACATACTCCCAGCCAGATATAAATGATAAATAGTGTTAGTGATGGCCCATTAAAGAGTGGCTTACTGCTGCTCAAACCAAAGCACTGTTATCAGCATGATGCTTCTTTTAACCAAAGCCTGGCGCCCCCTCCCCTCCCCCCAGGATCAGTTAAGGCCCCCCTAGGTGGGTCCGCCTCCCAGTTTGAAGACCCTGATTTATAGACATGCCTTCAGGGCCTGGCCAGCACGTGCAAAGTAGAACATCCAGATGATGAAATGCAAGTCCAAATAATTCAGGGCTGTCATTCATCAAATATTGTGAGAAGCTAAAATGACACTACTGTTCATGATAACTCTGGGGAGCTCTAACAAATTTTCTGACACATGTGAATTTCACATAAAAGTCTCCATGCAGTCCAACCCATTAAAACTGAACCTCTCAAATTATTAAGAGAAGTAAAAGATACTTTGAAAAAACTCACAGTCAGAAAGCATGATCATACCTGTGGTTATTGCAGCAAACAAGCACGACATAAATTAATCTGTCCAACAAAAGAAAAGATGTGCTCTGTGTGGAGAAAGGCAAATCATTTCACAAAAGTTGCAGGTCCTCTGCGTAAAGAAAATCAATGTCAAATAAGTACACCAATTCCACGAAAAACATCAAACAACTAAGGACCATTTCACAAAGAAGAACTAGAAGTAAATGAAGGCACCAATAATGAACATGTACATTTGATCGCGAGGATGGTCGTGGGAGCTCCCGTCATGCTCCGCGACTGAAGGTGAAGCGGGTTTGGCGGCTGACGGCGGAGTTCGCGCACAGGGGCCGACGCGCCTGGTGTGTGGGCTATGGCTTGGGGTTTCCGCTGCGGAGGATGGCATGCGAGGCTTGCGCTGCTGCAAGCGGCTGTCGGTTTGGCTGGTGTGGCCACAACAGGTGCTATGGCCAGAGCAGCACTGTTTGAGGTGGTGGCTGACCGCGCCGGAGGGGGGAGGCAGCTCGATCCATCCGCAGCAGACACAGGCAGGTCTGTTTCGGTCTGTTTTGGTCAGCTGCGATGCCTGCCCGTCCCCTGGAGTCCCTGGAGTCGGGGTGGACACTGCGTTTGCAGCCAAGAAAAGGACGAGCTCTGGAGGCCTAACAAGACTAATAAGGATAAATTCATCTTATTGTCTAACCCCCAGGTCAGAGATATCGCCTTTTCCTTTTCTTGGTGCCTTATCTGGGATGTTGCCACAACGTTGGCTATTTTCATCTTGTGCTGGTTGTGTCGTTTTTCTTCTGGACTGCTGCTATTTGTAACTAGGGTGCTGCAGGAGTGGGTAGTGGACCAGGGGTTGGGCGCGGAAGCGGCTTAGTCAGGTTGAGGTGCGGCTTGCATCCCTCCTTCTAGGTCACTGTGGTAAAGGAAGATACACAGTCCAGCTGTATAAGTAGAATAATCCTTTATTGTAGCTTGGTTCCAGGATAAGTGAATAGGAGAAGATAGGAGGTACAGATGCAGCCCCACCAGGAGCAAGCTCCTAGCTGCTCAGCCTGAGTAGACCAACTGACACTCTAAACACAGAGAGGCACTCAGACATTCTATGATGTCATGATACATTCCAATAGAGCAGTACAGTGGGGAATAGCAGAGTAGTAGTTTACTACACATCCTCCTTCCTTGGGGAACGACAACAAGAATAAGGAGGAAAAACCAGTAAGATACCTCAGAAATAACATCAGCATTAAAGAAGCACATTGAGATGCAAATATACAAAGGTGTAGTACATGAGGTATCAAGAATACCACTGGCATGAAAGGGCATGCATAAAGGAAGAAACATTCGAGGGCATACACAAATGAAAGTGGAAAGATCTTATGCCCCAAAACCACCATAAAGGCCTCATCCCCCTCCCTTGGGGAAGAACAACAACATTGCGAGGGCATGGTTAGGGACAGCCACCACTAGATATACCAAAGAGTATGCAATCCCCTAGAAAGAACATTAAATTGGAACATTAACTGGCTCCACAACCTCCCCAATAAAGGGTACACCGTAGGGTAAAAACATCACCCTAGAGACTAAATTAGAGCGTTTGACTAGCCCCCCAACCTCCCCCATGAAGGATACACCGTAGGGTAAACATCACCCTAGGAAACAAAATTGGAGCATTTAACTGGCCCCACAACCTCCCCAATAAAGGGTACCCCGTAGGGTATACATCACCCTAGGAAACGGAATAGGAGCATTTGACTGGCCCCACAACCTCCCCGAAAAGGGTACACCGTAGGGTATACATCACCCTAGGAAACAAAATTGGAGCAATTAACTGGCCCCACAGCCTCCCCAATAAAGGGTACACCGTAGGGTATACAGCACCCTAGGAAACAAAATTGGAGCATTTGACTGGCCCCACAACCTCCCCTAAGAAGGGTACACCGTAGGGTAAAGCATCACCTTAGGAAACAAATTTGGGCATAGACTGGCCCCACAACCTCCCCAATGAAGGGTACACCATAGGAATTGGGCATAGACTGGCCCAACAACCTCCCCAATGAAGGGTACACCATAGGGTAAAACAACACCCTAGGAAACAAAAATTGGGCATTGACTGGCCCAACAACCTCCCCAATGAAAGGTACACCGTAGGGTATACGTCACCCTAAAAAAAACTGACCTCCCATGGCAGGACACAACCTCCCCATACCAGGGTAAACCAAAAAAAGAAACTGAGCACCAACAACCCACACAATCTCCCCATACCAGGGTACACCAGAGGGTAAATGTCACCCTAGAAAAAAAACTGAATTGTGGCACTGAGTGCCCCCAGAACTTCCATAAGAAAGAGTACACACCATTTTGTTAGGATACATAAGCGCATACAGTATACAGGCATAAGAACGAATCTGCATGGTACAGTTCCTAAACCACAGTCCATACTGAAGGAGACCTGGTGAGCGACGTCTCCCCCGAACCCAGTGGTAATGAAGAACTGTAGCACCGTGTGGAGACTCCACGAAGCCGTTGCATCAGCGTGGCAAAGAACCACCAGACGAAATATCTGTGAAGCAAGAGAACACTCCAGGCAGAACGGGAGACAGTCACCCAGAGCTCCGATGAAGTTGCATCATTGCTGCAGTTGCCAGACAAGAACAAACTTGGGGCACATGGTTGGCATGCAGGGGGCTTGTACCAACTGATAGGATGAGCCACGGCTAACCACCAAAATACCGGCACGTTTTTGACGTGGAGCCGGGTGGCTTATGGCACGTATGCACTGCAGAGCGTCCATGAGCAGCTGAAAAAATGTGGGAACGTCAGAAAAGTGTCACTATGGAACTTCAGGGATTTGAGACGGAGGTAAGAGCGCGCGTGCTGTTGCTTTCAATGAGCTCGCAGCGCACATACAAATATTCAAAAATTGCGCGCAGCATGGCAAACGGCCAACCAACAAACTGTCTCACCTCAGAAATGGTATTTCACAGCAGAGCCATTTAGGGTACACACGCAGCTTCAACGGATGGCAGTCAATTAAGTACGCTCTGCTTTGTGTTGCACACGGCTCCCAGTAAATTGAAACTAACACAGACACCGATCCAATGGCTTGTGCTGCGTTACTCCAAACAAACACAGTAACTGCCGATTTCCTCACAAGTTGAATAAAAGTTGCTCACCGTAGTTGCTCAGACTGTCACGATGCACCACACAGTACTTTACTAAAACGACAGTTCCTCACATATGGGCTGTTGGCTTCTAAGTTTGAAGGCTGTAAAACTTTGCTTCATGAAACACAACTCGCTGTCAACACACGTCGCTGGTGCCAATTCCCAAACACCAGTTGCTGCTGGCAATCAAACTCAGAAGGGTGACTCACGACTGTAGTAAGGCCAGCAGGGTAAGAGTAACATTTCCCAGATAACAGGATGGCAGCAATCACCACAGTACCTGCACGAATACCAGCAGTAGAAGGTCAAATGCCCTGGGCTACTGCATGGCATTCCAACACTCATACTAGGCTGAGAAACAGGAAGACACAGCCAGAGACAGGAAAGACAGAAGTCACTTATAACATATCACCCTTCCTTAGGGAAACAAAATGCAGAAGTAAACGAAGTAAACACAAACATCAATATATACAATGCATTCAGAAAGAAAAGCATTTACATTGCAAGGAAAACATTTACATTGCATTCTTAAAAATAAACACATTGGTAATAACCCCATCCCCCTCCCTTAGGCAAAATTAAAACAAACAACCATTAACGCCACTCATTGGCATACAACTCAAAACTCGACAATCTGGTAAACATCCAGAAAAGGGGCATTGAGCTCCTAACAACCTCCAAGTGATAGGGAACACATCTCCCTATGATTCAGCACTGGGGCACTTATCTCCCAAAACCTCTTAAAAACTGAACTGGGGCACTCGGCTCCCACAACTTCCACGTAATGGGGGGCACACCTCCCTATGATCCATAACTGGGCACTACACTCCCAAAACCTCTTAAAACTAAACTGGGGCACACTGCTCCCACAACCTCCAAATAATAGAGCAACATCACCCTATGATCCAATTCTGGGGCACTAGCTCGCACAACACCCACGTAATAGGGAAACACACCTCCCTATGATCCATAACTGGGGCACTTAGCTCCCAAAACCTCTCAAACTTGAACTGGGGCACTTAGCTGCCAAAATGTCTGGAAATACACCTCCCTATGATCCCTGACTGGGGCACTGAGCTCCCAAAACGTCTTAAAAGCTGAACTGGGGCACTCAGCTACACTATGCCACAACCTCTCACAAAACCTCACCAATAACAAAATACACCACCCTGCAACCACCCCCACAAAACAGTATCACTTTCATGAAATGGACGAAAAGAAAGACTCTTACTCCGGTGAGCGATCTCTCACCCGAGGTCCTCACCAAAAGTTCCAACGCTGTGTATCGCAGTGACTTCCTCCTGGTAGCGTCTCACGTACAATGTGCAAAGTAATTAAGGATGTGCCAAAGTAATTAAGGATGTGCTGTATCCTTCAACACACTCCACACAAACTGCAATGGAGTGTGGTTAGTAAACGAAGATGTAGTGTTTCGTGCAATTCAGTTCAAAACGGCAACATGCGTCTCCATAAAAAAAACTGGATAGCTGCCCCACGACTGTGCCGAAAGTAGAGTCAAGAACAAGGATACTTGTGAGCCAAGAGATGAAGACAATCATGACATTCATATCCCACGACGACACAACTGCACCCGACTGGAACATTGCGACGTTCACAAACTTTATTGACAATGTGGTTGGCGAAGAGTGCACACCACATGGAGTATAAACGTATGAAACCACGTAGAATGCAAGCTTGCAGTGAAGCGCCAAACACAAGATGGCGGCACGCATCAACAACGCCGCACCGGATGGCTCACGGCACGACCGTGCTGCAGGACGTCCCTCTGCAGCCCTGAGATGCGCAGAGTGCAACGTCACAAAGGATCCCTGACGAGTAACGCGTGGACAGCAACAGGTAAGGTTGCTCGCGCTGCAAAGTCTCAGCAGGATGATTTAAAAAAAAAAAAAAGCGCTCCCAACGGCCTGCACACCCGACCAGCGCCCAACTTCCAAAAATTAAGCCACGGACCAACGTTAACTCACCGAGGACACTTGGAAACCTCGGAGTTGGCGCTCTCCAGACGGTCAGGGACAAAATACACAGTCACCGGCTGTAGCATCTCAAAGTCACTGCACAAATGTTGCATCAATCAAAGCATGTAAAAGAGTGCTCAACAAAATCGACGCAGTTGCCAGTAGGATCATAAACGGCAAACACAGACTGGCGCTCAGACATTCTATGATGTCATGATACATTCCAATAGAGCAGTACAGTGGGGAGTAGCAGAGTAGTAGTTTACTACAGTCACCTCCCCAAATACATTGTAAAGACATGAAAAGAATCTCCAGCGACAATACTGCTAAAACCCGGCTAGTAGCAAACCCGCTCGTGCTACTAAGAATCGCAGTCGGAATCCCTCTGTAAAAGAAATCAAACCAAGGAATGACTCTCCCAAAGGGGCTCTGGGCCTTAAAACATCGGGTGGGCAAGAGGAGTCCCAAAAGTCGGCTGTTCCTTGGAGCTCTGTGCCAGTCAAGGGCGTACACAATATTACAGATTATCCCCCACTTGCAGTAAGCCAGGCCATGTCCCTGGGATTGGATGCAAGCCCGCCAGTACCAAACAAAACACCCACAATGAAGGTGCTCTCAGGGGACATACAGCAGGGCATCTACCCACTATTTTCAGGCCTCAATGCAAGGATCCAACATAAATCGGCCAGCCTTACTACACTTAAGCCAATCTAAGGTCTGGACAACCATGATAAGTGCTCTTCCGGGGCGACTACAACAAGCTTGTTCGCTGGTACTTTTCTATTCACCACTGCTGTCGAGGCCCCAACCGAGACCCCAGCTGTAATTGCGCCCTTAAGTTTACCGGCTTCACAAACCGTTCCTACACCTGGAATCTCTAAGAGCATGGTTGGGCTCGAGGACACTTCACATATCCTGCTACAACAAATCCTGGTGGAACTTAAAAGCATGAAACTGTCGCAGGAAGAAGCGCAAAAGAAAAACGAATCTCAGCTGGGCTCAATTCAATCCTATATACAGCAACTCTCATCACGCATCACTGATGCTGAACAGCGCATATCAGACCTTGAAGATAAGATGCCTCGGCAAACTGACCAAGTTACCAAACTACAATCTGAGCTTATAAACTTGCAAATCAAGGTGGATGAAGCAGAAAATCGATTGCGAAGATGCAATCTCCGCATAACTGGGATTCTGGAAGGCAGGGAAAATCGCCGATCAGTAATGGATGTCGTCTCAGACCTAATTTCTAAACATGTGTGCCCTGAAGTTGCAACACAGAAGATCGACCTTACTATCACTCGGGCCCATCGTGTTCGTGCAGTTCAGTATCCCAATGCCAAATATCCAAGAACTATTATTGCAAACTTCGGCGACTTCAGAATCAAGAAAAAGATTTTGGCATGTGCCATTCAGGATAAAGTATATCAGACTTCTGACAATTTTTCATTTAAAGTATTTTCAGACATGTCTGCCTTTTCTGCACGGCAAAAGAAGGAGTTCAGAGACATGATTAACTCTTTTCAGCAACTAGGGGCCCCGGCAGGCATTATTCAGCAATCTAAATTGAAAGTTTTGCATAAGGGAAGTTCCTTATTTTCCACTCTGTAGTGACAGCGCAGGAGTTTCTTCAGTCCCTACAGCATCCAGGGGGTGAAAATAAGGGATAGCTCTGTTTCTAATCTTCTAGGCAAGAATGATGGGGGATATGTGTCTGCAATGTTCTTCTCCCCTTTTTCTTTTCTTTTTTCTTCTCTTTTTTCCTTCTTTTGCTTCCTTCTTTCACCGCCAGCCGCCCGCCCACCGCCTTGGGTGCCATGTCACAGCACCCCACAACTCAGGGAATGGGGGGAGGGTTGATAAGGGCATGGAGTGGGGGTAGGGGAGAGGGAAATCACTATGAGGGGGGCCACCCAGGGAACCCTAGACGGGGGGTTTCTGGAGCTAATGGGGTCCAGGGGATGGAGGGGTGAGGAGGGGGAGACAGGGTCATGGGAGGGGGGGGAAATAAAATATAGTGAACGTGTGGAAGCTCAAAGGTCCAAAGAGAAAACTTTTTTTTTCTCTTCTTCCTTTCTTCATGCAATATCAATTTCTAAAAGATGTCTTTTAGGACATTAAAGGTAATATCCTGTAATGTAAATTGTTTTAATAACAGAGTGAAGAGACGATCTATGTTGGCCTGGTTTAGATCCTTACAAGCTAATATAATTTTTCTCCAAGAGACACACTACAAGGAAGGCTTTCCTATGAATAAAACTCCTGGCTTTATTCAACATGGGTTTTATGCTTCCTTAAATGCAGCCATTAGAGGGGTGGCCATATTAGTAGCTAAAAACCTTCAATGTGAAATCATGATGGTGCATAGAGATCATACTGCCAGGTGGCTTTGGGTGCAGATGAAGATCTTGAACCAGCTTTTGAACTTTGTGAGTTATTATGGTTCCCATTGAGGTTTATAAGATTTTTGCTCCCCAATTGTATGCTTTTCTGGTGTCATTATTCAATGGGATCTTAGAAGCGGATCTGGTTCCCGAAACATTTACCCAAGGTGCGGGGATCAGTTTTGTTAAAAAGGGGAAAGCAGAGGAAGAAGTTAATTCATATCGACCTATTAGTCTATTGAATGCCAATTACAAAATCTTTACTAAAATTCTTGCAAATCGGCTCTCGCAAGTTGCTCCCTCTCTTATCCATTGTGACCAAAATGGTTTTCTTAAAGATAGGTTTTTGTCTTCAAATACCCATTACTTGATTCAGGCGATTGATATTTTCATCTTAATAAAACTAAAGCTGCAATAATAATGTTAGACGCAGAAAAAGCGTTCAATAGAGTGCAATGGAATGTTCTATTTGCAATTCTGAACAAATGTAGGGTCCCAGATGAATTCTGTCAGGCGGTGAAAAACTTTTACCTCAATGCTAAGGCTTCTATAATTATCAATGGGAACATGGCCGGCGTAATTTCCCTTCGCCGGGGGACGTGTCAAGGCTGTCCCCTATCTCCTGTGCTATTTTCCCTTTTCATCGAGCCTCTGGCATGTGCTATTAGACAGGATCACGCTATTGCTGGCCCTGCCCCTGGGTCCCCAAAACTCAAGCTATTTGCAGATGATATGGCTCTCTATTTAGCAGCAGATAAAAATAACACAGCGAGAGCCCTTTCCAAAATAAGGGATTTTACAGAGATCGGGGATATAAAATAAATCACTCTAAATCAGAGGCATTACTTTTTAATTGTTTCCAAGACATTCTGCCCCCTGCAATGCAGGTACACTATTCAACAACTAAGTCAATAAGGTACCTGGGGATTTTTGTGACTACCCGACTCGAGGATTTATGTTTGCTTAATTTTATTCCCACATTAAATAAAATGCACACTTTGCTTAAACAATGGAAGAACCTCCCCATAACAATCATGGGATGAGTCGCTCTTATTAAGATGAGTATTCTCCCTCTATTTTTATTCTTATTTTCTAATATAATGATCAAGGTTCCCAAATCCTTTTTCGACTGCGTTTATTCAGAATTTAGACAATCTATTTGGCAAGCAAAAAAACGAGATTAAGATTACAAGCGCTGCAATTAGAAGTGGAAGATGGAGGCCTTGCTCTACCGGACTTACGGCTATACTATCAAGCTTCGCTTATTAATTGGCTGAATTATAATAATTCAGGGGATATGCACAAGGCCAATTTCTTTCTTACCTTAATGCTTAACGAATCCGAGATTGGCCTTGCCCCTTTTTTACGCATCCCTAAACTACCGAAAAAATCACGCTGCAAGATCCCTAGAATATTACTTCGCATTTTCAAACAATCTGGGAAGCACATAGAATCCAGTGGCTTCATCCCCAGTTGAAATTAGAAGAATGTATTCCTTTGGGGCTTCAATGGTCTCCCAAGAATTGTGGCCAGTGGGCAAAGCTGGGGTTTCATACACTACAAGATTTCTATAAAAATGAGAAGTTTTTATCCTGGTGGGAAATTTGAAACTATAAGAGTAATATAAACAGGCTCCTGATATTCAGCTATGCATGGATTAGGCAGTTTTGCTTGGGTTTAATCAGCACAGATATGCAAACATGCCATATGTTTTTCTATTTCTTTTCTAGGCATCTCGAATCCTGTATGCATTCAACAAAAACTTATCTTATGCTCCTTTTTTCTCTAGACATGATTTACATATTCATGCTATATGTTTTATTTTCCTTCTCTTATGTATTCTGAATTCTCTATGCACTTTATATTTCTACCCCATTGGTTAAGGAGAACTAGGTTTTTTATTGAATTTAGGCTGTATTTCGGATATTGTTTTTTCTCGGAAGAAAGGAAGACAAGTATTTGTATTATTGCAATTGCACTGTATTGGCTATTTTACTTTCGTGTGGACCTTTCTCAGCTACATTAAAAATAAATTTTTTTTTTAAATGTACATTTGATCACCACTTTATGTGACACTAAGGAATAGGAGCAAAAGGCACAACCACAATAGGATCTGATGATCCAAGGGAATCAAGTCATCAGCCTTATAGACATAGACACCATGTTGTGTGTGACAGGTCTGCAAGAATTGCAAATCACTCTGACCTTGCCAAACACTGATTTCTACAAGCATGAACATGTATGCCTATGGAGGCACATCACCCCTCTACATTGCTGGCACCTTCCGTACGACAGTCTCTCATTTCAACCTGTCCATTACAGCCCAATACTTTGTCACCTGTACCAATGGCAATGTATTTGTCAACTCCAAGGTGGCAAAATCACTGTTCCTGATAGTGTGTGCGTTCAGGGTGCAAGAATGTAATATAAAACACACGTTGAAGGGCTATCATGCCATCTTTAAAAGACAAAGGGTAGAGCATCAAATTACTTGTTGACACTTCAGTTCAACCTGTGTCACTCTGGCACAGACAGGTTCCTTTCAATAGGAGAGAACAAGTTGAAAGAGAACTGAAGAAACAAAGAGGCCTAGAGTATCGAGAAAGTCCTTGGGTATCACCCATAATAGTTCCCTGCAAACCAAAACAGACAGGCATGGTTAGAATTTGAGTGGACATTCTAATGTAAAAGACCTCATTGAGAAACTGAACCTTGGCCTCTGAAGATACAAATGTCTCAACTTTGGGATATCAAGAACAGCAGAGATGTTTCAAAGCTGTGTAAGAGAGGTGCTCTCAGGAATTCAAGGTGTAGTAAATGCCAGCAAGGACATTCTGGTCTATGCCATGATGATTGAATCACATCATGATCCACTACAAGCTCTCATAGAGCTACTCTGTGACCAAGGACTCATGCTACACTCTAGCAAGTGTGAATTTCTCAAACCTGAGATTGAATTGTTTAGATACAAGTTCACCTCTGACAGGATTTTCCCTGGATCTTATAAAGGTGTGTTAGCATCATCACCGCAGAATATCTTGGTAGTACATAGCTTTCTGGGGATGATGATGGTGACATACTGTGAGCAGGTCATTCAGAGTCTAATGTCACTGACAAAGCCAAAGCTCAACCTACTGAAATCAGATGCTGTATGGGTGGGGTCAGATGAACAGTAGACTGCTTTTCAAAAGACAAAGGACCAGTTGTCAGCCGAAACAACGAGGACATTATGACCCCACTAAGGTAATACCCTATCAGTAGATGCTACCTCTCCTGGGATAGGAGCTATCCTCCTTCAATAATAGAAAAATACCAGAAAAATAAATAAAGGGCTCCAGTGACCTATGCCAGTTCAGCACTGAAACCAAACAGCTATATTCACATATTGAAAACGAGCCTGTAGCGATCCAGTGAGGCTGCAGGTATTTTCACACATAGGACCGAACTATGATGTCAGGCAGACTTAAGTCCGCCCAACATCGTTTTGGTCGTGGGACCGCCCGACCTCCTGTCGGCGGTCCCGACCGACCAATTAGGATGTGACCAAACAGTGTTCGGTTGCACTCCTATTCTTTACAATGGGAGCATGCATTTCGACCAGAATGCATGCTCTCATTGTAAAATGAAGAGGTGTAGTTCATCCCTGCACCCCGTGGCAGACACCTTGAGGTGCCTGCCACGGGGTGCAGGGATCAACGGGGGGCACCATAGGTGCCCTCTCGGCCACCAACCGGAGGCCGTGCACCCATGGGGGCCCCCAAAGTCGACTTCTGACAGCCTTTCTGTGTCGGACAGGCCGGCACAGAAAGGCTGTCTGAATCCGACATTGTAATACCTTGGGCGGAAAGAGCCATGCTTGGGATTACTGAAGTCATTGCAACTGGGGATTCGGGCTCTCTGAGCCTGTCGGAAGCCAGTCGGAATGACCGGTCGGATTCCTTTCCGACCGACACCATCAAAATGGGTCGGGCGGAAATGAATCCGACCGACTGATTACGATGCATTAGGAAATGGCTCCGACCAATGGTCGGAGCCGTTTCCTAAAGCATTGTAATCAGCCCCATAGTTGTATGAAAATCATTCTCACGTGTGCACAGAACATAAACTCTTAGTCTTGCTCTTTAAAGATTCTGAATCAAAGGATCAATAACTGGATACTCCAGCTGTAAAAGTATTTATTTGAGATTGTGTAAAAGCCTGTACAAGAAAATCCAGTGGACCATCTCTCTCATCAACCCCAGAACGAGACAAAGGAAGAGGCACTACAGGCCACCCACAGAAACTTAATTAGATATCTGCATTGCAATCCCTGCCTCAAAACCCTATCTGCTAATGATCAAAATGATGACCGCTGCCACTCAAGCAGATGAATGTTTAAGGATTACAAGAAGATACACACTGAACAACGGGAGCTAGCAAGTTACTTACTGCGCCAAGTCACCAAAACACCCAGGTCACCAGCCCCAAACATTTCCGAGGGGATACTATCAACTCTGTGGTCATATCTGAGTACTCTCTTCATAAGTTTGCCAGACAGGTGGCACCTGCTTGCTGTCGTTGATAACTGCTGTAAAGATCCTGAAGTGGAGATAGTCCAGCCAACATCAGCTCATGATGCGAAACTAAAATTTGACAAGATATTTGTATGCAAGGAATCCCTCACGAGATTCACACTGAATGGGCCATTGTTTCAATTAAATTTCAGTTTAGTTTGTGAATTTGCAACAAAACTCCACTCCTTGAACATTACCCATCTGAAAATCACACAAAGATGGCTCTAGGTGAATGGTGACACGGAGAGATGTTGTAAACCCTCAATTTGGTCCTCCATATCTGTGAGGTATTGAGACACAATGTAGAGTGGGCAGTATTCCATTTTCTAAAAGAGAACAGAACACCACCTGATGTGTCCACCAAGAACTCCTGTATCAATGTTATTAAGTCATCACCCTAATGACTGCGACCCCAGATACCTTGTGGAAACCTACGATAACGACATATGAATCAATTTAAGAATGATAAATACTTACCAATCAGAAAGTGAGCAAAAAAGATGTGCCAGAGACCTAACTATGTGAGGCTGTGACGTTCTTTGTCACAGTTTTCCAGGGAGCATGATTAGACCAACTCCAATGCCCATGTAACGTACTGAATAGTTGAGCCTAGTTTGACCAACTGCTTAGATTGGTTGGATGATTTTTGTCACGAAGGCACGGAGGAATGGAGATTTTAGGCAGTATGGCTGAGCTTACCACGCCTCAAGGAGAGAATGCCCAACTCTCACACCCAGGGTTGCCTCCTGTATTGGACCAGTCTGAGGTTCTCCCCACCAGGCGCCCTCCCTTTTTGAGCCGAATCCTGCCATATCTCAACAGCACAGACTTTGCAAATAGGACTCATGACTATCAGTTTTCTTATTTTGTTTATATATATTTGCTTGCATGTTCTAAATTCCACTTTTGCAACAAATGTTATGTTTATTGACCCATGTATTGGGTTATGTAAGGTAATCGGACACTGAACACGCCTACCTTCTGGATGTGTTGGCTTAGTCCAGGTGACTACTGATGCAGCGGAAGCGGTGGGGGGGGGGTCATATAATATCCCACACCAACCTTTACAATACCTAAGGAAGCGTAAATACTATAATGACGGGCCCATAAGTCATTATCCTTTCCATTAGGAATAGCAATATCAAAGGTCCTCCAATGGATCTTTGGTAGAGCTAAAAGGGACTAAGTAGAGAAATCAGAGAACTATCCCTTCACGAGGACCTGTAATGAAGAAATAGCTATACCACAATACACTACAAAATGCATTAATAATATGACAATATTATCATAAAAATAAGTCATGACTCAGGAAATAACGACAGACACTATTCTTTCTAGGTACCTTTTTGGTATTATTTCAGAAAATATGAATGGTCATACACAAATACAAACCATAAGGAAAACACTTTGTTCGCAAATATTACAGGTAAATCATCACAGCATACATAAGCAGAGTAACTCAAAATCATCTTATTCAGGTGGGAAAGAGAAGGGGAGAGAGAAACAGTGAACATCAAGGTAATCACAATTCAGTTACCTCTCAGAATTTTAGAGAAAACTAATGCACAGCGTGCAATTAGTCAAAAAAACTATCTCCACGGCCGTAGGAGGATAGTGCAGGCAGCATCACTAGCCGATGATGTGCAAAGTCTCTAGAGAAAGTTCTCCGCAGTCATGTTGCCAGCCAGATCAGGAATCAGCACAGCACAGCATACAGCGTACCACGGATGCAGGACAGGTCACCAGAATGTGAGCGAGCCGATGATCATTTTCCCACCAGCGTCTTTATACTGACTTTGTAACTTTGTTACACTAGGTTAGAAACTCTCCTAAATCCTACAAGCCACTCTCATTGGTCAGAACTAGGGGAGGAAACAACTCCCTAACGATGACTTTACAAATTTCTCTAAACAGTCTTTGTCTAAAATTGTATAACTTTCTAGAGAGGAAGGAGAAGACTACAATTTACACAGTTTGCAACTACATAGCAACAGTTTCAATCTAAATCCTCTCCTAGACAGGAAAGAGTCATACTATTCTCCGCTCTCTAAGGATGTAAATGTTATTCTTTAGAAGGACATCAGGAAACGGCATGAAAATAAACAAAGGAGCACAAAAGCACATCCCCTAACTAATACATTTGCTTAGGCTTGCATGTTTTAGCAAGGAAAGACAGAGAGAAAAGAAAAATCATTTCTACATTTTCTAGGCCTACTCTACTTTCACGAAGAATAAAAGAGCATTTTCATGTTTGTGCTTGAATAGTCCTGCAGTTCAGGAAACATAAAAACATTTATATTAGACACGCAAATTAATAATTTCTTCTCACTCTATTATTATTAATTACCCTATAAAAAAATCTTCCATTCTACATGTGTTATTCTAATTCTTAGAAAAAGCGTGCAGCTTTGCACATTTTCGGTCGTACCTTCTAAATACCCACGTTTTAGTAATTATAGTTTTCACACACATTAGTAATTTATTAAAACACTCACATGGGTGGATTTCCCGAGCAGATTTATTAGCAAAAATCATGCCCCATCAATCCCCCATCTGATGGTATCCCAAAACATCACACCAACCCATATCAGATTACTATCTGATAATGAACAATCAGAATGCTGTAGTTCTCATCTGTTTCAGCCTAACACCCTCTATATCCTTCCAGACATCATAATAGATCCCTCTTCGATCTTCCATTTCTATTTCTTCTCTTTTCCTTTTCCTTGCTCGTCGCTTTCCCTCAGTAGGCTTACAACTGTAACACTTGTAAAGCAATATTATCATTAGTATGTTTTCAGCAAAAGCAACTATTGGTGTCAGTATTCTCCCTAATAGGCTATTAGAAAAATCAGAAAACCAGTTACCTATGGAAGAAATACACTTGCAAATTTTCTCCCATGTGCCGTCAGCCTTCAGTTTTGACAGATCATCATGTAAATGAGTAATGTTACTAATATATCCCTCCAAATCCCTACTCATATCAGGGATATAAGTGCAACATTGTTGAATCTTTAACATACTATAGACTCCGCCTTCTTTTGCCAATAATACATCTAAGGCAAGTCTATTTTGTAAAACCATGGTCCTCATAGCAACCATTACAGTATCAACCATCAGAAACCCACCAGCGGTATCCGTTGATAAACGATCAACCACTGTAGACAATTTTCGAATTTTCTGTGAATTTAGAATAACTCCAACTGAAGGTATCAATGCATCAAATATATCCCCAATTATTTCAGCAGCACTCAAACCCCTTTTTCTCCGTGTTAGTTGCTTTTCATTGGTTCCTTGTTCATCATTCACATGATAAATTTTAGGAAAGACAATTCCCATATAACAACATCCATACCAATGTGGTGGCAACCTATAGTAGGCATTTTTTACCACATATGAAATATACCCCAGGGTAAACAGGATCTGTACCACCCTTTAATCCCCAACCACCAGTAATTAAGAAAGTGTGTTTCACATTCACTGGAACCAATGAAATGGTTATTATAATCTGTTTTCTGCCTTAGTATGCAAAGCTTTCCCCTATGGGACCAATCCAGAGCCATTGCAGCAAAAGCCTCAGTCTTCTGATAATTTCCTTCTTTATGTGCCCATGGAGGCTCCTTACTCTTCTGTTCAGCAGCTCTGTGTTTAAACTCTCTACATCTATCCTCTACAGAATGTATAAAATCAATCTCTACACTACTTAACCTACAGGTTAAATTATGTCTATGTGCTTAAACTGTATCTATAATTTTGATAGTGTGAATAAACTCTCCCAAATATTCTGCATCTCTAGCACTATAAACTCTAATCATATTCTTTCTAATAGGAATTTCTGAAAACACTAAATCTTAATTTGAATAAAAATATTGAAACGCCCCTTTAGCATAAAATAAACTTGTTAGTACACTACACGATATACCATTGTTAGTAGCAAATTATGGTAAGTCACACCCTCAGACACAGACGTAGGTAATTGCATGCACACATAACAATCTCTAGCATCCATTGTGTCCACATATTCTTAAAGTAATTTTGTAAAGACATTTAACGAATAATCACTAATAGATTTATCCAAATGGAAAACACTACCGGTTATTTCTTTCATATTAGTCTCAGAATCTTCTTTCAGAACATTTTTAGTAACCAAAGTCACATGCTCATTATTATTATTAGTAGTATTTACTATATTAATAAACATAAAACAAGGTATTACAAATGTTAAAATCAACCATACAAACATTGTTAAAAAAACACAGAAAACACAAACATTAAAGCATTTTCGCCTACATATTCCCTGATTCTGTTTACCAGTCTCAGTTCTATCCATCTTCAAAAAATTATGTAAAAAGGAAAAAATAGACAAAAATCCTAGCTAAAAATTTACTCAAAAATAATTAGTAATTTTACTAGGCTAATTTAGTTTGTGCACTCCACACCAAAGATCTGAGCCTTGAGCTCCTCTTCAAAATGCAGCTTCAAAACCTTTTTTTTTCCTCTGGAAATTTATCACATAAATCTCCTCTCTCTTTTGATCACCCTCTTCAAATTAGCAGTTCATTTAGGGCGGCTTAAAAGAATTTCTTGCTCGGCACTTTCACTCTCTTTGTTCTTCGTACTTGATTCTCTTCTTCTGTTTCACTTTATTCTGATTGACTTGATACTTCTAGTATTGTTTCAGGAACTTTACTATTGACAGTGTATTTCAGCTTTTTCACTCCTTTTGGCCATTTGTCTCCTTTCTTTGTCCTTTTTCCATTTTCATTCGTTCTTGAACTTTCTTCAGAAGAGTTCCTCTTTCTTTTGTCTTTGGCAACTGCAGAAACTGAAGGAGTCACTCTGTTCTCACCATTGTCATCGACAGTGTTATCTTCACTAGTCCCAGTAACTTGTGCCCTCTCTACTCCAACTTCAACCTGCTCTGGAACATTTCTTTGTTCACGTCTCTCTTCTTCAGCAGTTTCTTCATTTTCAAGTGGACTTGGGACTTTTCTCGTGTGACTTGCGTGAATCCAATTCGATAGACCAGCACACTTAACAGCTGTCGTAGTCACCAGTATGATCTGATGAGGGCCATGCCAGCGAGGTTCTAAACAGGACTTTCTGACATGCTTCTTCACCACGACCCAGTCCCCAGGGCTTAGATCGTGGCCTTGTTCTTGTTGAGCTGTTGTCGCAACTTCTCCAACCTGGTGAGACACAGAACGTACCACATCAGCCAATCCTTTACAATAGTCCAATACCAAGTCATCAGTAATGTTCATCAGTTGATTTTCTGGAACTGTTGGCTGTGTCATTGCCCTGCCCATAATGATTTCGTGGGAAGACAATCCAGTTTTCTTGTCTGGGATACTTCTTAGGCTCATTAACACTAATGGCAAAGCATCAGGTCATATCAATGTTGTGGAAGCACAAACTTTAGCCAATCTTGATTTTATTGTGCCATTGACCTGTTCAACTATACCTGAAGCCTCATGTCTGTATGCACAGTGCAGTTTCTGCTCAATCTGTAATGCTGCACAAAGCATTCGAATTATTTCATTATTAAAATGTGTCCCTCTATCTGATTCCAATGAGACTAGAAAACCGAATCTAGGAATAATCTCTCTAAGAAGCAATTTAGCAACTGTTAGGCTATCATTACGTCTTGTTGGATATGCTTCAACCCAACAAGAAAACAAGCAAACAACCACAAGGACATATTTTAATCCTTTGCAAGGAGGCATTTCAATAAAGTCTAGCTGCATTCTGGTAATGGACCAGCTGCTTTTCCAATTCGTCCCATGCTAACCACTGTCTTTCTTCCTGGGTTTTGTTTCTGACAAACTGTGCATCGCTGACAGAGACTTTCTGCAATCACTCTGAATTTGGGATTAAACCATGTCTGTTGAAACAATCTAATCATTGCATCTCTTCCAATATGTGTCGGCCCATGATGGACACAGCCATCTGCGAAAGAAGACTGTCTGGCATTACTATTCTCCCATCAGTGTATACCCAGACCTCATCATCTGACCTGCGTGTGCATCCCAATTTAATCCACCCCTCCTTTTCAGAGTCACTTGCCTCTTCTTGTAGGTCTCTCACTTCATCCCAAGTCTCAACAGATGTAAACAATAATTTGCATTCTGTTTGTTCAATTTGCTCATTTACTGATGGTTCCACATTAATCGAGTATGTATTTAAAGCACAAAATTTAGCAATTTCACCAGCATATCGATTACCTAGTGTGATGTATTCACAACCAGATCGATGTGCACTGCATTTCACCACCCCAATTTGTGCCGGCAATTGTAATACCATCAGTAGATCTTTTACACACTCTCCGTTTCTGATCGTTGAACCGGAAGAGGTCAAAAATCCACGTTGGGACCACAACTGCCCAAAGTCATGTACGACACCAAAGCCGTATTGACTATCCGTATAGATTGTAACCCTCATTTGTCTTGATAAAATGCAAGCTCGAGTGAGTGCTTTTAATTCAGCCACTTGTGCAGAACTCACTCCTTTCAACCATGATGCTTCAATCACATTTGCTACTGTGCAAATTGCATAGGCAGCTCTCAAGCAACCCTCTGAATCTCTCAAACATGAGCCATCCACAAACAAAAACGCATCGGATTCAGGAAACTGTGTGTCTTTTATATCAGGCATTGGTTTTGTGCACAATTCTGTCACATCCAGGCAATCATTACCCACTTCATCAAAAACTTCCTCACAATCTGGAGTTGGCAATAACGTAGCTGGGATCAGACTAGTACACCTCGTTATTGTCACATTTTCAGCACCTAGAATCACTTGCTCATATTTTGCCAAACAGCTACTCGTCAAATGTTGTGTTCGAGTGCGCGTTAACAGAATCTCAACTGAGTGTGGAACAAACACTTTCAATGGATGTCCCATAACAATTGACTCACTTTGTTCAAGACTTACACAAGTAGCAGCAACTGCTTTCAAACACACTGGTAATGCTGCAGCGACGGGATCCAAAGTAGCAGAAAAATATGCCACTGGTCTTCGTGCTGTCCCGTGCGTTTGCGTTAGAACTGAGGATGCGCAACCCTCATGCTCATTGCAAAACAACGCAAATTCTTTCTCAAAGTCTGGCATCCCTAATGCTGGTGTTCGACATAAATTGTCTCGCAACTTTAGGAACATCTTCATGCATTCCTCATCCAGAGGTAATGGATCTTTCACATCTTTGTGTGTCAATCTCTGAAGTGGTTTTGCGATCAGTGAAAAATTCATAATCCACTGTCTGCAGTAACCAACCATTCCCAAAAACATTCGAACATCTTTCTGTGTTTTTGGTGGATTAATTCACATGATAACATTTATTCAATCCTGAGAAATTTTTCGAATTCCTTTTTCAATGATATGTCCAAGATAAAGCACTTCAGTCTTACAAAATTGTAATTTTGTCGGTGACACTTTATGACCACCCACTGCCAAATGATTCAGCAAAGCAATCGTATCTGTCACACATCTTCTTTAGTCCTTGACGCTACTAGTAAGTTGTCAATATACTGGACTAAAACTGAATTTTTGGGCATGACCAATGACTCCAAACACTTTTTCAATATCTGATTGAAAATTGAGGGACTCTCTGTATACCCTTGAGGAACTCGGCACCATGCCAAAACACGGTTTCCGAACCGGAATGAAAATAAATATTGGCTATCCGGATGCAAAGGTATCGAGAAAAACGCCTGACACATATCGATAACAGTGAACTATTCTGCGTCACATGGAATTTGATATAGGATCACTGCTGGATTTGGTACTATAGGACAACAAGGTATAACTATTTGGTTAACCTTTCTCAGGTCCTGTACGATCCTAAATTTCCCATTAGGCTTGCGAATTCCCATTATAGGTGAATTGCATGGACTTCCTAATATCTCTCTCAAAATTCCTTGTTCAATCAGCATGTCTATCACTGGTGTCACTCCTGCAATAATATCAGGACTCATTTTGTATTGTGGGGTTCTCGGAAACTCTGCATTAGGTTTGACTGTAATCTGAATCGGAGCAACTCCTTTCACCAGACCAATATCTTTCCCAGAAAAATCCCACACATCAGACATCACCGTTTTTCTCAACTCAACAGGCAAATCATTCTCTGTGAGCAACGGGTACAACTCATTAGCTTCTGTTCCTTGATTCAGCATTTTAAAGACCATGTCTTCATCTTTTGTGTGAAATGCTATTCTATCTGGTCTACAGTAAATGGAACAGTTCATTTTACACAACAGGTCTCTACCTAATAAATTAACAGGGCTTGAATCACACACAACAAATTTGTGTAATTCCCTGAAATTTCCAATTTGAACTTTCATTGGCTTAGTTATTGGTGTTCTATTAAGTTTGTTTGATACTTCGACAACTTGGATATTGTCTCCAGAGAGGGGTAGGTTTGGAATTTCCACAGTTCTCACAGTGGAACAGGTAGCACCAGTATCTACGAGGAAAGTAATTGCATTGCCATCAACCTCGCCATTCACATATGGACCCGACTGATCTACCACTAGAGATGCGCCAAGAACGCACTCTTCCTCCCCCCTCAGGCACCGTCATTGTGATGAATCCGAATCACTCCCATCTGTCTTCAAAACATACTGTGAAACAACCTGCACATTTGAATTTGGTTGAGCATTTGTACGCAAACCAGTATTTACAATTTGTCTTTGCATTTGACTATTCACATTTGTTGGAAGCCGGAGTCCCCGTCCCGCACCACTGTCACCAAATGCGAGACCCGGGACTCCTCACTCAACGTTAGGCCAAGTAAGGACACCATTTGAGATAGCCCTGCTCACCCCCTTAGTAGCTTGGCACGAGCAGCCAGGCCTATCTCCAAGGCACGAGTGTACTGTATGTGCAACCACACTCACAGCAACCCACTGGTGACACCACAAATGGACTCCACACGAGTTTGATAAAACGAGTATAAACTTTATATAAAAAGATATACGATCAGACCACACGATACAAAAGCCAACATATAATAAAGGGTAATATTTGTTCCGGCTGATTGGTAGGTTCAAATCCCAACCACCGCTTTCAAAATGCTATGCTGGTCGCAATGCTAGAATCACACATGTTGCAATGGACAAACAATAGTGCGCTGCGTAATGATACAATCCTGTGCTGGGCAAAGGAGAAATAATACAATGCGTAACGATACACCCCGGTACCTTGCAATGGGAGAAATAATGCAATGCGTACCGCTACAATCATGTACTGCGCAATGAAGGAATAATGCGATGCGTCACACCCCAATCACGTACTTTGCAATGAAGAAATAATGCAATGCGCATAGCTACAATCATGTACTTTGCAATTAAGGAATAATGCAATGCGTAGCTACAATCATGTACTTTGTAATGAAGAAATAATGCAATGCGGGCCGCTACAATCCTGTACTTTGCAATGGAGAAATAATGCAATGCGTAGCGCTACAATAGTGTACTTCGTTATGCAGAAATAATGTCAGGCGTCATAAGACAGTCCGGCAGTTCGTTAGCAGCAATATTGGCAATGTCTATTACGACAGTCAGCCTCTTTGATAACAGTTGCCCCCCACACGTATCAACGATGACATAAAGTACAGCTTCTCACTCTGGCCCCAGTACTGCCACTCCTTTGGTCAGTACGGGCCCCAATCTGAGCTGAAGCAAGGGCTCACAACGCCAGAAGGACTGAGAGGCCGAGAGAGTGTCCCTCCGAGCCCGCACCCCGCCCAGGGAGTGATCCACGTTACCTGGGGGCGCGACCCCACTCTCCTCCTTCAGCGAACTGGGCCTTCCCTGCAGAACTTTCTCAATGGGCCTCAGCGGCTCGGCCTGGCAGCTCAGCTCCACCGGGGCTGCCGGTCCGGGCCGCGACTCTTAGGAAGGTCTCAGGCGGCCGCAGGGCACACGTACCCCACGCCTCTGAGATTATGTTACTCCGGGTGCACGTTCACCACAGCACCCTCCGGGTCTCCTCTGGCACGAAGCCACACAAACAACGCTGATGGGACTTCACGTCGACTCCGAGTGCACGTTCACCAGGCACTCCTTCCTGCGGTCTCAATTGGCACCAAGACACGCACACCGCGCTGCAGAGACTCACTTTCTTCCGGTGCACACGATGATCAGCCGATCACCTCCACAGTCCCAGGTTGCACCAAAGCACGCACACTGCTTCACTGAGACTTACTCCAACTCCGGTGCCCCGATATCCAGGCGCTCTTCACCAGCGCCTCCGGTGCACCCCGACACACACCCTGCGCGTCCGAGACTCACTCCACTTCCGATGCACATGTTGACCAGGCGCTCCTCACCAATGCCTCCTGTGCACCATGACACGCACCCTGCGCGTCCGAGACTCCTTTCACCTCCGATGCACCCGCTGACCAGACGCTCTTCACCAGCCCTGCGGTGCACCACGACACGCACCCAGCGCGTCCGAGACTCACTTCACCTTCGATGCACACGTTGACCAGACGCTCTTCACCAATGCCTCCTGTGCACCACGACACGAACCCAGCGCGTCCGAGTCTCACTTCTCCTTCGATGCACACGCTGACCAGGCACTCTTCACCAACGCCTGCGGTGCACCACGACACGCACCCAGCGCGTCCGAGACTCACTTCTCCTCCGTGTGTCCAAGATCACAGGGCACACCTTCCGAGGGTCTCAAGCTGCCACAACACGCGCCCACCGCGTCGCTTGAAACTTCTCCAGAAACTTTTATGTTCCTGTGTTTCCAAAAAGGGAGCCAGCTCACCTCGGGCCCTTGGGGTAACAAGACACAGCACAAAGCACAGTCTTCTTCAAGCAGGGGGACCCAGCGCACAAAGCACAGTCCCAACAGCCTCTTCCTTGGTTAAAACAGCAAACTGCAGACCAGCCCCAGATCACGAAGCAAGGGTCGGTCCTTCCCAGCAGTCTCTTCAGTTGTTCCTTCCTTAGCAGAGGTTCCTCTTGGCCGCGAAATGGGTCCAAGCCTTTTCAGTCTCAATCCATTTCTATTCCAACGTTCAGGGGTCTCAGCTCTCATAGTTATACCCCTAAATGTCTTTGACGTTTGTTGTGCTCAGGGGTCCCTGACCTCTGCCTAAATCAGTTCTGGGTGTCTCCCTCCCAGTGTCACCTTTCTCCCTTTGATACTGGGGGTCTGGATCCTTAATCACTCAGCCGGAGATGGGTCAATTGTTTTATAGCCGCAACCCAGGCCTCTTCACCTCCCGGAGCTTCTCCTCCGCCTACTCTCCAGATGCAGGTCAGCCTGGTGCCATCTCAACCCCTCCCTGGGTCAAGACCTCCCCCAGCTCCTCTCCCTCTCAGATCCAGACAGTCAATCCACATTCAGCAGAGACACACAGAAATGCTTAAAGCACAAAACTCAGCCACTTTCTAAAGAGTGGTTTCTGAACACAGTGACAAAACCACTTTCATAGAAAAGATCTGTTATGACACTGTGAGTTCATACATACTAAACTTCACCTCTCCATTTTAAACGTATGGGAAACTAGGGTAACAAACACAATACCCAGCCTCCCCCATTCTGTCCTATGGGCAGGATGGCCTTTCACCAGTGTAAAACGAAATGGAGTGTTTTTCACCGTCAGGACATAACACACACCTCAGTATATGTCCTGCCTTTTACTTACACTGCACCCTGCCCAGGGGTTACCCGGGACCTACCACAGGGGTGCTCACTGTGTACGCAAAAGGGAAAGTAAGGCCTGACAAGTGGTTGCACTTGTCAGGACAAAATGCTAACTTAGCAAATTGCACGCAGGCCCTACACTGCAGGCCTGAGTTCCCTTCTACACGCACCTTTGCATTACTAGCCCTGGCACACACAGTGCACATCACTAGGGACTTTACTAGTAAGGCAAACATATCAATCATGGCCAACCAATTACCATTACACTTTACACAGGGAACACTTGTACTTTGATACTGATCGGCAGTGGCAAAGTACCCAAAGCATCTAAATTGGCAACTCTATGTCAGGAAAACGGTCTAGGGGGAAAGCAAAAAAGTATAGGGAACTTTAGCCAAAAAGGCCAAGTCCTACAACTTTATTACTATTAGGCATTGGAGCTTGAGGAATTTGCAAATTCTGTCCCCTATTTGTCATCTGCACTTGCTGATTCTGCACCTGATTCATCTGCACTTGATAGTTCTGATTTTGACTCTGCGTCTGCTCTTGTCCCTGATCAAATGAACTTACATTCCCATTATTATTCAACACCACCTTACACTTGCGACGCCAATGTCCAAACTTGCCACAATTAAAACAAGGACGTTTTTGTTTTAAATCTTCCATGTTCACAAAATTACCTCTATCTCTTCCTTGACCCATTGGAACCATCTGAGTCACTGTATTGCCATTTGAAACTAAACCTTTCATACCAGTTGTAGTCTGACCATCATCAGTCGCATCTCCATTCAGATATCCTCCTTTCTTAGCTGTTCTCATTTGTGCTAACATCAATTTCTCTTTTAATTTCTTATGTCTCATCTCTATGTCATCTCCACAATACTTCGCATAACGAAGAATCTCATCAACTGATTTACTCTGCCAACATATTAAATGTTGTTAAATCATGGCACTTATTTCTGGTCTCAAGCCATAAACAAAACGATATACAAAATGTCCCATATCTTTTTCAGTGATATTTTCTATACCACTAAACTGCTTAAACACTTGGAGAAGCCTTTCATAATATGCATGCACTGATTCTTTCAGTTCCTGAGTCGTTCTATCAATCTTCACCCAATCTGTTTCTTTTGGAGAAATCTTCCCTTTCAGGTATGTAATAACCTGATTATATTTTTTCATAACTTCATCAGGAGGTGCTCCTGTTTTAGGATCTCTAGGGTATTCTTTATTTGGCCAATCTACAGCAATTTTACACTCAATCCACAAATCAGCTGGAACTACTATGTCAAAAAGACCCTCTAAATCAACCCACATTACTTTTGATACTTTCACAAACCTTTCAACTTGTCTGTACCATTCAACAGGCTTTTCTCTCAATCTTGGGAAATCATTCGTAAATGACAAAATGTCCTGTCTTGACCATGGAACATGGACATAACCACCTCCTGGTACTTCTCTCATTGAATAAGCCCCAACAGCACCATCTGATTCTGTCTTTTTCTCTGACTCTCTCAAGGGATATGACGGAAAAGCTACATTCCCTTTGGCATTTTCATCTTTTTTTCTTTTTAGCCCATCTTCCTTTCCACTTGTCCAATTCACCCCAACGCTTCAGTGTGCTAATCAACTCTTTAATTTGCAATCGCTTCCTTCAAACATTTAAATTTTCCAAATCTCTGTCTGTAAAATCTAATCTATACGGCTTTTGTAATGCTTTTGACTTCTCAATGTCTATTCCATACTCTTGGGCTGTCTCTACAAATGTCTCATGCAAATTTCTCGCTTTTCGAGTAATCGTTTTACATAGAACCAACAACTTGTCATCCTGAAATGTACTCAATCTCTCTGGGCTAATTGTACCTGTAATCATTTCTTCTAGTACTCCCTTTAATTTAGTCACATCAACACAATCATCCTTATTCTGACTACTACAACCAGGAGCTATATCATGAATCCACTGATCTAATTCTTCTGGCGATGGACCCATTGATCTTTGTACATCTTCTTCACCTGACTCACTTCTAGGTTTAGCATATGCTTGTGCATTCAATATCTCTTCAGTCCGTATTAATCTCCTAGGTTCCAGATACACCACCCTTTTTGGTGTCTCATTTCTCCCTGAAACATCAATTAATTGTTCTTCATGTCTCGAAAGTATACTCACATATGCACTGTTAGTTCCACTACTTCTTTCATTAATCCTAGACACTTCTGGGACTGCCAAAGCATGTACTCCCGCAACACTCTGTCCATCACTATATAATGGAACCACTGGACCAATTGTCACTGGTAATGACAACACTTCCGGATTTATCACTGCTTCCATCCTAACAATTGTCCTTTGCCTGTTCTCAATCTGATCTGGTCTTACTCCATTCGTCACTCTATTCTGAGTTTGTTCCTCAATCTGAATCAAAGGAGCACTAGGTATATTGTTTGAAGTATGTGAATCATCTGTACTTAAACTAATCTGTTCCTCTTGATATGGTGGTGGTCTGTTCATTAATAATTCGTTTAGGAAATCCTCATCAATGTCATCTGAATCCATTAGATTTACATTCACATTTTTATCTTGTGTTTCAGTATTATTCTTTTTCTCTTTGGACTTTACCTTTTCAGTCTCATCTGCTTCTCTAACAGGGAATAATCCATTTGTTTCTATAACAGTACCTCTTCTCCACATTTTCTGGCGAGCATCCCACTTTGCTTCAGAATATCTACTCACTGTATTTTTATACCTATTCTGATGCTTGTCTCTTTCTCTCTTGTATGCTTCATACTCCCATTCTTCTAAGGCCTCATACTGCATTGGTCTAGGATTTGGACTTAAACCATTCATTCGAAACCTCAGGTTTTCTAAAATCCTTGTTTTAAAAGTCAAATTTTCCAGAAAAGCTAATTCACCTTGATCCTCTGTATATTTCACCCAATTCTCTAACCATGCACACGTATGATAACCCCTTTCCAACGCCATAAATGCTGCTGGTGTACCTTCAGGAGCTATTGGAATTCCTTCTCTAATTGGAATTGGTTCATCCTTGCTAAACAATGTCTTTAACAATTTAATTATCTTCATTTTTTCTGCTTACTGTAAGTAAAATATTAATAATAAGTCTAATCTACGTAAATCCTATCAACACTCTCTTCGGTATTATGTTTTCAACTTCCAATCAAAGTTATTTTCGCTGTCCAATCTCAGCGCGGCTCACACCAACTAACCAGTACCAGCGCGCCACCTCTGTGACGTTGCTCACCAACTGCCCAATACCAGCGCGGCTCTTTGTGACGTCAGTATTGCTCCTTCCACTGACCCTCCCTTTACAAAATCAGCGTTAATGTCTTTTAAAGTCTTTTTAAACAAATAAAACAAACTACATAAACACAAATTGTCTGCTCCACTAAAAGAAAATCGAAAGTATATTCATGCACTCAAAGAGAAAACTCTACACTCCAACAATAAACCACGAACAACATGATTCTTGTTCTCTTACAATGGAGGACTCTCGGGACTTCCCCAGTTGCGCTTACTGAAGTGACCCAAATTACCCCTCTTATCTCATTCAACAAAGTTCCCTTTACAATACTTTTAGTTCGACGACCGCCTAACATTGTATTACCAGCAGACAATGTACATCACCTTAGTGTACACAAACACTAAGAACAGCCCTTAGGCATATCCCGGGATCTCATGCCTCGACGGACCCGTAACAAAAACTCAATATGACAAAACTAACTCAACATATATTTAAACCATCAATTCTATCTAGTCTGTAAAAACTCCTTTTTCTCCACCTAGTATTTTAGTTTAAACTAACCATCCGATGCAACTACCAAAAACTGATGCAGTGGAAGCGGTGGGGGTGTCATATAATATCCCACACCAACCTTTACAATACCCAAGGAAGCATAAATACTATAATGACGGGCCCATAAGTCATTATCCTTTCCATTAGGAATAGCAATATCAAAGGTCCTCCTATGGATCTTTGGTAGAGCTAAAAGGGACTAAGTAGAGAAATCAGAGAACTATCCCTTCATGAGGACCTGTAATGAAGAAATAGCTATACCACAATACACTACAAAATGCATTAATAATATGACAATATTATCCTAAAAATAAGTCATGACTCAGGAAATAACGACAGACACTATTCTTTCTAGGTACCTTTTGGTATTATTTCAGAAAATATGAATGGTCATACACAAATACAAATCATAAGGAAAACACGTTGTTCACAAATATTACAGGTAAATCATCACAGCATACATAAGCAGAGTAACTCAATATCATCTTATTCAGGTGGGAAAGAGAAGGGAGAGAGAAACAGTGAACATCAAGGTAATCACAATTCAGTTACCTCTCAGAATTTTAGAGAAAACTAATGCACAGCGTGCAATTATTCAAAAAAACTATCTCCACGGCCGTAGGAGAATAGTGCAGGCAGCATCACCAGTCGATGATGTGCAAAGTCTCTAGAGAAAGTTCTCCGCAGTCAGGTTGCTAGACAGATCAGGAATCAGCACAGCATACAGCATACCACGGATGCAGGACAGGTCACCAGAATGTGAGCGAGCTGATGATCATTTTCCCACCAGCGTCTTTATACTGACTTTGCAACTTTGTTACACTAGGTTAGAAACTCTCCTAAATCCTACAAGCCACTCTCTTTGGTCAGAACTAGGGGAGGGAAACAACTCCTAACGATGACTTTACAGATTTCTCTAAACAGTCTTTGTCTAAAATTGTATAACTTCCTAGAGAGGAAGGAGAAGACTACAATTTACACAGTTTGCAACTACATAGCAACAGTTTCAATCTAAATCCTCGCCTAGACAGGAAAGAGTCATACTATTCTCCGCTCTCTAAGGATGTAAATGTTATTCTTTACAAGGACATCAGGAAACGGCATGAAAAGAAAAAAAGGAGCACAGAAGCACATCCCCTAACTAATACATTTGCTTAGGCTTGCATGTTTTAGCAAGGAAAGACAGAGAGAAAAGAAAAATCATTTCTACATTTTCTAGGCCTACTCTACTTTCACGAAGAATAAAAGAGCATTTTCATGTTTGTGCTTGAATAGTCCTGCAGTTCAGGAAACATAAAAACATTAATATTAGACACACAAATTAATAATTTCTTCTCACTCGATTATTCATAACCCTATAAAAAAATCTTCCATTCTACATGTGTTATTCTAATTCTTAGAAAAACGTGCAGCTTGGCACATTTTCGGTCGTACCTTCTAAATACCCACGTTTTAGTAATTATAGTTTTCACACACATTAGTAATTTATTAAAACACTCACATGGGTGGATTTTCCCGAGCAGATTTATTAGCAAAAATCATGCTCCATCACTACACAGAGCTTATAAGAATAAACCGGCCGCACATGCATTGGTTAGTGCATATTGGCCGATACTAGTAACCCCGTGTGCATGTGCCCATATGTAACGAGCCACATTGTAGACCCGAGATTGCCTGCCAGTTTCATATAACAAACACACATACTGCGGAAGGACTTTGGATAATATGTTGTTAATGGAGTGCCTGAAGTCGTGTAGACTTTATAGTGTTTGTGAGTTTGTTTTCTTAATGGTAGTTTCAGAAATCATGAATAACAGTGATTTGCCTGCCCATTTAAAATCCGATTTGGGGGACGTCAGGCAGTTCTACCAGGTGTCACTTTGCATTTCGTGATTGTGTCTATAAAACATTGTAACAGTGTCTAAATCAATTCTGGAAAGAACCCCATTGGCCCATATGCCAGTCAGCTGACATGCAAGCTCTGAATCTACTTTAGGTGTATACTTTGGTTGCCTCTAAACTGTCTGAATTAATGGAAGACTTTTCCATTGCTATACTACGCATCCTTCCATAATGATAGCTTTCACCACTCAACCTTCATTGCTTGGTGTATCCATACTTGAAGAAGGATTTGCATCCTTAGAATTTTAATTGTGGGCAGTTGAAGCCAGATATTTCAAAGTGCTATTTAGCAGACGTGCTATACGTGGGGGGGGGGGGCGTTCCAGGGTGTGGCCTAACTGCTAGAGCCATCGACCTCGAAGCTGGGGAACCAGGTTGAGTCTTGGCAGGGACCCTCGACATCCTGTGATTCTGAGCAAATCACTTAATCTCCCTGTGCCTAACAAAATGAATGTGTCAGTCTGTAGCGCAACTGGTGCTCATGTAAAGCACTGATACCTTCGGGTTGAGTTTTGTGCTAAATAAACCTCCCCAAAAAAAAAAAATAACTAAGCAATGCATTTTTTTCTCACTATTTTGTGTTTAAAGATTTAAATACACACCAGAATACATAAAACGACTAGAAAAGTAGTTTAAATGAATACCACAGGATTAATAAGTAGTTTCAATTGCACTACTGGAATTTGGAGTGCTATTCTCTTTGGTATTGGTTGTCCCTTGAAGAGACAGTTGATGGGAGAGCCTTGTAGCAAGAATGTTTTTGCTGGCAATAGGTAGACATTCATGTGCTCCCATATCATCATCAAAATCAGATATTGCAGAAGGCTCACTCCTTATATAATGGAAGAGTAGATCATATGATGTTCCTTTGAGGGTTCTTTTATATTCTCCCCTCTACAGACCAGACAGGGGCCAGATGTACAAAGGTTTTTTGCGTGTGAGCAAATGGGTTTTAGACCCGTTTGCGCCTGCATGTACCAATCCTATTTTGCGGGTCGCAAATCAATTTGTGACTCGCAAAATAGGATTAGTGACTCGCTATTAGGAAGGGGTGTTCCAAGGGAGTCCCTTCCTAATAGCGACTCCTTAAGCTATGTAAGAATGTTTTGCGACTGCAATTGCAGTCGCAAAACACTTGCAGTTTACCACCCTTCTCAGAAGGGTGGTAAAGCACTCGCAAATGGGAAGCGGTCCCCAGGGGACCCCCTTCTCATTTGTGAATGAATGCGCATGCGCAGTTTCATTTTTATTTTTTAAATGCATCCCGTTTTCCTTTAAGGAAAACGGGCTGCATTTTAAAAAAAACTGCTTTATTTAAAAGCAGTCCCAGACATGGAGGTCTGCTGACCCCAGCAGGCCACCATCCCTTGGAGTGCCAGCCATTCCCAATGGGGTCACAAATTGTGACAGCCTCATTAATATGCATGAGGCATGCAATTTGCGACCCCAATGGGAATCGCAAACAGTATCTCAGACACTGTTGTGCATCCCAATTAGCGAGTCGCAAATTGAGAGTCGCAAATGTGACGCAATTTGCGACTCGCTAACTGGTGGGTCGTACATCTGGCCCAAAATTCACACTGTTGACCATACACTTGATGCTCAACACATCAATTCTTGTTAAAGGACCCCTTCATTGATATGTTCATTAGCAGTGGAACTGTGACTGTAGAGTAGTGTTGCCATTGCCGCAATGTGTAAACGAGAATCACTATGGTTCTCATTTGTATTTGTTGCATGATTCAGATAGCATTCAAGGGAGAAGAGTTCCCGTGAACATTAACTCCACCTACTAGCATTCTCATATTCTGATCCTGTTGAAACTGCTGGGAGTTTGGTAGTGAAGCATGTTGCCTCTGAACTAATATAAGTGATTACACGTGAAACCAGTTCAAGTGTTAATATGTGCCAGTCACACTGTAATAAAGGAAGTAGTTTATCTACAATACATTTTCAACCACACCCGAATGGAGAATGTTTATCACAGTGGACACCATAAAACAAACTATTTCACTAACAACATTGGAGGGAAAGAATGAGAAAGATGTCCGGTATGTAGGTGGCCCACCACTGTTGCCTAATTCAGGTTATAAAAAAGAAACAAGGAAACCCTAAAAGTCTGAAGGGACCAAGGATGGACATATGCTAAGAAAAACAATGGTCCCATACAAGGTGAATTAGTACAATACCACAATTTTGCAATCAAGATTGGGATTACGAGTGTATCAATGAAAAGTTCAGAATTTTATTAACAATTAAGTTCAACGCAAAAATAATATACGAAAAGGTGAGTGAGCAGGACGTGACAGGGTAATGGGAAATCAGCCGATTTCCTTACCACAGGCAAGTGACTTAAAAAGTGACTTTAAAATTTGTGAAAATGTAGATAAGCAAAAAGTCACAATCAGAATTACATCTCATACTCCACAGTTAGATACAAATTACAGTATAGAGTTGAAGATGTGTGTGTCGATGACGTTTCGATCCCAGCTTGGTATTGGGATCTCATCAGGGCTAAGTAATAAAATAAGTGCCTGGGAAGTTGCTAGTAAGGGTAAGTCGTCGACACACACATCTTCAACTCTATACTGTAATTTGTATCTAACTGTGGAGTATGAGATGTAATTCTGATGGTGACTTTTTGCTTATCTACATTTTCACAAATTTAAAAGTCTTTTTTTAAGTCACTTGCCTGTGGTAAGGAAATCGGCTGATTTCCCATTACCCTGTCACGTTCTGCTCACTCACCTTTTCGTATATTATTTTTGCGTTGAACTTAGTTGTTAATAAAATTCTGAACTTTTCATTGATACACTCGTAATCCCAATCTTGATTGCAAAATTGTGGTATTGTACTAATTCACCTTGTATGGGGCCATTGTTTTTCTTAGCAGCCTGTCCACTTTGAGCTACCACAGTTACAGGGGAACACATTAAGAGTGAGAAGCCCTGTGCTCTGGTAAATATTTATAGTGACCCAATTTGGTACTTCCATACATGTTGATCCAATGTTTATTAGAAGATTACATCTCAAATTGTGGCATGTGGCAGGTCTTCTCTACACAGCAGGGGGATCACTTTTGCCAGGGGATGGGTCCACAGAGAATGTTTCCTCTTGAGAGTAACTTTAAAAAAGATTTGTAAGCTTTAGAACCTGTGACACAACCAAGGGATTTGTACATACATTCACCTCACTTACTCCCCTGTTCCTTCTTTCCATTCAGGTACAACACTGATCCTCTCTCCATGTTCTTACAGAGAGGAAATCCCAGGTGAGACTGCCTTCTCCCACACTGAGCAATCACTCCCCATGCCCTTTCAGATGTCAATCCTCTATGTGCAGGACAACTGATGGCTTTAGGCCTCAGTGATGGAGGGCCTGTTCCTGGGACACCACAGATGCTACTTCTTCCTGGCCAGGAGGAGCCCCATTGTCAGACTCGTGCTGGAATGTGGCATCCAAATTGGCTATCTTCTCAGTGGTCTCCTCAGTCTCCATCTGGAGTATTTTGCCTTGCAGCCTTGTCACTCTCCGGCAGGTGCACTCTCCCTGTTGGTGCCTCACCTTCCTCCTCAGTGGTGGTGGTATTATCTAGTGCCCACTGAAAAGCCAAAGCCCTTCTCCTTCTTTGTTACTGGCCCTGTTGTTCCTCATGCCTTATTTGGCTACCCACTAAAAAGAAAATTTGGGAAAAGAAAAGACTCATGAGTTCAGATGTCCACTAGTAACTGTACATACAAATGCTGTTGTCATTATTACAATATTCACTATGAAAAAAGATTGACATTGTCACCTATCCCACTCCCTTGTTGAAGCAGCAGGCCAGTCCTTCTGGCAGCATGTCAAACCTTCTTCTGAATCTTCAACAGGTCCAGCCTTTGTGTGAGGGATTTCCCTGACCTACCCCCAAACTGGTCTGGTTCTGACAGTTTTTCCCTTTCCCTAGGTCATGGCTCCAAAATGTATAGGTGGACAAAGGCAAGAACAGGCCTGGTGTCAGGTTCCTTTGTGTGTGCTGTAGGATAGGTCCTTTGAAATTTACTCAGGGCAGGGTACTGCTCCTCTCCAGCCATCCTGCCAGGAAGACCCTATCCCAGCTACACCAAGGTTCCATTGTTCACTGTCTGGGCCCAATGAACAGTCTTGATGGGGGAACCATTACAGGGCCAGGCAGCTGGAAACTACTAGAATAGCCTCAGAACTTTGGGGCAGGAAATGGCAACTTTCTAAAAGTGACATTTTTAAAAGTATAAACTCAAATACGATTTCACCATTAAGGAGGAATTTGAATTGCAATCAATTTGAGTGTAAAAGCATATTTCATTCTGCTCCCAATCTGAATTTAGCACTTGTTAAGTGTAATAAAGTAACCCAGTGTTAGCCTATGGGAGAGATAGGCCTTGCAACAGTGAAAAACAACTATGGGAGTTTTTCACTGCTAGGACATGTAAAACTTAACTATACATGTCCTGCTTTTTTAAAATACTATGGACCTTGCCCTTGTGGTTGTTAGGGTCTACCTTAGGAGTAACCTATTTATTTTAAAAAAGAAAGGTTTAAAACTGGCAAAACCTTTATTTTTCCAGATCGAAATGGCTGTTTAAAATTTCACTACAGGTTGCAGTGGCAGGCCTGAGATGTTTTGCATGGCTACACTAGTAGATGGCACAATGAGTGCTGCTGCGCACTCGTAACATTTACTGTACAGGCCCTGGGTACAGGGAGTACCATTTACCTGGGACGTATAAGTAAATTAAATGTGCCAAGTAGGACTAGTCCGATATTACCATGTTTTAAGGAGAGAGAACAAGCAATTTAGCACTGGTTAGCAGGGGTAAAGTGCACAGAGTCCTAGTGCCAACAAAAAAGAGTTCAGCAAAAGTCAAGGAGTGAAGGCAAAAGGTTTGGGCGAATACCATGCCAAGGATGTCAGGCCTAACACATGTCCATGAAAGGTTGATATTATCACATGCTACTGTTAACAATGGGTGCCTATAGTCATCAAAGGTGTAGCTGTAGCACATGGTACTTTCCACCCAAACATAAACCTTTTTCACATACAGAAATATCACCTTAGCACGTGGATACCTTGACGTACTCATGGAATGTCACCTTCACATTCCCTCATGATGTCAAATAAGAATGTAGGACTGATTCAACGGTCAACAGGTGATGACTGATGGGTGCAGCATACACCGCTGTTAGATGGCAAGGTGATAGTGGATACCTCTTGCTATATATTGTATATGCCTTATTGGCCATTTTTGTGTATAACACTACCAGAATAGCAGAGACAGGTTCACGCTGTCTGTGCTTTGTATCTGACATGAGAGAGGTAGACATGAGCACCCGTCTCACACGAATAAAGCAATACAAAGTGCCACAGTCCAAAAATTGCCAAGGTGACATGAATCTTCTTTATAAAGCTAAAAGATTTGCCATGCTGAAGTTTCTGCGTGCCAACATGTGATAAAACTGCATTTAATCTACATATTTCAGAAACATTGAAAATTCAAAACATTAAATACATTGACCATATGCTCTCAATTCTCATGTAGTAGAGATGACATGTACATGACAAAACTATTATAAAGATGCTTCTATTAAACGAAACCTTTTTAAAAAACACATTCATCAATTGTTATAGTATTTAAAGTATCTTTGGGCATTGTACGACGAAGCCTCTCAGAGCCTGAGGACTCTTCCTAATATACTAGTCTTGAATACAGCTTACTGTTGGACTGTCATCCCACACAACAAAAATGCACATTTTCCTTATCAACTCCAAATATTGCTTACTTCCCTGTACTCTAAATTCTTTTCCTATATTTTCACTCCCGTTATTTGCAAATACTTTCACTTATTTTTATAAACGTATATACTTTGCTTTTATAACGTACTTTTCTTTCCGTTTTAATTTGAGACTGTATGTAGATAACATTGCGTCCACTACCCATAGCAAACAATGATGGTCTCTTCCTCAGGAGATATATAACAATTACTTCCATTCATTATTTCATTATTCATTTCAGCGACAAAAATGAAAAGCTTAAAAAGCAACATTAGATTTTAAATGTAGTGCCTACACATACCTATGATGCCTGATTATTAATTCTTGTTCTCATGCGTCATCTGCCTCCAAACAAACATTACAGCCCCAACCCATTACGTACTCCATCTGCACATAATTCTTATCTCGTCGCTATATCCCATGTTCATGTTCACTGAATCGACTGGCAAGGTCAATTACAGTTCTTTCACCCGCCCGCCACCTGTTTAATAACTTTATTGCTTTTGCTACTCATGTAGTTCCATTCTTGTTTAACCTATTTGCTTCCGTGCAAATAAAAAAATGTTCTAAAGACACTTGAACTGTTGCAATCCTTGAGAATGCCCTTCCTTTCCATACATCAGTCTGGATGAGCTTCCCATGCCCAGCTAAGTAACATGCTGCATGATTTCCTTTTCCGTATATCATTCATTTTCCACATGTAAAGTAAACTTCTGTTAAAACCATATTTCCACGCCCAAAGAAATGCATATTTCTATTGACATTTTTCTGATTTCTCTGTATTGGAAATTGTTTTGTTGAACTTTTCACTTCAATTATTTCTTAATAATTTCACTTGTTTTTAAAAATGCGTATACTTTGCTTTTTATTAAATACGTTTCTTCCAGTTTGAACTTGAGATTGTATGTAGATAAAATAGTGTCCCCAATGCATTTAACCCATTTTGGTTCTTAAACCATTTTGGTTCTTCCTCAGGAGATATATCAGGCTTCTCCAACGAGTAGCTCGTGAGCTACTGGGGGCTCCCCAGCTACCTATAGCTAGCTCTTCTGCGTGCAGCCTAGCCTACAAAATAATAAGCTTTTGCTTGGTTGACATGATATATAAGTATACACAAATTGAAAAGCCTGTATTGGAGATTAAAATTTGTGTATTTTCAGAACTCATGCGTTAAACTTTGGAAGGAAATGGTTGAATTTGCAAAATATATTTTACAGTTGATATTTGAGTGAAAAATCATGGAGCATAGGGAAGGCTTACTACTAACATAACTACCTTAGTGACAGACGCACTGCAGCTGTAGCTATTATGTATTACCCACAGAAACCTTCCACATAGACAAAAACTTTCCTGCATTACCACTGTCAGACATATTTGATGAACTGAGGTGATCATTGCTGGTGTGGCCACTAATGTCTCATTTGATATGGTCACTATTAAAAAACTAATAATATTAGTAGCTCAGGATGATTTCCATTGAACTTAAGAAGCTCTTAGTACAGAAAAGGTTGGAGACCTCTGAGATATATAAATGATTTTTTTTTAAAAAGAATTGGAAAAAAATGAAAGTGAAAGTGAAAGAATTTCTGGTACAGAGAAATCAAAGGTCTGGTGTGGAGTTGATGGGTATGTGCTCCCACTACATTGCAGCACCTGGCGATGTCTCCCTAATTGGCATGCATGCTGCATTGGTCAGCTGGGTGTCCGATTACACAGGTTCCTTCTTCTCAGGGGCTCTTGGGGGGGGGGGGTCTGAAATAAAAGGAGCGGCATGATGGAAGAAGATTGTGCTATAGTCAAAGGATGGCTCTGAAATGGCCTTACATCCTCTTCTTGAACGTAACTTCAAATTTGTCTTGGTTGGCGGACAGCACCACCTTTGCTGTGTAGTTCACGACCCACACAGCTGGAGTTGAAATCTCTGCCTCAGCTGTATAGTCCAACGGAAATGTTCTTTGCAAATATGTAAAATACATTATGTGTGCCGATGGGTGTGGTGGATAAAGTGGATTCATGATTGTTGTATCCAACATCCCTCTGCATTAGCAGGTGTATTGATAGTAAATGTAGCGGAGTAGCTATATGTGTTATGTGCTAAATCTGCCTAGGTTTACGGTTGTGTGCTTGTGTGAGTTTTATTTTTTTAATTATATCTAATATGGACAAAGTACCATGTAAAAAATATGGAACATTTATTTTTTAATGTATATATTTTTACTATACAATTTTTGGGCAATTTTCCCCATCGGTTTTTATGTGGTTCCCTTGCAGGATCTGTGGGTGATCATTTATACTGAATGACTTACTCCAAAGATTTGCTGAAGCAGATTTGAGCCTGTTTGGGCTGTAGCTCTACTGATTAGAGCTTGGTGTAACTTTAATGATAGCAACTGGCATACTTTTGTGTAGGTGTGTTTTTGTACATCTCTCCCTGCGCCCCTCCTTGATGTTCCCTTTACTCTAACCACTTTGAAGTAGATATTCCCATACATTCCTTCTTGCCTCTCCCACATTTACACTTAAAATGTAGATACACGCATGCATAGTTCTCCATGCATTTTGCAGAGAACTCCACACATTAGAGAGAAGAGAGGCATAGGCAGGGGGGAACTTCATGGGGTGTATTTGGGGTGTCAACCTCTTCCCACGTTAATGCGTCCTTGTCTTGATAGTTGGGTCTGGGGGCCAGAGAGGGGTTTGTAATCTCTGTGTTGGTTTTGCTCATTGTGAGCCAAGGATGAAAGACAAAACAGTGACCTTATATATAAATGGGAGGGAGAGAGAGAGACAAAGATACCCATTTGGTGGCTTAATTCCAAAATGTGAAGCTTGTTGACCAAGAATCAATACCCGTTTACCAGCTTATCCAAATTGTATGATCTTAGGCAAATATATTATATCAAAGAGCCTCTTTTCTCTTTATTGTCACATACTACAAATACTTCAGTTCAAGATGTGTGCTGCACAAGCACTATTTGATTTAATAGACTGTAATGTTGCTCCCTCTATAATATTTATCTCCTCCCGGTTTAGGGTTTATATGACTACTGTTCTGCCTCTTAGTTCACTAATGGCATTGTCGTTGGGGGGGGGGCGAGCCTTAAATGTTTCTAAAAACTATCATTTTTAATAAATGTCTAGGTAGTGATACAATCTAATGTACTAAGGTGAAAGGCTTCTGCATGTTATGGAAATGCACCTCTTTGGATTTTGAGGAGATTGTATCATCTTTTTACATTATGTCTTGTGCACGATATACATGCCAAATGTTTTATTGGCTCCGCTCATGTACAGAATCTTGGCGCCAAGCCAGACCAATAGCTCAGCTACTGGTGAGCCCGCCCTATGCA
The DNA here is from genome assembly GCA_963921515.1 of Calotriton arnoldi. Classification (NCBI taxonomy): domain Eukaryota; kingdom Metazoa; phylum Chordata; class Amphibia; order Caudata; family Salamandridae; genus Calotriton; species Calotriton arnoldi. Next base: position 222,397 of record CAWUFW010003189.1, on the reverse strand, counting down.
TTTGCCTGTGTTCCCTCCCCTATTTGAGACTTAGGCTTAGAACATGGTGCCATCAGTCACTTCTTAAAATGATTTGTAAAAGGCGAAGACTGGAAACAAAAAGCCCTGCCTATCTGTACTGATTTGACAACTCTGCTATCAAGGCTTCTTGCAGCAAGGATGAAGAAGAGTGTGTGCTGTAAAAATACATTTAAAATAAGTCATCCTAGGGCAGGGACTCCAGGCCGTTGTGTTTAGTGTGACCGTAGTCATGAGTTCCCAGGGAGAACTACCAGGCCCAGGTGGGATGGGCGGGGTCGTAGCTTCAGCTGGGTAGTTTGGGGGTGTGACACCCCTCAAATGCATTCTTGGTTTTGTAGTTGGGTTTGGGAACCTTGAGTTGATCTGCTATGCCTGAGTCTGTTTTTCTCGTCATTCTCATTTCACTAAGAGGTTTTAACTTGCTCATTTACTGGATCAGGATCTTAAATATATATAGTGACCGATTTACCTAAACAGTAGTAAATCTGCACCTACAGACTATTCCTTGAATGGGTGCAAATGTATTACCTTTTGGAATTCAAAATGTCGAACTTGGCCCTTTCTTCAGAGTCATCCCCAATCTTTTTGTCTTTGCCATCCAATTTTTGCTGAATTCGTTTTTGTTGGCTTTAGGACTCTGTGCACTTTACCACTCCTAACCAGTGGTAAAGTGCTTGTGCTTTCTACTCTAAACATGGTGGAATTGTCTTATAACCAATTGGCATATTTATTTACTTATGAATCCCTAGTAACGTGTTACTACATGTGCCCAGGGCCTGTAAATTAAATGCTCCTAATGGGCCTGCAGCACTGATTGCGCTACACACTTAGGCAGCCTGTTAAACATGTCTCAGACATGCCATTGCAGAGCCTGTGCAATTTAAACTGCAATTGTGACCAGGCAAAGTAAACCTTTGCCAGACTCAAACCTGCTTTTTAATACATATGTCACCCCTATGGTAGGCCCTGCACAGCCTAGAGGGCATGTCCTGGAAGTGAAAAACTCTTAAATTTGTTTTTCACTACTGAAAGGTCTATCTCTCTCATAGTATAATATTGGAGTTGCCTTATAACATTTTATAAGTGAAATTCCTAAATGGGAAGGGGTAATCAGATCATGTTTGGTGTCTCTGGAATCACAATTTAAAATCCTGACTCATGGTGAAGTTTGATTTTAAATTGCAATTCTGAAAATGCCACTTTTACAAAGTTGCCTTTTTCTTGTCTTAGTCATTTGGTGCCTGCAGCCTGTCGCTGAGTCACATGACTAGGTGTGGCTGACAGTTAGGATTTGTGTATTCCTCCTAGACAGCCACACACAGTGGGAAGCTTATGTGTGACTGGATGGGCCATCACTGGCATCCAGTTGAATGGGTTGTGTCCTGACTCCACACAAAAGACTGCATACCCCCGTAGTTCGTCTGGAGCCAGGGCCAGGAAGGCAGGGCATCTGTGCACTTCAAAGACATGCCTCTAGAAGCTTCTCCCCACTTCAAAGGCCCAAATGTGTATAAAAGAAGGACCTCAGACATCAACTCTTCATTACACTTCTGAACCTGTGGATACTCTGCCAGGAATAAGGACTGATGTGCTGCTACAAGGACTAAGCAAAACCAAAGGGGATGATGGACGGAGTGTTGACATTACAAGCACTCACCCCCAGTCAACTGATCTGGGTTTAATCCATCATCATTCTTTAGCTCACTCCGCCAACCCAGTTCAGACATGGCCATATGCAAATCAGTCTGACCCTGTGCCTCATGGGAACAGTCCAGCCCGAACTGCCAAGCCATGTCTTCCCTGGACCAGAAACAAGCATCCTGGGACCGGTTTCGGGCTAACAGCCCTCATCAGCCAGGCTATCTTGAATTCAGTGGCAAAGTGAGCAAGGGACCCACGTCTGGGCATACCCTGCCAACTTAGGGCGAACAAAGCAAAACCAAAGGGGATGATGGACGGAGTGTTGACATTACAAGCACTCACCCCCAGTCAACTGATCTGGGTTTAATCCATCATCATTCTTTAGCTCACTCCGCCACCCCAGTTCAGACATGGCCATATGCAAATCAGTCTGACCCTGTGCATCATGGGAACAGTCCAGCCCGAACTCCCAAGCCATGTCTTCCCTGGACCGGAAACAAGCATCCTGGGACCGGTTTTGGGCTAACAGCCCTCATCAGCCAGGCTATCTTGAATCCAGTGGCAAAGTGAGCAAGGGACCCACGTCTGGGCATACCCTGCCAACTTAGGGCGAACAAAGCAAAACCAAAGGGGATGATGGACGGAGTGTTGACAATACAAGCACTCACCCCCAGTCAACTGATCTGGGTTTAATCCATCATCATTTTTTAGCTCACTCCGCCACCCCAGTTCAGACATGGCCATATGCAAATCAGTCTGACCCTGTGCCTCATGGGAACAGTCCAGCCCGAACTGCCAAGCCATGTCTTCCCTGGACCGGAAACAAGCATCCTGGGACCGGTTTCGGGCTAACAGCCCTCATCAGCCAGGCTATCTTGAATCCAGTGGCAAAGTGAGCAAGGGACCCACGTCTGGGCATACCCTGCCAACTTAGGGCGAACAAAGCAAAACCAAAGGGGATGATGGACGGAGTGTTGACATTACAAGCACTCACCCCCAGTCAACTGATCTGGGTTTAATCCATCATCATTCTTTAGCTCACTCCGCCACCCCAGTTCAGACATGGCCATATGCAAATCAGTCTGACCCTGTGCCTCATGGGAACAGTCCAGCCCGAACTGCCAAGCCATGTCTTCCCTGGACCGGAAACAAGCATCCTGGGACCGGTTTTGGGCTAACAGCCCTCATCAGCCTGGCTATCTTGAATCCAGTGGCAAAGTGAGCAAGGGACCCACGTCTGGGCATACCCTGCCAACTTAGGGCGAACAAAGCAAAACCAAAGGGGATGATGGACGGAGTGTTGAAATTAAAAGCACTCACCCCCAGTCAACTGATCTGGGTTTAATCCATCATCATTCTTTAGCTCACTCCGCCACCCCAGTTCAGACATGGCCATATGCAAATCAGTCTGACCCTGTGCCTCATGGGAACAGTCCAGCCCGAACTGCCAAGCCATGTCTTCCCTGGACCGGAAACAAGCATCCTGGGACCAGTTTCGGGCTAACAGCCCTCATCAGCCAGGCTATCTTGAATCCAGTGGCAAAGTGAGCAAGGGACCCACGTCTGGGCATACCCTGCCAACTTAGGGCGAACAAAGCAAAACCAAAGGGGATGATGGACGGAGTGTTGACATTACAAGCACTCACCCCCAGTCAACTGATCTGGGTTTAATCCATCATCATTCTTTAGCTCACTCCGCCACCCCAGTTCAGACATGGCCATATGCAAATCAGTCTGACCCTGTGCCTCATGGGAACAGTCCAGCCCGAACTGCCAAGCCATGTCTTCCCTGGAACGGAAACAAGCATCCTGGGACCGGTTTCGGGCTAACAGCCCTCATCAGCCAGGCTATCTTGAATCCAGTGGCAAAGTGAGCAAGGGACCCACGTCTGGGCATACCCTGCCAACTTAGGGCGAACAAAGCAAAACCAAAGGGGATGATGGACGGAGTGTTGACATTACAAGCACTCACCCCCAGTCAACTGATCTGGGTTTAATCCATCATCATTCTTTAGCTCACTCCGCCACCCCAGTTCAGACATGGCCATATGCAAATCAGTCTGACCCTGTGCCTCATGGGAACAGTCCAGCCCGAACTGCCAAGCCATGTCTTCCCTGGACCGGAAACAAGCATCCTGGGACCGGTTTCGGGCTAACAGCCCTCATCAGCCAGGCTATCTTGAATCCAGTGGCAAAGTGAGCAAGGGACCCACGTCTGGGCATACCCTGCCAACTTAGGGCGAACAAAGCAAAACCAAAGGGGATGATGGACGGAGTGTTGACATTACAAGCACTCACCCCCAGTCAGCTGATCTGGGTTTAATCCATCATCATTCTTTAGCTCACTCCGCCACCCCAGTTCAGACATGGCCTTATGCAAATCAGTCTGACCCTGTGCCTCATGGGAACAGTCCAGCCCGAACTGCCAAGCCATGTCTTCCCTGGACCGGAAACAAGCATCCTGGGACCGGTTTTGGGCTAACAGCCCTCATCAGCCAGGCTATCTTGAATCCAGTGGCAAAGTGAGCAAGGGACCCACGTCTGGGCATACCCTGCCAACTTAGGGCGAACAAAGCAAAACCAAAGGGGATGATGGACGGAGTGTTGACATTACAAGCACTCACCCCCAGTCAACTGATCTAGGTTTAATCCATCATCATTCTTTAGCTCACTCCGCCACCCCAGGTCAGACATGGCCATATGCAAATCAGTCTGACCATGTGCCTCATGGGAACAGTCCAGCCCGAACTGCCAAGCCATGTCTTCCCTGGACCGGAAACAAGCATCCTGGGACTGGTTTCGGGCTAACAGCCCTCATCAGCCAGGCTATCTTGAATCCAGTGGCAAAGTGAGCAAGGGACCCACGTCTGGGCATACCCTGCCAACTTAGGGCAAACAAAGCAAAACCAAAGGGGATGATGGACGGAGTGTTGACATTACAAGCACTCACCCCCAGTCAACTGATCTGGGTTTAATCCATCATCATTCTTTAGCTCACTCCGCCACCCCAGTTCAGACATGGCCATATGCAAATCAGTCTGACCCTGTGCCTCATGGGAACAGTCCAGCCCGAACTGCCAAGCCATGTCTTCCCTGGACCGGAAACAAGCATCCTGGGACCGGTTTCGGGCTAACAGCCCTCATCAGCCAGGCTATCTTGAATCCAGTGGCAAAGTGAGCAAGGGACCCACGTCTGGGCATACCCTGCCAACTTAGGGCGAACAAAGCAAAACCAAAGGGGATGATGGACGGAGTGTTGACATTACAAGCACTCACCCCCAGTCAACTGATATGGGTTTAATCCATTATCATTCTTTAGCTCACTCCGCCACCCCAGTTCAGACATGGCCATATGCAAATCAGTCTGACCCTGTGCCTCATGGGAACAGTCCAGCCCGAACTGCCAAGCCATGTCTTCCCTGGACCGGAAACAAGCATCCTGGGACCGGTTTCGGGCTAACAGCCCTCATCAGCCAGGCTATCTTGAATCCAGTGGCAAAGTGAGCAAGGGACCCACGTCTGGGCATACCCTGCCAACTTAGGGCGAACAAAGCAAAACCAAAGGGGATGATGGACGGAGTGTTGACATTACAAGCACTCACCCCCAGTCAACTGATCTGGGTTTAATCCATCATCATTCTTTAGCTCACTCCGCCACCCCAGTTCAGACATGGCCATATGCAAATCAGTCTGACCCTGTGCCTCATGGGAACAGTCCAGCCCGAACTGCCAAGCCATGTCTTCCCTGGACCGGAAACAAGCATCCTGGGACCGGTTTCGGGCTAACAGCCCTCATCAGCCAGGCTATCTTGAATCCAGTGGCAAAGTGAGCAAGGGACCCACGTCTGGGCATACCCTGCCAACTTAGGGCGAACAAAGCAAAACCAAAGGGGATGATGGACGGAGTGTTGACATTACAAGCACTCACCCCCAGTCAACTGATCTGGGTTTAATCAATCATCATTCTTTAGCTCACTCCGCCACCCCAGTTCAGACATGGCCATATGCAAATCAGTCTGACCCTGTGCCTCATGGGAACAGTCCAGCCCGAACTGCCAAGCCATGTCTTCCCTGGACCGGAAACAAGCATCCTGGGACCGGTATCGGGCTCACAGCCCTCATCAGCCAGGCTATCTTGAATCCAGTGGCAAAGTGAGCAAGGGACCCACGTCTGGGCATACCCTGCCAACTTAGGGCGAACAAAGCAAAACCGAAGGGGATGATGGACGGAGTGATGACATTACAAGCACTCACCCCCAGTCAACTGATCTGGGTTTAATCCATCATCATTCTTTAGCTCACTCCGCCACCCCAGTTCAGACATGGCCATATGCAAATCAGTCTGACCCTGTGCCTCATGTGAACAGTCCAGCCCGAACTGCCACGCCATGTCTTCCCTGGACCGGAAACAAGCATCCTGGGGCAGGTTTCGGGCTAACAGCCCTCATCAGCCAGGCTATCTTGAATCCAGTGGCAAGGACTGCCACTCTGCTGGACTTTTTCTGTAAAGGAACTGCTGCCCTGCTGTGCTTACCTGCTGCCTGTTGCCCTCTTGCTTGAGGAAGAAGAACTGGGCCTGTTTTACTGTTTGAAGTGTTGCACAAATACTTTAAACATTGCCTCTAAATTTAAGCCTCACTGCTCAGTGCCAAGCTACCAGAGGGTTGAGCACAGGTTATTTTGGGGTTTGCATGAGCCTTACCCTGACTAGGATTGTGGTTGCTGCTTGACCAGGGCTCACACCCCAGCCAGCCAGTAGCCCAATTTCTAACAACAAACATTGGCTGTGGTAGGCTTGGAAAGTTGCGGCAATCTTAACTTTCCAGGCATACTACGGAATCAAACACCCAAAAGATGAAGAGATGAATACTTGTAAATATTCTAACAAGGGGCAATTGCTCAGGGTAGCATTCCAACCATTCATTTTTTTGCCCACTATGCCACTATAGACAGAGTCTCACCTAACGCAAATCTGTACTGATGTTGTTCCTCATGGAAATAGTCAATACCAAACCTTGGTCATCTCACCCCTCCAACCTGCAGCCCACTGCGTTTTCAGTTGAGAAATTTGAGATTCACACCCCTGAATCTCACTGACTAAGCTATGCCCTGGACAACTCTGCCATACCTTTGTGAATATCATTTCTGAGTATGTTTAGCAATATTAGAGTAGTTCTACCTTAGATACTCAAATACTTTGGTGATTAGGCCCACAAATGGTTTTGAAAATCTGGATATAGACACTTAACAGTACTGTGTAAAATGCACACCAAAAACAATAATAGTTTTTTAACCCAGGGCTGCATCTTCTCAACTTTTCCTGCTTATCCCTGTGGAATACAGGAATTTGTAAAGAAAACCAGTCTTCTAGACTATCACATTCATTTCTTGTCCTCTCATATAGGTTGGTTTCTCCTCTTCCTCACTAGCTGCTGCGGTATTGCCAGGGCCTAGGACTGATATCAGGAAGTGAAGGAACATGAGCTAGAGAATGTGCTGCAGAAAATTGGGTTTCCTGCGAACTGTTAGAAGTTTGAGACAAGTTTTTTCCCTTAATGCAAGAGATCATGACAACTCTTCTGATGAAGAACTTTGCCTTTGAAGGTATCTTGAAGATGTTGAAACTCTCTGTTGCAAGCATTGGTCATTTTTGTATTTTTTTACTCACCTTGGGTGGCTGTGAGATTATAGAGTTCAAGGCTAGCTGAATATGTTTCTTGAGTGGCTCTTGTGTTTTTTATACTATCCTAAGCGGGTAATATGCTATTTTTATTTTCTAGTTTTTAGGCGCGCATAGGTGTTTAGCAAATATGATTTCCTTAAATGGCTTCTGAGGGGGATTGCTTTGCAGGTGCAGTCACTGCTACTGTTGCCTATTCCTTAACCAATCTGAGATTAATTTATTGTTGTTCCTGTGTATTTTATGTGCACAGTCTTTCGTCATTCTTGTCTATTTATATAATAGTAATTTGCTGTTCACTGTGGCTTGTGTGTCTTGTTTCTTGCACTTACTGCAACTATGGCACTTTTGACAGCTCCTTCTGGTTCAACACTCCTGGGACAATCATGCTTCATACATGTTGTGGGCAAGCTTTCTGCTGGGACATAAGCCATCACGAGATACGATGGTCTCCAACTCTGGGGAACATGTTGGTTGTGATAGAGTGGAAATCTCATTTCATTTGTAGGGGTGCATTATAATCATGTGTAGAGTGCAACCAAATATAATCATTATTTGTATTAACGTGAAGTGTTAGGATTTTGAAATTACTTAACCTAATTGTGTGACGTATCTTAGGCTATTGACAAGTAACATGGAGAATTAATGTGGAAATTTACTTAACTGATAGAACGCTAAAATTAAGAACTCGTGTTGTGAAGCTGACAATAATTTGTGTACTAAATGTGCTTGTTAAATGTGTCATTTCATACGTAGGTAAATGCATTAGTCATAATTGTATTATTGTTATGTGGATTCATAAAGCTTACATGGTGAATTCTTATCTTAGCTGAAATTCGTACACCCGAAATGCAAGTCCCTGAAGACTCTCGTGTTAGAATCAATAGTTGAATTTCATGTGTGCTGTGGAATCTGTTCTTTCTCACGTTTTGTATTTTGTATTGCAGGTGAAGAAGCATTCTTTTAGGCAGGATGATGTTTTTGTTTTACTAGTCAGGCAAGGAGAGAAGAAGTTACAATCGTGTGGCCAGAGTCGATAAAGGTAGTTTCACACAGGAGAAGGTCTGGAAAACAAGGACAAATTGTAACGAGAAAGGTACATGGACGACATTGTGGAAAAATACATTCAGGACTGTACCCAGAGAGGAAGGTGTGACTCAAATGCATCACGTACCAGTGGATAATTGGTTATTTGAATTAGGGACAGCGCCCCACTTCCTTCCTGTTTTCAGAGAGAGAGCATTCTAGGATGAGCTCTGTCTTTGCTATGGTAGCTTTATGCTACTTGACCCACTGATCGTGGAGAAACTTCTTAGGAAGACTCTACGTACTGACACCTATTATCCTTCCTTTCTAAAATGCTTAATTTAGGGATGTCACCTTAGGGTTAGAGCAAGGATTGAATTAATGTTTTTCACTCACCAACTCTCGATGCAGGGAAACTTTGACTCATGCTTCCTGATTTTCTGTATCCTACTTCTTGAATTAATTGTGTTATTTATGCTGCACCATCTAAATTGGATGCACAGATTCGTGCTAATACCCTTGTATTTCTATACCCTTGCATTGAGGTGTCTTTATGCTCAGTTATTTTTGGTTTTATAATAAACCAACTAAACTTACGAAGTTGTCTGTGGGCGATCATGTATCTAAGAGAATTGGTGGCTAATTGATTGTTTCCCAACAACTTTTCTCCCCTTTACACTTTCATGCTGCGAAAAAGAACCATTGGTGTGTGACTCTAGAACAGGTCTAGAACTTATGGGCCCAGCCCTTTCAGTCGATATTGCAAATTCTTTGCCCTGAAGAAATTACCATACTGGAATGGCAAATCACTCTTTTTTCGGTGAACCGCTGCCCTGCTTCCTTTGTCCTGGCCCCGCCCTTACAGTGTGATACTGATCCAGAACTAACTATAATTAATTGAGATTTTTTATTACCTATATGAGCAGGGAGTAACTATTGACAGCATGTGGAAGTGTATGTTTTGCTGTATGCTCCTATTCACTAATATTTTGTTATCAGGACATGTTTGATTGGCACTAAGCTTGCCAAATCAGGGAGTTCAGTGCATTTACACATAGGCTCAGTACGGGCAGAATTTCAGCTGCGTTTGTGCGAAATATGGAGATTAAGCTTATAAATATTTAACCAGGCTCTCTTTTCATTAAGGTCCCTCAAATTGTTTGCTTTTCATTGACCTGAGAAGAAACGTCCTTTTTTGTTCTTCAGTCGCGCGCCTTTGTTGCCTCTTCGGTAAGTGCAAAACACTGCTCCTAACAATGTAGGTTTTTGTGTGTTTGTCGCTAGTATTTTGTTCTGTTTTGTTTTTCACCTTCGAGTTTATTGTATTGTTTTTTTCCATGCACTGAGCTCTAATTTTTCTTTTATTTTTTTTAATTGTTTTTTTGGGAGTGCAGTAATATCACAGATGAAGGCAGTAAATCCAAAAACATATGACAGTCATTCAAACACAAAGTTGAACACTGTTCTTTAACTTATTTCTGTAACTTCTTTGTTGAAGATAAGGATACCCTGCATTGGTTTTGCAACAAACCCTGTTGGCACGGTTGTAGTGGTTGGTCCCTTTAACTATGGCAAACTCATGAGTCAGAGTGTCTTTACATAAAATATTTTGCAGCCCTGCATGGTCCAAAGTGTGCCTGGGCTTGGCTGTTTGATCATTCCTTTCAAACAATAGAGATGGATGGGGAAGCTATTTTGATCAGTGCTGCAGCCTGAAAGGCCTTGGCTCAGGTTTTGAAGCACACAATAGAGAAAACACTGCAAACAGATAACAAGAGGCTCATGATTCAATCCAAGCATGATGCAAAATCAATAGAAAGCCTCAGATCAATAACCCCTCGCTGTGAGTCATAGTCAGTGATTTTGTGCATAAATCAGATTCCGACAAGACTCTTACTTTAACTTAGAGCGCTTGTTTAAAATCAGATTATTTGACTTTTTTTTCATTTCAGCATCATTTTTAAATAATCAGAACGTTTGTGGTATCAGCCACTGACTCCAACCATTACAATGTCACCTGCTCCAACACTAAGTACATTTCAGTATTACAAATTGTGCATGCATATAGTGATTGGTCCCCTTCTTCATTTTTTCTAACCATCTCTGCCTCTAATATCCAAGGTGTGAGGTGTGTCGGCCACACTCTAATTTCCCCTATGCCACGAAGCTTGTCAGAGTCGCACGGAGCGAATACAGCATTCAGGGCAGTTGTTCAGTTGCAGACTGGGTGTGCAACCCTGCAGCCCTATTCTCTACAGGCCTAGACAGTTTGGGGGCTCACCCACCACTCCCTAGGTGTATACAGGGGGCAACCGAGGCCTTTGAAGATGGTGCAAAGGTCCCAAAATGAGCATGCACTCTCAAGCTGACTCCTATCCCCTTCAATAGTAAGTGCAAGGCTCCATATTTCCTAGCTTTATGCCAAGGAATCGAGGTCTTGTTGTGAAAGAACTAGGGTCTTGCTAGAATGAGCCTACAGTCCATTGACCTCGAAATTCCTGTAGAGGGTTAGCACAAAATGCACACCACATCTGGGGCTGCAGATTTTCATCACCTCTCTTATGGCTCTGTGCACTCTAACGCAAGAATTGGGTATTTCAAGTGTTCATCTTAAATCCTTGTTTTTCCGGGTACAGCTATGAACTAATCCTGATGGGGCCATTACCAAAGATACTATGAATAAGTTCTTGCTAGGGAGGACACTTCATTGCTTCCATGGTTTAAACACATACAATATTTGTGTTACAATTTAGACCTTCCTGATAGTTATCTTTCCCTTGACATATTGCAGGCCAGGGACTGACTAACAGCTAAGTCGAGGTTTTATGAATGGACTAAGAACTGAAACTCAGAAATCATATTTTGTACATTTAGAGGCAATACTTACTTTGATTTTAAAAGGATCGGGGCATGTGACCCCAGGGAGTATGTAGCCTCCCTGCAATTGATCACTTTATGTTAGATTTAGCTTACGAAATTGGTCAATTGGTGATATAACAAAAATGGTGTACTGCTATATCCCACTCACAATTTTGTTTATGTATGGATAAGGTGATTAAAACAAATATGCACGTTTCTCTTTTGGGATGCCTTGAAAACCTTTGGGATGCCTTAAAATGCACGATACGTGGAGACATTATCAAACGCATGGTATGGAAGAATAAAGAGATCACCTGTTCCGTTGAGTCCCTCGCTAAAGAAAATAAAAACCAAGAGAATCTCTTCAGGAAATTCAGAAACCCTTTGACTCTGGAATCACTCAAAAAATTGAAATTTGAAAATAATTCAATTTTAAGTAAAAGAGCACACCTGGCGATCCATGCAGTATCTTAATAGAGCCAATAAATCCCATGCAGCCTATTAGATTTTTTTATTTTTTTAAATAGCTCCATTATAATTAGCATTTGGGCCAGATGTATGTAGCTTTTTTGAGCTTGCAAATGGCCTGATTCTGCGAATCGGGCCGTTTGCGACTGCAATTTTTTAAATATGTACAGAGCCCTATTTTGTGATTCGGTAACCTATTACCGAATTGCAAAATGGGTTAGTGATTCGGTATTAGGAAGGGGCGTGTTAAGGGCGTCACTTCCTAAAAGCGACTCACAGTGGTATGCGTGAATGTTTCACGACCGAAATGCGGCACATTTTACCGCCTTCTTCAAGTAGGTGGTAACCCATTTGCAAATGGGAAAGGGTCCCCAAGGTACCCCTTCCCCTTTGTGAATGGTGGTAAAAACGTTTTTTAAGAGCAGGCAGTAATCCCACGGACTACTGCCTACTCTTAAAAAATGAAATAAAAACTTTTCATTTCTGTTTTTGAAATGCATCCCGTTTTCCTTTAAGGAAAACAGCTGGCATTAAAAAAAACAAAAAAAAAACATTGCTTTATTTAAAAGCAATCACAGATATGGTGATCTGCCAATCCCAGCAGGCCACCATCCCTGTGATTTTAGCAATTCCCAATGGGTCGCAAATTGTGACCAACCTCATGAACATTAATGAGGTAGGTCTATTTGCAACCCACTGGGAATCGCAAACAGTGTAAAACACACTGTAGTACATCGCTGTTTGCAATGACCAAATAGCGAATCGCAAAAATTCACTATTAGGTAATCACAAACACAAAGGTATATACATCCGGCCCAAAGACTGCTTGGATAATCACAGAATGAACTCCAATGATATACTAAATGTTTTTGGGATTTCTACAAAACGCTATACACACTCATTCTTCAAATCACTAAAGAATTGTGTCTTGAATTCCTAAACTCGACCCCTCAAACTCACATTTCTGATGGGGTGAGACTAATCATAAATAAACCCTTAAAAAGAAAGGAAATCATTGATGCCATTAAGTTAGTCCCTTCAGGCAAGGCCTCTGGGCCTGATGGTTTCCCCATCAATTTATACAAACCATGACGTCCTCGATAATTTTGCTTCTTGAATTTACACTCAACAATTTAGATTTCTCAGGCGAGGTAACTGGTACTGCTGCAACTGCCACTATAGTGACAATACCAAAGAAAGGCATGGACCACCTTGACCCCAAAAATTTCCGCCCAATGTCTCTTACCAATATGGAGGCCACGATTATGCAAAAATATTCGCTACCGACCTATAGACAGTTCTTACAAAAAATATACACACTTCTCAGGTGGGGTTCATCAACAGCAGACTTGCTAGCAACAATATCTGGGCCTTATGCCATATTATTGAAAAATCTGCCCTTTCCAACTCCCTCTCAGCGGCAATAGCCCTTATTGCTGAAAAAGCATTTGATAAAGTCACTTGGCCTTACCTGGAGGAATTGCTCCATTGGTGTGGTCTGGGCGATGATTTTATAAAAAAGGCCCTGTCACTTTACGCTGAAGGCAAGTGCTTACATCAGAATTATTGGTTCTATCTTAACACCCTTCTCCTAAGACAGGGCACCTGCAAAGGCTGCCCATTTGCCCCCTGTTAGACCTGTCATCCTTAGGGTGATCTTCCCCCAACCTTTTGCCTGCTTACCTCCACTTTTTCTGTATCCTTTTGTTGGCCTTAGGACTTCGAGCACTTTACCACTGCTACCCAGTGCTAAAGTGCATGTACTTCTCCCCAAAACATGGTGACATTGGTATATACTAAACCTGGGCGGAGTTCGCGGAGTTCCGCTACACGGATTGATCAAAATGATTTAAGCAGTCTCCAATCTTGATAAACCAAACATAATTTTCATATTTGAGATGACGTGTATTCTCATGCCATAGGCATCTCCCCACATCCAAAAATCATCACTGATACATTCAGTACTGTAGAAGGGGTCTTGTTGTCCCTTAAGTACATTAAAAACAGTGTGATTTATATTTGTAAACCAAGTGATTGCCATTCGTACAGCATGGGAACTGCACAATTTAGGCAACTTAAGATGCATTATGATAGGTTTGATGTATGCTATATTTTTAAGACAAATTTAGCTCTTGCATGATATTTGTAAAATTACTTACATTATGTTATATTAAATCAATATGCTGGGCAGTTCCTCTTGTGTAATAAAACAATTCTAATGCATTTTTTAAACACTATATAACCAGTGAAGGTTATATGTCCAGTAAGAGGTCCGTAAGAGTTACTTCTCCTTTAAGATTCAACATGCTCATCAGATGACCTTTAAATTCAAATCATCTTCTGGACGTCTTTGACCATTCTAAGACAATGTTACTTAAAAAGAGCATGTTATATCGCTTACATTGTCCCACATAGTCCTATGGTATTCCAGAAGCTCACTCCCATTATCTGAGATAACATCTCCAATAAGCAAGTTGTGTTGATGGGCACTGAAGCATTTCAACTGCTCGAGGCCAATGTAAACCTGAGATTCAGCTACATTTAAAGTTTTATGGTAGGAGAAACTTATTTGACTGATATTTTCAGAGATCTACTCGTTCACCTCAAAAGTTCAGACTATGATACACAGATGTGCATTGTTGTATTTTCTTTTATAAGTGGTTGGATGTTTTAGAAGCTCCAGATTACCAGCATTTGAACACAATGTAGTGTTTCAAGAGCACCTTTGTGTGCTCAATTTAATGCATACTTTTAGGCAAATTGAAGTCATGTTCAAATCTTTCCCACTTGTTTTCACTTTTTGAAATTTATAATCAGTAAGTGAAGTCTCAGGGGGGTTCTGTGGGATAGATTAGTAGCTGGGTCCCAGGATCATAACATCCTTTCTGATCTCCTATATGGTTTTAGACCGGGAAGATCAACTATCAACCAATGTCTGAATCTCCATCTTACCTTGAACAAATACACAGTGTCGTGATAGGGATCTAGCCAGTTAGCCTTTATGGATTTAACTTCGGCCTTTGCCTGGGTTAATCTTGATAAACGTTTGGAGAATTATCTTGGATATGGTGTTAGACCTGGACATAGCTTACTTCTTGAGGAACACCATGCCCATACCACGGCTTTGATTAGATACACCTCCAACTCCCACTGCACATAGAGTTTTAATACGAAGCGTGGTGTTAGGCAGGGGTGTATAATGGCCCCCTTTTTATTCACCCAATACATAAATAAACTTGAACATATTTTGGTGGAGGGGGAGCTGTTTGTCCACAGGTTAAAGGTCGCCCCTGCCTGTCCTGCTTTATGTGGATGATGCTCTGCTTATGGCTAAAACAGCCAGGGGTTTGCAAGCCCTTATTAACTTATTTGTGGGCTTTATGGAAAAGTTAGATCTCAGTGCTAATATCAGTAAGTCCCATGTGATGGTAATCGGTCCAAGAAATACAAAGACTCAAATCTTCAACATGGGTGCCTGTGTTGCAAGGATGATTCCCTGCAACTCAGGCACCCTTGCACCATGGTGCAAGGAGTCTGTGTTGCAGGGATGATTGTTTATGTGCAGTAAGGGACACCTTCCTGCACAAAACGAGGCATTAAAGGCAATTTTCCCCTTCTCTGTTTGCTGCAGAATGCAGCACACATAGAAAGAGCAAAATCAAGGAGAAATAAAAGTATTTCTCCTCATTGCGCCTCTCTAATGCCTGCTTTTCAGTGTTGTTAGTTTTTGGCGCTGCCTCAGATTTACACATCCTTGTAAATCTGGGGCAGCGTCAAAAAGCAAAGGGTGTTGCGGTGGAATGCCAACAGCAACACCCATTGCACGCCCCTTTCGCGCAGATACCTGCGTGAAAGGATACGATATTTACAAAGCCGCGTTACGCCACTCCTTTGTAACACCTGCATCTGACAACAAGATGCTCCGGTATAACTCAAGTATCAAACGTATAAATGCTAAGCCCTTGTTAGTGCCTTCACTAAAGTGAAATTGCTCCATAATGGTCCTCTTGCCTGGCACTCATTATTCTTTTCATTGAATCCTATATACGTTTTCTTAAATCCAACAAATAAATTTCACCTAATCTGCATTATAACAGATGCTTCCACATCTCTTGCTTTTGCAGTTGAACTCTCAAAATGTACTACTACACTGACATGGGTCAGGTATGAAATTAAACAGATGCCTCAACGCAAGTCAAGTGATGTCTGATTAATTGAACATTGATAAGATTAAATAAAACACTGGGATCATTTACTTTTATCTGTATTTGTGATATAATTATGAAACAAATGATGATCCTTCCAAATGTGTGAATTGATATAGATCGCAATATGTAGTTATTTGATTGTGTCTCTTCTAGCTTTCTTGCTCTTCAAGCATGATAAGGCATTGCTCAGGTATATTTTAGAATGTAGATAAGAAATATTGGGGATGCAATATTGAGTGCCACAATCTGGTGATCCAAATATCGAGGACCAAAATACAGACAACAAAGTATGTATACATTTTCTATACCTAAATCCACATCTATGTACCTTAATGATATCTATCTATCTATCTGTCTATCTATCTATCTATCTATCTATCTGTCTGTCTGTCTGTCTGTCTGTCTATCTATCTATCTATCTATATATACATGTATATATCAAACACCTCCAATCCTCAGGAAATGCACACTCCAAGTAAGGACTTATGCAGACACTTGAATACTGCTCGTAACACAATGTTTTTAATTCAATTTGCCACTCCATCGCCATTACGCGTTTCAGCCGACACACGTGGCCTTCATCATATCTATAAATATATTCACTGAAAAAAAACAAAGGTTGAAGTAATGTTATAGTTAGATGAAAATGTCAGTGATAACATAACGTTTTAAACTAAAAAACGACTGAAATTCACCAGTAATAGTTATCTCTAGTAACTCTCACTCGTGCCCTAAGGTAACTATAACTCGTCCCCCCACCATGCACAGTCTCCCCATGAATGATATTATTTCAAATGCTTCAGTGATGTTTTCAATGATGTTATAGAACATGTCATGAGTGATGTAAAATGGGGGATAGTAATCTGTGCATGGCGAGGGCACGAGTTATTGTTACCTTAGAGAACAAGTAATAGTTACTCGAAAAAACTGGTGAATTTCAGTGTTTTTTTTAGTTTCAAATGTGAACAGTTACTGAAACTTGCACCTACCTATTTCACTTTAACCTATGGTTCTTTCAGTGAATTTCTAGGATTTTTTTTAACATGAAGTTATATTTTATTACCACAAGTAAAGCCAACTCCCCACCATGCACGGGCAAAGAGTTGGCCTCAGGGACTGGC
The DNA here is from genome assembly GCA_963921515.1 of Calotriton arnoldi. Taxonomy (NCBI): domain Eukaryota; kingdom Metazoa; phylum Chordata; class Amphibia; order Caudata; family Salamandridae; genus Calotriton; species Calotriton arnoldi. The sequence continues at coordinate 205,373 of CAWUFW010003189.1, read as the reverse complement.
CTGTGGCCATCCCCTGGTAGGCAGCCAGCACCCCATGTGTGGTGTGGGGTTGGTCGCAGGGCCTAGACTGAGAGCAGCCAACTGTACACCACACATGGCCTTCTGGCATGCGTATTGTGCACTTGGCCTCACAGGACCTTGCCACAATCAGGCAGACTTACTGATTTTGTCAAAGAGTCACAACAATAAAATATAAAAAGTGAGCCTAGTGGCTTTATCAATGGGTGAGCACATCACTACATATAAAGAAGATCTATCGTCTTTCTCCAAAAATCACCCATATTTTTATTTAAATGTATATTTCAATACTTCACACAATGCCATTGTTTATTGATATTGATTATTATAAAAATGTTTATCAAAGTTTTAATTTAAAAAATGTCTGTGGCTCTTTCTTTTTACATAGTTTTTATTATTATATTTTGTGCGTGAAAAATGAGACATATTTTTTTGTAATACAACAAACATCTTTGAATCCTTCTTTTAACATTTTTCAGCCCAGAAAATGCACTCATAAAAACAAACACAAGAGGGCCTTGCACTCCAGCTGAAGAGCACAGAGCTCCAGCTAAGAGTGCCTAAAATTATGGTAAGTTCTCCTGGGGTCCTGGATTTAATGACACAGGAGACTAACATTTTTTTCTAATATTGCTGGGGGGCTGCTGGACTCCTTACAGCCCACAACAAAATTTTAAAAAGCTTAGTGGTGCCCCTCCCTGTTCTAGGGCCACAACCAAGCTAAAAAAGTATTCAAAATAAATTCCTTGCAGGGAATTTTAGTGTGCTCCTTCAAAGATTTAGTGAATACTAAATGAGTGGCTCCCTCCGCTTATTTATATGTCACTTTTTCTTTTAAATTTACTTTGGATGTCCTGGTACCCACCCACTCAGGACACCTATATATTATTTTTAATGAGGGGCGTGGGTTGTGCAGCCCCCCCCTCCCAGAGCCTTTACAGGCACCGGGGACCCCATCTTCAGAGGCAGTATTTTTTTTAATAAGGGTAGGGGGCACACAACCCTCCTCCCCAAGTCACTAAGGGCTCAGGGAACCCCATCTCAGTAAAAAAAACAAAAAAATTAAGGGGAGGGGGCTTGCAGCCCCCTTTGCCAAAGCCTTTATTGCCACGGGGATTCGATCCCCTAGGGCCTCTATTGGGTACCCCAGTGCCCACCTGGGGCACCCACAAATTACTACATTGAGGGCCATGGAGGAACCCCAGCACCCCTGTGGCCCCAGCTGACTACTCCGCCAGCACCTTACTGGGTGCTTGTGGGAACAGGCATTTTTCCTTTGCTCCTGCCCAGGTGGGAGCAGCATTGTTTTACTGCTCTCGCCAGGTGGGAGGAAAGGTGAGTTCCCTGCCCAGAACAGCGTGATCAGGTAATTTCCGTACTCTCCTGGGCAGAGACCACAGTGTCCCAGGGTTGGCCTCCCCAGGAAACTGTCCTGTGTACTATCAAAACCCTGGGGGTTGAGGGCCATCAGGGCAGATACCACTATGGGGATGGGGGCAGTGGCATTCCCAAGGGATCACAACTTTTTAACTTATTTTTTTCAGCCCCAGGAGGATCCATCTAGGACCCCCCCCAACAAAGGGGCCAATTCCGATTCGGGCCGGAATTCTCTCCGACCGAGCCGGACCCGGAGAGAATTCCGACCGAATCGGACCCTAGCAGTCTGACCGAACGAGTACGATGCGCACGCATGCAATCGGACTCGAGTCGGTCGGACTCCCATTGAAGTCAATGGGAGCCTGTCGTACAACGCGTACGCGGGCTCCCATTGACTCAATGGGTGCGAGGCGGACAAGGCGCGCCCTACAGCGTGTACGCGTCCATGCGCATCGCGGCGTACATGCACAGGTAGGGGGGACCCATGGGTCCCCCTGTGTGCGACACGCGCGCCTACGCGTACAGGGGGTCCGACGCGGACCCCCAAAGTCCGGCTCCGACAGCTTTTCGAGCCGGACGGCGCGAGTCGATCGGACTGCTCGCGGCGCGCATCGTACTTACCCGGCCGGGAAACGTCTCCATAGCGCGGTGCGAGTCGTGTCCATGCGAGTCGGTCGGAGCGTGTTGGAGCCGCGTTCGAGTCGGTCGGCGATTTCGCGGCCCAAAAGTCTAGAGAGGCAGGTTGTCTCTACCCTTTCTCCCCATTTTTATTTTAAACTCAGGACAGGGGACTGAGTCATGTAATAGCTGCCTGCAACACTTATATTTATATTGCAGGCAGCCAATTATGGTGCTCACTCCTGCAGGAGCATCATTGCCGTACGTGCAAATTGGCCCAGGGGGAAAAAAGCCCCCATGGTCAATCAGAACACTCTATGTTTTTTTATTTGGTTTGCGAGAGCCTCTCAAACCCATCCATAATATGTTGAGGATGTAGAGACAAAGAAATGCCCTCATTTGCATGGGGCTATGCCCCCATGCAAATGAGAGAACGCCCTTGTGAGATAGCGCTGGAGCTACATGTGCACCAGTGCCATCTGTATGGGTGGGCAAAACAGATCCAGAACATTGAGAAATGCCTACAACTTCAATTTGTCAGGGTAAAGGTTCTGTCTTCTCGTGCCTATTCCCTGTATTATGAGAAATAATATACTTAAACCTTGAGAAAAACAAACTCCATTTAGTGTGTCTGACATTAAGGGCCCTATTATGATGTCGGTCAGAGAGCCTCCGACCTATGGGCAGAGGCTTTCCGACCAACATCTCCGGTTTCACTTTTGACCGCTGTATTACAACGGAAGTGAAACCGACCGGTCATTCCGGCTGGCTTCCGACGGGCTCAAGGAGCCCGTCAGCCAGTCGGAACCGGCACGAAACCCCTAAGGACGGCGTTTCAGCCATTGGGATTACGATGTCAGTTTCCCACAGGCTTTCCATGTCGGGCTTTCCGACTTGGAAAGCCTGTCGGAAAGTGACTTTGGGGGCCCCTAGCAGGGCTTCCTTCTCTGTGTGGCTTCTGGTTGGGGGCCGAGGGGGCACCTATGGTGCCCCCCTGTTAGTCCCTGCACCACATGGCAGGCACTGTGAGGTGCCTGCCACGCGGTGCAGGGATTAACAGAACCTCCCATTTCTCTATGGGATCTTGTGCTGCAGCCGGTTTACAGCCGCATCACAAGCTCCCATAGAGAAATGGGAGTATGCGACCTCACCTTGTGCGGTCGCAGTGTAATAGCGGTGTCAGGACCACCGACCGGAGGTCAGTCGGTCCCGAGACCGCAACAGTATCAGGCAGACGTTGTCCTCCCGACATCATAATGAGGCCCTTAGACTCTTCATTACCTTGAGGAACTCCACGTTTTTATGATCCATTCAAACTGAGATAGAATGTTGAGATCCTTCAGGACAATACCTCAAAAGTCCAAATGTCTCTTTGATGGTAAATAAATTCCATGTTGTAGATGGTATAATTATTTTCAGCTGATAACAGTGTCCTTGAAAGCTACTGGCTGCAAGACCTCTAATACTGGGCATGTTGTGATTAAAGGGCCCCTGTAGAAAAGGAGGAAGCATTGTCTCTACCATAAAAGATTGAATGCAATCATATTATCTTAAAATAGGTGCAAAGGTAAATGCTTCCTTTAAAGTTGTAAAGATCTGCTGTTGTTCAGATCCCCAATGAAATGGAACACTTTTCTTGGTCATCTGAGTAACTGGTAACACAATGCTAGAGAAATCTCCAATAAAATATTTACAGACATTTGCAAATCCCAGAAAACACTGAATGACTTTCATATTTCTGGGTGTTGTCCATTCTTTCCCTGTCAGACTTTGCTGGGATCCATATGAATATCCTTCACAGAAATCTGAATCTAAAGAATGTGATCTAGTCTATCTCAAGTTCACATCTTTAGTCAGGGCTTCTCTCATGTGTTGGTGATGCTCTGGTAGAGTATCCCAATACACTAAGATGTCATCCAAATAAAGATAAAGACTGTATTCAGCAGATTCCTGAAGATGTTGTTAACAGTTGTTGAAACACTCCATGGACAATACATAACCTCAAAGGCATAACAAGACATTCAAAGTGACAGTAGCAAGCGTGAGAGGCATTTTTCCTCTCATCTTCTTCACATGTTCTTATGAGACCATAAGCACCACTAAGATCTAACTTGGAAAAGACTTTGGGGAGATTTATTGCTACTGGTTGGAGACCCCTAATTTAGAGTTTGACGGAGAGGGTACTCTGCCGCAATGGTAACAGAGTATTCTCTCCTCCAATCTAACGGTCTGATGACCTGCTTTGGGCTAGGCGGGCCTTATGCTTATATAGACAGTTGTAGAACTGGCCTACTCAGACTCCATCACTGGCATACTCCTCTAGCGGCCTGCTGGCACAAACAGTCAAACGTTACCCATCTGAACATCTGCCAGATTTAAACTGTGAGGTCAGACGGCTTTTTTTTTCTATCTGGCACCAAAACGTGAAACCTGACAGTGACGGAGAGTAAAAACAAAATAATGACCCCCACACCATGGGAGGAAACTCCCATGGGAGGGGGGGGGGGGTCATTACTTTTTTCGAAATCATACTCCCGGTTTCGGGGCTTGTTTTTTGAAAAAAGTAAAACTATGTGAAAGTTTGACAGATGGCCATCCTGGTTGATAAAGCTGTTTCTTAAACCTCTACAACATTGAGAGGAATCGCCTTGACCACGGTTCCTATCAATGTTAATAGATGTCTGCAGGGCAGGCAGAACATCTCTAGATTTGGGGAATGGAATGCCCATCAGAGTGACAGAGTGATTCATTCCATCGCCCTGACAGACACACAACCATCCTCCAAACTCTAAATCTTTGCCTTTGGCTGTTTTTATTAAATCCATGATCCATGAGGACAGAGATCAAGAGGAGTGGACAAAGATTTTTTATGGTTATTGCATTTAACTTGTGATAATCAATGCAGAGATGATCCTCTAAATCAGATGGATTGCTCTGCAGGCGAGGTGGAATGTCTGAAGGATCTCTTCTTGTGATTCTCCTCTAAATATTTGCCCAGAGAAGCATATTTAACTGAGAAAGGATAAAGCCTTCCATGAGATATCTTGGCTCCTGGTTGTTAGTGTGTACCACAACCATATTCCTGCTAAGTAGGTAATGTATCTGTTTCCTTTCTGCTAAAAAACATCTAGGAACTCATAATACACTGAAGGGATCAAAAGTGATGATGGTGCCCAATTAATGTATAGGTTGTGGCGATGGGACGAAGAAGTCCCAAGAATTGCTAAAAAGGAAGGCGCTTTAATTACATCAAACGATAGAGACTTCAAATGGGCTGTTGTAGGGACCATGAAGTAGTAGCAGAGATTCCATGGTAAAATCTCTTAAAGTGAGGGACAAAGTGTCAAATACACTTGATTGCTAGAGCTCTCATTTTCTTTCATACATGGATTTGAGGCTTCTTTTGGAAGCTATATTCTATAAAGCACACTGAGTTCCCACAATTAATCAGTACTAGGATCCTGACAGATCGTTTCAAAGTCACTAATTCCACTTTCATCAAAAAATTAGCCTTCTTGTTGGTAACCTCCTGTAAATTTTCTATCACTATCCGTTGGTTCTTTTTCATAGTTTAGCAGTGCCATTTCCCAGTAGTGTCAGACAATTACACAGGAAGTGTCCTGGCTTTCTGCAGTAAAGACAGAGACAGACCTGCCAACCATCAACAACCTTTCACAATGTGAGAGAGGTGTATGAACTTCAATGGAGGACTCTGAAATGGGTGAGGGATTTCAGCCTGTCACTTCAACACCAGCCAAAAGGGGTATTGGAAGGAGCCTACCCATGGAGAACCTAGGGTGGGCTTTCTTCCAGGCACTACATGAGCACCCTCTCACTTGACCCCTACCCAAAAAACCCAAAAGCTTTTTAGGCAGCCGATGATGTCCTAGGGAGGTTGCAAAGCCGACAATGGGTCTCAGCTGAGCAAAGCCTTCACCCATGAGCTGGAAACACAATTCATGCATGAGATTCCTGTTAACTTTGGCTTTCACCATATGATATCAGCTCTTCACTTGGAAAACTTGTGAAGGAAGCTGACATTGAGTGATACTCAGTGGCACCATGAGAGTTGATAGATCTATAACCACTATTCTTTTACTTTCTCTCCTTCTCTTCTGGGGTAAGAGGTTGCCATATATTTTCAATCTGCATCAGTTCTTCTCTCGAGCGCCTACTGAAGACATTGGTCTGGGTAAACCCTTCCTTTCCCATAATTAATTCTATTTTTATGCATTGATCTGATGAGCCAAATTAATCAAATTTCTAGAGAGGAGGCATCTGTAGTTTCATCTTTTAATCCATGAGAACAAGCAGCAGGTGAGGGTCACTTGACAGTTTTTCAGGTGGTGCCAATCTAAGTTCATAGGTTGGCCCTCCTCTCACTTTATTGTCTTGACTTTAAATATCTTTGGCAGTTAAGCCAGCAACTGCATTGTTTCCATCCATACATCTGGAATACTGGTTTGTCCACCTGTACCTGACTGAAGATTTTTCAGAGCTGTCACCTGTGAGATTGTTGATAACTAAAATGCACATACTTGTTGTGTGGTTTCTAAGTCTTTCTAAATCTGCTCAGTGGCATGGGCCACAGCCTTAAGGGTATTACGTTGAGATTCTGCTGGGTGGTCTGGCAAACATTAATGCACTGAGGGTCAAGAGCGGAATTCAATGTCGATCCCAACGTCTCCTACGCTTTACTAATAAACTGAATGATAAACAGGTAGAAATAGACCTCGGGGAAAAGTATGTATGTATGTCTATATATGTTATTTTTATAGCGTGAAGCTAGCCAAAAGGCAGCAGTGCACTGTACAGGGTCAACGGCAAGAATAAAATCAGTGATTGATAGAAAAGATAGCTGGATTCTGAAAGCAAAAGTGTACTGTTTGGCCTTGTGAAGTAGTATTCTTTAAGGAGGTGCGTCTTCAACTCTATTCAAAAATAGAGAAGCATTGAGCAGTCTTAATGGATAAATCGATGTTGTCCCAGCTCCTAGATTCATAGATAGAAAAGGCCTTCTGCCTTGTTTTTACTTTTTAACACTTTCTATTCTCCAGTCTGATGTTGGCCTGGCTGCGGATGTGTCAAGAGCCAACAGAGATGGTATGCTTGTCTGAAATATAAGCGAGAGTGCTGGTCGGGATGACTTTGTAAATGATGCAGCTCATTTAGAAAATGGTCTGGGCCATCAAGGAAAGCCAATGGATTTCTATCAGGATAGGGGTGATGATATAACATTTCTTCAGATCCTACATGAGAGTTGCTGTGGAATGTGTGTTTGCATTTAGGAGGGCCAGTAGGGAGTCACTGAGGCCATGAAGCAGGGATTTTCACCATCCAGATGTGAGAGTGCAAAGGCTTGAGCTGCAGTTCTAATGTTAATTTCTGTAATAAATGACTTAACATTTTTAGAAGGGAGAGGAGGTGCCAGGTTTTTCTTTGCCAATGTTTTCCTTGAGAGTCAGGTTGGAGTTCATGATGAATTCAAGTGACTTGGCATAAGGTCAAAGTTGGAGTTAAAAGTCATCAAGGTTCATGTCATTGGTTTAGGTTTATACTACTTCTTGTCTGCTGTTCTTTATAAATAACAGCCTTGATGAGACTGAGCTTCAGGTAAGCACTGGGATCCCTGTATAGATGAGGGTCAGACTGTGTTTGAGGCGTCTTAAGCAGAGGATACTTTTAAGTAGAGTTGTGTATCCTCTGCATATTGGTGAACTCAGATGCTGCTATCAGTGAGGAAAGCCCCAAGGGGCTCCGTGTAAAAGTGAAGATGACAAGGGAGAGTATGGAGCCCTGCAGGACTTTACAGGTGATAAGAATCTTAGGTATCTGGAGGTGCCCGTGTGGGAGAAGAAAGAGAGAAACAATGGAGGCAGCTACTTGTGGTCCAACAAGAAGCCCCAGTCTTTGAAAAATAGGTAAGATCCAGGAACCCCAGCCAGAGCAGTATAACTGATGACATAAACAATAGAACTTAGAATGCATTAATACTGTGTATTGCACTGTGTATAATAATGAACCATCCACACTTGCCGGCTTGTTTCAGGCTTCGGACTGTAACTATCCCTGAGAAGACCTAGATAAATTCGAAGGAACTGAAGATAAAGGAAGCCTGAAAATGGAGCCACAGTAGCAGAGCACCAACATTATATGATACACAAGGCTAGCATAGGCTAACTGAGTGAAGGGACTGAGGTTAAATGAGGAAGTGAAAAAATAACACAGTATAGGGACATAGAAGTGGACCTGAACTAGGTCACCAGCAGCGCTGAGTATTTACAAGAACAAAATAGGTGTGAGACGTTGGACTCCTCGTGCACTGTACAGCCTATGCCGTTGCTGCCCTGAAAGTGCTTTGCATGACCTATGGCCTTCAGTTGCTAGCACTGCCCATTGACCCTGCCCAGTTGACAGAGGCTGGTCATCCTGAGCTACCACTTTTACTTTCACGACAGCTGTTTTCATCTGTATAAAAGACGGGAGTGTGTGGGTGAATCATCTGAAACAGACAAACTGAAACCTCCACATCTTTTGTTAAGTGGTCGCATTCTGCTTCTATGGGATATCCTACAAGTGACTGAGGAATAAATTCAATGAAGGGTCTACGAATTGTTTCACCTTGACTGTACGCAACTAGGGTTGAAGGTAGGAGAGGGCACAAGGAACATCCCTTTCAGGTGCCTCTGTGGATTTCAAAGGGGGCGGACGTATGCCCGTTGCAGGTAAGTACAGCTGTAGCATGAGAGTTCAGCCTCCAAATTCGGTTCAAACATATTGGGCCAACCCCATATTGAGTGAGGACTTGGAAAAGATAATCCCACTCAACCCTGTGAAAAGCTTTTTTAGCATTGAGCTATACCACTAGCTTTTCATCCATATTATGTAAGACACTCCAGAGGATATATGCCACAGTGTGCAGATGGGACACCGACATGCAATGGGGGACAAATCCGACCTGGTCCCTGTGGATCAGGGGTGGGAGAACTAGCTTAAGGCTGTTAGACAAGAGTTTAGACTGCTGGGAGAAGGCACGTCCTCAGAGTAGACTTTATGCAGCAAGGGTGCTAATATGTCCTTGTGCAGTTTATAGAATTAGGATAGATAGCCTTTGGGCCCTTGCACTTTCCCATACAGAAGCCTTGCAATGGCTTCTAGAGTCTCCTCCGGGGTGATGTCGGCTTCTGGAGCCTGACTTTGGTTGGCTGTGAGGCATGGGGTCACATTACGAACCAAGAAATTCACAATGTCGGTAGAGGTACATGTGGTGTCTGATGTGAAAAGGAGCTCCTAGTAAGTCTTGAAAGTCTCCAGGATGTCTAGGGATGGATGAGGGGTAGCACATCACCCAGGTGAATGGCCGGTATAGTGCGGGAGGACTCCTGTTGTCGTACTTGCAAGCTAGAAGATGACCAGCCTTTTCTACTCTGCTTTAGGCTGAACAGTGCAGTTTCTGTCTTGGAAGTATACAGTGTTTTGCACTCATATTTGGCTCACAACAGAGCTCATAAGGTGGTCTGTGAGTGGGTTCAAGAGTATTGGGCCATTAAAGATGCGAGAGTGGACTCAAGTTGGATTTGTTGGAGTGTGGCCTAGCATCTCTGCTGGGAGGTTTCATGCTTCCAGTCTCCCCTTACCGTAGCCTTACAGGCCACCCAGAGGGTGCCAGGAGAGGCAATCGACTCCTCGTTGATGTCTAAGAAGGTACAAAGATAGGAACACAACCTGTCCTTGTCTGTTGGGGTATTTTAATAAGAAAGATTAAGTCTCCAGCAGAGTGGAGAAATGTAGCATACCAAGGTGTAGGTGAAGCAGAATAGCATGATTTTCTGAAACACCAGTGGGAGCTATGTCAGCATCAACCAAATGTCAGACCAATGGGCATTAAGTAAGACAAAGTCCATTTGGGATCTGGTGCCATGTATGCAGGAGGTATAGGTATAGTCCCTTGTAGTGTAGTGGAGTAGTCTCCAGGGATCAGTCAGGTAGGAGTCTGGGATCAGGTCTCAGAGTAGACCCCTTTCTGTAGTGGCATTGGATAAAGGGTGATCGCTTTTGTCCATGTGTAGGTCAGGAACCATATGCCAGTCCCCAGAATTTTCATGTTGGGGTGTTGATGGAGGATCCTAACCAGGGCGACATAAGTGGCTTTCTTGGAATGGATTGGGGCATATAAAGAACCTATTAAAAGTACTTGTAGAACACAGAAATAATAAGAGTCGACGGACTATCCAGGCTGCACCTCATTTATTTATCACTCATAGTATAAATGACCTGTGCACAAATCCTCCGGCACTTGTCACTCTTAAATGCCACTGTTCGACAGATTCCAAAGTTGTTGTGAGCAAGGAGGTGCACCAGGAAAACAAATCCAGTCTCAAATGTTTTGTAAAGAGATCCTTTTATTTTATGAGTCTTCAAAATTCATTTTTATAACAAGTGCAATCCTGCCAACGTGTTTCGTTCCAAAAACACTCCTGGAACTTCGTCAGGGCTGTAATAGATCACATAAAACATATAAAAATTCAACAAACAATACCACACAATATTTAGAACATTAACGAAAGACTACATTTAAAATCAAATATACACACATATATATATATATAAGTCAACATGTACATTCGACCAACACCATTAGGCACATGTTGCCATAAAACAATTACTTGAGAAGGTACGTGAGGACAAAAGAAAAGAAAAACAAGGAAAGACAATATATTTATACATTAATGTGTGAAACATAAGACATGAACATTTAAAAACATACATTCATATGGCATAAAGATAGCGCCACTTATTAATACAGAGAGTGAATTTGGAAAAATTCACGCTAAGTCCCATGATTTAGATTACAAGTTACCAGGACACATGAGGATTTCTTTTCAGAACCACTAAGTGATTAATCTCATGTTGGAGAAAATAATAAAGAGAAAATAGATATAGTTAACAAAAGAGCAGAGATAGTGCTAAAAAGGAGAGAAAAAGATAAGAAGTTGGGAGAAAGAAAGAGTAAATGAGAACCAACGAGAACCAGGTATAAGCCATATGTTACTGAATCAAATCATACCACCATATGTGATAAATCATGGCAGTAGTCTGTAGTCACAAAAACTCTCACCTTTATATTTAAGTAGGCTAATAAGCCTCTAGTATCTCCACTAGACCAGCAACATATGCTAGTTTATATGGGCATTCCCAAGCCCCATAACTGCCACCTAGTACAAAAAATAAAATAAACATATTGTTGGCAATGCACGGGTTGACATCCCTGCTAAGTAGGTCCCACAGCAATAGTACACCCAAAATCAGACTTAAGTTGGGGCTAAAGACCATACCGATACTTAAAGTTTGTGTAAGGCAAGACACACCATAAGAATTTGATCATGACTTAATAAATCATGTAAGAGCAGCATAATGTTATGGCAATGATAATGATTCCCAAACTGACATTAATTAGGCCACTCCAAAACATGGTTAGCAGCTGGTAATCCGGTCAAAGCTGAACATAGCTATAACTAAGCGAGAGGCAAAAAAAGGGCAATCTATAATCATAGCCCTGATAGATGGCTATGACCTATGCTCACAATGGCCAACGCCAGCACAAGACACCAGAGCCGCCGTTGGCAATGCACTCAACATGCCTAGGGCAAAGGCACTCCCCACCACAGCCCTGAGCCAATCAATCTGGTCACAACTTGCCGCGGTTTCAACCGTATGACGGTGTTTATTTTTTTGCTTTACCTAAACCTTGGGTATTGCTATCTATTTGTCCATCCAAGCTGGCCTTTGACTGTCATTTTCTCAACCAGCGCAATTCTGTAGTGGCTGGGAGAAAGTTGTTAAATAAGCATTTCTTACTTCCTTGGATATTTTTCTCTTTTTCTGCCTATCTTTTGATTTTGGTCTCCAAACTTTCAATATGGCCGCCGTCTTAATCGTTCTTTCCTACTATGGTGCTAAATGCCGTGCCGCCGGAGGTTATCTGTCAGGCCTCGGATCCAACACTAGGGTATCAATGCTTGTGGTCCAGTAGTTCTGGGGAGCAAGTTGTGGCTCCTTTTAGTCCTAGATAGCCCCAGGCAGTCTAGCCCTGCATTTTCAGGTGGCTTCACCCCCATTAGCAAGACGGGAGGTGGCCGGTTGCTGCCCTCCAGCGGGAGCTCTACAATGGCACTCACATCTTGATGGGGCACCAAGCTCCGCCTCACTCTCCTTGTATTTCGACAACCATCACAGAGGTGGGTGTTATGGCTATTTCTAACCACCCTCTCATCACAATTACATTTCACGTTCCGGGACCCCCTCGTCGCACAGACCCTCTCCTGACATATGATTCAACTCCTAAGGAAGCCAGGGAGAGGATCCAAACTTTTCTGCAGATGAATGGCATTCCCAGCACTACCATCACTCTGCTCTGGAACACCCTGAAGACAGTCATCAGGAGAACATTGATAGCTCTATCCGGCACGACTGAAAAAAAATCAGAAAAGCCAAACTTATTTCCCTAGAAGAACAAGTCTGCACTCTCGAAACTGCTAATAAGCAGTCTGGGTCCCATAGAGTGAGAAGACAGTTGACACTAGTGCACAAACAGCTTAAGACCTTAGATACTGTTAGAGCAGAATATGCCCTCCTCAGCTTAAAACAGAAATATTAAACTGAGGGGAATAAAGCTGAACAGCTCCTGGCTAATAAACTTCGGGCTCACGTTCACAGGAGCAAGGTATCAGAGATCCATTTCCAGGCAGGGTGAGTGGTAGGCAAGGATGAGGAGATCGCCCATGCTTTCAAACTATTTTGTGGAGATCTCTACACCGCAGACGCAGCGAACCCTGATGACAGGTATACCTACCTAGCTACTACCCAGATAACCTACCTCCCGGAACCTGGGGCACTTTCCTTGGAAGTGGATATTCATCAGGAGGAGGTCTTCTCTGCCATTAGTCGATTGAAATCAGGGAAGGACCTTGGATATGATGGCTTTAACCCCAGCTTCTACAAAGCATTTGCCGCTGAGCTGGGCCCCCTTCTTACTCGACTATATAAGTTTTACTGGGACACGGGGGTCCTCCCTGACTCCATGTGTGAGTCAGTAACACCGTCCTCCCAAAACCCGGGATGGAACCTACAAAATGCTTCTCCTACTTTCCATCTCCCTCCTCAATGCTAATGCTAACTTTTTACATGCATCCTTGAGGTGCGCCTTAACCCATTTATGCAAGGTCTGGTGGGTCCTGACCAAGCAAGATTTCTACCAGAGCTGGCTGCGGTGATAATACAAAACAACTGCTCTATCTTATAGATAAAGCTCACCACTCTAGAACCCCAGCGGTCATTCTATCCATCGACGCTGAGAAGGCATTCGATTGCGTGCGCTGGTCATTCCTGTGGTGGGCGCTCGACATGATGGGACTGGGCCCACACTTCAAGCAATGGGTGATATGTAGTTGCAATGACCATATTACCTGAGTAAGAGTCAATGGGCTCACTTTGCATGTCTTCTCCAGCGCTTGAGGCACACACGAGGGTTGCCTCCTTTCCCTACTCCTGTTTGCCCTTTACATGGAGCTGCAGGCGGCAGGATTCGTGGGTCCACGTAGATTAGAGGCATCACCTTAGGCAACCAAGAACATAAGATAGCCCTATATGCAGATGATGCTTTGGTCGCCCTCACACAACCTTTCTCATCCTTACCTGCCCTACTCAGTGAGATAGAGCGATTTTTCTCTGTTGGCAGCTTTAGAGTCAACAGTCAAAAGTCACCGGCCCTTAATCCCAGGATACCACAACACGATAGACTCCAGCTAGAGTGCCAATTTCCTTTCCCTTTGGCAGACTATTGGGTCCCATAACTAGGTCTTAAAATGTGCTCCACTCTGGGGAGACCGGTAGAACATAATTATACAGATCTCTTAGATACAACATGGTCTACCCTATACTCCTGGACAGGGTCAAGATATCCTAGTTGGGTTGCATTGCAGCGGTAAAAATGACCCTCCTCCCTAAGATATTGTACCCCATGCAGACACTTCTTCTGCAACCACCCCCACACATGCTCAGCAAGATACAACACCTGACTGAGGCTTTTATCTGGGAAATCAAAAAACTTTGCATGGCCCATAAGAGGGCTTATCCATCCTTAGCTGAGGGAGTAATACCCCCATTTCACCCACTACTATCCAGCAGCCCAATTGTGCTACATAGTAGAATGGAACAGACCTCTCATTGAGAAATACTGGTGCTTCATGGACCAAATTATAGCTGGGATACACATTTGAAAAATTCCCTGGCTCCTAAAATGGCATTGCCCACTGGGAGTCTATATATCTCCCATCACCTGTGCCACAGTAGATTCCTGGGACAGGGTCAAGATATCTATGGGCCTATTGTCACCCGTTTCCCCCTTTGCACCCAGAATCTCCACCCACAGTGGCTGTGTTTCAAGCCTAACAAACAGCCAATTGTAAAAGGCTGGGAGACGTATTTGATCACACAGGCCTTATGGACGTCATGCAACTTGAAATTCATTATGGGTTACTGGCCGAAGAACTCTGGCGTTATGCAGCCCTTAAACATTGGGCCTCCAAACCCCTGATCTGTCCTCTAGCAGGCAGACACCTCACAAATTTTGAAAGTGGCTGATTACCAGAAGTGATGATAAGGGCCTGCTCTCCGATATTTATGCTTTTGTTAACAAGCTCACAAATCCTGCTACAACTCCCACACAGAGGAGATGGGAAGCGGAGCTAGATCACACGTATACATCCAAAGAGGACCAATATATTACACAGAGCAAGCATCTTATCCCGCAGTGCAGTGGGGCACGAAGCATTACTGGTACTATACCCCTGTAAAGATGGCCAGATAGAGTATCGGCACTTCAGATACCTGCTAGCGCCACTGTGGTTACACGGGCACCCTGTAACATCTCCTTTGGCGCTGCCCCAAATTTAAAAGATACTGGGGGGAAGTACTCAAAGACATTAACAAGATTTTCACAATGGACATCCCCAATTTGCCCAGCTATGTTCTTCTAGGGCTGCCAAATACACCAACATATCCACTACATTCCACAAATGGAAAGGCCATTAGGTTGCCACTCTGCGCTGTGAAGCAAGCCATTTCCTCTAAATGGGGCACCGATTCCAAACCGGACCACACAGACTCACTGCATAAACTGTAGAACCTTGCTGGGATGGAGAAAATGATGGCCTCACTGGATGCTAAGTTGCCACAGATCCAAAAAAATGTTGGACACCTGCATCTAATTTTTAGCTCAGGAATTATATGAACTTAAATGCCCACAATAGCTCCGCATCTTGTGACTTACACAGAGTGAGTGTATCTGGGGGCCTGGATTGTGGAGCTGCTTAGGTTGGCCACAGATGCCTTGTGACTCCCCTCTCCGCGATACTGAGCTATGTGTGAAGACATTCCAAGGTGTTGAAGCCCGCCTCCCCTCCCATTTTCTCACTACTTAATTACCTCCAAAGGCCCTCCCCTCCCCCTTACACTGATTCCTAGTCCTCCCTCCTTGTTTACCGATCCTTGACCCCTAGTTAGTTGTTGTTTACTATTGTGCCTCACCGGCCTTTGGATGTAGGTGTGCATATGTGTTCTCCACTACAAAGGAATAAAACAGATTTGACCCATAAATCATTTTTAAATAAGTTTATTTTTAAATGATTGTAATATTTCACAAACTGGCAGAATTAAGGCATTAAGGACTATTCCTGTGTACAAATATTTGAATATAGTTTCTAATTCTGATAGGTTATCCTGCTGCAATTTATAGAGTAATGTGATACCACTTGTCGTTGTTTTCTTCTCTTATTTCTGTGGTTAATATAGCCTTTTGACTTGAAAGTAATACAGTATAATTCAACCAGGTATGCATACATCTCTTACAAATTCTAAAGAAGTTACTACTTTTTTTATTAATTTATTTTTTTCATTTCTGCTAATTATAATGCTAAAATCATTTTGTGGATTATTAGTTGGGGTGGATGGTCGTCCACCACAAGGAAGAAAGTCACTAATTTAAACCTGAGCTCAACCCCTGGTAGCTATAGCACAGAGCAGACATGCTTAACTTAAGAAAATGTGTAAAGCATTTAGAAGTGCCAAAACCTGACAGGACATCAGTCAACAGACCCTTGGAGTATATTGCTTTGTCCTGGGACTAAGTGGGAGCAGGTCCAGCCTTTCAGGTCTCCTCACAGGACTCAACAACAGGTGCAGTCCTTCTTCTGTCCCACAGGTCCAGCACTGTTTTGAAGATGGTTCCCAGAGATGCCATATTTATGCCTGCCATGAGCCTTTGGGTGGAGTGACTCTTGCCCCCCCCCCTAATCAATAGGGAAAAAGTTCCTGGAATAACCCTGCCCACTTTGACAGCAGTTCCCGAGAGCCCTAATACAAATCACCTTCTCTGCCCAAATTCAAGATCATGATCCCCTTCTCCCCTTGTGCAAAGCCTGTGTGGTTACCCCAGAGGTGTGGTCAGGGAAATGAGCAACCCCTGCTCTGTGGTCACTTCAAAACAGTTTTAGGGAGAGCTCCTCTCCTATTGGAATAGGTGCCTGCCTGACTGGGGGAGCAAAGAAAGGATTTGCCCAGGTGTCAGCTAACATTTGCCTGTGACAGGGTCAGCCTCTTTGAAGTTAGTCAAGTTCCTGGGCACAACCCAGAGGGTCATCCTGCCTGAGGAACAGAAATTCCCTCCCTCATCCAAGCCTTTATCCTGCCTTGAGAGAGATTTTCATACCTCATCAAGGGGGCTATTCAGGCTATTCAGCTGCCAGTGACATTTGGAGTGCATGCAAATGAGCTCCAGAGGCTCTAGGCAGAGAAAAGATAACTTTCTAAAAGTACTTTTTCCAAAATATTTATTACAAATCCCACTTCACTAGTGAATTGTGCTTGTAATAAATATATTAAGAAGTCAAGAATGAATATTGTAGCTGATTCCAAGCCGAAGATAACATTATTCAATGTAGTATTGCACCCAAATGCTTTCCAATAGGACACCCTCTCCTGCTACAGTGAAAATAGCTTTTGAGGCCTTTTCACTATAAGGACATTTTTAACATTAAACTACATGTCTTACTTTTTTAATACCATGCAGCCTACCTTATGGGTAGTAAGGCCTACTTAGTGGTGGTTTATTAATATTTAAAAGTAAAGTTTTGTTCTGTCAAAAGGGAATATTTTGGCAGGTCGAATTAGCAATTTTAAAAATGCACAGCCAGGCAACAATAGGTATGTTTGCAATGTCACTGTCATGGGTGGCACAATGGGTGTTGCAATCCACTAGTGACATTTCACTTACAGGCCCTGGGTACACTTTGCCCTATATACTAGGGACTTACAGGTAAGTTGAATTTGCCAATTAGAAGTATAGACAATTTCAACATATTTTAGGGGTCAGAGCACATGCACTGGGCCTGGTTAGAAGAGTCCCAGTTCACAGAGTAAAAAGAAAACAGCAGCATCAGTCCAAAACAAATGGGGGGGATCCATGCGCCATGGATGGTGATACATGCTCGTACATTCTTCATCACGCTGGGCAGTATCAAGATGCTTATGTGTGCATCCGTGATAAAGCATGTGCAGTCACATCATGGTGACAATTTTTCTTTTTCCTTTTGCCAATGCTGAACAGCATAGGCACAAGCATTGTCAAAGCCAGTAGATGTGCATTGGCAGACAAAAGGCGAGAACTACTAGCTTTGCCAATGTTTGCTGATATTTATAAATAACTAATTAGCGTACCGCTCTACGTTCTTACAAATATTATATACCAAAGTGATGCTGATTATGGTTATTGGTATGAAACTGCTTTTATTTGGCATTATATGTTAGTATCCTTTTTCTCTTTTTTATGAGGGAATGTTAGCCAACTTTAGTGCATTTTCAATAAACAACAAATAATGCACGTAGGTTACTTTTCACAAACATTTCAATTGGGTCCCACAAAATAACGATTGTAAGTAACCAAAAGAAAAAATATTAATTGCAAAAGAAGTCACATGTTTACTAATTTGATGTGTTTAGACAGTGACATAATATTTTTACACATCAGTGGATGAAGTTTCTGCATGTGGATGTGTAACTTATTTAGTGGATACATCTTTGATTTCATTCCCTTTTCTTGCTGAAGTTGTGAAGAGGCCTCACCGCTGCTCACCTGAAGCCCAGATGATTAAAGGAGATTCCTGGGTGTAACGAGGAGAGAACTATGCTGGACAGCACAATTTAGGAAAGGATTTCGATTATGCAGGATTTAAGGTAAAGTGATTTGGATTTTTTTGTGAGAGGCAGTAGTTCCTACTTTACAGAATATGTATAAATGTGATCCTTCTGTTATTACTTTATGTGATGAAGGTAGTATTCTTGGGCATAATCCAGGTACACACCTTTGTTTTAATGAAGGGAGATATTTCCTATTTACATGCCATGTACTCTAATATTATTATTTCAACCATTGCCCAAAATCAAAAGTGAATTTTCACTACTGACTTTAGACCAAAGAGGAAATGTGTGTCAGGAACCAGTTAGGGCTCGGTGACCACGGGATCTAATATGACAAACCACCTTGTGCTGGCATCATATCAAGAAAGGAAAGGCTGGGGATGGTCATTAAACGGTGGCGCTGCTGGGTGAAAGGCTTTGCTTCTATGGAGAATGTGCAGCATGATGTCACATGACAAGACAACTACAATTGCCAGAATCCTTGAACTCTGACAGTTTGGAGATGACGGCTCCTCCGCAATGGCCTAGGAGCGTTGCCCCCCTGCCTGGAACAGAGCCAGCAAAGGAAAAATAAAATGATGCCAGCTTGTGCATGAATGGGCGGGGCATGGGAGGGGGGGGGGAGGAGTGCTTGTGCACTCCCTAGTCCCTAAGTGCTCATGTGTGTTTGGCCGGCCATCTCAGGCCCACCAAATCACACATGTGAGCTTAGGTTTCTCCAGTCCCCCTGCATTCAGCAGCCGGGCTGGAAAGCCCCCATAGACTCCCTGGTCTGAGCAGGGAGTTTTTTCCGCCCACTCAGACCAATCCCGACGCTGCTCTGCAGCACAGGGATTGGCTGGGAGTCTGTCCCAGGGGCTGATTGGACCCAGGAAATGGCCAGCAGGAGCAATGCGATGCGGGAGGCGGCCGACGGCGTCAGGTAAGCTTTTTTTTATTATTATTAATCCCCCTGTGCTCGCTCTCCCCACCCCCCGTTCTCCTCCCGCCCACCCACCACCCTTTGTTTCTGGCGGCCGCCACTGGATGACTGTGAGCATCTTGGACCAGTGATTATAACTTGCCTTGTGTTTCAAATCCTCTGCGCTATGCACTTGTGCTACAATGCTGCTGCCGTCAGGATGTTGATATTGGAGTGGTAGTTTTCTTTTTTGGAGAACTAGTATCCAGTGACTACTGGAGAACAGTTTTGTATTCAAAGAAATATTCAGAAATCAAGTTGTGTTGCGGGAAAACCAAACTTTTCACTCTTTTGCAGTGGCAGCTGGCATTTACGGGGCGGTGGGGCGTGCAAATAATATATATTTATATAAATGTGTGCGCAAATAATATATAAAGTAAAAAACACTTACCTTATACGAACATGACGTCTTCCAGTACGGACCTCCTCTTTCACTGGAACTGGAGGCAGCAACTCCCTTGGCCAATCCTGGCGCTGCTCTCACAAGCATGAGAACAGCACTAGGATTGGTGGTTACGGCCTCACTCGGTGCTCCACAGCACTCTGGAGGCTTTGGCTTGCTCTAACCCAGCTGTCTTAAGACAGCAGGGTTAGATCTGTTTAAAATGCACATGTGTGGCTGGCCGTCGCAAGACGGCCAGCCAAAAAGACATGGGCACTTTAAACAGTGCACAGCAAGCCCACCCTCCTCCCTGCTGCTGTTACTTAGCAGCGGCCCCACCCCCGTCCTAACGTTCTGTTCGGGACGGGTCATGAAAAATAAAATGTTAATAAATTACCATTTTATTTTTCAGCTCCGGGGATTTGGGGGGCTTTTAAGTGGGGATACGCTCCTCCGCTCAAACAGAGGACCGCCCCTGCTCTTTTGAACATTTAATTATTAGTTCCGACTTTTGAGAGTTTTTTTGCATTAACTCTGGTGTTCTTCTCATGAGGAAATGATAAAATAACTGCACATTTGCTTTTAGATATTTATCTTGAACTGCATTTGTCAATGCCCAGCTGACCTACAACTCAGAAGGTGAAATCTAGGGGCAGATGTATCAATGCTTTGTTCTTGCACAAAGTCACACATAGCAGACATGGCCCATGCAGGTAAGAGCAGGGGGCAGGGAGGGGAGAGTCGACAGACGACGACGAGGGCAACTTAAAAAAAAAAACTAAAACCACATCCTTGCACTCGCCGCATCGCCTAGTCGGCGATGTGGCAAGTGCAAGGTAAGAGTTTCGTTTTTTTAAATTTAGGTTTCCATTGTCGTCGTCGTCGTCTTTCGACTCCCCCCTCCCCGCCCTTACCTGCACGGGCTGCGGCTGACAATAGTGAAGTACACTGGTGCGAAGTATTAATAAACTATTTACTTTCCAGGGCAACACTGGAAAGTTATCTAAAACTAATGCAAATAGTGCTTTGCCCTCCTTTGCCTTACTTTGCCTACCGGGGCTTTTCATGGGTGATACATGCTGTCACCCATGTTTTTTAATGCAAAGACTCACCTACATTCTAACATTTGAAGATAGGGCTTTGTGCCAAAACATGCACCTCCTTTGGGTAGGCAGAAAGTAAGAGAAAAGTTGTTTTTTTTCTCTCCAAACTATTCAAAGTTTGCATGTGTGCTCTTCTATACAGTACACATTTAAAGTGGGAAACGTTTTTAAAAAATGCCTTAACATAGTATTTTGTATTTGAAGAACATCCTTACAGTAGAGAATCCATGCTAAACAGCAGGCACATTCCTTTCTATTATTGTGCAAAGGTGTGTGCGTGGAGCCAGGTAGCCTAACTCTATGCCACTACTTGAAAAGGGAGTAGCAATGAGAGGCAAAAGTGTGCATCACTCCTGTTGGATTACAATTACAATATTAGTGCTTTCTAACAGATTTCTTAGCACCCTTTATCTAATCTAACCCAAGTGATGGATTTAGACACTACTCTTTCTCAAATATTGGATGTAGTAACTGAATTACAGTAGAAGGTCACTTCCGACAGGTCATAGAACAAGACACTACAGCCAGAATTAACAGCAGCAAGACACGAGATAAGCAGAATGTTAAAAAGAGAGAAAACGCTAGTCAAGTGCACTTGACTGCAGATCCCAATAATAAATATTTTCTTCCTCCTGCACAAGGAACAAATATTTATTTTAAATATTTATTATTTAACACATTGTGATTTTTGAGTATCTCGGTATAATGCTGGGTTAACATCCCTTAACACATCGTTTTTCCCAGAGTCACTTATAAACCCTAGCTCTGTATAGGCTCTTACTCTGTTATTGTTGGTGAGATACACTCATTATGCAATCACCAAGCCTTTGTAATATATGTGTCACAGGGCCACTGACAAGCATATTTGAGCTTTAACAATACTCTAACAGGGGCGTCGTCAACCCCCTCCCCCCCCGCCGCTTTAGTGGCTACTGAGTGGGTGGGGTTCTTGATAGGTGCCTTCTGTCTGCAGCTCAGCAGACAAAGGCAAGGGGTGGGGAGAGTGATAGGGAGGGAGGAGGGAGGAAGGAAGGAATAGTGGATGGATGGAATAGTTGAGTGAAAGGTTGGCTGGATAGGTGCATGAGTGAAAGGAATGGATGTAAGGATAGCTGAGTGGGAGAAAGGGTGGATGGATGAATGGATAGATGGATAAGTGAGTAAGTGAAAGGATGCATGGATGAGTGAAAGGGTAAATGGATGAATGGAGTGAAAGGCTGAATGGATGGGCAGAATAAAAGGATGGATGGAAGAGTGAAAGAGTGGATGTAAAGACGGATGAGTAGAAGAGAGGGTAGATAGATAGCTGGATGAAAGGGTGGATGGTTGGATGAGTGAAAGGGTGGATGGATGATTGAGTGAAAGGATGGATAAGTGAAAGGGTGAATGGATGGATGGATGGACGAAGGGGATGGGTGAGTGAAAGGATGAATGGCTGAGTAAAAGGGTGGTTGGATGGATGAGGAAAAGGGAGGAGGGATGTAGTGAAAGGCTGGATGGATGAATTAAAGGGTGGATGGATGAGCAAAAAGATGGATGGATGATTGAAAGGATGGATGATTAAAAGGATAGATGAATGATGGATGAATGAATTGCTGGATTAATGGGGCTATGGATAAGTGAACGGATGGATGAATGAGTTAATGGGTGGATGGATGGATGGTTTTGATGGATAGATTTGAAGATGTATGGATAGGTTTGGATATGGATCTGCCTATCCATATACAAACATATCCATACATCGATGGATGAACCACCTGACGTAATGGTGACAGACAATGATGGTTGAAAGATTGAGTGGATGGCACAATGTAAAGGTGAAACGGTGGCTATCAGCAGGTAGATGGAAGGATGAAAAGCTGAATGGATAGATTCTTGGGTGGAAGAGGGGAACAAGCTCTTCAGGAAAGGACAGCGATGACTTGCTTCACTTGCTTGGTTCAAAGGGTGGGGGCTATTTTAATTTTCTGGCTACTCCCTTGCTCTGAGTCCTTCATTAAAACTTACGCAGAATAGGATGTGATGTTTACCACACTTGGGAAATACCTCTATCCCAGGCTAAGGTAGTAAACAGGTGCGATAAACGTATCCTACTTTGAGTTTTTACACGCTGAATTCCACATGTTTTGCTTTTTCACAGGCTGTTTCCCTTGAGAAATTTTTTGCAGGTTTCACCTACTCTAACTACCGAAGGAAAACTATGAGTTTATGATAATTGTGACCCAACTCGTAATTGGCATTCCTGTGCATACTTCTATTTGTACAGGGATCAAAATGTTACATTTTAAATGTAGCCTTGAACTTGTAATGGGGACATAAAGTCAGCAACATGCGCTTAAATTGTTCGCTTGTGACTTTAATTTAGTCAAATTAGTTCATACATTTTAAAGTACCTTTGTGTTCGCCAACCTTCCATTCTTGGCTCAAAACTGGCAGGAGGTCCATGTCATGAGAGTGACTTCCAAAAGGTCCTGATTTTTCAGCCAATCCCCTTGAGAATGCTGATGCTTGTGTGCTCACACTTTTGATGGTAAACCACAAGTTCCAGCAATCTTATCATCTCTGGGCTTAAAAAGAACGAGAGGTCACCTTCATAATACATGACCCCATGACATATATGCACCTTTGTCTGAAGCAATGACTTTTGGATTTTTGTATGGAAACATAGGTACATTGGAATATATTTTGTAAATTTTTCTTTAAAAATAAAAAAAGCGAAATATGTTAGAAATAGGAACGTTACCTTATTTTTTGTATTACGAGATTTTGCTTTAAAAAAAAGAGAAATACATAAACAGAAATAGGAAAGTTTAATATTGTATTAGTGAATTATGAGTCCAACAATTAGAGGGCAAACTTGAGGTGCTGCACAGGACGTTTCTGTGCCCTTCTCCATTATAAACTCCGAATGTCTGCCTTCAGAGCATAAAACCGATCGCACAATGAGTCACTTCTGGTAGCCTTTAATCCTTGCTTTTTATAGTGCGCATATAAAACCTCGACAGGAGTTAGGGAGTCAGTTAAATACAACCAATTAAAGATGTTTGTTTCGCGAATGTTCGCAAAGTGACAATTCCTTAAGTAATGTTTCCACTGTTGTGTGACATTCGGCTGCCCCAGGAGCTGTGCATTCCAAGTCAAGCTGTGGAGCTGTGCCAATATACTCGGCAGAACTACACCCAGTGTACCTCGCCTCCTCCCTACACCCTCCCCTCAGAGGTGTCAGCTTCCATTTAAGTACTATTCTGTGAGTAGGAAGACCCCCTTTCGTCGAGTGCGTGTGAAGTTAACACCACTATATTAGCTTTTTAATTGCATTTTTTTTTAAGTAGCCGGTGTCAGCCTCTTTTTGTCATTTTGTTTACGTGTTTATAAACCTTCTCTAAAGATTTCATCAACCTTCCTTGTGTTCTCCATTGATTTTTATTTTATGCCACTTGTTCGTGACTGCGGACTTCTGCCACGTCTGTTTCGTCACAACAGGGAGGTTTGTGCTTTGTGATTGCCCAAAGATTTTCTTATGACGCATGTTTGCCACTACGACAAAACGTACTACATGAGAGATGTTATTTTTCTAACGGAGATTTTGAATACGAAGGCACATTAAGTAACATATTCTTAATTAAATATTTTCCCGTTTGCTGATGGTTATTCTCATGTAAGTGATACACAAAGCTTGAACCCAGCAGCATGCATGTGTAGCAATGTACATCATTTTATTTTATTTATTTATTTAGGTATTAAACAGCGTAGCCTTCACCACGGGAAAGCTGTTGATTTAAAAATGGACACTTATTAATATACCTGTATTTCTAGACAGCATTTTACTGAGGCTGCATATGCATGCTTGGAAATAATGAAGGGACCCAATGGCTTGGAATGCAACTTTGTACGTGTTATTACGGACAGAGAAAACATAAATTCACGTCATTTCTATAAGGCGAAATAAGTTAGGGAGCCATTTCGGTTGGCATCAGCGGAGGAGCACTATTTTTCCTATATGAGCAGGTTACATTTTATTTTTTAATATATTTATGTAGCGTGAACTGGGCTGAAGGGCACTGGAGAGCTTTACATTAGCCAGAGAATACTTATCCAGCGCTGGGTCAACCCTCTTCACAGTGGTTATCCTGCGGACCTTTCTTGACGACTGAGAGGTAAAGGGAGTTAGCACTTAGTCAAACAAATTAATTAGCAGTGTAACCCAGGACCAGGAATCAATTAATAAAGTCAAAAAGTTTTATTACAATTTAGCAGTCAGGTTAAGGTAAATTAATTTCAAAACCATGCTGTAAAGATTCGGACTAACAACAGGATAGCCTAACCACCGAAAGAAATTCAGGCGCATCAGCATGAGACAAACAAGGAGCTCAGTCACAGGAATACAGAAAATCAACAGTAGAATTTGATGCTCAGGGAAAAGTCTTTGATTCTCTCTTCCAAGCATGAGTAATGTCAAAAGTCATCTAATTTAGACTCTAAACTAATAAGGGTGGCTAATTGGAAAAGGACTTAAAAAGTTGGGGAAATGCAGAAAAAGAGGAAAATGCGGGAAAGTGTCAGTATTGCAGAAGCTTGGTCAAGAGTCTTCCAGCGATAGGGAAATGATTGTTAGCCTAAGCCACACTCAGCAAAGAATCAAAGGTAGAGTATAGAGGTCTGTACCTCTCAAAGTCCAAAGAAATAATGTCCCAACTCAAACGGTGAGAACACAGTTAATACCACATGAATCTTCTGAATGTCACCCCAGATTCACTTCACCAGTGCTCCATTTTTCTTTCCCCTCTCAGGTTATAAGCTGCGACATTGGTGGATTCTCCCAGACCAGACCTGGAAACTATGTTGTCCTTGGGTACCTGCAACTTCTCGATACATTACTGAATAGAGACTGTCAGTTAATCTCTGGCCCTACGTGTTCTTTGTCAAGGTCCTCTTCTCAGGCTCTCCATAACTAATGCAGTGATACATCTGTTCTCAAAATTGACAAACCATGTGAATGTACATGCAAGCAAAAGACGCAAGCAGAAATGGAAAAGAAGTGTTTTTCTGCAGTAATGAATATAGGCCTACTCATGTCAACTACAAACATATAATTCAATGGTGCACATTTAATATATATAACATCTAAAAGCCTCCTGTGTATTTGACGTCACCAATAGGTCATCAATGTACTGGACCAGAACTGAGTGATAGGGCATTACCAGGACTCCAGATTCTTTTTAAGGATCTGGTTGAAGATGGACTGACTCTCTGTATACACTTGTGGGACTTGGCACCAGGACAAAACACGGTTGCCGAACCAAAAAGCAAAGAGGAACTGGCTGTCCTCATGCAACGGTATGGAAAAGAAGGCTTGGCACAAGTTGATGACAGTGAACCGCTCAGTCTCACATGGAATTTTAAATAAAATCACAGCTGGATTCTGAACAATAGGACAACGGGAAACAACAATGGTGTTAATTCTTCTAAGGTCCTGCACTATTCTGTGTTTTGCACTGGGCTTCTGTAAGCCCATAGTTGGTGAGTTACATAGACTCCCCATAGTGTCCTCCAGAATGCTCTGTTGGATCACTAAGTCAATCATAGGAGTAATCCCAGCAATGGTTTCAGGGCTCAGAGTATATTGCGGGATTCTCAGATTCTCAACATTGGGTTTCACTGTTATGCGGACAGGTTCAACAACTTTAATTAGACCTGTGTCCTTCCCTGAAAAGTCTCAGACTTCAGGTAGCACTGTGTCTCTCAGTTCTGGGGCAGATCATCTTTTGTCAGCATGGGGTACAGTCTGACATCTGAATTCTGAATTACAAGTTTGAAGACAACGTCTTCATCATGAGTCTGGACTTCAATGCTGTTCGGGGTACAGTATATAGAGCAATTCAGCTTGCACAAGAGATTGCCTCCAAGCAGACTTACAGGACTCGAATCACACACCTCAAATCAATGATTCTTCTCATGGACCCTGGGCCTCATTTACAAGGGATTAACGCAGCGTGGTGCCGCAAGCCATTTGGCTGCGCCGCGTTAATTCCAAAGCACAGGGATGCGTCATATCCACAACGATATGACAGATCCCTTTGCTCTCCCCTGCGCTGGCGCACAATTTACTGCCATGCGCCGATGCAGGCACCCTTACACCATACACCATAGTGTAAGGGTGCCTGTGTTGAGGGGAATGATTGTTTATGTGCAGGAAGGTGTACCTTCCTGCACATAAACAATCTGAAATGGCGTTTTTAAACTTTTAGGTGCGCTGCTTAATGCAGCACACTTAGAAGTTGAAAAACTGAATTTTTTCCAATGATTGTTTCTGTGCAGGAAGGGACACCTTCCTGCACATAAACAATCACAAGAGGTGTTTTCCTCATTCTATGTGTGCTGCAGAATGGAGCACGCATAGAAAGAGGAAAAAAACGAGGAGAAATGAAAACATTTCTCCTCATTGCACCTCCCTACGTCAAGCATTCAGACGCATTCCCAGGTTTACGATTTCTCATAAATCTGGGACTGTGTCAGGTTCCATGGGTGTTGCGTGGGAACACCCACAGCAATACCCATAGAACGCCACTTTCACGCAAAGTGCTGTGTGTAAAGGGGCCGTACTTACAAGGACAGGAAAAGCCACGCAGGGTGGCTTTTGTGTCCTTGTAAATATGGGGCAGCAAAATGCACCGCCGGTGTTTCACAAAAAGTGACGCACCGGCGGCGCAAGGGGCTTGTAAATAAGCCCCTATATTTTTACAGGTACTGCTTCAGTGACGGGGCTAGTCAATTGTTTATTGCCAACTCCTACAACTTGTATTCTTTTTCTTGAGAGGGGAAGAATAGGATTCTCTGATATTCTAACAGTAGAGCAGATAGCACCAGTATCAATCAGGAATGATACATGGTGGTCATTCACCCCACCTTCCATGAATGGACCACTCTGGTCTACCTCTAAGGTTGCGCCAAGCATGCAGTCCTCCTTCCCTCCCAGGCATCGCCATTGCAATAGATCAGAACTGTAATCCTCATCTGCTTGTACCATAGGGTACTGCTGAGACGTACCCTGATTCACAAAAGGGTTGTTATTTTACATTAAAGACCTGGTTTAGGTTAAATCTGGGGGCATTTGCATTCAGTTGAGCCATTGGGGCTTGTGGAAGCTGCATTACCTGGGCATGGGGTACATTGACATTCTATGCTCTCTGCCTCTGTACATGCTGTGTCTTTTCTTAACCTGAGGTTGTATAAATCCACCATTCTGAACCCAATTGTCATTTATAATTTCACCAGCATTGAGGCAACACTCCCGCTTACAGAACCCCAACTTGCCACAAATGTGACAAGGATTCGTCTTCTTCAACATAGCCACATCAATGCCTGTACTCGGATCAATTGGGACACCACAACCTCTACCTTGTTGTTGAAACCCATTTCCACCTTGCATCATCGGAACTCCCTGTTGATACACTCCCTGCATAGGACCAACATTCCAGGCAAACTGCTGATTCTGACATCGTTGTGCACAGTAGCGGTCGGTGGTGGGAGTTCCGCCGGGCGCTGACGTGGGGCGGGGGGTAGTAAACTACGGATTATGGCTGATTACAGGTAAGTAAACATATAAATAAATAAAACGAAGTTCGTTATGCGCGCTGCATCGCATTTGCAGCTTTCATCTGCACCACCATCAACTTCTCTTTCAATTTCTTCTGCTTCATCTCTAATTCATCACTACAATACTTCGCATACCTCAAGATTAGATTTCATCAATTGATTCACTGTGCCAACAAATGAAATGTTGCGGAATCATCATGCTAATCTTAGATTTCAATCTGTGCACAAACCTGAACTCAAAATGTCCCATATCTTTGGTCTCAATGGTCTCTGTCCTGTTATACTGTATAAATGCCTGCAGTAGTCACTCATAATAGAATTGTATTGATTCTTTGGACTCTTGAGTCGTTCTGTCAATCTTGACCTAATCCATATCTTTAGGAGATACTTTTGATTTCAAGAATGTAATCATTACTGGATGTCTCATAGGTTCCTTCTCAGGCCATTCCATAGCTATTTTTCATTCAACCCACAAATCACTTGGGACAAAAAACTCAAACAAGGTATTCAAATCTATCCACAGGTCCTTTGATATTTTCATAAACCTGTTAACCTGTCTGTACCATTCCACTGATTTTCCCTTAATTCTGGAAAATCGTTTGTGAATGATGCATGATCACTTCTGTTCCAGGACACGTGGACATAACTTCCAGCTGGCACTTCTCTTGTGGGAAGAATTTGTATATCCTCCTCCTCCTTTGTTCTAGACTGATGCAGCTCTAGTCTTACTTTCTTTGGTTCTTTCTTCTTTGTCAACCTGCCTTTCCATCTATCCAGTACACCCCACTTTAGAGTATAGCCTGATCTGTAATTTCATTCCTTTCGGTCTTATGTTAGTGAGATCACGGTCATTAAAACTTGAGCAGTATCTACTCTGTAAAGCTTTGAATGTATTCAAATCAATTTTGTATCTGTGAGCCAATTCGGACAGCCATTCATGAGCTTGTCCAGCATGTCTGGTAATATCTTTATACATGAACAAGAGCTCACTGTCTTGGTAGGCATCTAATTGGGACATGTCAAGATTTCCAAGTATCATTTCATCTAACTCTAATTTCAATTTAGCCACATCCAATACCTTCTCTCTCACTGGGGTTTGAACAGCCCTTTGGTTTGTTCTTGAACTTTCACCTTCACTTGGGATGCCTATTCTTTGAACCAATCATCCAATTTTTGGGCACTAAGACCATGTGGCTCAGCAGTGTTATTAATGATTATCTCTCCTCTAGAGGTTCTAGGATTTGCATTGGCTGGTGAATTCAAAATGGACATGTCAGAATTTAGCAAACTCAAAGGTATTTCTGTCCTGGGGTACTGCAATTTGCAGTTGGAGGTACATTCGTATTAGGCATGAAGAAAGGTGGCGATCTTTGGAGAAACACTTCAGTCGGGGAAAACCCTGTCTGATTTAATGTTGGTTCTGCACTTGCAGCATGTGGAGTATTCACTTGTGTTGGGACCAAAGGAATTTGGAGTTTTCTTCCCATTGTGGAGCCTCCAGGATTATTACCTGAGGTAACCATCTCAGTAGAAACAGCCAAAATATGTGTAGTATTTTCTGCCAATCCACGTTTATATAAAGGGACTATAGGACAAATTGTGACAGGAACGGCCAGTGCATCTGGGCTATTTAAGACAGACACATTTGGAGGGACTGAACTCTCTCCCATTGAATCAGAACCCACATCCACTAGTGCCGTAGGCACATCAGGACACCAGTGGTATTTGCATTGCTCACTCCCTCACCTTAGGTCACATTGTTTGGGGGGGTTGACGATTTAACAATAGTTCATTTATGAAATCCTCATTTTAATCACTATCACTGTCCCCATCTACATTCTCTGTGTCATCTGTCTCATCATTATTTTTATTTTCCTTCCATTTACCTCTCCCATGTTTCTCACTCATCAATGCAGGATAAAGTCTGGTTCCCTCGATCATGTCAGTTCTCCATGTTTTCTGTTCGGAGTCCCAAGTGTGTATTGCCTTCTTGGCCTTTCCTTCATAACTTTCCTTGTGTCTAAGGTGAGCTATGTGTTACCAAGCATTAAGTGCTTCATATTGTGCACGTCTAGGAGGTGGTTGAATGTCATACAACGTCCTCCTTAAATGTTCAATGATTCTCAAATTATGTGTGTCATAGCAGGGAAACATCAGTGCACCCTCTTTCTCACTGATCTGATGCCATTGTTACAGCCAAATACACATGTGAAGACCCATGTTTGTTGCCATATAATGGCCTGGTGTACCTTTGGAAGGTGATTTTTCTCCCTTTCTAACAGACATAGTCACATCTCCCTTAATTAGACGTTGTACTGCTTTAAAGAATTTCATTTTCAATCAAAATATACAAAATTCACAAATAGCTTTCGTTTCAACCAGGAAATGATTCTTTACCCACAGGTCTCTATTCGGCATCCACAACCAATACCAGCCCGGCTCTCTATGACGTAGCCAACCAATACCAGTGCGGCTCTACACCAACTGACCAATAGCAGCGCAGCACCCTGTGAATTCAATCTCACTCTTTGCAGCTGCTCAGCCTCCTTTACAATTTTCCACTCTCTCAACAATTTATGCTCAAAACAAATGCAAAGCAACTTCAAATGTGTCTGCTTCTCTAAAGAAATGAAGATATTCGATCACTTTTAAATGGTGCGGAACAGCACTTGCCGACCTACCCTGACATACACTTGAATGAAACCTCGACCAGTGGGGTCTCGCTTGGATTGACACAGTTCCTCCCTGTGCACTGGGATTCACTATACCAACCGCACCTCACAATCACTCAAAGATAAAGTCCATATTGTCCAATTGTGCTGCTGAGGACATCTCACGACAAGCACCACAACACAGCAGACAACTACAATATAGTGTATTCTACACTTTCTAATATCATCCTGGGATCTTAGGCCCTATCGGATCTGACAACAACTTCAACTTCTCTGCATTAAGCACTACATTCACATAATAGCTTAAAACAACTTCGCAGAACACCACACAATCACTGCAAAACACCACAAGCTAAGCATAAGCAATTATAACGCACAACCCTATTAATACTCACACCTCCACTGCTATAACTCGTTCCCGAACCATTAGAACGGCATGAATCCTCCAAATGAACCATGGGCTTTAGGGGTTCGGACTGGGCTTGGGCAGTCTCTGAATGGAACACCCTAACTCCCTCACTTTAGTGACAAACCATCTGACAGGCTACCAGTTGATCCAGTGCAGGGCCAACCCTCTTACCAGTAGTTATTTGGTGGACCTTTCTTGTCGAGCGAGATGTATGGGGAATTAGCATTTAGTCAAATAAATTAATTAACAGTGTAACCCGTTTGGCTACACAATGAGGACCAGGAATCAATTAATAAAGTCAAAAAGTTTTATTACAAGTTAGCAGTCAGGTTAAGGTAAATGAATCTCAAAACCATGCTGTAAAGATACAGAATAACAAAATGATCACCTAACCCCCTAAAGATGTTCAGGTGCATCAGCATGAGACAAACAAAGAGTTCAGTCTCAGCAATACAGAAAATCAACAGTAGAATTTGATGCTCAGGGAAAAGTCTCTGATTCTCTCTTCTACGCATGAGTAATGTCTAAAGTCATCTAATTTAGACTCTAAACTAATAAGGGTGGTAAATTCAAAAAGGGGCTCAAAAAGTCATGGAAATGCAGAAAAAAAGGAAAATGCTGGAAGGTGTCAGCATTGCAGAAGCTCAGTCAAGAGTCTTCCAGGGATAGGGAAATGAGTGTTAGCCTAAGCCACACTCAGCAAAGAATCAAAGGGAAAGCATAGAGTTCTGCACCTCTCAAAGTCAAAAGGAATAGTCTCACAACTCAAACGGTGAGAACACCAGTTAATACCACACCAATCTTATGAATTTCACCCCATATTCATCTCTCACGCTATAAGCTGCAACATTGGTGGGTTTTCCCATACCAGACCTGGGAATGATGTCGTACTTGGGTACCTGCAACTCCTTGATACATTACTGAACAGAGACTGACAGTTAACGCCCTAGCTCTCCATGTTCTTTGTCAAGGTCCTCTTCTCAGGCTCTCTATCACTGATACATTTATTCTCAATCTAACAAACCATGTGAATCTACCTGCAAGGGAAAGACACGCAGGCAGAAATGGAAAAGCAGTGTTTCATGTGAACTTTAAACATATAATTCAATGGTGCACATTTATTATGTGTTCATAAGTGCACATACAACAACAAACAAATGAAAAATGTCAGTACATTAATTCATAATTAGATTCATATTGTACTTTAAGTAAATTCAACATAACTTGGAATACATGAGTATACATGTGAATGAGAACTACATTATAAATGCAAATGTGAAAACATTAGTGTACATGTTTACATAAATCTTGTCATTTCTAAAGTAAATACATTTTAATAAGGTGAGGATGGCTTATCAAGTACCTAAAAACCCTGATTGTCATTAAAAATGTTTAAGGCACACAGTGTATATGAATCTCTAGTTGTACTGTGAATGCACTTCAGTACTGGGTTCAAGTGCAACACTTTACATTAATAACATTAGGACACACAGCGTATATGGTGCTAAGTGCACGTATATAATGCGTATTTGTGACGTGTAAGGGAGGAGCCAAATATATGCTGTTCCATTACATTACCCACGGTCAAAATTCTTTTCTATCTTTAAAGCACAGGGAGTTTAAGTGATGTGCCCATAAATCACAGGATGTTGACTCAAATCTGGTTCTCCAGCTCTAAAGTCAGCAGCTCTGGCTGTTAGGCCACATCTCAACTCCTCACATTTTCTGCTTCTAAAGGTGTCCCAATATCAGTTGGCCTTGGTTAAGATTCTGTGCAGAATGTAATTTGTACATGTTAAACCATACACACCAGATTCATGGACATAAAAACAATGTCAACCTACAGGCAGCCTATACTAGACTTTCGCAGTTCAAATGTAGAGATGGTTGGCATGTGAATTGTGGCAGCTGAAGACATGGACCAACATAAGTTGCACATTGATGCTAAGCTCATGAGGGTGGTAAGTGGAAGATTATTTAATTACTCTATAAAATGAAAGCATGTCACACTGGGGGAATAAGCTCCTACGTTTGTTGAGGTCAGTCATAAAAACAGAACTAAATGCATGAAAGAATGATGAAGCCACAGCAATCGAGTGTGCGGGTGCACTTTTGGAATCAATACCAAACTAATTATTATGAACACATCCAAGGGGCATATATTAGCTAAGATGAACACGTTCTCCCATGCGCCACACATGCATCTCCAAGAGACAGTTTCAAACCTAGGACAACCAGGATCTATCAAAACAGGACCAGGAAAACACAGTTGGAAAAAATATTAATGCTTGCCAGTACGGACTGGATGGAAATGCAGTCTGGAACTGCATTCCTCTTG
The DNA here is from genome assembly GCA_963921515.1 of Calotriton arnoldi. Classification (NCBI taxonomy): domain Eukaryota; kingdom Metazoa; phylum Chordata; class Amphibia; order Caudata; family Salamandridae; genus Calotriton; species Calotriton arnoldi. The sequence goes on along the minus strand of CAWUFW010003189.1, from coordinate 171,645 downwards.
ATTACCTTCTGAGAAATATTTTCATCATTATTTAGGACTGGGGAGTCCCCATCAAAATTAGACTCTGCTTGGAGTCTGGTGTATCCTACTCGCCACTATAATGAACTGTGAGGGTTTTTGCATTCAGTCCCAGCCTCACTATGTTCCAAGTCATTACACTGCAATTTAATGCTTCTTATACAATAGATGGTAAAGGAGAGTGCACGTGGATATTCCTTGTGTGTAGGCAATGAGGAAGTGGACTACATTATGGTGCTTGATTCACCTGTAGCACCTATCGCCTTTCTCAACTTATGATGACAGGAATAATCATCCCTGAATCTGGTCATGTGACTGGTGTCTTCATCTACACCTTCCTCTGGACCATGAGAACTAAGTTGTCCATGTTTTCCTCAATTTCTTCTCAATTATTCACCAAATAATCCTTATTTTTCCTGCTATTTTCAAACACTAGCAAATGCCCAAAGTGGTTGCAATTTTTGCTTTCCTTGCTCCAGAGTGGACATTATTTAGACTTCTCAGGGTATTTGTACTCACATTTATTGCATATTTTGCTCGTATTTGAACATTCCCTGCTAAACATTCAGTCATCATGTTTCCTAACATCAAAGCTGTTCTTTCTATCTCTTGTTAAAAGGTGCATAGAACTGTTGTTTCTGTCGGCAAATTGCTGATTCAATGTTTTAGGACACTCCATTATCTGTTTCATACACTAAGGGGCTTACTACGATGTCGGTCGGAGTTGCCTCCGACCGACACCGTCTCGAACTCGGGAACGACCGACCTCCAGTCAGCGGTTCCGAACGCCTGATTACAATGCGACCAAACACTGTTCGGTCAGATACTCCCATTTCTCTATGGAAGCTTGTATTACGGTTGTAAACCGGCCATAATATAGGCTCCCATTAAGAAATGGGTGTGTGTGTGAAAACCTGCAACCTGTGGCAGGCACCCCATGGGGCCTGCCACACAGTGCATGGATTTACAGTGGGGCACCCTAGGTACCCCCTCGGCCACCAACGGTAGGCCGCAGAGGCAAGGGGGCCCTGCTAGGGGCCCCCAAAATCGCTTTCTGACAGCCTTTCCGTGTCGGACAGGCCAGCATGGAAAGGCTGTGGGAAACCGACATCGTAATCCCGACGGCGGAAACGCCGTCCATAGGGGATTACGGTGTGGTTCCGACCAGCCGGAAGACTCTGAGGGCTGGTTGGAAGCATGTCGGAATGACCAACCGATTCACACTCCGACCGCCGACATCGTAATTCGGCGGTCGGACTGCAAACCGACCATGTCGGTCAAAAATCCTCCGACCGCAGTCGGAAAGCTTTCGACTAGCGGTTGGAGGCTTTCCGACCGACATCGTGATCGCCCCTTAGTCATTAATACAGTTTGTTGCAAAGTTAGGCTTCTGCAATCAGGTAGCTGTTCTTGGACTTTTGTGAAGTAATGAGAAACTCTGTAGTTTTGAATTTTTGCTTTTGCAAATTTTTCATAGTCGCAGGAAACAGAAAAAACATGCAATGCTACAACATGCTGTGCAGTAGAGGGTCGGATACTCCCATTTCTCTATGGGAGCTTGTATTACGGCTGTAAACCGGCCATAATACAGGCTCCCATTAAGAAATGGGGGTGTATGCGAAACCCTGCACCCTGTGGCAGCCTGCCACACAGTGCATGGATTTACAGTGGGGCACCCTAGGTACCCCCTCGGCCACCAACGGTAGGCTGTGGAGGCAAGGGGGCCCTGCTAGGGGCCCCCTAAATCGCTTTCCGACAACCTTTCCGTGTCGGACAGGCCAGCACGGAAAGGCTGTGGGAAACTGACACAGTAATCCCGACAGCGGAAACGCAATCCATAGGGGATTACGGTGTGGTTCCGAGCGGCTGGAAGACTCTGAGGGCCGGTTGGAACCGCGTCGGAATGACTGACCGGTTCACACTCCGACCGCCGACATCCTAATTCGGCGGTCAGAACGCAAACTGACCGCGCCGGTGGTAAAGCCTCCGACCACGGTTGGAATGGTTCCGACTAGCGGTCGGAGGCTTTCCGACCGACATCATGATCAGCCCCCTAGTCATTAATACAGTTTGTTGTAAATTTGGGCTTCTTCAATCAGGTAGCTGTTCTTGGACTTTTGTGAAGCAATGAGAAACTATTTAGTTTTGAATTTTTGCTTTTGCAAATTTTTCATAGTTGCAGGTAGCTGAAAAAACATGCAATGCTACAACATGCTGTGCAATAGACCTGTGCCTCCTAATAACTCATGACAGGGGCATCCTGAGCCCCCTCTTTATCAGCTATGGGGAAGGGGAGCTTCTTTATGAGCCTCTTCTGTCTTCAACGAGGCAGACAAAAACTCATCATTACTGCTGCAATACAGTGTCAACAGAAGAGCAAGCAGGAGCAAGGAAAAACAACAGCTGGGTAAATAGTACAGGGAAAAAAAGAAGGAAAATTGGAAAGCAGGATGAAAACATGGATTTATGGATGAATGAGTATGTGGATAAATGAGTGTGTGAAAGTGTGAGTGAATGATAGGTGGATTGACAGGTGAAAGGATGGCAAAGTTAAGGGATAGGTGTGAAGAAGCCTGGGCCCACTTGCTCAGTTCAATCCATAGTCAGATCTCCAATAATTCTTTTTAGCAGCATGAATGTGTAGACGGAAGAAAAGGTCATGAATCACTTAAGAATACAGTGTAACCCAAACGGCTGAACAAGAATCCAACCGGCACCCAATTAATCTAAGGTTAGTCAGTTTTATTATAGATTCAAAAATAGTTGGACATACACAAATTTTAGCATGAGCGTATGGAAGTACAAGGGAAATAGAAGGAAACCGAATCTCCTAAAAAGGTTCACCACTCGATTACGCACGAGATGAGAAAACAAAAATTCAAGTCTCCTTGCATCGGTACTTCTTCTGTATTTAGCATTTAGTTCTAACTATCCCTACTCTAACTCTATAGTGGCATCCCTAAGTTAGGATATAAGCAAAGGGCGTTAAAGAGAAAAGGTGTCAGTTGACAAAGGCTTCCTAAGAAGTCACTACGCAATAAGATGGGTCTGGGACGTGAAGCCACAAGCGAAGGAAAAAAGACATAGTAGCATGCAGGTGCTCTCTGTCAGGATGGTAAGTGGCAATGGGGTGTCTGTCCCTCTCTACAATGCATCATATATTCAAAATGGTAGTCTGCAAATATCCCATGATGCTTTTCTCACACATACTCCACAATGGGATCAGCCACAAACTTTTCCATGACGTTGACTCCCTTCACGGTCTTCTACACACACGCCCCTCTGTAGCAGCTCGTCCTTGGTCTTCTCTCCATCTCCCATGTGAAAACACCTCCCTCCACCTTATCCAAGATGAGTCAATGGATGGCAGGGTGGATGGATGGTAGAGTGGATGGATGGATGGCATAGATGACAAACGGATGGATGGCAGAGTTGACAAATGGATGGCCAAGTGGATGAATGGAGGAGGGTTGGATGTATGGATGGATGCAAGGCTGGATGGATGGATTCAGGGGTGTCATGAAACTCCCCACCTTAGCAGCTACTGCAGGGTGGGATGGATGGATAGATGGATGGATTCAGAGGTGTTGTGAACCCCCCACCTTAGTGGCTACTGCGGGGTGGGGTTCGTTATGGGCTTCTTCTGTCTGCTATTCGGCAGACAAAAACTAATAATTAATGCTGCAATACAGCATCAATAAAAGAGTAAGCAGTGGCAAGGAAAAAAATGACAGCTGAGTATATATAACAGGAAAAAAAGAAAGAATATTGGAAGGAAGAGTAAAAAAAGAAGATATGGATGAATGAGTAGTTGGGTGAATGAGTATGTGGATGAATAAGTAGGCGAAAGGATGAGTTAAAGGTAGGTAGATAAACAGGTGAAAGGATAGTAAAGTAAAGGGATCGGTGGATGGATGGATGAGTATGTGAATGGAAAGATGGATGGACAAATGAAAGGATGGCAGAGTACAGGGATGGATGACTGGATGGATTGATGGATGGATGGTTGGATGGATGGATGGATGGATGAATGGATAGGTAGATAGACAGGTGAAAGGATGACAGAGTAATGGGATGGATGGATAAATGTATGGATGGATGGGAGTGAATGGATAGGTGGATGGGCAGGCAAAAGGATGGCAGAGTAAAGGGATGGATGGATGGATGAGTGGGTGAAAAGTTAAGTGAATGGATGACAGAGTGGATGGATGGCAAGGTGGATGGATGGTAGAGTGAATGTGCGCCTGGATGGCAGAGTGGATGGATGGATGGCAAAGTGAATGGATGGATGGATGAATTAATGGATGATGGACTGATTCAGGGGTGTTGTGAGTCCTCTGCCTTAGCAGCTACTGCGGGGTCAGTTCTTTCAGGGCCTCTCCTGCCTGCTACTTGCCACACAAATGATCATCGTTAATGCTGCAATATAGCGTCAATAGAAGAGCAAGCAGGTGCAAAAAAACAACTGCTAGGTAAATAGAACAGGGAAACAAAGAAGGAGCATTGCATGAAGGGTGAAAATAATGAAGTATGGATGAATGAGTAGGTGGATGAATGAGTATGTGAATGAATGAGTGGGTGAAAGGATGAGTGAATGGTTGGTGGATGGGCAGGTGAAAAGATGGCGAGTAAAGGGGTGGATAGATGAGTGGGTGAAAAATTGAGTGAATGGATGGCAGAGTGGATGAATGATGGATGGATGCCTGGGTGGATGAATGATAGAGTGGATGGATGGCTGGATGGCAGAGTGGATGGATGGATGACAGAGTTGAGGAATGGACGGACGGATGGATGGCAGAGTGGATAGATGGGTTCAGGTGCATCATGAACCCCACGGTTTAGCAGCTACAGCGGGGTGTGTTTTTTTATGGGCCTCTTCTGTCTGCAATTCAGCAAACAAAAACTCATCATTAATGCTGGAATACAGGTCAATAGAAAAGCAAGCAGGAGCAAGGAAAAATTACAACTGGGTAAATACAATAGGGAAATAAATAAATAAAGGAAGGGTGAAAAGAAGGAAGTGTGGCTGAATGAGTAGGTGGATGAATTAGTATGTGGATGAATGAGTGGGTGAAAAGATGAGCAAATGATGAGTGGATGGACAGGTAAAAGGATGGCAAAGTAAAGTGATGTGAGCATGGATGAGTGTGTAAATGGATAGGTAGATGGACAGATGAAAGGATAGCAGAGTAAAGGGATGGATGGATGAGGGAACGAATATGTGGATGAACAGGTGAAAGGATGGCAAAGTAAAGAGATGGATGGATAAATGTATGGCTGGATTGGAGTAAATGGATAGTTGGACGGGCAGGTGAAAGGATGGCAGAGAAATGGGATGGATGGATGAATGGTGAAAATATAAGTGAATGGATGGCAGAGTGGATGATTATGGATGGCAGAGTGAATGGATGGATGGCAAAATGAATGGATGGATGGATTGATTCAAGGGTGTTGTGAAACCCCTGCTTTAGCAGCTACTGCTGAGTGGGTTCTTTAAGGGCCTCTTCTGTCTGCTAATTAGCAGACAAATGCTCATCATTAATGCTCCAATATAGCGTCAATAGAAGAGCAAGAAGAAGCAGAGGAAAACAAAGAGGGAGTATTGGAAAGACCGGTAAAAAGAAGAAAGTATGGATGAATGATTAAGCGGGTAAATGAGTATGTGGATGAATGAGAGGGTGAAAGGATGAGTGAATGATAGGTGGATGGACAGGTGAAAGGATGGCCAGTAAAGGGGTAGATAGATGAGTGGGTGAAAAGATGAGTGAATGGATGGCAGAGTGGATGGATGATAGATGGATGGCAGAGTGGATGGATGGGTTCAGGGGTGTCGTGAACCCCACAGTTTAGCAGCTACAGCAGGGGTGTGGTTATTTTTTGGGCCTCTTCTGTCTGCAACTCGGCAGACAAAAACACAAAAACTCACCGTTAACGCTGTAATACAGCGTCAATAGAAGAGCAAGCAGGAGCAAAGAAAAACAACAACTGGGTAAATAGAACAGGGAAAGAAATAATGAAAGGAAGGGTGAAAAGAAGGAAGTATGGCTGACTGAGTAGGTGGATGAATAAGCATGTGGATGAATGAATGGGTGAAAGGATGAGTGAATGATAGGTGGATGGACAGGTAAAAGGACAGCAAAGTAAAGGGGTGGGTGGATAGATAAGTGTGTAAATGGATAGGTGGATAGACAGATGAAATGATGGCAGAGTAAAGGGATGGATGGATGAGGGAATGGTTTGTGAATGAACAGGTGTAAGGATGACAGAGTAAAGGGATAGATGGTTAATGGATGGACAGGTGAAAGGATGGGAGAATAAAGGGATGGGTGGATGAATGGTTGATTGGATGGCTTGAATAGGGAAAGATTGAATAATGGATGAATGAATGGATGACAGAATGTAACGGTGAAATGGTGGATATCAGTAGGCGAATGGACAGGTGAAAGAATTAATGGATACATCCATGGATGGAATAGACAAACAAGCTAATCTAGAGAGGGTTCAGCTCACTTGCTTTGCTCGGTTGGTGGCATCAGTGCTTTAGTTCAAAGTAGGAGCTATTTTAATTTTCTGGCTACTCCCTTGCCTCAGGTTGAATAATCTTCTTACATTTCTTGGTTCTGAGACAAAAAGGTTTTAGAATTTCAAAAATCTCTATTCATAAATGTCCAAGTGAACAACATTCTCTTCAACTACACATTCAGATAAGTGATCAAAAATATTTTGACCCTCGCTTCCTAAACAATGGAAAAGTAGTACAAATTTACATTCAGGTGGATATTTTTGTCCTTTGGTTGTGTTGTTCTAAACTAGCTGCTAAATGCTCTGAAACAACTCTTCACATTTTTCTTTGATTCCCTAGGTGTTTCAAAAAAGGACAATGAATGGTTGAAACCTTGTATGTTCTCCATGACTCCTGTAGTGAAGAGTTAGGTGCTGCACTGTTTACAAATAAAATAAAAAGTATAATGAAAATTGAACCTGGATCTGTTAAATTTCCTTTCTGACTTCAGACATGTTCTCAATAATTCCTGTGGTGCATCTGTGAGCGCTATGGTGCAACATACACACCAGGAACTAAGCATGAAATAAAATTCAAAGTCACCATTAGTATTCAGAAGATTACCGTAGAATATGCACTTGAGAAATAGCATAGTCCAATAACTTTGTTACGTGCATGCACATTGCAGTTATGACGCAGTTCAGACCATGAGCTATAACTGAAACGTTGTCATTGGTAATGATGAGTAATTAGATATATTATTATCTTTTATGTTTATCTTTTTTTTATTCCTGTGCATCACAGAATGCACAGCAATACTTCAACTTTAAATATGATATAATGTTGATAGGTTTAATGCGATATTAGAAGATTGTTACCAAGTGTCTGGAACACATTTTCCATAGATTAAAATTGGAAACAAAATGGTTGCCAGGCCAAGAAAAGGACTCGGAGCACTAATGCTTACAGTCATGAGTACTGGTGAGCTGAAAAGCGCTGATGTGAGCAATGTTCATGCACCTCAACCAGCTTGGCGTGCACTTCCACATCATAAGCTCAACACCATCTTCAGTACCAGAGGGACAGAACCTTCTTAGATGTGGTTCGTCATTGCTGCCACACAAATGACAAATACACAATTCCTAATGAATGATTAAGACTTTCATGAACACTGGACTCAGCAACTGTGGGGTTACAAAGTCAGGACCCCGCAGGTAATAGTTTCTTCTTTTCATTCTCGTCACCAGTGAAATAACACACTTGTAACAATGAGCATGAACCAAAGTTTTTGTTAAAAATAATGAGATGGTGCTTAACAAGAATGAGATGGTTCAATAGCCAGTAGGGGAGAACAACAGCTGCTGTGAACATCAAGAACCAATATATAGATATATATGTAATCAATGAAAGAAACAAAGGTTAAACCGATGATATAGTTAGGTATGATAATAAAATCTTAGTGTGCGTCAAAAAAACAGAAATTCACTGAAAAAAACAAGGGTAAAAGTGACACTATAGATATGTGTTGAAATGAGATTAGAAGTAATGTTTAAAAAATGAAAAACCACTGAAATTTGCCAGATATAGTTAGGGGAACTAACTATAACGTATGCCCCGTCATGCAGTGCTTAAGACCTCACATATTACATCACTCATGACTTGTTAAAAGAAATCATTGATGACACCACAAATTAATTCTCAAATGACAATATTGAGGACATTGCTGATCACATTCTCCAGTCATTGTGACAGCATACTATAGGATTTATGGACTGAAATAATTCAAAACACAAAGTTTCACTTTAATCCATGTTTCTATCACCAATCAAGTGATAATAGATATAACTTTTGGCCACATGCTGAACATATACCATATCTGCCAAGTCACCCACATTTGGTGGGTGTTACCTTCTTTTTACTGGTATTCGCCCAACTAACAAACAAAATAACTCCATACGCTTTAATGGGGTCACCACCTTTTTAAACTTTGAACAAAAAAGAGTTTGTACTCTGTTCACTTTAATGGGATCAGGCTCTTAAAGACTTCACATGACCCACAATTTTAAGTGAAGAGGTTCTCATATTATGACTCCTGATGCACAGCATAAGGTCTGCACTACCAACTTTTATTGAGTGGGTCTTAGAAGCCACTGTTGTGAATTTTCAATCCCAATCTCTGCTACAAAATGGGATAGTGAGTTAGATCTTTGGGGGAAAGAAAGTAGTAAATTAGAGCTTTCTTGGCATTAGTAATGCAATTATTTAGATTTGAAAGATTCCTCAATGAGCATGATTAGCGTCTGACCCCAAAATCTTGGTCAACTATTTTTCATGAAATGAGTCATAAAGGAATAATCATGAAAAAACATGAATGCAGGAAGCACCAGTTACGCTATATATCTCATAATAATTAGTTGAGTTTATATCCCAGCAAAATATTGTCTGAGCAACAAGGTTTCAACAGAAAGAAACCATAGAATTGTGTTAATAAACTTATAGTTCTATTCTATCATAAAATATTGATTATGTTGACACAGAAATTGTGATATTTTGCACAAAAACATCTGAAACAAATTCTATCTGTCAGCCAGCACATGTTTTGACCATGTTAAGCCATAAAAGGTGCCTCTGAGTTCTATCAAGGCTGAAATGCAATGAATTAGAGAAGTATTGTATTATGAAGGCATACATTCCTCTAAGTCCAGTGATTAAATAGAACTTACATCCATATGTTGCCTCTTAAAACAGATGTATTTATTGTTAGAAATTGGGTTACTGATTGGAGGGGGGGAGTCTACTCAAGAAGCAACCACAATCCTTGTCACAAGCAAATCCTAAATTAACCACTGATCAATCCTCTTGTAGCTTGGCACAGCACAGCTAGGCTTAACTTAGAGGCAATGTGTAAAGTATGTATGCAGCCCTTCAAACAGAAATAGAGCAAAAACACAGCACAAGAAAAATCCCACACCAAATTAGAAAAATAGAGTGAATATTAATAAATAAATCAAGGCCAAAATGACAAAAATCCATAGAATTTTAAAGATTTAAGTGAAAGAGGTTACAACGAGATGTGGAGTCCCGTTTTGAGGATGTGTCATGCAGTCGAGGTGATACTTGATTATGCAAGGTAATGCATTGTTCAGCGGCAGTTCTGGGGAGCTGCAAAGTACGATGTGATGTCCTTGCATGGAGATGCATCGCACAGCAGCCCTTGCGTCAGACTAGTTCAAGCAGCAGAGGCAATGAGTCAGTTCCAGGAGTATTGAGTCGAGCAGCAAAGACGCCTGTACTTTAGGAGATGTGCAGCACTGTGGAGGAGAATCGTCGGTTCTGCTGAATCCACAGATGGGCTGGTAGAGTAGCTTCAGGCACACTTCCAAGGGCCAAGAACTGGGGTGGTACCACTTGGGATGGCAGGACTCACAGATGACAGAGTCCAGGTACTGGGGGGTCAAGGTTGTTGGAAGCAGGGACCATTCTGCTCCTGAGACTTCTGATCAGGAGGTCAGCCAACTAGCCCTTGGAGTCACTCTGGGGTCCTGGGTTTAGAGATGCAGGTGCAGTCCTTCTCCCCAGGCAAGAGGGCAGCAGCACAGCACAGCAGGGCTATGGTCCTTCAGAGCAGCAATCCAGCAGAGTGGCAGTCCCTTTAGCAGAACAGCAGTCCTTCTTCCAGGTAGAGTACACAGGTCTAGAAGGTACTAAAGAGTTGTGTTTATGGGTCTAATATTTATAGCTGGTGCCCACTTTGAAGGAGAGGAAACTTTTAGAGGTTTCCACCCCCTTGAGGTGTCAAGCGACACCTAGCTTCCCCTTGTCTCACTTTCTGGGAACAATAGACAAAGACCAACTGCCAGCTACACCTATTCATGTGACCTAGGATCAGGCTGCAGGCACCAAATGGTTGGGACAACAAATTGCCAAATTTCTAAATGTGGCATTTTCAGAATTGTGACAAAAACTCCAACTTTACTATTAAAGAGGGCTTTTAATTACAATTGTTTAGACACCAAACTTGACTGTCCACCTGCACCCAATTGAAAGTTAAACTGTCAGTTTGAGCCCCTGGACAGCCTGAATGGAGGAAACCCGAGTGAAGAGGACCTCCACTGGGCAATCCCCGAGCCTAACATCCCGCCAACTAGGGCCTGGACTCTGCTGGCACTTCAGATTAAATCCCTCACCCTGAAACGCTCCCTAAGAGCATGCAATGGCTGAACCAAATTGGATTCACTGGTGAACTATACTTCTAATAGAATAGGACATTCCTCCATTATAGACTACATCTTGGTAGATATGAGGTTTTGATTTAGGGTGACTGATTTTGAGATCTTGCCTCGCCATGACAGCGATCACAATGCTCTGATACTAGAGGTGGCTATGCCAACCCCTGAGACTGCCCCTGACCCAAATTCTATGTTCGATGATAGATTAACACTTATCAACAGTAGGAGGAGAGTCCGGTGGACAGATATACACCAATCCTCTGACAAGCTATCCATTCTATATGATTCCGTTATCCCATTCCTAATAGCCGCAGAACACTCAATTTCTAACAATGGCATGTCCATCTCCCTCACGCAAGTCGAGGAGATCCACAAAGCACTGACGTCCACACTGGCTAATATCTTCTTCCCAATTAGTAGAATACGTAAGCACAGAACGGCCCGCCATTCCTGGTTTAGTGATAGCTGCCGAATGGCTAAGCTAGCTCTCATCAATGCAATTAAAGCCAAGGACAGACCTCTCATTAGAGAAAAGAGGGCGCTATATAAAAGTACAATTGCCGATGCCAAAAAAACGTGGGAGCTCGATAAATGGGACTCCCTGAGAAGAGCTTTAGCTAACCATGATATCAAGGTTTTTTGGAATGTTGTAAATGCAGGCTGTTGTGAAGGGAAACAGTCGATTGAACCCAATATTGGGGCAGATGTCTTGAAGACATATTTTGAGACCCTTTATTTAAGGTTCAAGGATGAGGGTGATTTCTCAGTTAACGAGCTCCCCCCTTTACAGATAACCCGCACCGATGCCCCCGAGATAACTCTTAAAGAGATCACCAGTGCCATAAGCAAAGTAGCCCCGTCCAAAGCCCCGGGCCTAGACAAGATCCCAGGTGACCTCTTTAGTAGTGAATCCATCATCTGGTCTCCCTATCTGTGGATCCTGTACAATGCCATTCTACAGGGTATGGCAATCCCTGCAACCTGGGCTGGCGCGGAAATCCTTCCAGTATGCAAAAAGGGCTCACCACTTCTCCCAACAAACTACAGACCTATAAGTCTTATTGACGTCAGTCAAAAAATCTTGGCCCGTATACTGCTGGACCGACTTCAGACCTGGATGGAAGAGTACAAAGTCTTGAGTCCATTTCAAGCTGGTTTTAGAGAAAAGGCGTCTACAATAGATCACATTTTCAGGCTTCAACTCCTGTATTGGAAGACTGTGTCTATAGAGGGTGGCAGCCTCTATTTAATCTTCCTGGATTTAAAATCTGCATTTGATCTGGTGCCAAGAGACAAACTGTGGACAATTTTAAGGAATATGAGGGCTCCAGCCTATCTATTCCACCTGCTGAAGCGGCTTCATGAAGGCAATTATGCCCAAATCAGGTTTGGCAAACATGGAGAACTCACCGCCCCCATACCCATAGACAGAGGAGTTCGACAAGGTTGTGTTCTCGCCCCTACTCTTTTCTGACTATTTATAAATGCACTTGTAGAGACATTGGTTGCAGGGAAGGACATTGATGCGCCTAAGCTGGCGAACCCCACAGTGCTAGCAATGATGTTCGCCGATGATACTCTTCTGCTCTCTAAATCACCTATGGGCATTCAGAGGACCCTCGACAACTTTAATGCCTTTTGTAAATGTATGGGGTTGAGATCAATACCCAGAAGACCAAATATATGGTCTTCAACCCAGTTAGCAGTACCCGACCTAACCCCTGTTTACAAGGCATCCCTCTGGAGAGGGTGTCCGTATTTGAGTATCTTGGGGTCACCCTAACTGAAAAAATGGATTGGGGAGCTCAAATTAAAAAAGCCAGCCTAAAGCTAGCCCAGATCACGGGGGCTTGACCAAGGTATTTAGAAATTCCACTCACAAACCCGTTCATCCGATGGTCAAAATATATAAAGTGCAAGCCAGGGGTGCTGCCTTGTACGGAGCTGAAATTTGGGGGCACTGCTCTTCCTGTAACATATCTAAGACTGAGAACACTTTTGCCAGGCAGTTATTTGGTCTTCACCTTAGCTCCTCCCTCACACCGCTTCGTTTGGATCTTGGGGTAAGGCCAATTGCTGATGAAATTGCTCTCAGACCCCTTAGATTCTGGCTTCGCCTGTGGGCAACCCCTCAATTGATTGAATATAGGGCAGAGCTGAGGGAGGTCCTGAGCCTCCAGGGTGCAGGAACATTACCATGGTTAGCCCACATCAGGGATACATTCTTGGATATGGGTAGAGCGAACCTGTGGTACAATGCAGAGGTAACCTGCCCCATAATATCTAGAAAGGGACTGGCATGGAGCTACAGGGAGAGCAAACTCACTCACCTGCAGGGGAGCTCTACAATTGCCTCTCTCACTGCAGTGTTTCTGGGAATCAAAGGCCAGTAAAGCTTAGAGCCTGTTTTGAATGACGTTCAACCCGCTTTAGCAAGGAAGCTATACTTACTTAATTCAGGCATGGGGTTCTCTCGCTGCGTCCCTTTACAAACAAATGGGCTGGTGCACCCCTTCTGGGTTGTCTGGCCTGCGGTAATGCAGAGGAGTCAGAATACCATGTATTTTTCTTTTGCCCAGGTTACAGGAAGGTTAGGCATCGATGGTTGATCCAGCTATGCAGAAACTTGGGAACCCAGCGCTGCTCAGAGGCTTTTAGACTATTGAAATACAACACCCGTTTGCCCATTGTATTTGCAGTGTCGCGCTTTCTATTTTCTATGTGGTGTGTACGTATAGTGTTTTTGAATACCAATCCATAGGCTCTAGCTGATAACCTTATAATGTCTTAGTTGGATTTGGTTCATTTTAACCCATTTTTAATACTTATGGTTTTATGTGTGTTTTTAGCAGTTGTAATATGATATATACCTGTTTTTAGAAATGTTTTACATTTGTTGATATCTATGATTACTGTATGGGGTGCTGGCCCTTGTGTTGGCAATTTTAACCCAGGGCCACGGTGTCTGAGCATGCACCCACGTGGATTGTTTTAATGAAATTTTATTGTAATGCACCTGCACTTTTATGGCCATCTGACCGCAATAAAGTTTTTTGAATTGAATTGAAAGTTATCACTTAAATGTAATAAGGTAATCCAATGTTATCCTATGGGAGTGGTAGGCCTTACAGTAGTGAAAAACTAATTTAAGTGTTTTCCACAACCAGGACATGTAAAACGTAAAAGTACGTCTTACTTTTCAAATACACTGCACTCTGCCCTCTGGGTTGCTCAGGGCTTAACCTAGGGGTGACTAATATGTATTAAAACGGAAGGTTTGAGCCTGGCAAAAGTTGTATTTTGCCTGGTCGAAATGGCAACTCAAAAACAGCACACACAGACTGCAATGGCAGGCCTGGGGCATGTTTAAAAGGCTACTTAAGAGGATGGCCCAACGAGTGCTGCACGCCCACTATTAGCATTTAATGTACAGGCCCTGGGTACATGTAGTACCACTTTACTAGCACCTTAAATTAAGTGTGCCAACCGAGTGTAAGCCAATTTTACCATGTTTAAAGGAGAGAGCACAAGCACTTTAGCACTGTTTAGCAGTGGTAAAGTGCGCAGAGTACTGAAGGCAAAAGATTAGGGGAGAACCACACCAAGGATTCCAGGTCTAATATTTAGAATGCATAATTTAGCATATAAGGTCAGAGGGTATCAAAGACTACATCTGCTGTGTACACTACCAACTAAGTGCCCTTGTATGAGAATGTCAGAATGCAAATAACAATTGAAGTGCTCAAATTTATAGTTGATAATTACATTTTCAGAGACATGAATTATGATATATAGGTAAAATGTACTTGTGATTATTGCAATTGATAAAGTTGTAGTGAGGTGCATCAAACTTGATAGAGCAGCTCATTTAAAGTTACTCATTGTTAAATAGTTTACATTTCATGTAGGAAACTTAGTAATTACTAGTGCCAACATCAGTTGACTCAACAGTAACCTAATGTTGCATATATCAGTAGAATGTGCATCTATCAATCCCTTGAATTTTAACGTAAGCCCAAAGAATTAAATAGTCCACTTCGTAAAAGTCAATCTGTTATAGCAAAACATAAAAAAATATTTGCATACTGTTTTATGCTCATCTTTTATATGAGAATAGAGTACGAAGGAATCAGGAATTATAACTTCAAAAGCATCATGCACATGCTTCATCTAGCAGGTGGGTATCACTCACCCATAAAGCTAACACAACTGATTGTGTGAGAAATCAGAGGTAATTGATATTTTCTGTATTCCCATTTTTTCATGACAGGCTTATTCTCTGGGTATGATGGCAACTTCCGGGGGGGGCACGTACGGGGCATTGCACCAACACAACTTCTTTAATAGAGGTAATTCAACAGGGTAACATATTTTAACCTTTTGCAGCAAAACATCCTCATCCTTCCCTTGCCATAAACATACTTTTACCAGAGATGGGATCTCACTGTCTGGGTAGAAGACTTTTTGTACTAATCAAAATACATCCTTCCAATTATGACTCAGTGATTTATCTATCACTAAAGTCAATCCAGGCTCTCCATACCCTAAAGAATCACATACTCACCAGAAACAAAACACATGTTCTGGCAGTCGTCAACAACCATCTCAATTGAAATAACAGTACCAGGAATGTAAAATGTGTTAAAGAAAACTGTTACATGAAGAATGACTGAGGAGAGCCCACATACTTACCATCATCATCTTTGTCCTCTAAGATATGAATGGCTCAACCTTGGGAAAGTGATTCTCATTCATGCACATCAAGGTGGATTTGCACCTCTCCCTGTGAAGTTCAGATCCTCTAGATCTGACCTGCACCCAACAGATGGAGCTGCTAGAAATCATGTCTGAAGACTGGAGAACTACAATTTCTCCTTCAATAACAGCCTGTACTCCCAATGACAACGACACACTACGCCTACAGAAAAAAAGCTGTTCTAAGGATTCATGTCAGCTATGCCAGCCTGAGCTTGAGTTGATTTCCTTATAAAAATGAGAAAGTTTGAAAAAACATTCTACTACCCACCACATAAAGTGCACTTCGTTATTTTAGAATTCAAAGGTATCAACAGGAAATAACTCTGTCACCCCATCTCATAAATTCAAAATCAAGACCCTTTCACATAATCCAGCAAAAGTATTCTATTAATCTAGAACCTACCAACATCTTTTACTCCCTGCAACCATCAAGACAGTTCTAATGAATGTTGAAGTCATGAAAATCTAATTGCGAGTCTTAAACAAGGTTGTGTCTTGGCAGCATGTCTATTTAATCTTTTTATGGCCTACTTACCGTTACATTTTAAAAATGGTAATGCTCACTCGCCTACCTTCTCAGGACAAAATATAAAATACTTACAGTATGCAGATGATACTATACTGTTAGGTCACACTGCCATAGGCCTAAGAAGATTAGTAGATTCATTTAATAACTATATATCAGTCAATGGTTTACAAATGAATACCAAGAAGACAAAAATAATGACGATTGGTTGTACAAAATCAGACAAGAGAGTATGGAATATCAACGGGTTAAATATTGAAACTGTGAAACTCTATAAATATTTGGGTATTACATTTGACGACAGATTGTCTTTTAAACAGCATTTTAATAACCTAAAAGCAAAAGCTACAGCCTTGTCCTTTGCTTTTAGAAAGTTGAGAGATACGTTGGCATGTCCAAACCACAAGCATTTACTTAAGGAAATGAAAGCAAAGCTGATTCCCTCTCTGGCTTATGGTTCAGTGATTTTTCGAAGTAAAGAATCAAAAAGTCTTGATAACTACAAATAAAAGTCTTTAAATCTGTTTTTAGGGTTCCAAAGTATATCGGGCATGCCAATGTCAGATTGGAATTTGGTCTGAAAAGACAAACTTTGATAAGACAATCTGCTTTTTTAAAATCGTTATATTCTTTTTTCTGTTCAGACCCAGGCACTCTTGCAAACCAATGTTGGCAGGAGATAATGAGGTAGGAGCACGCTAAGAGCTGGAGATCTTATTTAATGGAGAGTCTAAACAATCTCAAGTCTCCGCCCTTTGAAGGTGTAGCTAGGAACAAAGCTGTGTTTAGACAGACATTAAATCGATCAGCTAATTTCCTATCGATTCTTTTGGACAAGGTCGAGTTCGACAAAAAGAGTCACTCCTAGTCAGTTATTAATTCATCGACCAACCTAGAACCACAATCGTATCTCATAACCCATCTAAAATCGTCTTTAAGAGACAGATTTATGTTGTTACGATTTGGGAGATACCCCACAAAGGATGGAACCCCACATGGGAACTAAATTGGCCCACAAACAGCTGTAGGTTATGTGGTTTTTATAATGAATCTCTTGTGCATATTGTATCCACTTGTCCTCAACTGTTAGAAGAGAGGAAACCCTTATTAAAATCCGCTTTTAACGAACTCGGGGTGAGAACATGTCGACAAGCTATCATAACTTGTCTTTCAGGGAACTTGGCCCGCATGACTATACAGTTTGTTATGTTCATTCTTATCGCTGAGAAAAAGTTAATCTCAGAGTGTGTCACTTGACATTAGAGGCATGCCTAGATAATTAATGATTGGCTTTACTGGGTAATGCTGTTATTCTCAAAGATGCTGAATGTAAATTGTAATCCCATAAATTGATCTTGAAGCTGTGTGTATGGCTCTGAAATCGAAGTTTTAAAAGGTTCTAATTGCCCGCAGTAATTGGGTAAAACCCCAATTCCAAATTAATTGTCCGCTTAGTGTGGGCCCCTTTTGATAGGAAGACGTTATTCTTTTAAATCAATTATATAGAATGCTGCTTGATGTAAGAAATTGCACAAGTGCACTTTAATTATGGTACTTTTAAGTATAAATTTTAAAATTGGGGGTTGCGCAGGTAGTTCCGCCGAGAACATTTTATTTTCATTTTTGAAGTGATGTCTTTTGTGTTCTGTGTGAAATTTGGATCTGAATTATAATGTATCTTTGATATTAGTTTCAACGCAATGTATTGTGTGTTTTGTCATTAATAGATAATATAATAGACAGATCAAATTGGTGCAATCAAGTTCCTGACACAACTCAAAGTATTTTTATCCTTGTTTGTAATGATTTTTATTAATCAACAATAAAGTACTTCTTCTTCTAATTGTGAGTGGTCTCTTGAAAAGTACCATTCTGTCTTACCACACAAAATTAGGTTTTTGGGTTGAAAAAGGTGATAAGAAAATCTCGTTAGAGCCATGGAATAGAAAATGCATAAACTAATGTGATTGGATAAATTAGGGTAAGTCATGAGTGAATAGAGAGGGTTAGGGGGGGTGAGGATCGGCGCGGTCTGAGACGAGAGCTCAGCTGCCATATGTAGGTCATGTTTGACCTATCTGCCTGTAAGGGGTGTAAGGGGGGGTGGGGGGAAGCTCGAGGGTGTGGGGGGGCACGAGGTCAGCACAAAGCAGTTATATATTTTTTGTGAGGCGTGATGATGAGGTGGGCATGTGGAGTCAAAAAATATCTAAAAGAAGGTCAGTAAGATTAATATGTAGTTCGGAGGTACTAAGAAGTGGTAGGGTGGGGGTTTCTGGTAGGAAGTTTGGAAGCACAACAGTATGAGTCTATGAATAGGCACAATTAATATCAGTGGATTAAATGACCCAAATAAGAGGCAGAGGGCTGCAATTTTGTTTAAATCCCTGCGTATTGATATTCTCTGTCTCCAAGAGACTCACATTGAAGGTAATAGAAGCCGTATTATGGAACAGTTAGGATATAATCTTATGGTAAACACGTCTCAGGGCACTCGAACAAGAGGGGTCGCCATTATGACCCATAGAAACGACATAAAGGTTATTAAAAAAGCTGCTGATCAATGGGGACGGTGGGCGATTGTCGAGTGTTCAGTTGGTGTTGAAAAAATGACCATATGCTCTGTTTATGGATCAACGGGTGACGACCCGGATGTCTTTGAATTTTTGGATACTGATCTTGCAATGTGGTCAACTCCTATAATTGTATGCGGGATTTTAATATTAATGGGTTGGGGGTACACTGGGGGCTCCCAGGAAGCAGATATGTTGGTAGGAAAAGAAGGGTCGGGTCTGCTTTGACTAACCTGATTATAAGCAATGGCCTTATGGATGTCTGGTCTTACCTGAAACCTAATGATTTGGGTAGCACTTATTTCTCGGCACCACATAAGGTCATTTCTCGACTTGATTATTTTTTAGTAACACCTCAGGTTATTGCGAACTCCAGGGTCGAGAAGTTTCCCAGGATACTTTCGGATCATAACCCTTTAGTCCTAACAGTTAGCCTTACAGGGGGGCCAGGCAAACCCGTGCATGGACTTTTGAACGGAGGCTCTTACATGATTCAGAATATGTTTCTCATATGAAGGGTTGGATTAGGGAATTTTGGGATTTTAATCGAGGGAGCACAAGTGTAGGGTTTGTTTGGGATGCTCTTAAAGCAGGGGTTAGAGGGGAAACAGCCAGTTATAGTAAGTTTCGGCAAAAGAAAGAGGCTCAACAAGAAGAGGTGGTAAGAGACAACCTAACTAAACTAGAAGAGGCACTGGCTATGGCTGTTAATACGGGTAGTCCCACAGAAGAAATTATATTCCAGCTGGCTATAAAAAAGGCTGAAGCAGGGGAGCGTATTGCTGTAAAAGCAGCGGAAATTTATTTGGCAAAAGAAGAGCACTGTCATGAGTTTAGTGAACGGGTGGGGAGAAGATACCTAATCAGCGGGTTGAGGCTATACACAGGGAGGCCCTCGAGGAAATCTTAACACAAGAGGAAATATTGACCGCTTTGCAAAATTTGCCATCTAATAAGGCTGCGGGTCCCGACCAGATCCCTCTTGAGTTTTACAAAACTTTTATGGATATAATTAGTTTGGATCTGATCGAGGCTATCAGGTTAGCCCAACGGGGAGGATCAACACCAGAGTCATGGGCGGGAGCAGATATTGTAATATTCCTGAAAAAGGGCAAACCACCGAGAGAGCCAGGCTCCTATCGGCCTATCACGCTTATAAATAGCGATGTTAAGATCTTTTCTAAGGCTATGGCCACAAGGTTAAATAATATTGTGTATAAAACTATACACCCCGGCCAACATGGGTTTATAACAGGTCGTGGAACGACGCAGCATGTGCGTCGAGTAATTACACTTTTCGATGCCACAGAGGTCTCAGGGGACCCTATGGCTGCTCTGCTGCTTGATGCAGAAAAAGCCTTTGATAGGGTCTCCTGGGATTTCTTATGGGAGACGCTGAAATGGTTTGGCTTGGGGTGTGGCTTTGTTAAAGCCATACAGATATTATATAAGGCACCTACAGCCCGAATAAGGGTGAATGGCGGCTACACGTCCTCTTTTATTATCGAGCAAGGGACCCGGCAGGGGAGTCCATGCTCACCTCTGCTTTTTGCCATATATATTGATCCGTTAATATGCTTATTTGAGGCTAACAACGTAATCCTCCCCATTGTCTGTCACGGCCTGGAATCTAAAGTCTTCGCTTATGCGGATGACGCAGCTATCATTGCGGCAAATCCCCCTACCGCATTAAGGGCTGTAGAGCAAGTCTCACAAGAATTCGGCAAACTCTCTGGGTATGCATTGAATAGATCTAAAACCCAAATTCTTAAGAACAGGCATGCTATTATAGATGACCCTCGAGTTGCAGAATCTGCAGCTTATTTGGGAATTACGATAATGGCAGATCTGGGGAAAATTGTAGAGAGAAATATTCATCCAGTTATAAACAAAGCTAGATCTGACTTTGATAGAATTAATAATCTGCATTTATCTTTAGTTGGTCGTTGTAATGTGGTGAAGATGATGTTTTTACCAAAAATTCTTTATCTGTTCAGGGCAATACCCTTGGAGTTTGATAGACATTGGTTCGTAACATTAGAGAATATTGTTAATCGATTTATATGGGCGCAGGGGAAAACAAGGAGGGCTCTTAGATTTATGTCATTACCTCGGGAGCGAGGGGGATTCGCTGTTCCGGATTTCAGGCTTTATTATTGGTCGGCCGCCCTTCAATATATGAGCATATTGTTCGGTACACCTCCGGGGGATCCTGATGAAATAGGGCTCCCTGATGTATATAAGCTATTGCTTGGGGATCATGCAGAGAATTGTTTTATGAAATTCAGCGAGCCCAGTTACTACAAAAAGACAAAATTTAAGACGCTGGCGGCTGCTTTTAAAATCTGGGCAGCCTTGAAAAAAAGTTTGGTTTAGGAAGGCTTAATTATTATACCCAGTTATATAAAAACCCTATGTTTCCAGAAATCTTTTCAGATATGATAATGGCAGAATGGTCAGAGAAAGGGATTCGGATGGCCGGGGATCTAATACAGAATGATGGCTTTCGCCAATTTACGGATATACAGCTGGAGTTTGGATTGGATAGTAATAATTTTTTTAAATTTTTGCAGCTACGTAGCTTTTTCTATAAAAAAAAAGGGGGTGCTCAAGGGTTTTTCTAGGAATAAAGTTATAGATACCATAAGGAGTAATCCGAAGGGATTTAGCGGAGCCCTGTATATTGAATTAATTACAACAAAATTGGATGATCTGGGTAAGCATGCGGGAAAATGGCAGGAATGGGTAGGGGTAGAACCAGAGCGGTTCTCTGAATCCCTGGAACTAGGTCAGGTATCCTTTTGTTCCGCTGGGCTACAAGCGCAACACTACAAGACTATCTTTGCTCTTTATTACACCCCAGCAAGAATTTCACAATGGGGTGGATCAGCTGGGATTACATGCCCACGGTGTGGCTTATTAGCTGCTGACCTGGTACATATGTTCTCGGCTTGTCCACGTTTGGAAAAATTGTTAGAATCCATCATGAAATTTTTAGATTTATCATTAGGGTTGAAAGTTAAGCTCACTCCCGCTCTGATTTTATTGGGAGTTAGCTGTGGTGAGCAGCAAAACCCGGCATATCAATTCCTTTTTGTGGCAATGGCGGTTGTGCGAATAAGTATTGCTTTGGCGTGGCTGGATTCGCAACCTCCCACATTTCAACAGTGGTTATCACGGTTACTCTCATTATTCACCATTGAAAGAGCTATCTACGAGAGACAGGGGAAAAGGGCTAGAGGGCTGGGGCACAGCATAGGGTCACCCCTGGCACGGTAGATGGAATCCTAGCTAGATTTGTGGTAAAATAATCTATCTGGTGGAATATTTTGTTTTGCTGCTTTAATTGGTGATGATATATATTATAATATGATTTGATATGCTGTGGTGCGATATGTCTGTTTCTGTAATGCTGATTTATTCTTCTACCTCCACTATAATTTTCTGCTAAGACTGTTGAGATATTGGTTCACGCCTCATTGTTAAAAAAATTATTTTCTTTGTGTCTTATGCTATTGTGCTAATTACTAAAAAATAAAAAAATAAAAAAATGCATAAGCTAAAACTAGACTACTCCAGCCAAGTGCCAAGAGTAGGTAGCTGCTTACCTGAAAACATA
The DNA here is from genome assembly GCA_963921515.1 of Calotriton arnoldi. Classification (NCBI taxonomy): domain Eukaryota; kingdom Metazoa; phylum Chordata; class Amphibia; order Caudata; family Salamandridae; genus Calotriton; species Calotriton arnoldi. Next base: position 149,420 of record CAWUFW010003189.1, on the reverse strand, counting down.
AACCATAGCCTTGTTATCCTTCTGAAAAAAACGCTAAACTCACCTATTCAGTCCATCTTAGAGACTAAAATGTTCTTCTGTGCCAATGAACTGTTTCTTCTTTGTCTCAGCTATAATAGTACTTTCTGCTCTACTTATGTTATTACGCTTTTGGTGTGGAAAGTCTACACTATATGAATATCTTTAATTAATAAAAATAAAGAAATTTACATTTTCAATGCATGCCTTAATGTAAATCCTGTTGGGCTAAGCATCAAGTGACTGGTTCCCTAACTAACATGTAGTGTAAGCACTGTCTTGCTGTCAGTCTTGTTGCCATTATTATTCCATATCTTATGTCCACTAATCATTGAGGCTCTGCAGATCACCAGAGGCACCCTTGATGGCTCGATACGTAATATTAAACAAATTAGCAAATACAATTAGCTGGTTATCCCTTAACAAAGTATTAATGCACACTTTTGTCAGTTACATCTCTAAAGTACACAAGATTCACGTTAATCATGGGGATTACTTAAACATCTTGCATTCCTTTTTCTTCTTTTCATACATTAGTCACACAGAATATATGTGAGAGCAGACTAACCGTGAATATAGCACACTCCTACTGTCAATTCAAAAATGGATCCCAAACAACTCTCCTCAACCCACAGTGCTCGGGCCTGGTCAAACAAATAGGCACAATTTCCTAAAATCATTGGTAAACTTCAATCTTTTTAAACAAGTCTCAAACAGTAGGCAGGTTAGGATAACCAAATTGCATTCTCTCCCATCATGAAGGACAACATTGAATATTATTATTATTGTTGTTTACAACCAAACTCCTGCTGCAGCACCAATTTGCCTATTTGCTGCCTATCCTTAAAAGCATGTCTCTATAGAAGAATACACTGTTTACATCAACGCAGCCCTGTTTTTCTTAAAGGATGCATTTAAAAAAATAAAGTTTACTTTATTTAAAGTGCTATCCGAGACATGGTGGTTGGCTAACCCCAGCAGGCTACCATCCTTATGATGGCATCCAATTGTAGTGAGTCGAAATTTGTGAACTACCTCATGGATATTGATGAGGCAGGTAGGACTGAGACCCACTACAATTCTGAATTTTGCGAACCGACCTAATCATGCATAAGTCGGTTTGTATTCATACATAAGTCGGCTCGCAAATCTCATTTCCATTCGCAAATAGATGGTGCGAAATTTGCAACCGCTTTTTGTGAATGGAAATTTCGTATATCAGGCCCATTGCTCCTTTCATTATTAGCAATGATTCCGATACAGTCTATATAGCTATAACACAAACAATGAGTTATGCGGTCTCAAACAGCACACACCACCGCAAAGCACAAATAGCAAAAGAGAACATGTATGGTATATAATCTAGCAATAAAAACCTCTTAGTACACATTTGCACCACCAGGGCAGTTCATTTAATAGGGCCCCTAAAAGCACTGGAAGTACTGTTGAAAAAATGGGAATCACAGCCTCTCTTGACCCGTACACGGGCTTGAGGGGCGCATGTCAAAGTCAAAGGTTGCTGAACTCCAACTCTGCAAGAGCTTGAAGCGTTCAAATTACCAAAAAAGGCTGGAATGAACTCAAAACAAGGGATGCCACATAGCTTTGCACTTGGAACACTGGGTAAACAAAGACAAAATAGCAGCTTTCATCGAGGGTACCCTGGAAGAAAAGCCCTTAAGAAATGCAGCTCCGCACTCATTGAAAGGGTTTGGTTTGCAGATGGTGCCATTTGGTTCAATGCAGGTTTGTCAGCACCTTAAACAGTTGCACTCACGAGCTGTTTGTAAAGCTTATTTCTTTGAGCCTACAAGGCCATCTGCTACCGAATCACTTTTTGTTTCATGCCAGTTTGTTATTGGCCTCACTTGTTTGCTGGAAACTACATTTCCATTGACTAGAAAAAAGCTATTGTCACACATTTTGAGGACTCGAAAGGGACATATGATCATGATGTATAAGTGTTTGCTAACAATGACGCGCGCTAGAGGTTTGTCCCACCTTGTGGATTGTGTCAGTTCGCCATGCAACCTCGGGGTGCTGGGAGAGATTCACTCATGCACCAGACATTCGGAAGCTACTAAAACAACAGAGGGAGCAAGTTGCTGACATTTGTCCCTAGATAAGTGCGTTGTTGTTGTTGTTGTGGGAGGAGACTCTATTCACCCAGAAAAAAATGTTTGAAATGTGAAAAGGTTGAAAAACAGAGCTAGGTTTACAACAGCGTTAACACTGCAGAGTAAAGGAAATGCCTGGCAAATCATGGGCCAGTTCTGAAAGCCATTTACGTGGCCCAATACCTCGATTTAGGAGTGCAAATCCTGGGTTGGAGATCCCCAAGCATGAATTTACATCCACACAGACTTTTACCCATATGACTCCTACTCTAGGGCCACAGAGTAGATGTCTCAGGACGGTTATGGCCTGGTAAGGTTGGGAACATCACCGACTCAAGGGTTTGTGAGCATTCCCAAACTTGCTTTGAACTAGGCTGGCCCAAACTTTGATTAAGTGGACGAAATCGTGCAAAATATGTGAATTTCACATTATGTACAAGTCACACAATTTCTTGAAATTTCACATAATGTGATTTAGCATAATTTTCACCTGTGATGGACTGATTTCAGCAGAACAGTAAACCCACTGCCAAGAGACATCTTATGAGAGAACTGGTCTCCTACTGGTATATTAAATGACTTTTTGCCGCAAGATTTGTCCACATGAACAAATGTTACACGAGATACCATCAAAACGCATTGCAAATTTTCCATAATTTCACATAATTTTCATGAAAAAAATGATACAATTACCCTCACTCTTATGTCTTTCAAGTATAACTGACAGAGCCAATCATACTTTCAAGGGAGCCTGGGTAACTGGAGTAAGAAACGATAATGCTTCTCTATAATTTACTGATTAATGTTTCAAGATAAACATGCTATGTTAATAATCGTAGTCACTTGTTTTGTATTATACTCACGACGCTTTCTTATCTGTTTCATATAGAGGCGTAAAGTTTTACTCCTATTTTGACATGCCCGCGATTATTAGCCTGAACTTTACAAAGCAGTGATGGATGGACGCATTGAATTAATCTCAGCCCCTGGTAATTACTCAGGGCCGCATCCAACACTTTCTTGTATACTTCAGTTTGTCGCCCTAAGTGGAACGGTATGCCGGCAGTGGCGGACAAGCAGGTAAGCACGGTGGGTGAGGCGGGGGCGCAGGTGGGTTGGGGGGGGTGGGGTTGGAAGTTGACCTATGACAGGATAGTGAACATAAAATAAATAAATAAAACCACTTACCCTGCGCTCGCCCATCACAGAATCTGTGATGCGGCGCGCGCAAGGTACGTGGTTTTATTTATTTTATGTTCACTATCAGTTCATATGTTGACTTGCACCCGCCTTGCCCTGCCCCGCCCCACCGCTCTTACCTGGACGGACCGCGACTGACTGCACAGATATGGTTCCGGTGCACACCATGTCACTGGAGCTAAGATGTTCCCGGTTGATGAGCCCATAACTGGGGCGAAACCGGGAGCAGGGTCAAGACTCCTTTGCATATACCCAGATCCAATCTGAGGTGGCATGGTGTGCAAGATAAGAATAGACTGCGATGCGACCCGAGTAATATCAGTGGCTGAGATTCATTCAAGCAATCCAGCCATCTTTTTTTGTGCACTTCAGGTTAAGAATCGTAAGCAGGTCAAGATAGGAGTAAAACTTCGCACTTCTAAATGCACCAGATATCATGAGTATAATGCAAAACAAGTTACATGTGTAGTCATTAGGCATGAGTGACAAACGTGTAACAGAAGAAGGATTTTTTATCTTAGTTTCTGCAGTATGTCAATTATTATTAAGAGTGAGTACATAAATGTAAAAAGTGTAAAACAGTCATGACTTCGCCGTACAGAGCAACCTGGGTGAAAATAGAGTGAACTTTTGTGCATGAAACCATGGCTGAATTATTTATTAAGACAGCAAGTGGCAATTAATGTCCCGAGTATTAGTGGGCAATTCTACATGGATTCAGTCTAGGGGAAGTCTGGTGGGATGCTAGTTTTGGGCCACGCTGATGTCGTCCGTGGGCTTTATCACCCTCTTTCTGTCCTGCTCAAAAGCTAGCGAACATGTTATTACGCAAAGCAGACTTCTAAGGATCACCAATCATAAATTCGTCCAGCACCCTTATAAAGAACAAATAGATGTTGGATACAGATAAAAAGAGATACTGGCATGAAGATCCAAATTGTGCTGCTAGTCAATAATTCATTTCTCTGTTATGTCACTGAATAGCTGGCAGGGGCAGATAATGTATACCACCCAGGAAGATCCTATAAATTATGTTTAATCTGGTAAAAAAAATGGCTGCAAGTTATTCCAGTCCACTGAAACTTCAGGCAGACTGGAATCAATGGTGACCACTTTTTTGATGGATTTTATAGTAACTCAAAGGACTGATCATCCAGTTTCTGACTGGCACTTCTTGGACAGTACCCCTTATTTGCCACTGTGTTTGGACGATTGTGCCAACCTTAGTTGTTACTATATTAGATCTCTTTTCCAACGTTTGAAAGACATAATTTAGAAAATCAGATTAATTAGCACATGTATTTGCTGTAATACAATTGAGAACACACAATAAATATATACAGGACATTTTCTGTTCAGAAAACACAAATGTAATCTATATAATGTTAGTTAATGAAATATGTGTAAACTTGTTGATGCAAAGCATCCCAAGTCAATAACGTATCTTGCAATCTGTGGAAATACATTTACACTTAATTCATAATTGCATACAGATTTACCACTCCTGGGAAGCATGTAGCTATTTCGCACTGGCAACACACATCTTGAAGTGGTATTTCATGATTCAAGCATCATATGCAGTATCACGATTTGAGTGAAAGCCATCACATTTTTCAACATTTGTCTTGGTTATTTTACTGCTCAAAAAAGTAGTGAGCTATACCAAAAAATGTGGAAACTGCATAACACACAAAGAAGCAAAAAATAAGGGCTAGGGGGAAATAGTAGCGAAATAGTTAGAGCAAAAAAAAGTCTCATAAGGTAAACTAGGTGGAGGCGTTGGGGACCACGTGCATTTCATAAAGCGGTAGTGTCAGATTCTAAGTGCATCTGCGAGTGGGTGCGTGAGTGTCTGAGTGGGTCTGTGAGTGTGTACGTGAGTCTCTGAGTATATCTGTGAGTGGGTGCGTGAGTTTCTGATCCAGTCTGTGAGTGGTTGCATGAGTGACTGCGCAGTGGCCGCTCTTCCACTAAGGCAGAGGAGCATCCCCGACTGCTCCTTCAGCAGTGCAAAAAAGAAAATGATAATAACAAGATGTTATTATCATTTTACCTGTGCGACTGAAAACCAGGTTAGGGTGGGGCAGCGATGGGCTCGCCGCCGTCAGAGGGAGGATGATGAGTGGTTTGCACTCTCTGTAGTTGTGTTCAAAATCACTATGGGAATTGATATGTGAAAAGAACTTTTTGTGCCCCCCCCCTTATTTCTCGGCCCCCGCTTGATGGATCTCCCCGAAACTTTCCATGTACAACAATACACTAGAGGACACTTCTTTTTGGAAAATTTCAAGAAGATTCATCAAATGGCGCCAAAGATATAGCCAAATGCAAAAGAAACAATTGATGGACGGAATGCTGGACAATGCAAACATTCACCCCCAGTCTCAAGGATCTGGGTTAAATCCATCATTCTTTTGCTCACCACACCACCCCAGTTTGGACCCAGCCATATGCAAATCAGTCTTGACCCTGTTCCTTGTGGGAACAGTCCAGCCCGAACTGCCAAGCCAGGTCCTCCCTGGACCGGAAACAAGCATCCTAGGACCGGTTTCAGGGCATCACCCTTCTTCAGCCAGGCTAGCTTGAATCCAGTGGTGTAGTGAGCACGGGACCCACGTCTGGGCATACCCTTCCCACTTAGGGCGACAAATGCAAAAGAAACAATTGATGGATGGAATGCTGGACAATGCAAACATTCACCCCCAGTCACAAGGATCTGGGTTAAATCCATCATTCTTTTGCTCACCACACCACCCCAGTTTGGACCCAGCCATATGCAAATCAGTCTTGAAGATTCATCAAATGGCGCCAAAGATATAGCCAAGTCAAGAAATGCTTTTCCTATGGAAACTAGGTCCTAACTATAACTACCTACTGGCCAAGTGTATATACTTATATATACATATAGGCTGGTTCACAAACCTCTGAATTGTAGTGGGTTGCAATCCAACCTACCTCCTCAATATTCATGAGGTAGGTTGCATGACTATGATTGGATGTCAACCCAGGGTTGGTGATCTCCTGGGGTCAGTAGACCACTGTGTCTGTAATTGCATTTAAATGAAATAAACTTTTTTTTTTTTTAAATGTAGCCAATTTTCCTTAAAGGAAACAGGGCTTTCTTTTAAAAAGAAAAGTTTATACTTTTAAGTTTGTTTGTGAGTTGACTGTGGTCCCCTAGCCCACTAGCTAATCCCCAACAAACTTTTTTTCATTCACAAAGAGGAAGGGGTCCCAAAGGACTCACTTCCTTATGTAGATGTGTTACCTCCCTAACTCGGGAGACAATAACTTTTCAATGTTTTGCAGCCGGATTTCCATTACAAAAAATTGACACATAACATAACAAATCTCTGTTTAGAAAAAATGCCTTAAACATGCCCCTTCAAAAGAAAGATTTATTACGCCTTTCTAAACCCATTTTGAGATTTTAGTAACCTGTTACCGAATTGCAAAATGGGTTTTAGTACATACTAAAAAGCTATTTAGTGGTCGCAAACCCAGTCATTTAGCGAATTGCAGGCTTTGTGACCACTAAATGGCTTCATACATCTGGCCCTCAGTCCCAAAAGAAGCTTGCTTAAGGAATTAATGTGATCATAAATCTGTTCCAGCTTACGTAAATGGTCACAAACAGACTGCATTTTAAAATATATTATGAAACTGAGACACCTTCAGATATTTTTGTGCAGCCAACAGGTTTCAGGGTATAGTAGCTGTAGGATAACAATGGTGAGTAATGCACTTGCTGAAGTGATCCGGGCGCACTCCAGTTACACATTTGATTCATCGTAAAGCAGCATAGTAATGCGCCAGCCCCAAAATAGAGGGTGTAACTAGCACTTTATATAGTGATATTATATATATGTAGCTCAGTGGGTTTCTTGCTTTTGTTGGAGAGGTCCTTGTGCTACTCAGAAGCAAAAAGTGACATTACTTGCATTAAAACTTACTGAATTATGAACCAGCATTAAGAACTGTAGATAAACTTCAAAGTATAGGTTTAGACCCTCGCATTTTTTTCTCAATTTTTCGTCATTCTGAGACTGCTAAACAGGGTTTATTTGGGTAGTTATAAAGTCTTAGTCATGACTACAAGTCGAGCAAGGCAGAAGCTCTTATGGAATTCCAGTTCTGCTACACACAATAATGGCTGGCTGCATTTATCCGTACCTGGTGATACCAGGTGCACGAACAATGGACCTGTTTTTACCGGCCGGAAATTTCAACCAGTAAAATCGCTTGAGATTTTGGCTGCAAGTGGGCCAAACTTAATCCCTCAGTCCTGGCCATCATTTTTCTCTGGTGAGGCGGACACACTGCATGCACCCACCATGAGTATTCTTCCATTTCACTTCCCTACAATCTAGACCCACCTCCCTCCCCTGTCTCAAATCAGGCCCTGTCTGCATACATATACCACCTGGTAAATTTGTGTGTTAAACCATTTGGAGTAGAGAATATCTTGGAAAATTCCACATGATAATTCCAGGCTTACAGAGTGACTTCCTATTTCGAGGGAGTTAAATCATAATTGCACAGTACGGTCCAGGCTTTACTGCATGATAACCGTAATTATGTGTGCAGAATTTGCACCCCAATAATGCCATGCAACCTATAACTGGGCCCTTTTTAGTTAGTGCTATATAAATGGTTCATAGTGTATTTACTGATCTAGACAGATACATCTTACACAGAGTTTGGATAAGTCGAAAAACCTGACTCCAAGTCATAATGTATCTCTCAAAACTTGTGCATTGACTGGTTGAGTGTGGTTGTTTTCTTGATTGCTTGGAATCAAGGTGTTAAGCTCTAGTTAAAACGCAGCCAGGAAGAGACTAATAAAAAAAGGAGAGATGATGGTCCATTAAGTGAGGCATTTCTGTTCAGCCCAGCTGGATCTGAAAAAATTAAGCCTCCCTTACCCCATTCAGGTGTCTGCTCAGAAGGCAAAGCACACAAAGTGAAGGCACAGCTGAATGTGTCCCAGAGTGGGCAAATTGTACTGAAACACAACTCATTTTTCTGGTGCCAGCCCACATCCTGGATGAAGCTCAAGGGTAGCTGTTTTTTCTGGGATCTTGCTAGTTCACCCCCTTTTCTAGCACTGAACATGACTGAGGATTTAGATTTTTTAATTCAATGGACAGTGTCAATTGACTCATGTTGAATAGTTTGTATTTGAAAGAGGGTGGTACTGCGAAACATTACACACTATACACAGATACTAATTTATTTTTCACATTATTAGAATTGCATCACAATATGGATATATACAAATGATTGGAGATATTTAAGTGGCCAATATCTGGGCTCATTTTTAGGTCGAGCATTCGAGACCTCTTATACATACTTTAGTATATACTTATATGTGTATGTACTTTGTGGGCTCTGGAGATCAGCACTAGGACTTGTCTGCTTCCGCTTAGGGACTTTTTTTTCTGTTCAACTGCCTCTATTTAACTGTCTTAATAGAAAACTACCAGTAGAGGTCAGTAAAATATCAGAATTGCTTTCTGCTGAGGGACTTTCTTTTTTTTATTTTTCTGGCAACTGCCTGTATTTAACTTCCTTGATAGGAAACGACCAGCAGAGGTCAGTATAATACCAGAATCACTTTAGCATTCTCTAAATTCCAGTTCATAGAAATTGTCTTCCACGAGCACCTGTAGACAATAATATTTTTTTCAAATCTTATATTTTCAGTGATATGACCACGAAGGCCCAGATTTTATATTAAAAACGGTGCTTTGGACAATACCATTTCCCACTGAAAGGCAATATTTCTCTCCATGTGTTTCCATACCTGGCGTGTCACGCAGTTTGGTGCTTACTTTCCCTCCATGTTAAAGAATAGTAGATGTTTCAGCACCCAGGCTAATGTGCTGCACAGCTAAATACATATAAGGTCCCAAAGGCGAGACCGATTGCATTGCAAATGCTTGTTTGTGTTGGTTTTACTCTCATATTCGTCAGTGCACTTCATGTTGTTAATTGGGACAAATCTGTAAGGCACACCAGAAATCACTGCTCAGCCAAAACTTGAATTATTTATTTGAATTTATAACATGCTTTTATCCAAAGTGCTGATACAAAAATAAGACTGCACAAAATCTATGGAAAAATCGATATAACATCATGAACATGAGCAGGACAGCATGATCAGAAAAACAACACATTGCCGGTCATTTGGAGTTCGGCAGATTGGGAATTTAATCACAAATAGGCAGAACTCTTGCAAGGCCGAACTCGCCGTTTCCCTGCTTGATATACAGGTGGAGAAACCACCAGGTTTCTGACAGCAGAGCACGAGGCTCCATCTTTGGAAACCCTTGACCCAGCAGGCAGTCAGCCAGAGGACTGCCTGTTCACAGTTGCGCAAGTTCTACTCTATTTATGGCAGGGCTGCTGCCCCAGAGTTTCCACACCTATGGCCGCATTTATGAGGAATTGGCATAGGGCAGTGCCGCAGGTCTTCTTGATGGGTTGCCCTTCGCCAATGTGAAAGGGCAGGAATGCACCATATTTAGGCAATTCGGTGCATTCCTGTCCTTTTCTCCTGTGCTGGCATACAATGTGCTGCCAAGCGCCAACGTAGGCACCCTTGCACCATGATGCAAGGGTGCCTCAGCTATAGGCAGGATTGTTCTTGTGCAGGAAGGCGCACCTTCCTACACACAAAAAATCTTGAGAGGTGTTTTCCTCTTTTTATACATACTGCAGAAAACAGAACACATGGAAAGAGCGAAAAACGAGGAGAAATAAATATATTACTCCTCTTTACGCCTGCTCTGGGGAGGCATAAGGTTTTGGCACTGCCCTAGGTATACTTGATTGAGTAAATATGGGTCAGCATCAAAATGCATGGGTGTTGCATGGGAAAACCCACCACAACGCCCATGGAACGCCTCCTTGATGCAGAGTAAGGCAAGGCAGTAACTTGCGCTGCTTTGTCTTACTCCACATCTATGAGGCCATGCAAAGTCACACAGAGTGGCTTTGCGTCGCCTCATAGATATGACTGAGAGGCTAGCAGCCCCGGTCTGTCAAAAAAAGTGACGCACCGGCGGCGCAAGCCTCTCATAAATAGGCCCCTCAGTTTCCCATTTCAATAGCATAGCACACCTGGGGAAAGACAAAAGCAATGGTCCTTAAGCACAAAAAGAAATCTATCTGCACATCAGGAGAACTGATTTTTGTTTTTCTCAAACAAGCTTTCGCTTTGGAACTTTGAAAAAAAAGAAATAAGAGAAAGCAGAGCAGGCCAAAATAGCATTTAGCCCACTGGCCTTTCAAGTGTGCGTACACTGAATACGCCTCACCGGTGGATGCACTAGAGAGACAGTGATGGTAACCATGCAGATGGGGATATCTAAATATGATGTTCAGTCCTCTCTACCAAGGGGCATGGCCAGGGATTCTCTTGAAGTGGTAAACAGGCGAGTCCCTCTGCCATGATCTAAATGCCTACCATAAACTTGATTTTACATGAAAAGGCAATCCTAAGTAGATGGCTTTTAAGGCATTTGTTAAATATAAACAAGGGTGGCCAAATTCAGTAAGCAACAGGTAACTCATAGGTCAACCATGGACCAAGAAGCAAGAAAGATCTAAATCAAGAGGGAGCAATGGGTGCAAGTAAGCAGACCTTGTCTAGTTTAGCATGAATTATAAACTGGTTGATAGTGTCATGTAAATAAGCAAAATAAGCAAGAGAAAGCAGTAGCATTACAAGAATACCATGGGCCCTGGTGCAAGCAAGGAAAATGACCACTTTGACTGTTGTTGGGGTGGTAAAATATATCATTTATCAGGGATCAATGGACACCTTAGGGCTCTGGGCCCTTGTCCATTGCACCTGCTGCACCAATGATAGGTACGTCCCTGGGAGAAAGATACTTTCTGTGTTTGAAACTAATATATAATTATTGAAATAGAAAATGTTACAAACGGGTAAACAATGTAGATGAGATAGATAAGGAGTAATAAGTACAGAATTGCTGAGACCTTAGAATATATAAGGAGAGTAAGAGACAACTGAAGCAGAAAAAGAACATACTTTTGAAGAACTACATAAAATGAACAGCACTAGCCTACCTGAGAAAGAACTAAAGATTGAGTAAGACGTTTAATAGTAAAGAACAGAAGGTGAGACTACATATTTTTGATATTATATAACTGGAAGCAACATATGGGGTACTAATACACACAAAAGATTAAAGGGAGGAGCCCCAAAAGGAGAGCATACTACTCCCTATCTGAATATAAACTCACTGAAAGTACGTTCTCAAAAAATCAGCACTTCCATCTTATCAGTGTTGAGCTTTAGGTAATTGGTCTTCACCCAGTCTGCGACACTTGTCATGTAGTTGGAGGGCTCTTTCATGAGTGAGAGAATGAGCTGGGTGTTATCAGCGGAAGATATGATGTTGCGACTATGAGTTCTGACGATGTCGGCCAGGGGCATCATGTAAGTGTTGAAAAGGGTGGGGCTGAGGGATTAACCTTGAGGGATGCTGCAGATGATGCTCTTGGGTTCCGATGTGAAGGGTGGTAGGCAGACTCTCTGCGTGTGTCCTGTGAGGAAGGATGCGATCCATTTGAGGGTGTCTCCCTGGATCCGTGCGTGGTGGAGACTCTTGATGAGGGTGTAATGGGATTCGATATCGAACACAGCTGATAGGTCGAGGAGGATCAGGGCTACTGTTTCCCCTTGGTCGAGGAGGGTTCTGAAGTCATCAGTGGCAGCAATCAGGGCAGTCTCGGTGCTGTGGTTGGTGCAGAACCCAGATTGGGAGGCATCCAGTAGGTTGTTTCTCTCTAGGTGTTTGGCAAGCTGGCAGTTGATAGCCTTCTCGAAGACTTTGGTGGGGAAGGGGATCAGCGAGATGGGGCTGTAGTTCTTGAGTTCAATGGGGTCAGCTGAGGGTTTCTTGAGGAGGGGTTTGACCTCTGTGTATTCCATCCATCCGGGAAAGCGGCTTTGGTGATGGATGCTTTGAGGATGGAGGTGAGTTTGTCACTGATTTATTTGCTCTTGAGATTGAAGAGATGGTTGGGGGCTGGGGTCCGTGGGTGCTCCCGAGTGGATGGGGTTCATGATGGCTGTGGTGTTCTGTGTGGTGAGCTGTTCCCATGCAGTGAGCTGGTGGTTGTGGGAGGCGTCTGAGGGTGTGAGGAGTTTGTAGAAGTCAGTGGGTTGGGTTTCAAAGTTACTGTATATAGTGGATATCTTGTTGTGGAAGTACTTTGCCACGGTGTCGCAAAGTTCCTGGGAAGGGGAGATTATGTTCTCAGTGGTTGACGGGCAGGAGAACTCTCTGACAATGCTGAAGAGTTCCTTGCTGTGGTTGCTGCTTGCTTTGATGCGGTCTGCTAGGGCATCTCTTTTTGTGTCCTTGAGGCATTGGTGGTATGTGTTGAGGGCTGACTTGAAGGTGGCTCAGTCTGTGGAAGCTCTGCTGGCACGCCATATTCTTTCCAGCTGTTTACAATAGCGCCTTGTGGTCCTGAGTTATATACCAACTGGCTTGTTTGGTGGATCTGGTGGTCTTGGCTGGCTTGATGTGGACGATTTGTCCGGTGCAGTTGGTGGTCCTGTCGGAGAAGTTCATAACAGCCTGCTCCAGGTTGGTTGAGCCATCAGACTGGGTGGTGCTGATGGCGTCCGTCCATTGGGTCTCTGTTACTTCGTTCCAGCTGTGGTGGGAGAAGCTGGGGGACCTGGTGGTAGTGCACAGGGATCCTGCGATGGTCAAGTGAATGATGGCAGGTTTGGTCCTGGTGAGTTCAGTGACATGACTTTACTTGACTCTGTCGCTGGAGATGAAGATCGGGTTTAGTGTGTGTCCTGTGCTGTGTTTGGGGTTGGTGACCAGTTGGGTGAGGCCATATTGCTCATTCTCTCCAGGTGGTAGGTAGGATTGGTGTTGTTGGGGTCATCGAGGTGGAAGTTGAGATCCCAGAGGAAAATTTAGTGCTTGGAGTTGAATGCCCGTGGGGCAATGAAATAAGGGATGGCGGTGGACTATCTGTGGTTGGCCGGAGGGCCAAGGTTCCGTCTGCTGGGCACGGTCCAGGTGCAGACGGGCACAGATGGGCTTGCCTTTGGCCAGCCTTTGGTGCGCCTTTGGAATGCCTGCTGTGCACTTCCGCTGTGCGGCCACGCTGCGGCCTCCATTAAGTAGGCCCTGGGGGAGGGATGGGCGGTGGGTGGTGGGTGGCGGGAGGCGGGAGAGGCGAAAACTTAGGGAAACAAACTGCGAGGCGGGCTGGCTCACTGAAACAGGAATACAACAAGTAAGGAAATGTACAATACATAGGGCTAATCTAACAGGAAAGCAACACACAATTTGGGGCTAACAGGAAATCAAAAGTTAAATGGCACAGAAGATGGAACAAAACAACACGCAATGTGGGGGCTAATCTAACAGGAAGAAAATGGCTAATTGGCACAGATTATAGACAACAGTGAGGCGGGAGCGGCAAGTGGGGGGGTAAGTGGCAGTGACTACTGCACAAAAGCGGCATCCGGGGAGAAAGAGAAATCAAAGAGAAAATAAAAGAGAAGCCTCATCAACAGTGTTAAAGTCTGTGATAAGATTCAAAATAGTAAAGCAGGATAGTTCATGGTGACAAAAGTGAAGAGTAAAGCTGGATATAGAAAGCCAGGTAGTCTCAATGGAGTGCTCAGGATGAAAATTAAACTGCATTGGAGATAGTAAATTATAATATCAGGATTAGAGGTTGCCACACTACATTAACTATATGTTGCCCCTTTTCCATGCACTACCTATACCCTTGCATATTACAGAAGTTAGAGCATGTGAAATGATTGAATTAATAACAACACTTATGACATCTGAAATTATATAATGTGGCAGAATATAGTGCATGTTACAGTGGTGAGTTACAGTTAATGTAGTGTGGCGAGTTAAGTGAGAAGACTGCACACGGAGGTTCATGATTTATATGAATTTTAAGGTGATGGGTAAGTATAAATGTGAGTTATAAGTATGACAAAACTAATTGAAAGTGGTGCATCAATGAAAAACTTTATAACCTTTGTTGTTTTTTTGTGACTATATATATATATATATTATTTATATATATATATATATATATATAAATATATACATATATATATATGCCACACGATCACCTTCTCACAAGGAAACCCAAGGACACAGCGGGGTACTTGTTGGAAGCCTTTAATCACCAAACCAAACAGCATGATGCATTTCGGCCATTACGCCTTCCTCAGATGCTGAATCGTTCGCAGGTGTTGCCTCCTCCCTCCTTTGTAATTGCCAGGGCACTCCCATTGGTGGGAGCTCAGCTGATCCTGCCGACTGGGAATGCTGCAGTATAGTAACCAACTACAGCTCCCAGCATGCACTAGATACCATCCGTCTGGCAGCTGGATCCGATATTGCTCACATGAGCGCCGAGATTTGCCATGCAAAGGGGGGGCCGTGTAGCGGCTGGTGACCCCGTAGTTCAAGTGTTTAAAACTCCCTCAGGTCCCCAACGTCCAAAGCCCCAAGAGAAAGGAACAAAACCGGGCCGTGAAGCAGGAGTGAATCAACCCGCCTCCCTGTAAAGTTACAGGCTGCCTTTGACAGCGGCCACTAGCTTGGCCCGTTCCTGAGGCGGTCCTGGAAACTATCAATACCTTGATAAGAAAGCCAAATTGCCAGCAAAGTTCCAGGACGCTTGCTTGGGCGGGTCCTTGTATCGCGCTCCTGGCAGGCACGAAATATATGCCACACGATCACCTTCTCACAAGGAAACCCAAGGACACAGCGGGGTACTTGTTGGAAGCCTTTAATCACCAAACCAAACAGCATGATGCATTTCGGCCATTACGCCTTCCTCAGATGCTGAATCGTTCGCAGGTGTCGCCTCCTCCCTCCTTTGTAATTGCCAGGGCACTCCCATTGGTGGGAGCTCAGCTGATCCTGCCGCCTGGGAATGCTGCAGTATAGTAACCAACTACAGCTCCCAGCATGCACTAGATACCATCCGTCTGGCAGCTGGATCCGATATTGCTCACATGAGCGCCGAGATTTGCCACGCAAAGGGGGGGCCGTGTAGCGGCTGGTGACCCCGTAGTTCAAGTGTTTAAAGCTCCCTCGGGTCCCCAACGTCCAAAGCCCCAAGAGAAAGGAACAAAACCGGGCCGTGAAGCGGGAGTGAATCAACCCGCCTCCCTGTAAAGTTACAGGCTGCCATTGACAGCGGCCACTAGCTTGGCCCGTTCCTGAGGCGGTCCTGGAAACTATCAATACCTTGATAAGAAAGCCACATTTCCAGCAAAGTTCCAGGACGCTTGCTTGGGCGGGTCCTTGTATCGCGCTCCTGGCACGATCACCTTCTCACAAGGAAACCCAAGGACACAGTGGGGTACTTGTTGGAAGCCTTTAATCACCAAACCAAACAGCATGATATATATATATATATAATATATATATAATATATAAATTTATATATATATATATATATGTGTATATATATATTTATTTTTTCACTGAAAAAACCAAAGGTTGCAGGGACATTATAACAAGTCCCACATTTCACTCATACAAAACTATTGGAATTCAGCAGTTATAGTTACCTGAGCTAACCATAACTTAAGCCCCCTCAATGCACTGCTTATGACCTCACATATTACATCTTTCATGACATGGTCAGTGAGGACATCTCAAATTACATCACTGATGACAGCATCCAGTGAGTGTGCATGTTTTCTAAATGTTTATGAGTGTTAAACATATATACCAAGGTATTACAAAACTTAACATAGTATACTCTTTGTTCTACTAATGAGTGATACTATTTCTAACATATATTATGTGACTGGCCGTGTGACTATGTGTATCCATGTGTGAGTGTAGTTGTGTGAGCGGCTGTATGAATGTATAAGTAGGCATGTGAGTAGCTGTGTGGGTGAGCGAGTGGCTGTGTGAGTGACTATGTTGGTGAGTAAGTGGGTGTGTCAGTGGCTGTATGGGTAAGTGAGTAGCTATGTGAGTGGCTTATTGGTGTGTGAGTGGGTGTGTGAATGGCTGTAAGGGTAACTGAGTGGCTATGTGAGTGGCTGTATGGATGAGTGACTGGATGTGTAAGTGGCAGCATGGGTAAGTGAGTGGCTGTTTGAGTGGGTGTTTGGTTAACTGAGTGGATGTGTGAGTGGCTGTATTAGAGAATGAGTATCTGTGTGAGTGGCTGTATGGGTGAGTGAGTGGTCATATGAGTGCTTGTATGAATGTGTGAATGGGCATGTAAATGGTTTTGTGGGTGAGTGAGTGGCTGTTTGAGTGGCTGTTTGGTTAAGTGAGTTGGTGTGTGAGTGGCTGTAATGTAAATTACGTATCTGTGTGAATGAATGTATGGGTGAGTGAGTAGATGTGTGAGTGCTTGTATGGATGTGTGAATGGGTATGTAAGTCATTGTGTGGGTGTTTGAGTGAGTGTACGAGTGCTTGTATGGGTGAGTGAGTGGCTGTATGGAGAGGCTGTATGGGTGAGTGAGTGGGTGTGTGAGTAAATGCATAGCTGAATAAGTGGGCATGTGACTAGCTGTTTGGGTGAGTGTGTGACTCTGTGAGTGTCTGTATGGGTAAGTGACTGGTTGTATGAGTAGCTTTATGGGTGACTGAGTGAGTGGTTATGTGAGTACCTGTATGAGTGAGTGAGTGAGTGAGTGAGTGGGTATCTGAGTAGCTCTATGGATCAGTGAGTGGTTGTGTGAGTACTTGTATGGGTCTGTGAATGGGTATGTGACTGGTTGTGTGGGTAGGTGAGTGGGTGTATGAGAGGTTGTATAGGAGTGTTAGTGGGTGTGTGAGTGCTTCTGTGGATGATGTCATCAGTGATATCATTTGAGATGTCATCAGTGATGTCACTTACCATGTCAGGAGGGATGTCATATGTGAGGTAATAAGCAGTGCATTGGTGGGGTGTAAGTTATAGTTAGCTCAGGTAACTATGACTGCTGAATTTCACTGATTTTGGAAAGAGAACTATATTTTTTTATATTCTATTTTCAAAGTATTATGTCCCTGTAATATTTACTTTTTAGGGTTTTTTCAGTACTAAGTGTCTGAGGGGGTCGGTGAGTGGGTGCATGAGTATCTGAGTGGGTCTGTGAGTAGGTGCATGACTGTCTGAGTGGGTCTGTGACTTGGTTCATAAGTGTCAGAGTGTGTGAGTGTCTGAGTGGGTCTGCGAGTGGGTACATGATTGAGTGGGTCTGTGAATGGGAGCATGAGTGTCTGATTAGAATAAAAAAATACTTTGAAAATAAAGAAGAAATAGTTAGGGATAATAAATCCGGCTTGAAACCACCTCCACCTGGACTCCAGCTAAACAATTAGTAGGCCAGGAAGTTGACACTTTTGAAAAAGTTATCATTAAAGGATTGGAAAATCTTATGAAAGAAAATGAGTGGGTAAATAGAAATTTGACAAGAGAACAAAATAAGGCATTAAACAACTTCAAGATTGTCACACAATAACTATAAAACCGGGTGATAAAGGCGGTAGTATAGTGATAATGGAGACCTCAGACTATAATAACCGTATGCAATCACTTTTAAATGTCCCTCTCCACTATAGAAAATCACGTAGAGAAGAGTGGAACAATCTGAAAGAAGAAGTACATAGCATACTAAGATTAGCCAAAGAGGATGGTATTATATGTGAAGATGAGTACAAATTCATGTGTAATGACCAACCAACCATACCTGCACTCTATGGTCTCCCAAAAGTGCATAAGAATCTTACAGATCCCCCAATGAGACCTATTGTATTATGCATTGATTCCATCACGGAGCCACTTAGTAAATATGTGGACCAATTTATTAGACCTTTAGTGAAAGAACTTCCTTCTTATATTAAGGATACGACGGACATGATACATAAAGTAGAAGGACTGAGATTTAATAATAAACAGGAGTGGTTAGTGTGTCTTGACATAGAGTCTTTATACACTAACATCCCACAAAAAGACACAGTGGAGATGATAAAAGACATACTAAGTAATGCCGAAGGAGACTTAACTCCATTAAATGAATTCATTGTAGATTGCACTGAGATAATCCTAATGAACAATATTTTCTTATTTGGGGACAATTTCTATTGTCAAACCAAAGGGACGAGCATGGGAGCAACCTGTGCTCCCAGCCTAGCCTGCCTCTATTTAGGTATGTTTGAGAGAAAACATATCTACAATGAAATTTCACCCTATTATGAAAATGTCAAAAACTGGTCAAGATTTATTGACGATGTTTTCTTCATATGGGAAGGGAACGAAACAGACCTGACTAATTTTATTGAATGGCTAAACTGCAGTGATGTTAATCTTAAATTCACTTCTGATATGAGCCAAACCTCAGTGAACTTTTTAGATATAACCATCAAAGAAAATGAGGGTGCTTTATCAGTGGAACTATATACCAAGCCATCCGATAGAAATACATTACTTCATCACACTAGTAATCATCCCAACTGTCAAAAAGACAGTATCCCTTTCAGCCAATTCCTTCGTATTCGAAGGAATTGCAGTGACATGCGGGCTTTTGAAACCCATGCAAAGATACAACAAGAGAACTTATTGGCCTGTGGGTACCCGAAAAGACTAATCAGACAGTCATACAAAAGAGCAAAATATTATAATCGTGAAAGCCTCTTTGAAGAAAAAAATAAAACAGAGTGCACTGATAAAAACATAGTGATGGTCACAAACTTCAGTGGCATGAGCAACAAGATAAAAAACCTTATTAACAGAAATTGTTTTTTTTAAACATTCCAGGAAAACCATCATTGAGTAAACCCATTTATGCATACAGGCATAATAAAACTATCCGTAACAACCTGGTGAAAACTTATCGAGAACAAAAACATCAAACTAGCATTACTGATGGTTCAAAACTGATGGGAAATTTCCCATGCAGTTCCTGTACCAACTGTAAATCAATAATTAAGGAACAGTCAGTGGAATTGAATGGAGTAAAACATTGGATTAATGAATTAGTGAATTGCAGAACTAAGAATGTGATCTACCTTATCATTTGCCCTTGCCAGAAAGGCTATATAGGAGAGACCAGTCGTGAAATAAGAATTAGATTGAACGAACATAAGTCAGCAATAAGGACGGGGAAGACTAACGCTCCATTAGTAGAACACTGGCAGGAACAAAAGCATAATGAAAAAGATCTACGATGGTTCATTTTAGAAAAGATCAAGATCTCCATCAGAGGAGGAAATGTAGATAAGAAAAGAAAGCAAAGGGAACAATTCTTTATGTCAAAATTCAATACATATAAGACTGTATTGATAGGTTAATGTGCATTGAATCCTCTATGAATTGGGAATAGAATATAACACTGAATGGTATATTTAAAAATAAAAAGAATGATTTGTATAGAATAATAAGGAGAACATATCAATATTACTAAGTATAATCACATTGCATGGTATTGGAGTTTAAAAATATAGAATGTAATATAGACCCTTTCATATACGTTTCAATAACAAGGGGACGTAAAAGAAAAAGTATTTGTGTTAAATTGAAACGAAGAGATTTAATATAATAGATAACGGAGCGCCTGACCTCAACATGGCCGCCACGCATGCCCAGAGCGGGCTATAAATAACAAATGTAGAACGCTAAACAAATCGATGTCTTAAAAGAAATATTAATGATCATATTCAAAGGACATTGTGGATCGATCGATCATGGGAAATAAATAAATTTTCTTAAATTTCGAATTCATTGATTGTAATGTATGTAGCATGCCTGACAACAATATGGACGACCTTTATGCACTACGTATGTCTAACAAAATCGGAAGAGTTTATTATGTAGGGATTTCAAATCCAATTCTCTTGTTATTTTAATTTGGAGGTTTTAAGTAAAAAAGTGACATATAACGTGACTTTAACATGTGCACCATCGGGTGTGATTCCTCGTGGAATGTGAAAATATTGAGATTGCCTGATAACAACATGGCCGACACCTACGTACTATGTACGTCAAACTAATCCGTAAGAGTATAAAACGTCGCGATTTCAAACCCGGAAATATAATCGAAGCCCGAGACACACGCAATACCGGCAAACGTAGGTAAGGAGCGGGGTAGATTTCTCTTAATAGATTTAAATAGAGGTTACATTTGGGTTTTAATGCATATTAGAATGCAGGTAAAGATCACTCTGATGGGATACTAATAGATTCCATGGGGTAAGCGCTGTTTTGCCAGACAAGTATAGCCTTTTTTCCAAGGGGTCAAGAATTTTTGCCATGAGAAGATGTTAAGAACCACCCATTAAAACGGCATTAAAAACGATTAAAAACAATGACTCTACCATGTTTTCAAGAGATTGATCATAGACAGGAGATATACAAAAATAGAAAACTCTATGAGATATACCTAAAACACGAACAATAGTAGGAGCTAACTGACCATAAGTTAACATTTGTTGCGGGAAAGGAGCTGCAAAATGAACTTGCCTTGAGTTATAATACAGGAAGACCCCAAATTAAAAAATAGCGGGGTCGACAATGTTTGGCTTTATAATCAATAGCTATAACTAGAGGATCCCATAAATTTACTGTCTAGTGGAGATCCTTAAATTTGACAGTATTAAGGAGTCTAATTGAAAAATAGTAGTACAGGAGGAACAGTAGGATTTTAAAACATAGGGCTGTGGCATTCAAAACAGTATGTATGTTTTCCTCCAATAGAAACTGGGGATCAAAACTAGTTAAAGGACATCACCAGATGTATCTCGGGACGAAGGACATTTGAAATATTGTAAAGAATGCACTTATTGAATTGAAAGTTAATCAAATTCAATCAGGGTAAGTTGTTACTTATGAGGTAAAATGAATAGGTATACGCTACATAAGTTTCCTTTCCTTTTTTTATATAATACCTTTGAAAACACTAAAATGACATTGTATATATTTTTAGGCAGATAACCTACAAAATAAACGGCTATCAGTGGAGCCCTGTGAAATTTTGAAAAAAGCTTACATTTCCAAAGTAAGTAATCTAAGGAATTTTTGGGATAATCCATCCTGAATGGAGGATAGAAACCATTATATGTATTCCTTATATATGACAAATAACATAGGTTTCATATTTGTAGGACCTTTTACCTAATGGATGGATATAATTTGAAGAAAATATCCTTATATTAGAGCACGTGCACCATAATTTGGAGGGTACGCACGCAGAAGCTAACCTGACCTACAAAGGCATTGATTGGTGAGATAGTAGGTATTACTATGTATTCGATATTGATATAAACAGCCTAGTGTTATGGACAACACCTTAGGCGGCATTCGCTGTTCGCAGTAATACTAGCCGTAACAATTTTTTTTTTAAACATAATCATGTATAAAGAAACAAGGTAGTGCACACTGAACCAACCCATTTTAGGAATGATGAGTAATGTATTTTCCTTCTCTCTTTTTTATTTTGTTTTCTTTTAAACTGTTTCAGATTAATTGGCTTTTTAAAGCAACAAAGAAATATGTGATTTACAAGTCCTGAAGAAGGCGGAGATAAAATCACCGAAATGCTGCGTCGACACTTGTTTTATTTAATTTGAATCTTTGTTTACATTTATGCACAATTGTATAACACTATTTTAAAAGTCATACTGTTTGATATACAGAACATATATGTGAAACTGGATATTGACATGTGAATATTGATGAGATTCTGAATTATATGATAAAAAATCCTTGACGAGGTGAATCCATCTTCATTAGATTTTAACAAAAAATGTGTTTATGTAATGTGTTACGTTTTAATATGAATTTAATGTAATAAATTGATTTCAAATACTAATTTTTGTTATATAGGTATTTTGAGTGAAGGTTTTGGTTCAGTGGATAGTATTTGATTGACACTACTTTAATAAATTGAAGCACAGAGGGGTAATTTGTTGTGTATAAAGATCTTTGAATGTGTACATGAGTGTCTGAGTAGGTCTGTGAGTGGGTGCATGAGTTTCTGAGTGGCTCTGTGAGTGGAAGCATGTGTGTCTGAGAGAGTCTGTGAGTGGGTGCATGACTGGCTCAGTGGGTCTGTGAGTGGGTGCATGCGTCTCTCAGTGGTTCTGTGAGTGGGTGCATGAGTCTTCTGAGTGGGTCTGTGATGGGTGCATTAGTGTCTGAGTGGGTATATGAGTACCTGAATGGCTGTGTAAGTGTCTGAGTGGGTCTGTGAATGGGTCTGTGAGTAGGAGTGTGTCTCAGAATGGGTTTGTGAGTGGGTGCATGAGTCTCTGAGTAAGTCTGTGATTCGGTGTGTGAGTCTACGGGTGGGTCTGTAAATGGGTGTGAGAGAGTCTGAGTGAGTTTGCAAGTGAGTATGTGAGTGTCTGTGTGGGTCTTTGATTGGGTGCATGAGTGTCTAAGTGTGTCAGTGAGTATATGCGTAACTGTCTGAGTGGTCTGTGAATGTGTACATGAGGGTCTAAATGGCCCTCTGAGTGGATGTGTGTATCTCTAACTGGCTCTGTGAGTTGGAGTGGTGGTGCCTGAGTGGGTGCATGGCTATCTGACTGGGTCTGTGAGTCAGTGCATGAGTCTCTGAGTGGGTCTTTGAGAGAGTGCATGAGTGTCTGAGTGGGTTTGTGAGTGGGATTATGAGTGTCTAAGAGAGGCTGTGAGTGGGAGCTTGAGTGTCTCAGTGGGTCTATAAGTGGGTCCATGTGTCTCTCAATGGGTCTGTGAGGGGGTGAATGAGTGTCTGAGTGTATCTGTGAGTTAGTACATGAGTCTCTGAGTGGGTATGTGAGTGCATGCATGAGTGTCAGAGTGGGTTTGTGAGTGGGTATGTGAGTGTCTAAGAGGGTCTGTGAGTGTATTCATGAATGCCTTAGTGGTTCTGTTAGTGGGTATATTGGTCTCTGAGTAGAACTCTGAGTGGGTGCATGACTATCTGATTGGATCTGTGAGTCAGTGCATGAGTCTGAGTGGGTCTGTGAGTTAGTGTGTGAGTGTCTGAGTAGGTCTGTGAGTGGGTATATGACTGTCTGAGTGGGTTTGTGAGTGGATGTGGGTGTCTCTGAGTGGGTCTGTGAGTGTGTGCATTAGTGCCTGAGTGAGTCTGTGAGTGTTTGTGAGTGTCTGAGTGGGTCTGCGAGTGGGTACATGATTGAGTGGGTCTGTGAATGGGAGCATGAGTGTCTGATTAGAATAAAAAATACTTTGAAAATAAATAAGAAATAGTTAGGGATAATAAATCCGGCTTGAAACCACCTCCACCTGGACTCCAGCTAAACAATTAGTAGGCCAGGTACATGATTGTCTGAGTGGGTCTGTGAATGGGTGCATGAGTGTCTGAGTAGATCTGTGAATATGTACTTGAGTGTCTGAGAGGGTCTGTGAGTGGGTGCATGACCTGCTCAGTGGGTCTGTGAGTGGGTGCATGTGTCTCTCAATGGGTCTGTGAGTGGGTGCATGAGTATCTGAATGGGTCTGTGAGTGGGTGCATGAGTGTCTGAGAGGGTCTGTGATGGGTGCATGAGTGTCTGAGTGGGTATATGAGTATCTGAATGGGGGTGTAAGTATCTGAGTGGGTCTGTGAATGGGTCTGTGAGTGGGTGCATGAGTCTCTGAATGGCTCTGTGAGTACATGCATGAGTGTCTGAGTGGCTCTATGAGTGCGAGCGTGAGTGTCTGAGAGGGTCTGTGAGTGGGTTCATGAGTATCTCAGTGGGTCTATGAGTGGGTGCATGTGTCTATTTGGGTCTGTGAGTGGGTGCATGAGTGTCTGACTAGGTCTGTGAGTCAGTGCATGACTCTCCCAGTGGGTATGTGAATGTCTGCATGAATGTCCCAGTGGGTCTGTGAGTGGGTGTGGGAGTGATTGAGTGAGACTGTGAATGGGTACATATGTCTCTAAGTGGATCAGTGAGTGTGTGCATGACTGAGTAGATCTGTGAGTCAGTGCATGAGTCTCTGAGTGGGTCTGTGAGTGGCTTCATGAGTGTCTGAGTGTGTCTATGAATGAGTGCATGAGTGCCTGAGTGGGTCTATGAGTGGGTGCATGAGTGTCTGAGTGGGCCTGTGAGTGGGTGCATGAGTGTTTGAGTTAGTCTGTGAGTGGGTGCATGAATGTCTGAGTGGGTCTATAAGTGGGTGAATGAGTGTCTGAGTGGGTCTGTGAGTGGGTGTGTGAGTGTCTGAGTGGGTCTCTGAGTATGTGCATGAGTGTCTGAATAGGTCCATGAATGGGTGCGTGAGTCTCTGACTGGACCTAAAAGTGGGTGTGTGAGTGTTTGAATGGGTCTGTGAGTCAGTGCATGAGTCCCTGAGTGTGTCTGTGAGTAGGTGTATGTGTCTCTAAGTAGGTCTGTGAGTGGGTGCATGAGTGTATGAGTGAGTGTGTGAATCCACTGCAACATTACACAGGGCTGTGCTGAGCATCACAATGGGTTCACAAATATCACATGTTGGGAAAAAACAAAAAATTTCAGCATCTTCACATTAGGGGTGACCCCTATATTCCACTCATGCTGTCAGGGTACCTCTACCCTGACCCCTTCTGAGTGAGTGGGTGTGTGAGTGGTTATATGGGTGTATGAGTGGTTGTGTCGGTGAATGAGTGGGTGTGTGAATGGTTGTATGGTTGTCTGAGTAGTTATATGGGTGTGTGAGTGGATGTGTGAGTGGCTGTGTGGGTGTGTGAGTAGGTGCATGAGTATATGAATGGGTCTGTGAGTGGGTGGTGTGTGAGTCTCTGAGTGGGTCTCTGAGTGGCTATGTAAGTCTCTGAGTACATCTGAGTTGGTGTGTGAGTGTCTGAATGGGTATGTGAGTGGGTGCATGAGTGTCTGAGTGGGTCTGTGACTTGGTTCGTAAGTGTCAGTGGATCTGTGAGTGGGTGTGTGAGTCTACGGGTAGGTCTGTGAGTGGGTGTGTATGAGTGGGTGCATGAGTGTCTGAGTGGGTCTGTGAGTGTGTGCATTAGTGTTTGAGTGGGTCTGTGAGTGGGTGCGTGAGTCTCTAACAGGGCCTAAAAGTGGGTGTGTGAGTGTTTGAATGGTCTGTGAGTCAGTGCATGAGTCTCTGACTGGATCTGTGAGTAGGTGTGTGTGTCTGTGAGTGGGTGCATGAGTGTCTGAGTGAGTGTGTGAATCCACTGCAATGTTACACGGGCT
Source organism: Calotriton arnoldi (assembly GCA_963921515.1). NCBI lineage: Eukaryota > Metazoa > Chordata > Amphibia > Caudata > Salamandridae > Calotriton > Calotriton arnoldi. The sequence goes on along the minus strand of CAWUFW010003189.1, from coordinate 123,902 downwards.
GTGCTGAGTATCACAATGGGTTCATGAATATCACATGTGGGAAAAAAAACATTTTCAGCATCTTCACATTAGGGATCCCTCAAAGACCACTATATTCCACTCATGCGGTCAGGGTACCTCTACCCTGAACCCTTCTGAGTGAATGGGTGTGTGAGTGGTTGTATGGGTATATGAGTGGTTGTGTTGGTGAATGAGTGGGTGTGTGAGTGGTTGTAAGGTTGTCTGAGTGGCTATATGGGTGTGTGAGTGGATGCATGAGTGGCTGTGTGGGTGTGTGAGTGGTTATATGGGTTTGTGAGGGGTTGTATGTGTTTTTATGTGGGTGGGTGTGTGAGTGATTGTATGGTTGTGTAACTGGGTGTGTGAGTGGTTGTATGGATGTTTGTGTGAGTGGCTGTGGGGCTGTGAGTGGTTGTATGGTTGTGTTAATAGGTGTGTGAGTGGTTGTATGGGTTTGTAAATGGGTGTGCCAGTAGTTGTATGGGTGTGTGATTGGGTGTGTGAGTGTCTTTGTGGATGAGTGAGTTAGTGACTGTATGGGTGAGTGACTGGGTGAATCAGTGGCTGTATGGGTGAGTGAAGGCATGTGTCAGCACCTGTATGGGGAAGTGACTGCATGTGTGAGTGGCTGTCTGGTATATGTGTGGGTGGGTGAGTGGCTGCATGACTGGGTGTATGAGTAGCTATATAGGTAAGTGAGTGGGTGTATGAGTGGCTATATGGATGAGTGAGTGGGTGTGTGAGTAGCAGTATGGGTCTGTGAAAGGGTATTTAACTGTATTTGTGGGCATATGAGAGGGTGTATGGGTGTTAGGCCTGGGTGGTAAATTCCGTTCCGCTCGCGGAATTTGCAGAATTTGGGTAATTTCGCGTTCCGCGGAGAACGCGTAATTGCCAAAAATTCCGCGATCCGCGGCTTCGAGGAGTTCTTTGCTTGTTTGCGCTGTCAAAATACGTGTTCGCGAGATATTTCTCCCCGAGCACGCAAACAGTGTTCGCGAACAGGAAAAAAGCATCGCGAACGGGCGGAACAAGCAATTCCGCGTGTTCGTAGAACTGTTGCTTGCTCGCTGCGATTTTTTACCGTTTCGCAGAGATTTGCGTAGCGCGACTACGCAAATTCCGCCCACCCCTAAGGGTGTGTGAGTGGGTGTGTGAGTGGCTGTATGGATGATGTCATCAGTGATGTCATTTTAGATGTCATCAGTGATGTAATTAGTGATGTCACTGACTATGTCATTAGTGATGTATTATGTGAGGTCATAAGCAGTGCATTGCGGGGGCATGAGTTATAGTTAGCTCATGTAACTATAACTGCTGAATTTAACTGGTTTTGTATGCGTGGAATCTGAGCCTAACTATAACATCCCTGTTACCTTTGGTATTTTCAGTGAATTTCTAATTTTGTTTTAAAATTCTGTTTCCTAATTATAACGTTCCTATAACCTTTGTTTTTTTCTGGAAATTCTACGTTTTTTTAAATGTTATTCCCTAACTATAAGGAACCCAGTAACCTTTGGATTTTTTAATGAATTTCTTAGGTTTTTTAATTTTATATCCTTACTGTAACCTGTAACCTTTGAGAGTGGGTGTGTGAGTGGCTGTATAGGTCAGTGAGTGGGTGTGTGAGTGGTTGTATTGGTTTGTGAGTGAGTCTGTGAGTAACTGTATGGGTAGGTGAGTGGGTGTGTGAGTGGTTTTACGGCTGCGTGAGTGGGTGTGTGAGAGGCTGTAGGGGTCAGTGATGGAGTGTATGAGTGACTGTTTGGGTCTGTGAGTAGATGTGAGAGTCCTCTCCTCCTTTTGCCTCATTTTTTACTGCTTTCTCCTTCCTCTCACCCATTTTTCTGAACGTTTTCTCATCGTGTTTTTGGATATGGGCAATTTTAAGGCAGGATAACAGCACAAAAACATATGCAAAATACACTCAGAACACCCTAGCACCACCGCGTTAAAATAAAGGATGTCACGCCAAGTACCTCTATACAGTCCTCTTGCAGAGGAAACAGAGCACAAACTTACACAGGTGCACAAGGGAAGAGCAAGACACCACAAGGCATAACATATCCAAAATACACTCAGAACACCTCAGCACCACTGCGTTAAAATGCAGCAAATCACGCACCCCCACACAGCACAAATGTGTTGTAAGCCATTGTCGATGTGGGTGAAATTAACAATTTCCCAGTGCCCACCAACTGTTCAACTTGGAAAAATGAGCTGAATAATTAAAACACATTCCAGGGAAACAGGGCACACTGACTTCTACTGACCACATTGTTATTGTTAATTTACACCCATACCTAACTGTATGTACAGAGTCACAGAAGAGTCCTTATTGTTTGTTTTAAGGGGTCACTAGAAGAGAAGCCATCTGAACTATACATGCGGCTGCAGCATTATTTTATTCGTAATACATGAACACTGACCACCCTGTCCTGTGATTTCCAGTCCATGGAATCACACACCATGCTAGCCACCCCTCACAGCAGAATTCACGGGGGACCTCTGGGCTTGCAGAACACTGAGTTCACATATAGTGTGCTTCAACGATTAAATACAAACACAGCCGGCTCTCTTGCACTGAGCAGTTACAACCAGTGACATGAGCACCTCCAGTGACCCTGAAATTTTAAACGCAGCTTAGGCTGTGGGCACCTACGAATGGTGGCCAGAATAAGGCAATGTGCAAACCCCTCAGGGGAGGGGAAATATTGCTTCTTTGCAAAGCACATACCTTCATTCAGTTTTGCTATTGCAGGAGGGAGGGCTTTCCCCAACAGACAGCAGCCTCACTTGTCCTCTAAATGTCTGTCCAGTTATTGGGTTTGTTATGTGTGCTTATAGCGAGGTGAGTGTGCTGGCCACTGTCTGGCCTGGGCTAGGAGAGGACTGCAATAATATCTCTGAGACCATTAATATTAATAAAAACAGAGTAATAGAGGGGTTAAATTATGGCACAGGAATCTTCCGATCCCTGGTTAGCTGAAGATGGTTTAGTCTGCTGTTAAAATGCTACACTGCAATAAACACATCTTTTTCAACCACCTAAAATGTCGAAGTAAATTTTTGTTTGATTAGCAAAATAATTAGGTTTTGTGGAGATGGACGATTTAGAATTTTATAAATCGAGCTAATAAAAAAGACACTATACATTTAAAAAAGCAGGACAAGACCAGGATTGATATTATGGGGATTTTCCACAAAAGGGGACATGCTGGGGGTGCAGGGAGTAAACCAAATGCAGTTACAGAATACTCCAGTTCAGGTTCCTGCACAATGAATGCAAATACTAGTACAATCGCAAGTTCCTTTTATGCAGGTCCCACAACCTTCAGTGGCCCCACAGCATACCGGAAATCCAAGGTTCAATATGAATCAAGTATCAAGAGCAAATCCAAACCCATTTCAAAACCAGAACCCATTCTAACCATTCTAACAGTTCCCCATGCTGGAGAATGAGAGTTTTGACTCTGACAATTCTCAATGACAGTGCCTGAGGGGGGAGGAAGATTACGTACTTGGCGCAAACGTAGAGGAAGACCAAAGTGGACCATTTGTAGAAGGAGAAGTCAATGGCCAACAAGTGTCATTTCTTATTGCCACTGGAGTTACCCAATCCACTGTTATAACAGTGGAATTCCCAGACCTACCCCTCATGTGAAATAAGATCCAAGTTGTAGGTGTTACGAATGAACAAATAACAAATCTTATTTCAAAGAATGTGCCTGTAAAAATAGGTTTATTTGAGGAGTATCGTCAATTTGTAGTATGTGATTCAAATCCTGCAAATCTGTTAGAAGGGGATCTTTTCAACAAGTTAAATTGTACTATTAACTGCACACCAGATGGTGTGTATTCTAAACGCATGATATAGATGTTGAATTTGAAATGCTCAAGAAGGAACAGCTGTATGATTATATTCAGTAAGGACAGTAGAGGATTTTCTTCCTGGTTTGAGAGATACAACACACTCGGAAATATGTGATTTTTCAGGAAAAGACATTGGACTAATCAAAGGTGTAGAACCAGTCTGAATTACAGTCACGCTGAACACAAATTCCCGAAGAACGCCACCTTATAATTTAACCACAAAAACAGTAACAGGAATAACACCAGGGATCAAAAACATGTTAAACTAGGACATTTTAAAAGAGATTGTTGGACAGCCTTGCAATTCTCCTATTTTAGGAATGCAGAAACCCAATGGGAAATACTAAATTGTACAGGCTCTTCGAAAAATTAACAACTTTGGGGCCGATTCCGATCACGGTCGGAGGCGCACCTAACACCATTCGGTCGGGAAAAAAGCCATGCGAATGCCTGTTTCCCGACCGATCCGCACATCATTCCGAACGAGCAAGTACGATGCGCACAACAGCATAGATTCCGACCCAGTCGTACTCACCCAATCCAGGTCCTGTTCCCCGACCGAGCCGGATCCGGAATCGTAGAATCGAGCCGCACGGAAGCAAAAATGCAGCCCCGTCCGGCCGGACAAGTACGATGCGCTTCCCGTACGCGCCGAACCCGTCGCTACGAATGGCACGTTAAAGCATCCGGGCGAGGCGCACATAAGCGCGGATTCGCGCCACAACACGATCCGCGGCTACGAGACGAACACGCCAGTGACGAGGACGAGGCGAAGCAAAGAGAAAGACGAACGAGACGAACCAACCATGAATCCCTTCATGCCGATCCTACCAATATTCTACCTCTATTACCGGAACAGGCACGGACGCGTACGGCGCAGAAGGTAAGTCAGACACCAACAACAAAAACAAACTACACGTACCCGACACATCACACACAGAGGGATGCAGAAATACCTACACCAGCAACAGCAGCACCATAGGGGCGGGATGGCCCTCACCAATGCCACACATACACATAGGGGCCCGTATGCCTACCACTACTGCCACCCCTACCCATGGGGTGCTGGATGCCTGTCACTACTACCACCCTTACCCAGGGGGTGCCAGATGCCTACCACTACTACCACCCTTACCCAGGGGGTGCCAGATGCCTACCACTACTACCACCTCTACCCAGGGGGTGCCAGATGCCAACCACTACTACCACCTCTACCCATGGGGGGCTGGATGCCTACCACTACTACCACCCTTACCCAGGGGGTACCAGATGCCTACCACTACTACCACCCTTACCCAGGGGGTGCCAGATGCCTACCACTACTACCACCCTTACCCAGGGGTGCCAGATGCCTACCACTACTACCACCTCTACCCATGGGGGGCTGGATGCCTACCACTACTACCACCCTTACCCAGGGGGTGCCAGATGCCTACCACTACTACCACCCTTACCCAGGGGTGCCAGATGCCTACCACTACTACCACCCTTACCCAGGGGTGACAGATGCCAACCACTACTACCACCTCTTACCCATGGGGGGCTGGATGCCTACCACTACTACCACCCTTACCCAGGGGTGCCAGATGCCTACCACTACTACCACCCTTACCCAGGGGGTGCCAGATGCCTACCACTACTACCACCTCTACCCATGGGGGCTGGATGCCTGTCACTACTACCACCCTTACCCAGGGGTGCCAGATGCCTACCACTACTACCACCTCTACCCATGGGGGCTGGATGCCTGTCACTACTACCATCCTTACCCAGGGGTGCCAGATGCCTACCACTACTACCACCCTTACCCAGGGGTGCCAGATGCCTACCACTACTACCACCCTTACCCAGGGGGTGCCAGATGCCTACCACTACTACCACCTCTACCCATGGGGGGCTGGATGCCTGTCACTACTACCACCCTTACCCAGGGGGTGCCAGATGCCTACCACTACTACCACCCTTACCCAGGTGGTGCCAGATGCCTACCACTACTACCACCTCTACCCATGGGGGCTGGATGCCTGTCACTACTACCACCCTTACCCAGGGGGTGCCAGATGCCTACCACTACTACCACCCTTACCCAGGGGGTGCCAGATGCCTACCACTACTACCACCCTTACCCAGGGGTGCCAGATGCCTACCACTACTACCACCTCTACCCAGGGGTGCCAGATGCCTACCACTACTACCACCCTTACCCAGGGGTGCCAGATGCCAACCACTACTACCACCTCTACCCATGGGGGCTGGATGCCTACCACTACTACCACCCTTACCCAGGGAGTGCCAGATGCCTACCACTACTACCACCCTTACCCAGGGGGTGCCAGATGCCTACCACTACTACCACCCTTACCTAGGGGGTGCCAGATGCCTACCACTACTACCACCTCTACCCATGGGGGGCTGGATGCCTACCACTACTACCACCCTTACCCAGGGGGTGCCAGATGCCTACCACTACAACCACCCTTACCCAGGGGGTGCCAGATGCCTACCACTACTACCACCCTTACCCAGGGGGTGCCAGATGCCAACCACTACTACCACCTCTACCCATGGGGGCTGGATGCCTACCACTACTACCACCCTCACCCAGGGGTGCTAGATGCCTACCACTACTACCACCCTTACCCAGGGGTGCCAGATGCCTACCACTACTACCACCTCTACCCATGGGGGCTGGATGCCTGTCACTACTACCACCCTTACCCAGGGGGTGCCAGATGCCTACCACTACTACCACCTCTACCCAGGGGTGCCAGATGCCTACCACTACTACCACCCTTACCCAGGGGTGCCAGATGCCTACCACTACTACCACCTCTACCCATGGGGGGCTGGATGCCTGTCACTACTACCACCCTTACCCAGGGGGTGCCAGATGCCTACCACTACTACCACCCTTACCCAGGGGTGCCAGATGCCTACCACCAACACCACCCCCACTCATAGGATGGACAATGCATGACACAACCAGCACACCACAACCTAGGGAATGCAAGAAAAAGACATCCCCCCAACACCATGACAAGCGTGTGTAGACTGTGTCAAATGCCTACAACACTGAACATGACTTTGAACATACAATGTGACCCCCTATCACATGTGCCACACATATATGTGTGTGGCCCCCACAATGCAAGCAGGCCATGACCATTGTGGCAATGGGGTCCAAAACCCCATCATCACAGTGACCAAAATGTTAGTGTGGGGTCCATAGCTGAAGCACATTCAGAACATTGTGGCAATGGGGTCTAAACCCCCATCATCACAGTGACCAAAAGGTAAGTGTGGGGTCCATAGCTGAAGCACATCTTGAACATTGTGGCAATGGGGTCCAAACCCCCATCATCACAGTGACCAAAATGTAAGTGTGGGGGCCCATAGCTGAAGCACATTCAGAACATTGTGGCAATGGGGTCTAAACCCCCATCATCACAGTGACCAAAATGCAAGTGTTGACAAAGAAAAAGCTGCAACTGCCAAACTGCATGGATGATTCCTGGTCACAGAACATAAAACACATCAGTGGCAAAGTAGTGCATGTGTCCCATTGCAACATAGATTGGGGAGGCAAATACTGCAGTGCAAATAAGACATACCTTTGGCCATGTGCAGACAAACAACACCCATGGGGGCTGACACTGTCAACATTCATCAATGACACAATGACAGAAGTGACCATCAGAATGCAGACCCACATATTTGCACCAATGGGCACACAAATGCAGATACCCTGTGGAGACTGTAGATGTGAGGTGAACAGATACCATACCATGGCAGCAATGGGACACACAAACCATGATCATTGTGCTGACCGATGACCTAGGAGTCCCAGGGACAGCAGGGGAAACCCACCAAACAACATACAGCCAATGGCACACCAAAGATATGCCAATGCAGTGGTGCAGATGCACAAACACAAACAGGCAGACCCACACTGCACATCAAACACAACAAGTGAGGGGGGTGCCAGTGTCCCCAGGCAACCACACAACACATGAGGAGGCCTGAATACCAATTACACAGATGTGCATACAGTGCCACACAAAGGTAACTCATGGATCCAAATCCCCTATGTGGGCAATCAGGCATTGTCAGATGAGAGGGAGCACAAATCACACATGTCACACAAGCATGTAGGAACAGCAACTGACACAGCAAGACACAGACACACCACAGCACTACCCCCAGGGCCCCCACAATGTGGTGACCCTGGGCTGCATTACAATCCCACTGTGATGACAAAGCTAAATGTCGTTCACACTGTGAACCACAGTCATGTGTCCTGAGCAACAAACTACCATCACACCTACACAAGCACAAATCAATCAGCACGGCCAGTAAGCCAAGGCCAACATGGAGGCAGGGGTCTAGCCGGGCAACAACTCTCATCTGCACACACTCAACACCACACACCTCGACCTCCAACAATGTGCAGCAGTGAAGCACACATGCACTGGTGACATTGCACATGCACCCATGACAATCCCAGGCTGGTGGGTGGGAACCAAGGTGCAGAAACACATCACACATGGCCACTCAACAAGACTCCTGAATGTCTGACACACTGCACACTATGCTGTACATGGACATGACGGCAATACCACACCAACCAATGGGATCCCAGCCACAGTCACACACCAATGAAGAAGCCAAGGACACCCACAAAGAACACACATAGACAACTACCAACATTGCAGCCAGGACCCTGAGGAGTGCCAGCAGTCACACACACAACGTGTCACAATCACTGAAAGATAACACAAACTGGAAATCACATGACAGGTGTAAACAACAAGTGCCAAGGGGAATCCTGACTGTGACCCATCTGCGTCTGCACACAAACTCAGCCCTGACAGCAAACACACCTATGGGTGACACCCTGATGACCAGTAATGTGCCATGCACCCACATCACAGAGAATCCAGGGAGAAGACTTGGGGGAACATAGGTCAACTCAGCAAGCATCACAAACAGGTACAACACTAGGGATCCCAGCATGCACAGCAAAACGGAAGTGAACACACAGACATGCTCATATAACACACACCTTGGGCGCAGGCAATGTCACAGGAGTACACACTGCCATGAGGGGACTCCACTCCTGTGTGAGGAAAGCTGTGCCATATGTTGCCTCAGTAGGGCTCCATCATGTCAGCTGAGCACTTGGTCACACAGTCAACAATTAGCACCAAATGAATGCTCCCGTCACATCAGCCTGGTCATGGGAGTGCCAACGAAATCATCAGCACAGATCCAACACACTTGTATAGCAATGTTGCACTGACAACACAGATGAGTCCTTCCCCATTGATGCCCAAACCTGCATGTCCAGTGGAGATGGCCACACGGTCAGGGAAGTAGATGAATTGAACAATGGCAGGCACAACAGATTTGCAGGGGTGGAAGCCACAGATGTGAAATTGCTAATGTAAGTAGGAAATCCCATTGCCAAATATTGAACACATGACACCCTCAGATGCTGCTAAGGATGACATGGATACACCACAGGATAGGACACATTCCCCCTGGACCACATGTGTTCCTGCACAGTAACACTTCATTATCATGAGACCAAATATCACCATCACTGCAGCAAGGGCATGGTTAGCATCATCAACAACATGTACATCAGAAGCAAAAGCACTAGAGAACAGAAAGGTGCTTTATTCAGCATATGTGGGTCTAACAGTTGATGTCCAGCAAAAAATTTAACAAAGGCCAATGGCCAGTCCAACTTGAAAGTCAAAACAGGGTGACAGTGGCAGATGTCACCCTACGCATGCCTGCACTGATGAAAGCCAGGGACAATCCCCTCGGAGGGGCATACGGGGGGCAGGCCAGGCACCGCAGGGACAGGATCATGGCTCACCAGAAGGAGGCAGGAAGGGTGGTGGGTGCTGGAGAGCCACTGACAACTGCAGTGGAGGTGTCTGACATGGTGTGTGCCGGCACAACTGGGGGCATGACTCTGATGGTGTGGGTGCCGGCAAGACTGCAGGGGACCGTGCAGATGGAGTGGACAGGTTCCCCACTGCAGTGCCCAAGTCAGACAGGGTGGTAGTGGACTCCACTGCAGTGCCTACCTCCAGGGGAGGAGAATGGGGATCAGGTAAGGTGGGCAGGACAGAGGGGGAGGACACCGTCTCCACACCAGTGGCACAGACAAGCGCAGCGGGGGTGTGGGGCCGGAAGAGCAAGTGGCAGGGGGAGAAGGCCTGATCCTTTTGGGGATGGTGTATCTGTGGGTGGGGGAACCTGGGGCAGGATGTGGTGGGGGCACCTGTGGAGTGGGGGCCTGAGGGATGGAGGAAGGAGACTTGGTGCCTGAGCTGCAGGGCGGCGGCGGGGTCTTGCTCTTCCGTGTCCGGGGGACTTGCGGATGGGGGCGTCAGTCGGTCTGCGCCTGGGGGAGGGTGTCCGGTGGCGAGGGGCACTCTGCTCCATGTGGGTGGGCTTCCTCTTCCCCCTGAATGCTGTATCAGCTGGATCGGAGGGGAAGAGGCCGAGGTCACTGAGGAAGAGCCGCTGGGTCTTTGGGGTTGCAGGTGAGGCAACGGAGGGGGCTTTGGAGGGAGAGGCAACTGTGGACTGCTCAGTGCTCGTGGATGCGTGTGTGTGTGACTGGCCCCCATCCCCTGTGAGTGTGGTTTCAGTCCCCTGACTGTGCGTGCGTGTGTGTCTTGTCTGTGGCGTGTGTGTGTGTGTGCTGCTCGTGTCTGTGCTGGTGTGTGCCTGTGCCGGTGTGTGTGTGCTTGGGACAGGTAAGGTGCTGGGGAGTGTGGATGGGGCAGAGACAGGAGGGGTGAGGGACTGTTGGAGGAGGGACACTGCTGCCGTCAGGGAGGAGTCCATGGACCTATTGCCCCTCTGTAGGGCAGACATGCCCGATGAGATGCCCGCCATGAACGACACCAGCTGAGTCAACAGAGTGGTGTGTGCATGGAGGACACTCAGCATCGCTGTCTGCCCTACATGGAGCTGCCGAAGGAGGTACACAGACTCCTCACTCAGGGCAGCAGGGGACACGGGCAGGGGGTGCGGTGCCTGGCCCGAAGGAGACACGCTCCTGTACATGGGAGCCGCCACGGACCTCAGGAATGGGAGCCGATGGGAGGGCGGTGGTGGTGGTGGTGGCGGGGACAGCAACACTAGCTGGGGTGTGGTGGCTGCTGACACCCGCCTCTATAAGGGAGTCATGCTCCGAGCTGCTGTGGTCCTCAGCTGAGGTGGATGGTGCTGAGGACTCCTCGGTGTGGCTCCCCTCGCCCTCCGTGCCACTGGGTCCCTCCGACCACTCCTCGGCTGTTGACCCAGTCTGGCTCTGCGGCTCATCCTGGTCCGTGGAGCTGTCCCCTCCTGTGGCCGTGGATGTATCTGCAAACAATAGGGAGACAGACAGACATCAGTCACCTGCACCGAACGCACACACCACAGTAAGTACAGCACAATACAGAGCAAGGCCTGGCATCCTTAGTTGAACATTGCTAAAATTGCCCAAACAGAATAGGAGAAGCCAATTGTCAGTCTGATCATCAACCATGGCACTCACATCACACCTGGCCTTGCACCCATCTGTCTGGCGTCCGTTGGCTGGCAATACCCCAGTGTGGACACATGCACCACCTACACAGTAGTTGGACGGTGCAGAGAACACAGTGAAGCATGTGAACATGCACACATCACAACTCTTGCCACTGAGTCAGTACAGGTGCCCGGATGAAAGTGATGCCCAGAGTCAGATATATGAAATGCATGTGATGCATACCAGCGACAGACACCACGATGCACCCATGTGCTGATAGCCATTGCCACTATGGTGTGCATGTAGCACATGTCACTCCCCTGCAGGATCACTCATAGGAAGTCACATGCCATGGCACAGGCATGCCTGCTAAGTCATACATCACTGTCTCCAGTCACATGGGCAGGGCAGCCACACAACAACAGTCTGCACTGTGTCACAATAGTAGGTCATGGGGAATGCAAGTCCTGGAGCTGAACAAGTGCACATGTACATCCCCCACACACCACATCATCTGAACCCTTATCTGTCCAGGTCATACTGATTGGACATATGGGTGACCTGTAACACAAGCCTCTGAACCTGAGCACCTCACAATCTGCTGTGAATGGGAAACAGCTGCATGGACCTCACATTCGCATACCCCAGTCTGCACGGTCAGGTGTTCAAACACCTATGTGTCACACAAGTATCGTCTCCTATGGTCACATCTCCGGTGGCATGCTGAGCCCCAACCGATAAACACCCCAGCAGTCCTGACATCGAAGCCACAGCACACTGACACAGAGGCTGACACCTGAGGGGACATATCACTGAGCACAACGTGTCAGCTGATACACGGGAGTGGGAGTACAGAGTGCATTGCATGGCCTGGAGTAGGCATGACTGTCCTGCCCCACATGAATGAGGGATGAACCCTGGACAGTAGGCAGCTGGCTAAGTATGTGTGACACACGTAATATACACACTCCTGTGGCCCAAACATTGTTCCCACCCGCAGCTTGGGTGTGTGCCAGTTACCCCAGGCACATGTGGTGGATCAGCTCAGCAATTGGACCACAGATCAAAGTAACACGCAGATTACATGTCAGAACACAGGCATTGTGTAAGCAATGGACCCACCCATGATGCCCACCACAGTTAGGGGAACAGATGCTGTCCCCCACTTTGAGTCAAGCAAACTGCAAGGACACAGTACCCAAGTGACACAATTCCCTGACTGCAAGGGCCACACCTGGGTATCAGATGAGGAGTGGGCAGTGCACAATCGAGGGACATGGGTCCTGGACCACATGACTGATGTGCTGTGGAAGTTTAACCAGGCCAGAGGAGGGCACATAGCATGGCAGACAGAGTACACAATGCAGTCATGGACTCACCCCCTCCGTGCTGCTCCCTGGCCTTCAGCTGCCCATCCAGATCAGGGAAGACCACCGCCAGGATCCTGAGCATGTGGGGGTCAGGGTCCGGTGTCCGCCCCTCCTGCGAGGAGGCGACAGCTTCAGCTGGACCCGTGCGATCCTCCGGGTCCAGCCCCGAAGGTCCTGCCACCTCTTCTGGCAGTTGCGGATCCGGCGCTTGTAGTCCCCCACGGATCTCACTGCCCGGACGATGGTCAGCCATATCTTCTGCTTCTGGTGGGCATCAACCTGTGAGGATGACAAAGTGAGAATGCTATCACTACACATGCAACATATCCGTGCATTACACAGTTGTGTATACATGTCTCAATCACAGGGGCACATGATGTACACAGGCAGTGCAACGATGGCCATGGACAGTATGCCAGCAGTAACTACATGGTATCATTGCCTGGGAAGTAAAACCTTGTTTAAATGCACTGTCACTGCACTATACCTGTCCAGTGCATGTAACTACACACTATGGGGGTGACAACTACTCAGTGAGCCTGCTAGCCAGTGGCGTGCAGACTGTTAGCCTTGCTAGTTAGACAACATGCACATTTAGGAAGGCAGTGGACAGAACACTCACCTGCTCCCCTGCTTTCCCATACAGCTTGCTGTACTGTGGAAGGAGGCTGTCCAGCAGGGCCTGGTTCTCCTCAGTGCTGAAGGCTGGGGCTCTCTCCACAGTACGTGCCATTGCAGGGTCCAGAGGGTGCAGATACAGCAGCAGTGGTGGTGGCAGATGTCGTCCTGGAGCATGTAGTGCAGGCAAGTGAGCTCTCAGGGGAACAGCCAGCATTATATGTGTGCTGCAGAGGCAGTTACTGTCCCATGTGTCCAAAGTGATAGGTCCAAGTCGTTAGCATCTTCTGAATCTGGCCAATCCATGGAATTGCACCACTTACACACGCCCACAGCAACCTTCAAAAGTTCAACTTCATGACACCCATGAATTTGCAACATTGTTGTGGGTGACCAACTGAATTTCCAGCATCAGACTCGTTCAAAATTTGAAAACGCGTCCGTTGCCAGGCCAGGCCATAGCCAATGGGTGCACACCGATCGGTCCATTGCAGTTCAACGCGTACCTAGGATACAACGCCTACCCGCACACATTGAATGCAATGGGCCGGCCGGGCACACCGATCGGTCCATTGCTGTTCAACGCGTACCCGGGATACAACGCGTACCCGCACACATTGAATGCAATGGGCCGGCCGGGCACAACGATCAGTCCATTGCTGTTCAACGCGTACCTAGGATACAACGCGTACCCGCACACATTGAATGCAATGGGCCGGCCGGGCACACCGATCGGTCCATTGCTGTTCAACGCGTACCCGGGATACAACGCGTACCCGCACACATTGAATGCAATGGGCCGGCCGGGCACACCGATCGGTCCATTGCTGTTCAACGCGTACCCGGGATACAACGCGTACCCGCACACATTGAATGCAATGGCCAATGTGTGCGCACCGATCGGTCCATTGCTGTCCAACACGTATTGCGAATACAACGCGTACCAGCACACATTGAATGCAATGGCCAATGTGTGCGCACCGATCGGTCCATTGCTGTCCAACGCGTCCCTGTACATGTCACTGGCATATGTCACCATGCCTGTCACAGGTGAACATATGCCAGCCACATATACTTCCCAGGGAGTGAGGGGCACACCTACAACACCACAGCCTGTCCAAACTGTATCCTAAGGCATGTAAGGCTGCATTACCTATTCCGTGTATGGGGGTGAACATGTTGTTCTGTGGGTGTCACTTGGGGCAGCCACCCCCAGGCTGTGCACATGTTCATGGGGACAGTATCCTTGGTGTTTCGTGTACATGACCACTGTGATGTGCAACTGTTCATATCTGAGCATGTGGCATGGTCACATTTCACGGTGGTGTATGTGTATGTCATGTCACATGCCCCCTGAGTCCCATGTGGGACGGTATGTTTAACCCAGGCTGACCCATTGGCACAATAGTGATGGTCCTCCGCAGTCTGTGTGCATGTTGTGTTTACAATGTCTCTGATTTCATGTGCACAATGGGAGACAGTCTCCACATCCACGTTGTTTGTGCATGGACTTTGATGTTGTGCGTGTGTGTGTCACAGACGTCCATGTCTGTCCTGCCAAGGCAACAGGGACCACTACCTGTGGGGGTCATGGTTGTTTTGCTGTGGTGTATACATGATACGCCATGTCATGCCAGTGTCCATGTGGCAATACAGGGTCCCTGGGAATCTACCTGTCGTTGGGCTGTGATGCCTGGGGCACATCTGTCCTCACATGTCACTGTGGGGTGTGTTTGTAACGTGGCAGCAGGAGATGGGAAATGTGACACGTCCTCATGATACCCAATGGCACAACCTGGGACTTATTGATGCCACTTGTTGAACTGTGATGTTGGATGTTGGCCATGTATGTGCCATACATGTCCTTACGGAACTGCACACATCATGTACTTGTGCCTCATAATGATGTATCATGTGATATTGAGTGTGTTCAATGCCACATATGTGGGGTGACTGACAATCTTTCTTTCTTCACCTATGCACTGCAGGGCACCAGCTGTCCATAGACCATTCCCTGACCTGGCAACGATGGTGGAACGTGACAGCATCCGAAGGTACCGCTTCACCAGGCAGCTGATTGATGATTTGGCAGTGCGCTGGCACCACACCTGCAACCTGGCCGGCCGTACCCTACAGCGCTGACCCCCAAGGTGAAGGTGATGGCAGCCCTACACTTCTTTGCCACCGGTACCTTTCAACACACTCTGGCGACTGCTGGTGGGATGTCACAGACCATGTTCAGCCGTGTGCTCCGCGATGTATTGGAGGCTATGTTGATATACCTGAACCAGTACATCTATTTCCCTAGACTCCAGCAACTGACTGGCGTGAAGAGTGACTTCTATGCCCTGGGGAGGATGCCGCATGTCATTGGCTCCATTGATGGGACACATGTGGCTTTGGTACCACCACAGGCCCAGGAGCAGGCATACAGGAACCGCAAGCACTACCACTCGGTCAATGCACTGGTGGTCTGTCTTGCAGATATGACCATCTCACACGTGTGTGCCCGTTTCCCCGGTTCTGCACACGATGCCTACGTGATGAGGAGTAGTCGCACCCCGAGGATGATGTCACAGATGCGGAACCAGCGTGCCTGGCTTGTTGGTGTGTACTGACTTTGTACCATTGTGTGTGTTCTGCAATGTAGTGTTCCACCCTCTTTTCCAACTCAGCTAATGTGCAATTGTTTGTATGTAGGTGACTCCGGATATCCCAACATGCCGTGGTTGCTGACGCCCCTCAGGAACCCTGTGACACCAGCCCAGATGCGCTACAATGAGGCACATGGTCGGACGAGGAGAGTTATTGAGCGGACATTTGGGCTCCTGAAGAGCCGCTTCCGCTGCCTGGACAAGACAGGAGGGTCCCTCCCATATGCCCCGGCAAAGGTGTGCAAGATTCTCATCGTCTGCTGCATGCTACACAACCTGGCAGTGCGGAAGGAGTTGCCTCTCATCCTGGATGACGATGACCAACGTCCGCCACCTGTGGAGGATCCTGGCCTGGACCACGATGCCAGTGATGATGATGATGATGATGGTGATGTCCGCACACAGCTCATCACCAACTTCTTCAGCTGAATGTAAGTATCCAGAGATGTCATGTAACTGATGTGAGTTTGCATGATATGTGTTGGTGGTGCTCTGGTGCTGTTTGAGTGTGTGCATGTGCTACATGACTGTATGCGTGTAGCGATGTGTCCTTACAGGTAGTCTGTACTCCCCAACAGTGTTGACATGCTAACTTGGTTCTGGGTGGGTATCTTGTGACATGTATTGGGCATGAGTATTGCAGTTCTGTCCTGTTCTTCAGTGCTTTTGACTGTGTGTCATTTCTGTCCTTCACAGGGTACTTTCAGAGTCGTTTGGTCAACTGTGATCCCCGACACCGTGATTCGACTTCCAGGGTGGTAGCTGTCGTGTCCCTACAGGTGATGTGCACCACACCCATGGACTTCCTTCCTTCTACACTTGTTGACTGTGTGCCCGCTGCCAGGTGGGATTACCTTGCATCTGTGGTGGTTACAACATGTTGCAAATGTGTAATAAACCTGTGCTTCACTTTGTGATGTGCGTTGTCTGTGGTCACACATCTGACTGACATTTGCTTACTGCACCAGTGGGCTAGTTAACACAGACTGTGAATAGGTGTTGGGTCTGTGCAATGCAACGTATTTCCTGGCAACATCAGTGTAGGCGATGAGTCAGATGGCCATGGTGTGTATGTGTTGTGTAGCCCTGGTGGTGTGCCTCCCTCATATGTGTGACGTCGCCATGACTCACATGCCGGTGTTGTACTTGCTGTAGCAGTTAGCATGCACAGTGTCATTTCCCAGATCATCATCGCCACTTCAGAGACAACGTAGGAATCACAACAGAGGCAAGTATGGTGTATTAGTGAGTTTATTGACATACATGTGTGAGTATAGTGCACAGGATGGCGGGTGCTGTACATTGTGATTGTAATCCAAAGTTCCTAGATGATTTGGAAGTCCTGGTAGCAGAAATGTCCAGAGTAAAGTCCACAGTCATCTGAGACATTGGTCCAACTTGAGCTCCCCATGTCATGTGGGAGAGTTGTGTTGCAGTCAACAGGGTGAACAGTTTGCGCACAAAGGTGATTATCCAGAACAGGTTTTGGCTTCCTGGGGGTTGCACATGGCCATCGGCCTCTCACTTGCCCCTCCTCGGACGGCCCCACTTCTTTGGGGGGGACCCTCAAGTGCAGGCTGCTGCGGTGCAGGGGACTCTCCGCCAGAGTCATCCTCCCTCCCTGTGGCAGTTGCAGTTGTTTCAGCACCAGATGTTGTGGGCACACAGGGAGGTGTTGACTGGTTGCTGCTCATCTGGCGGAGGCATTGTAATATGTCCCTATGCACCGCCGTCATCTCTTGCAGTGTGTCCCACTTGGACTCCACGCCGGACATGTGTGAGTCCAAGCGGGCATGATGGGCAGCCTGCTGCTGTTTAATGTCCCTGAGGAGCCCCACTACCTGGCTGAGCTCTCCGGTGCTGGACTGGTACGCATCGGCTATGCGTGCCAGTTGTGGGTCATCATGCAGTCCAGACCCCTCTGCGATCAGTGAACTGTGTCTCCCACCCCTCCCACCACCCCTGGCGACACATGCAGTACCTGAGGTGGCACGCACAGGTGACCCTGGGCCCCCTTGGGGGTTGTTGGTGGTGTTGGTGTCCATGGCCCCACGTTGGTCCAGGGTCCCTGTGCTGGTGGTGGTGGTGCTCCTTGGTCTTTCCATGTCGGCAGGGGTGGTATGTGTGTTGACAGTCGTTGGAGGGGTGGGTGCAGGGGGTGCAGCTGGTGGTCCTGCTGGTGCTGCATGATGACTTGCTCCGGAGGTGCCAGGTTGGTCTTCTTCATCCGAGGAGGGCAGAGGCTGTTCCACACCAGTGAGCTCCGTATCCTCTTGAGCCTGGGACGGGGACTCCTCAGCGTCTGCTGCTGTGTCCCCATCATCACCTGTTTTTGGGAGACACACACAATGTATGTTATGTTTCTGCAGGCATCAATGGTTGACACACCTGACAGTTGTGACTGTGCCTCTGGATGCGGGCCTGTACATTGCATTGTCCTAAGTTGTCACAGTCAGGGGTTGATATTGGTGTAGCACATTGTCCTGCATTATTTGGGCATTTCCATGTGAATGTTGGGGTGTGTACATGGTCTGCATTGGTTGTATTTGGTTGACATCCGGCCCTCCTTCCCACCCAGCCAGATATCCCACCATGGAACTTGCTTCCATTGCAGGGAGTGCAATTTGTCTTTCAGGATGTCAGTCAGTGGTGTCCTGCTGTTGGTTGGTGCACAGTTGCCAGCAGGGCCTTGTGCTCCCCACAGCAGTAGCCAGTGTCAGCCATCTTGTCAGTTGTTTTCCACTCCTTGTGATGTGTGCATGGTTCAGGGTGGTGTTGATGGGCCAATTGTGAGGCTGACCAATATCTGTGACTACCACTCCCATCATGCTATTGCCTCCACCCCCCTTCCCAGCATGCCCATACTTCCTTCCTTTTGAGTGTACTTCACTGTGTGTGGGTGTGACAGCAATGGCAAGATGTCAGTCAGTGGTGTCCTGCTGTTGGTTGGTGCACAGTTGCCAGCAGGGCCTTGTGCTCCCCACAGCAGTAGCCAGTGTCAGCCATCTTGTCAGTTGTTTTCCACTCCTTGTGATGTGTGCATGGTTCAGGGTGGTGTTGATGGGCCAATTGTGAGGCTGACCAATATCTGTGACTACCACTCCCATCATGCTATTGCCTCCACCCCCTTCCCAGCATGCCCATACTTCCTTCCTTTTGAGTGTACTTCACTGTGTGTGGGTGTGACAGCAATGGCAAGATGGCTGACAGTGGTGTCCTGCTGTTGGTTCTTGTCCAGTTCCCAGCATGGCCTTATGCTCCCCACAACAGAGCACCAGTGTCAGACATCTTTGATGGGGCTTTCCACTCTCTGTGAGGTGTGCATGCTTCAGTGTGAGCTTGATGGGCCATGTGTGGGGGGGGATGTTGAGCTGTGACTACCACTCCCATCATGCCATTGCCTCCACCCCCCTTCCCAGCATGCCCATACTTCCTTCCTTTTGAGTGTACTTCACTGTGTGTGGGTGTGACAGCAATGGCAAGATGGCTGACAGTGGTGTCCTGCTGTTGGTTGTTGGCCAGTTCCCAGCATGGCCTTGTGCTCCCCACAACAGAGCACCAGTGTCAGACATCTTTGAAGTGGCTTTTGACTCCCTGTGAGGTGTGCATGCTTGGGTGTGTTCTTGCTGGGCCATGTGGGTGGGGGATGTTGGGCTGTGACTACCACTCCCATCATGCTTTTGCCTCCACCCCCCTTCCCAGCATGCCCATGCTTCCTTCCTTTTGACTCAGCTTCCCTGTGGGGTTGTGTGCCTGTGCTGACAAGATGGCTGACAGTGTTATCCTTGGGTTTGTTTTGCTACAAGTCCCATGTGTGTCCCTGTGCTTCACACTGCATGACCCAGGGTTGTGGTTCTTTGTGGGATATTTGATTGGTGTGTGAGGCAATGCTTTCTCCCAGGTGAGTTGTGTGTAGTTTGTGTTAGGGGGGTGTGTGGGTGGAGCTGCTGGTGACTATGGTCAGTGCTGTGAGTCCTCCTTCCCACCCAGCCAGATATCCCAACATGGAACGTGCTTCCATTGCAGGGAGTGCAAGTTGTCTTTCAGGATGTCAGTCAGTGGTGTCCTGCTGTTGGTTGGTGCACAGTTTCCAACAGGGCCTTGTGCTCCCCACAGCAGTAGCCAGTGTCAGCCATCTTGTCAGTTGTTTTCCACTCCTTGTGATATGTGCATGGTTCAGGGTGGTGTTGATGGGCCAATTGTGAGGCTGACCAATATCTGTGACTACCACTCCCATCATGCTATTGCCTCCACCCCCCTTCCCAGCATGCCCAAACTTCCTTCATTTTGAGTGTACTTCACTGTGTGTGGGTGTGACAGCAATGGCAAGATGGCTGACAGTGGTGTCCTGCTGTTGGTTGTTGTCCAGTTCCCAGCATGGCCTTGTGCTCCCCACAACAGAGCACCAGTGTCAGACATCTTTGATGGGGCTTTCCACTCTCTGTGAGGTGTGCATGCTTCAGTGTGAGCTTGATGGGCCATGTGTGGGGGGGGATGTTGAGCTGTGACTACCACTCCCATCATGCTATTGCCTCCACCCCCCTTCCCAGCATGCCCATACTTCCTTCCTTTTGAGTATACTTCACTGTGTGTGGGTGTGACAGCAATGGCAAGATGGCTGACAGTGGTGTCCTGCTGTTGGTTGTTGGCCAGTTCCCAGCATGGCCTTGTGCTCCCCACAACAGAGCACCAGTGTCAGACATCTTTGAAGTGGCTTTTGACTCCCTGTGAGGTGTGCATGCTTGGGTGTGTTCTTGCTGGGCCATGTGGGTGGGGGATGTTGGGCTGTGACTACCACTCCCATCATGCTTTTGCCTCCACCCCCTTCCCAGCATGCCCATGCTTCCTTCCTTTTGACTCAGCTTCCCTGTGGGGTTGTGTGCCTGTGCTGACAAGATGGCTGACAGTGTTATCCTTGGGTTTGTTTTGCTACAAGTCCCATGTGTGTCCCTGTGCTTCACACTGCATGACCCAGGGTTGTGGTTCTTTGTGGGATATTTGATTGGTGTGTGAGGCAATGCTTTCTCCCAGGTGAGTTGTGTGTAGTTTGTGTTAGGGGTGTGTGGGTGGAGCTGCTGGTGACTATGGTCAGTGCTGTGAGTCCTCCTTCCCACCCAGCCAGATATCCCACCATGGAACGTGCTTCCATTGTAGGGAGTGCAAGTTGTCTTTCAGGATGTCAGTCAGTGGTGTCCTGCTGTTGGTTGGTGCACAGTTGCCAGCAGGGCCTTGTGCTCCCCACAGCAGTAGCCAGTGTCAGCCATCTTGTCAGTTGTTTTGCACTGCCTGTGATGTGTGCATGGTTCATGGTGGTGTTGATGTGCGCATTGTGAGGGTGGGCAATTTCTGTGACTACGACGCCCATGATGCTATTGGCTACACTGACTTGCCCAGCATACACAGTATTCCTTCCTTTCAGTGAGCTTCCCTGTGAGGTGGTGTTGTGGTGGTGGCTACATGTCTGACTGTGTTTGTTGGTTATATTTGTGCCACTGCCTAGCTCTATTTGTTGTTAGGTTTGTACATCTCATGACACAGTTACATTTCACTATGAGCTGGCATGTATTGTGTTTATCTGGCTGACATACACATTTTGGGATGATCTGTTTTGGTTGGTGTGTATTTGCTAAGGGTGCATGGTTTGACTCTCCCCTTGACAGTGATGTGTGTGTATTGTGGCACAATATTGTGTACATTTGTTGTGTACTCACCAGGCTCTGGGATGTTTTCTAGTCCATAGACGCTCACTGGTGGTAGGATGGCCCGCACCTTCTCCTCCCAGGGCCTGAGGTATACTGGTTTGGCAGGAGGGCCACTGCCGGTGTGTTGGCTCAAGATGTAGTCCTTCTTCAACAGGTCCTTGACCCTCCTGCGCATGTCATACCACCTGTTCTGGATGTCTACCTTTGTGCGCAAACATGGTGATTGTGCGTTCACCCTGTCGACGATCCTCTCCCACATCTTGGTTTTCTGCGCCATGGGTGTCTGTTGGAACAATGTGCCAAACAGCTGTGGCTCTACCCTGAGGATCTCATCTACCAGGCTTCCAATTCACTATCTAGGAACTTGTGATTCTTCTTTGGGGGCATGGTGTTGGGTGGTGCTGGTGTGTGATGTGTGTGTTGGTGTGCAAGTGAGGGTGTGTGAGTGTGTGTTTTGCTGGGTGTATGTGAGGGTGCTATTTGTTGTGGTGCTGCTGGTGTGTGGCTTGTGTGATGGATGAGCTGTGAGTGTGTGTGTGGTTGCTGTCTGTTGGTGTTGAGTGCTGGCAGGTAATTTGAATTTGCAAGGGATCATGGTAGGGATTTGTGTCCTTTATATGGGTGGAGTTGTGGGTGTGTCTTTGTTCCCTGTTTCCCCCCAGTATTTATTTGCTTTGTGATAGCTTGTTTGGCCTTTTTTGTGTTTTTTTCCCTTGGTTCTTTTTGTGCATGTAGGAGACGTTCTTGTGACCGAGTCGGACCCTCCAGTTGTCTCGTGCGAGCCTCTCCGATTCGTTCACGCTGTGTTTGTGCTGTTTTCTGTGCTGCGTACGCGTCGGTCGTGGGGTTTTGGGTTGCTTCGGCTCGCAGTTTTGAATGCGTGTCGGTCGTGCGGCTTGGGCTCCGTGCGACTCGGTCGTGTTTTCCACGCGTTGCATCGTACTTGGCGGGTCGGAGTTCGCGGGTACGTTTCGTTCGGGATTCTTCCTGGTGCGTGTCGGTCGGTTCGATTCGCGTGCTTTTCCGGCCGGATGGCTGTTTTCCGCACGGCTCGGTCGTTCGGCTTGTGTTCCGTACAAGTCGGTCGGATTTAGCACGCTTTTCATCGTACTTTGCGGGTCGGGCTGCACCAGTACGTGTCGGTCGGTATTTATTCCGGCTCCGAGTCGG
This sequence comes from Calotriton arnoldi, assembly GCA_963921515.1. Taxonomy (NCBI): domain Eukaryota; kingdom Metazoa; phylum Chordata; class Amphibia; order Caudata; family Salamandridae; genus Calotriton; species Calotriton arnoldi. The sequence goes on along the minus strand of CAWUFW010003189.1, from coordinate 100,978 downwards.
TCGGTACGTTTTCCGGCCCGAATCGGAATCGGCCCCATAGTTGTTCCATGTTGTCCCGTGGTACTGAATCCAGCAACAATACTTTTCCAGATTCCTTGCACTGCAGAATGGTTTACAGTCATAGATCTCTGCCAGGCTTTCCTCTCTATTCTGTTGCATGAGGACAGTCAACCCTTGTTCTCATTTGTATTTAGACATAGAATTTTGACATGGTTCTGAGTTCCATAAGGGTATACAGAGAGTCCATCAAACTTTAATAGATCTTGAAAAGGAATCTTAAGACTCTGCAGATACCTTGCAATTCAGTTCTCATGCAGTACATTGATGACTTACTTGTGGCATCAAATGCACGAGAAGATTGCAAACAAGATAACATTGCCTTACTTAATGATTTAGTTGAGAATGGGCCTAAGGTGTCTCCATGCAAGCTGCAATATTGTCAAAAAGAAGACCAATATTTAGGATATATAATTGAGAAGGGGACAAGAAAGGTGTCACAATAAAGAGTTGAAACTATCTTAAAAAATGAATCCACCAAGAACTCAGAGAGATGTCAGGATGTTTCTTGGAATGGTTGGCTACTGTAGACAGTGGATACCAAGACTTTACAGTGGCTGATGCACAAAGATGTGCCTGGTCTGCTTCCATGGGATAACAATTGCTTGAAAGCTGTCCTAGAGCTGAGAGAAAGTCTCTCTCGTGCCTGGGCACTGGGAATGCCTGATTACAGTAAAATGTTCACCTTGTTTTGCAGTTATAGGGAGGGCTGAACTCTTGCAGTGCTTTAATCAGATGCATGGAAATTCACAAAGACTTGTAGAATATTTGGTGGCTACTCTTGACTCCGTTGCTGCAGGATTGCCCAGCTGCCTTAAAGCGGTTGCGCCAATCGGTGTTAGTATTGAGAGATGCGAAAACATAGTGATGGGACATCCTCTTACAGTGATGGTTCCTTGCTCTGTAGAAATTTTGTTCACTTGAACAAAAACACAATATTTGACAATCAGCAGACTAACAAAGTATAAACCACAGATACTTGCAGCTGAAAATGTGGTGTTAAGAAGATGTTGCATGCTGAGTCCAGCTACCTTGTTACCATTACCTGAAAATGAAATTGATGGGGATTAGGTTGAACATGACTGTCCAGATGTTACGGACTTATGCACCAAGCCGAGACTACACATAAAAGACCACCCTCTCAATGAGCCTGATTATGTAATCTTTGTGGACGGCTCATGTCTGAGAAATAATGAGGGAACTTTGAGAGCAGCTTATGCAGTTTGCACAGTTCAAGAAGTGGTAGAAGCTTCATGGCTTCAAGGTATTACCTCTGCACAAGTGGCAGAATTGACTGTCCTTATGAGAGCATGTTGCCTTTCAGCACAAATGAGAGTGACTATATTTACAGATAGTCAGTATGGCTTTGGTGTGTGGTCCACGACTTTGGACAGTGATTAACACAAAGAGGGTTCATGACATCATCAGGATCCACCATTAGAAATGAGGGATATGTGAAAGAATTGTTGGAAGCTTTGCAGTTGCCCCAGGAATTTGGAGTGGTTAAGCATGCAGTACACAGAACCGGCAACGATTATGTCTGATACTGATATGCGGATGAAGTTGCTCTGTATTGTGCACTTATGGCTTACACATTTAATGGAGAAATTGCAAATTAATCTGATAGGGACACTGCTTTTTCTATGTTGTTGTCAGTAGCTGACACTTGGGAAGAGGTTAAAATATTGCAAGAAAAGGTTTCAGAAGCAGAACAACTAGGCTCGGTCAGAGCAGGTTGTGTTAAGAGTGAAGATGGCATTTGGGTTTCAGCCAATGAAAGACCAGTGTTGCCACATAGTTTGTTGTTTCCCATGACCCAACATTTCCATGGTCCTGCACACATCGGAAGAGATGCAATGGTGAGATTGTTTAGGCAAAATTGGTTGAATCCCAGATTAAGAGCTCTACCAGAAGAATTATGCCACAGATGTGTAACATGTCAACAGATGAATGTAGGAAGGAGAACACCATTAACTATGAGTCATGTAAGAAGATCAGGTGGACCATTTAATTGGATACAGGTGGACTTTATTGAGATGCCTGTATGTAACGAGCTGAGATACATCCTAGTTATAGTGTGCATTTTCTCTTGATGGGTGGAAGTCTATCCAACATAAAGAAATGACCGTCTCATTGTAGCTAAACTGCTGTTGCATGAACTCATACCAAGGTATGAATTTCCGGTTTTTCTGGAGTCAGACCGAGGGACTCATTTCAACAATGAGGTACTTAGAATGCTGTGTTTGGCTCTTAAAATGGAACAGAGATTACATTGTAGCTATTGTCCTGAGGTTTTGGGGATAGTAGAGCAAGTAAATGGAACCTTGAAGTCATGTTTGGCCAAAGTTTATGCTTCCACTCTTGTGAAATGACCAGATGCTTTACCATTGGTTCTGATGAGTCTTCAAAGTACTCCTGATAGAAGAGTAGGATTATAACCTCATGAAATCCTCATAGGTCTTGCAATGAGACTGCCTACTGTACCTGCAAATGCACTTGTGAACATCACATATGACATGATACTTAATTACTGCAAAGGACTGGCTGATGTGATGCATTCTGTTTCTCACCAGGCTGGAGCTGTCACTGCCAAGCCACACCATGAGCAGTGCCATGACCTTAGTCGCAGTGACTGGGTTTTGGTGAAGAAGCATGTGCGGAAGTCCTGTTTGGAGCCAAGGTGGAAAGGCCCCTTCCAAGTCATCTTGATCATAAACACAGCTGTCAAATGTGCTAGGATACCTAACTGGGTTCATGCGTCACATACTCAGAGAGTAAGGTGTTCACATGAAGAAATAGTGTTCTTTGAGCCAAGTAAGAGAGCATTCGTAACAGCACATCTAGAAGAACAAGAGAGGGGTGAAGAACAACAAGATCTCACACCAGTACAAGTTCTTGAAATAGCGCAAAGTGATGTGAAAATACCCAAACAGCAATTAAATGACCCAGATGAAGGGACGAGTGTGAGGAGAGAAAGACCAGTGTGGAGATCTGAATGGCCAAGTGGTAGGAGGTGATTAAGATAAAGTGTGTCAGTTGAAAATATACCGTAAACAATCATCGAAGAAAAATAATCCAATGGTATAAGTTAAATAGAAGAGGATCAGCAGACACTAAGGAGATCCAAGACAGCAAGAGTACCTTGCCGAAGGTATTCAGCAACCGAATGGACTTACTATGCGGAACATGTACCAAATGGTTCAAATCAAAGTCCAGATGAATTGAACTCTGAATTGTTTGAACCTCCATGACATGCCACACTGACAGCATTGATTAAAAAATATTTGAAACAAATATTGCAATTGGGAACTTCACAAACATTATTATTTGAACTTGAGACTGGCAGCAGCTTTAACGACAAGTGATCAACTGTGTTAAAGTCAAGAAGAAAAAGAGACTGAAGTGAATAGGATTGATTAAAAAAGAATTAATAAAAACAATAAAAATAATTCCCTAGGGCCAAAGTTGAAGTAGAAGAGTATGGATAACACATTTGGAAGAAGATGGAGTAGGGCTAGGAATAACTCACAAAGATCATTGTATATACGCAGAATGAAAAACTCCAAGTGAATTTTAAAAAGGGTTTGCTATTTTGTACATGTACATGTAGAAGTAAGGGCAGAGTATTAAATCTGCTTGCTGCTATATTCTACTGAAGGTCTGACAAACATGAATTTCCTTACCAAAACTAGATGAAGGGCCATTCTAGACGTCCCTTTAATGGTTATATTAATTGTGATCATAACACAATCATTTGCTTTCAATTTTACACCAGTGTTAGAGAAGCTTGTATCTACAGCTGCAACTACAACACCTGCACACACAATCGATGAAATCCTAGTCGTAAAGTTAGGACTTTGTCTCAGTTAAACTTAAGTTTGTCTTAAGTTTAACTTAAGACAAAACTTAAGATTGACTGAGACAAAATCCTAACTTTAGTACTCCTAAATGCCTTCTGTGAATACCGAAAGTCGTAAAGTTAGGATTTTGTCTCATATTACTTTTGTGAATCGGGCCCTAGATTATTCGAAAGAAGAGCTTTCAACAAATGCTTATTCTAGACAAGTTCAGGAATACACACAAGGTTTAGAAGCTAAGGATTGTTATGTATGCGCACATTTACCTTCTGCATCTGCAGTTGAGGTGACCTATCACCACATCCCACTGTCATAAGCAATTTCATGTAGCATTCTGCTTAGCTTATTTTATAGATAGGAACATTTTGAATAATATTTTTCCAATTACAACACAATTCTTTAAAAGTTCCTCTTCAGAATAGTATGAATCTTCACCCACCGGCAAAAGATCAAGACACTGCATGGTTTTTCTTTAGATCACCCACATTCATAGACACTATCAACACATACAAAAATTATTTGACCTGTTTAATTATACCATTAGAAAAGACATATATTGTGTCATTAGAGGAAAGGAGAGCTCATATTTTCCATAGTAAAAACAAAGAGGATGTTGTTAAAAATGTTTGGAAGAAAGAAGAAGATGAATATAAAAAGAAAATGGTATATCCAAAATTGAAATTAGATACAAGACAAGAAGGAAAATTATGTGTTTACAAAAGAAGAATTCAATTTCGAAAAAGGTGCATTGGAATCAGTAGCTCTGAACATACATTTAAAGTTTTGGGAGTGCCTGTTCAAATTCCAACAGGGGAAGAAGCAGTCATTCCAGGGGTTTATTTTGTTTGTGGACAAGACGCTTATTTCCAGTTTCCTGCTGATTGGGAAGATTTTTGTTATTTAGCCTTATTGTTTCCCAAAATGTGCCATGTATATAGCACAGATGCTTTTACCATGACACCATCTCATGGACATACACGATGTGTTTATGATGGAACACAATTAGTGGGAGACATTTCTGGAGCAATCATACCACCCATAGTGGTAGTTTTGAATGATGGGAAGATTAAAAAGCAGTGGATAAATTGACAACCAGTACATCTGGTGCTTTGCTGGCTGTTAACACACATTGAGTGGCTATTAGATCAGTGGTTTTACAAGATCAATTAGCTTTAGACATTTTGCTGGCAGAGAAAGGCGGAGTTTGCAAGATGTTGAAGGCTCAACATTGCTGCTCATATATACTAGATAAGAGTAGAAAGATAGAAGAATTTGCAAACTGAACGAGAACCATTAGAGACTCCTAGTATATTAGGGAGTTTAGGCAAAGGAACTTCAACCATTGGTAACTAAGTTGCAAAAATAGAAGGAGGGCTTTTTAGAGTCATTCTGAAACCTGTGCTAATCATAGGTGTTTGTCTGATAACTTTAAATGCTTTAAATAAAATAGTTAGATGCTGTCAAAACAAAAGAAAGAAACAGAGAAACTAGGAAAGAGTTATAAATGGGCAAGAAAAAGAATAGAGAATACAAGAATTTCAAAGAACTCGGAAAACATAAAATTGAAAAAGAAGACTCAAAAGAGAGTGAGAGTGTGCTCTAAAGATTCATTTGTGAAGAAATTGTGATGGTTTTTTAGAACATCAGAGGGGGGAAAATGCAGCTGCGATTTTAGTCATGTTCAAAATGCTTTATTAAAATAAAATGCAGAGCTTTCATGTTAAAATGGAATGTGTTATTTTTTTAATTATTTTTTTATTACAATCCATAACGTGAATAAATACAGAATCACTTTGTAAAACACATATATCGAGATACACGGATGTCATAAAAAGAGGGGAAACAGTTTATCAGCAGGGTAAAAACAGGATAAAATGGAGAGTGAGGGACCGATAATAATAATACATAGTTATATATTCATACTAATCTTTCAAATATTCAATCATGGGGCCCCATATCTATAAACTCAGTTTCTGTTTACGTGACCCTTTGAGAGCGTAGATACTATATTCCAAATTGAAAATAACATAAAATCTGGCTATCCACATCTCGAAGGTCGGGGTTTCCTTCTGCAACTACAAAGTCGTGCCACAGCAATAAAAATCAAATAGCGAAATTCATAGGCCGGCTGTCCCTCAGTCGTACCTTTCCCTATACCCAGTAGCATGGTGGGCAGCGTGATTCTTATTCCGACCCCTGTGATTTCTGAAAGTAACTTCTCCATATGCTCCACTAATTGAATTAGTTGCCCACACATATAAAAGATATGTACAATATCCGCCGACTCTGTGCCACAGCGGAAACACTTCCCATCATTAGCTCCTCCCCATTTCAGCATTTTAACAGGGGTATGGTACAGATTAAACAGGGTTTTAAAGTGCTGTGCCTTTAAATTAGCAGAAACTAAAATCCTCCCAGCCATGTCGATCGATTGTTTCACACATACACCTTGACACCCCAATCGGTTTCCCCATTTCAGATTTTGAACCTCTAAGTGATCCCTCTGTATGTCTAGCAAGCAATTATATAACACCCCATCCGATCTTTGCGTCTCATGGCCTCAGCTTGCGGGTTCGGCTCTATGACCCTCTGTTTTTTACATAAAAAGTCACGTATCTGTAGAAATTAAAAAAATTCAATTTTAGGGAGCTTATATTTATCAGTCAATATTACAAAGGGGAATTAATGAATGAATGATGGAATTTATAAAGTGCCGGAATCGCCCCCAAAGGGGTATCTCCGCGCTATAGATACGGGTATGCTAGGCAAGAGAGATCAGTTACTGTAGAGTTCTGTTTTCAGGAGTTTTCTGAAATGTAGAAGGTCCGGGCACTTACGTAGATGTGAGGGGGCGAGTTCCATTACCCTGGGGTGAGGTAGGAGAAAGCTCTGCCCCCCGCGCGAAGTTTACTGTAGCGTGGGATCACAAGAAGGGTGTGGTGTTCTGCACCTTCTTTGTAAACCACAGGTTCTAGAATGTGGTGAAGGTTGCCAAGCGCTACTTGAGCTCAGAAGGCAGTTGCTCTTGACCAAGCTGCTGGATGGGGTCCTTGTACTACTACTTACTTGAATAAAGTCTCTTCCTTCAATCATCGAAGTCTGGACTTCATTTTATGAGAGACTCACTTCCACATTTTGGCGACGAGTTACCCACGAGAAACAAGAGACCCCAACAGCCAAATTTTAAAACCACAGTTCAACCGGCGGTCTTCACCTCTTCAATCAACTCGCCTACCTTACAACACCGATCCTCTTCAACTCTTCTTCCGCTGTGAGGAGAGGAACTCTCCCGGTGTTCAACGACTTCTTCCCTGTGTTCGTCAAGTCTTATTCAAGATCCGCCATGAAGGACTTGCAGAGTTGAGCGGGGTCTGTACAAAGAGGTCTGAGTTGAGCGGGGTCTGTACAGAGAGGTCTGATGCCATCCGTGAACTGAGGTATGTGCGCGGCGCTCCGATCTTGCTAAGGGGCTGAGGGGCTATCTTGCTGCGGCCTCTCCCCGTCTTGCCTGACTTCACCAGTGGCCTGCCTGATCCTGACGTCATCACGCGCAAACGCGGCGGCCATTTTAATTGTCTCTCGCCCATTTGCCTGATTTACACGTCGTTACGTGACAGCAACCGGCCAATAAAGGAAACAAAAGAAGGCTAACATTAAGTCTCAGTGATGTCATCACGTGAAGACGCGGCGGACATCTTGAGTGCTTCTCTCTTGTCAGTCTAGTTTCCACAACTTGCTTCGTGTTGAAAGTCGCGCTTTGTCTCACGCTGACATTTCGCATCTTCAACCACTGCCTTCACATCTTCTGCTGGCAATTCCACGCTGTGTTCATTCGCCTACTTGGTTTGTGACTACAAGGCTGTGAAAGCCCTGCGCACAGCTGATGTTTAGTGATTGCGTCATGTTCACAGTAGGAAAATTACTTCTAGATTTCTTTCACCACAATTTGTGATAAAGGGGTTATCCACACGTCTGATTCATTTTGTGATAAAGCGCTTGTGCACTTTTTCGATTCCAGCAATTGATTAAGCACACACAACACGTTATTTATTTATTTATTTATTCATTTTTTTTATTTTTTTTTATTTTCCTTTTCATTTTAGTTGTTCACCCTTCATTAGCAGTAAAATGCAAAATGTCCCTGCTCCTCCATTCTTTCTCTCTTCACCTGGTGAACCTCCTCTTCTCTGGCTAAAGTGGAAAAAGGTATTCGTACACTATGCTCGCGTATGTGGTACCTCCCTCAGTGCGGAGAGGAAGACTTCTCTGCTCATGCACTGCTTGGGTGCTGAGGGGCAAGAGGTTTTTGAGCACCTACCTGATCTCGCTGATAGTGACTCAGCGTCTCTTAATGAATATGAGATTTGTATTAAAAAACTTGACTTGCACTATCTACCCAAGATTAGCACAGTGCTTGAAAGATATCACTTTGGTAGAAGGATGCAAAGGGAAGATGAGTCAGTTCAACAATACATAACGGTCTTGCGCAAATTAGCCTCGACGTGCAACTTTGGTGCCACTTTGGAGGAGCGTCTGAGAGATCAGTTTATGCTCGGTTGTGTTCAAGACAAGACTAGAGATGCTCTTTGGCAAAAAGATGATCCTCCTCTACAAGAGGTTATCACCATCGCGAAGAGTCATGAGCACTCGAAAACGTGTGTTGACATAATAAAGAAAAGCTCTTTGTCACAAAAGGATGTTTCTTGTGACGTTAAGGCAATTTCAGATAACTCTGTTAAACCAAAAAATATCTTAACTCAAAGTCAGTCCAATCTACCCCAAAAAGGATCTGACCATACTCAGAGGTCTTTCTCAGGTCAGAAATCTTGGAATTTAAAACAATTTCAAGGGAGGTGTTACAGGTGTGGTGACTCTGGTCACATGGCTGATTTTAAAAAATGTACAGGTTGGAAAGCTATGTGCAAAATTTGTGGGAGGAAAGGTCATGTTTCCAAATGTTGTAGGTCTAGTATGGTCCGCAATTCTGTTAAAGAAATCGATGTTTATGATGATAGTAATGAAGTCGTTATTTGTCAAGTTGCAGAAAAAAAACCTGATGGTCCTTATGAGGATGTCCTAATCAATGATGCTTTGGTTAAGATGCTGTTTGACTCTAGAGCCAAAATTACACTTATTCCTAAAGTGTTTTATGATAGTTCTTTAAAAGATAAGGTGGTTCTTGAAAAACCTGACATAAGGCCAAAAGGATATGGTGGTGTCACCATTGAACTACTTGGTTACTTCTGGGGGTCAATAAACTTTAAGGAGAGAGTAATTTCTGGGAAAATCTATGTGTCAATGAAAGGTGACTCTCTCATAAGTTGGTTTCACCAAAGAGATCTCCATGTGTTTCTTGACCCCAATGAAGACCTGCAGGTCTGTCTAAAAGAGTTGCCACCAGTTAGGGTAGTAAGCGTCATGGTTAATGATTTAATCAAGGAATTTCCTAGTGTCTTCGCAAATGAACTTGGCTGTTTTAGAAAATACATACATCAGATAAAACTTAAGGAAAATGTAATCCCTAAAGTTGCTAAGGTTAGAAGTGTCCCTCTCCTAGTGAGAGACACCATGAAGCAAGAACTAGACAAGCTTCTGGCGAAGGGTATCATCCAAGAGGTTGAGGCGACAGAGTGGGTTTCTCCAGTAGTAATGGCTCGTAAGGCCAATGGTGAAGCTCGGCTCTGTGTTGACTTGAGGGAACTCAACAGAGCGGTAGTCGTTGATCACTATCCTCTGCCCAACATTGCAGAAATGTTGTGTTCCCTTGAGGGGGCAAAGCACTTCTCCTCTTTAGACTTGACCTCCGCTTACCACCAGGTCAAGCTACACCCTTCCTGTCAAGAGTACACTACTTTTACGACGCCGTTTGGTACCTTTAAATTTTTAAGAATGCCCTTTGGGTTAATATCGGCTGCCTCAGTTTTCCAAAGGGTGATGGAAGGCATTCTTGGAGAGTTAAAGGGCGTAAAAGTGTATCAAGATGATGTACTCATTTTTGGTGCTAATTTAGAGGAACATGACACTAGGTTGAGGTCTGTTTTAGAAAAACTACAAAATGCTGGACTTACCTTACGGGCTGACAAATGCAAGTTCAATGTTAAAGAAATTGAATACCTTGGACATTTTGTTTCACGAGATGGAATCAAACCAAAGAAAAGCCTTGTTGATTCTATTCTCAAGCTGCGTTCACCTTCTAATAAGGATGAACTTGTTAAGTTTTTGGGAATGTCAGAATTCTACCATAAATTCATACCGAATTTTGCAGGAAAGACATTGTCCCTAAGGTCTTTGTTGAAAAAAGGGTGTGAATTTGAATGGTCAACAATTTGTGAAGAAGAATTCATTGATATTAAGGTTCACTTAAACAATGCACCATGTCTAAGTAGTTTTGACCCTTCTAAACCCTCTTTTCTCATGACTGATGCCAGTTCCACTGGTCTAGGGGCAGTGTTACTACAAAAATAGATGGGATAGAAAAACCATCTTGTTCATCTCGAGGCCCCTAAGGGGTGCAGAATGCAATTACTCTGTTGTAGAAAAAGAGGCGCTAGCTGTGTTCTGGGCAGTGCGTAAATTAAGGAAGTTCTTATGGGGTAAAAAATTTAAGATTCTTTCTGACCACAAACCACTCAAAGAAGTGTTTACAAAGAAGGGCATAGACTTTGTCTCCCACCGCATTAGGAAGTGGGTGGTGGCTCTTCAAGAATTTGAATTTGAGCTGTTGTACTTACCTGGTGCCAACAATGTCCTAGCCGACTGTCTTTCGAGACTAGGTGGTTTGAATGATGATACGGTCGATGACAATGAGTGCTTTGCAGGGGAGATCATGGACGAGGTTGTGAATGTGTGTTTGATTAGTGAAGGTGTTGTATCGGAAGATGAATGGAAGGAACATCTTGTCACTGATGAGTTCTTACAAAAAGTCACCACTATGGTGAATACAGGTTGGTGTGATAAGAAAGAGTGTGATGAACAGTTGAAGGCTTTTTGGCAAGTAAAAGAAGAATTGGCGGTTGTGGACGATGTGCTTATGCGTGGAAGCAAACTTATTCCACCTCATGTGCTAAGGGAAAAATTGGTTGTGAGTGCCCATGCCTCTCACATGGGTATAGCTAAGACGAAGGAAAGATTAAGGGGAGTGTACTGGTGGCCCGCCATGGATATCTTTGTAGAGAGACTTGTCCGGGAATGTGCTGACTGTGCCAATTGTGATAAGTCAATCAAGTGTAGGACGCAACCTATGGTGATTAGAGAGCAAGCTGCTTCTCCCTGGTCAGACATTTCTTTGGACATTTTGGGTCCGGTGAAGTTTAAGTCCCAAGATCGCTATGTCATCGTCTGCATAGATATGTTTTCACGGTGGCCGGAAATCAAGATTGTGAATTCTGTTGAGTCCTCTGTAGTGGTAGAGTTCTTGGATGAGCTTTTTGAGCGAGAGGGTTTCCCTCAAACAGTTTTGTCTGACAATGGTGTACAATTCACCTCTCGCTTAGTTGAAAATGTTCTGTCTACAAGGAGTATTAAACACAAGACATCTGCTCTCTATCACCCACAAAGTAATGGTGTAGTTGAGAGGTTTATCAAAGTGCTTAAAGAAGCTATACAACAGGCGAGATCTTGTGGTGCTTGTTGGGAGTTTGCTGTAAAAAAGGTGAGAGAGTATCGTTTCACTCCTCATTCTTCTACAGGGGTGGCTCCCTTTCGACTCTTCAAGGGGAGAATGGCGAATGTAGAAGTAGCTCCGCATTGGGTTTCTGCGAAGAGAGTGTTGGTTGATGGAAAAGTGGGTTGCACGGATGGATGGAAAGAAAAAGAGAAAGACATAATGGATAAAAGAAAGATTAGCTATGATATGAGGAAAGCTGTGAAGAATACGATAGTTGAAGTTGGTGACTGGGTCAAGATCAGGTTGCCGAAAAGAACCTCTGGTGTGTCAAAATACAGTGCACCCATACGGGTCATCAAGTTGTTTAAAAATGCCATTAAAACAAGTGATCACAGGATTTGGAACTTGGACAGGGTGGCTAAATGTCTTTCTTCTTCTGCAAATTCAGATGCGAGTTCTTCTTCACTGTCAGTTCAACGTGAATCTGTGTTACCTAAGAACTGTTCAAGACCGCTTCGTGTAAAGCGGGTTCCTCTTCGTTTTCAAGATTACGCTGCTTAATATGATTGATTGTTGGTGTTTTTTTTTATAATGAAATTTCGTTATTTGGTTGTGTTGTTTTTACTTTGTTAGTCGTTTATAAAGAGGGAGGTGATGTGGTGTTCTGCACCTTCTTTGTAAACCACAGGTTCTAGAATGTGGTGAAGGTTGCCAAGCGCTACTTGAGCTCAGAAGGCAGTTGCTCTTGACCAAGCTGCTGGATGGGGTCCTTGTACTACTACTTACTTGAATAAAGTCTCTTCCTTCAATCATCGAAGTCTGGACTTCATTTTATGAGAGACTCACTTCCACATAGGGCCTTTTCCCTTGAGTGAAGAGATCTGCCGGACTGGAAACGCTTAAGTCTTTCAGCGAGATAACCAGGACCACTACCGTTGAGAGTTTTATGGGCCAGACAACAAATTTTGAATTTGATACTTTGGCAGATGGGGAGCCAGTGAAGGATTCTCAGCAATGGCAGGGAGGAATTCTGGGGGGCATATTGAGTGCCAAACGAGCAGCCGCCATCCTCATACGGGTTACCTATATATAGAATCCCTTTGCTTTTCCACCTATCTACTATCCTATCCCAAAAGACAACAGGTAGTATAGTTGATACGGCTATAGGTGTGTAGTGGCAAACCCCCTCAATCTGAAACCTTCTCCGTACCACCTTCCACACCTTGTAAGCAGTTGTTATAACCTTAAAGCAGGTCTTTTTGTAGTAGCTAGACTCCAACATCTTAAATAAACAGTTCTTGGCCTCCACTCCCAACAACATCTGATTTATAGATGGATTCTCAGCAAGGTTTTCGACCTCCTCCCCTGTTAACATTATCTGCATATTTTGTAATATACAGGCGTAGTAATAGAGTGTAAAGTCTGGTACAGACCAACCACCTTTTTCCCGGGGTAACATCATAAAGCGCGTTGCTCTACGCGGTTTCACTTGGGCCCATAGAAACCTGATACAGTGTGATTGAAGCTGTTGTAACCACCCCCGAGTGAGATCTAATGGTACGGATCTGAAGTAGTTAAGAACTTTGGGTAAAATAATAATTTTTAAGATATTACACCTCCTCACCAGTGACAGATGAAGACACTCAACTTTCTCTAACTGTTGTTTAACACTAGTGAGAATAGCACCCCAATTAACCTCCACTAGTTCCTTTAAGCATGTCATAATCCTAATGCCCAGATATATCACCTCATTGGTCACTCTGGGGTCCCCACTACAGGCCTGGTTTGTGCAGATTATCTGTGTTTTTAGATGTATTAAGTTTGTAGCTGGACACAGACCCAAACCTATGCGCAAGTTGTTCTATCTCGAGTATAGATAAAGCTGTTATAACCGCTATGTCATCCGCGCAGGCCAACACTTAGAACTGCTCTTGTCCAGAAACCACAGGTTTTATTCTCGGGTTCCCCTCCAACATGGTTAAAAAAGGTTTTATATATAACGCAAATAGCAATTGAGAGCACGGACAGCCCTGCCTTGTACCTCTCGAAATGCACACTGGTTCAGACTCTAGGCCACTTATACAGATTCCAGCCTTGGGGGTTTTATACATAACTTGGATCAATTTAATAAAGCCAAGACCAAGCCTCAAATGACGTAAAACCACCCATAAAAAGTCCCAGGACACACGATCAAACGCTTTTTCGGCATCTAACAGTACCAAGCCAAGCGTGGTACCTTGCACGTTGGCTGCATCTAACAGGGTCACCACCCTGTTGATGTGGTTGACCGTGCCCCTGGTAGGTATAAACCCATGCTGTCGTATAAACACCAGTGGAGTAATAACCCTAGCCAAACGGGAGGCTCAAACTTTGGTATAGATCTTCCCGTCGCAATTCACCAGGTAAACAGGTCGATAAGACCTCAGGAGATCTGTGGGCTTATCCTTTTTTTTTTAAAACAATAACATTTGCCTCATCCCAGGATGGGGCAAACCCCTACATTGTGCTTGCTGCAGGGTAGCCAACATAACAATTTTTAATTCCTGGAAAAAGGTTCTATAAATCTCCAGGGGTAGCTTATCTGGGTCGGCCACCTTGCCACTGGCTAAATTATTTATTGCCGCCTCGAGCTCCTCCATAGTAATAGGGGTGTCCAGAATAAGTGCTTCATCCCGGCCCAGTCGTTTACTATTTATACCATGTAGGAGAGCCTCAGCTGCCTGCCCCCTATAATTGTCTTCCGTATATAAGGCCTCAAAAAAAGTATGAAAGACATTCAAGTTCTCAAAGGGGGTATCGACTATCTTACCCTGTATGTCTTTCAAGGTCTTAATTCTCTGCGCTGCCTCCTTAGAGTGAAGCCTTTGTGCAAGACAGCACCCAGTGGCCTCCACAAACTCATAGCTCTCCTCCTTATACAGCTTGTATTTGATGGCTATTTCCTTACTCCAATGTAAATTAATTTTATCTTTACTACGGGCAACCTCGGTTTGCAATGGGGTGATATCAGCACCAGCCTGTATTCCCCGCATAAGGTTTTCTTCCACTATTTTGAGTTTTCCATATAAGTCTTGAATCTCCACCTTCAGTTGTCTCTGTTTATGAAGCCCAAAACTCAGGACCTCTCCCCTGAATCCTGCCTTTAAAGCATCCCAGACATAAGCATGTGAGGTCGTATTGCAATTAATTTCAAAAAATTGCTTAAGCCAACTATTCATGTGATTAATGAATGTTACGTCCTTTAGGAGCTTCCGATCAAACGAGAAAGATGTCGGAGAGGAAAATGTGTTAATAATTGGAATATCTATCACCAGTGGACCATGATCCGCAGTAATCCTTGGGTAAACCTGTATTTTAGCCCCCGGAAGTAGTGCCGATGGAATGAAAAAGTAATCTAGCCACACTCATTTATTATGTGGGTGGGAATAAAAAGTAAAACCAGGGTCTAGGCCCCCTAGTGCGGACCATGTATCAATCAAACCATGGTCCCCTAGAAGGTGATATAGTGCCTTAAAAACTTTGGGTTTCCTGCCCTTTTAGTGCTTCCAGCCTGTCTGTAAGTCCTGGCAGCCTAGGTGGATATTAAAGTCACCACACAGAATGGGTTGGGCCATGATGCTAATTCTAAATTGAGTCCCTCCAATACTGATGCCTCATCCAAATTGGACCCATAAACTGAGTACAAGGTAAACGTAGCAGTCCCCAATATACATTCAATGACCACCCACCGGCCATGTTTATCTACCAGTGTTCTGCCCATGCCCTGTATCCCATGTTTAGCCAAGATGGCTATCCCGCGATTCGTAGTAGACTGTTGTGTGAAAATCAATAACGAATAGCCTACTTCATTTAGAATCTTCAGTTTACACCATGGAATATGAGTTTCCTGTAAACACACCAGGTCAGGTTGGATCACACGTAATTCAGCAGCCACCCGTTGCCTTTTCCCATTATTATTTAGCTCACACACATTGAAGGAGCATTTACGCAATCCAGATGGCAACATCCTATCCCCCATTGTATACTGCCAAGTCCCTCCAACTACTAAACCTGCTACACAATTTCGCACAACTGTGTGCCTCCATCTTCCACTTGTTATGGATTGCATTTTCCCTACCCCCTGGCCCCCACTACTTCTGCCACCCCGTGCTCTCCCAACCCGCCCTCGAATCCCTCTCCCAACCCTCCTCCCCATCCCATCCTCGCGGGGCTTCCAAGTAGCTCCGCACCCACCCCCACCCATCCTGCAATGAGGCATTAGGACAGATGGTCCCAGTGATGAGTAACTAAAGTTGCCTGAAGGTACACCCCCTCACATAAATATCTTTAGACATCTACACGCATAATAAACCACAACCCCTTATTCAGAAATACCTGAAGAGAAGAAAAAGTAAAAAAACAGAGACGAGCCAGAAACCAGGCAAAGATATATAAGATAGAAAATGTGCCTATCCACTTACGCCCTATTAAATAGACTGTAGATACTCTTCAGCCTGCACTTCCGAAGTAAAAAAACGAGTATGTTCATTATGTATGACCTTCAACGTGGCAGGATTAAGCAGAAAGGCTTGGGCCCCTTTGCCCTGGAATAGAGAGATAAGCTGTCGCAATTGCCATCGTTTTTCCACCGTCTGGTTACAAAAGTCTGGTCTCACAAAAAATTCCAACCCCTTTGCCACCCTCTTTCTATCGGGGCATGCCAGTTCGTACACAGCTTGGTGAGCCAAAAAGTTATTGACGGATATTAAGATCGCTCTGGTTCTGGAAGTATTTTGTCCCGGTTTTATACGTTGTGTGAATGGGAATCTATGCGCTCTTTGTATCTCCTGCTTCCAATCCCACTGTGAAAGCTCAGGGAAGGCTTCAGTAAAAAGATCAACAACAAACTTTCGCATGTCCTGGCCCTCTGTGCCTTCAGCGATCCCCAGGATTCTCAGATTGTTTCGCCAAAGACGATTTTCAAGATCCGTTAGCTTCCACTGTGTATTCTCTGTTGATGCGCGTATTGACTCTGTCACTGCCTTTTGAGCTGCCAGCTCATCCTCCAAATCAGAGATTTGGGCTTCTGCCTCATTGAACCTTTCTGCGTATTCAGAACAGGATTTTGCAATGCATCGAATCAAATTCTGTAATTTGCAACATGTGCCTTTGGTCCGTTGACTTTCCATACGAGTTTCTTCTCTATGCCATGATGCTTTCGTATATCACGGCCAGTGAAATATCTTCAGGCTTCTCCACTGTGCCTTCAGTTAAATGTTTAATTACACCCCCCTCGTCTGGCCTTATCCCCAGCCGAAAATGAATAGTCCCATATCAGGGCATCATTCCCCCCAACGTAAGTAGCAGTCTCGCCATGCTCAAACCTCTTCCACACTGTCCGTAGGGCGGCTTCCGATGTATCAGTCCCTTAGTCCTGATCCTCAGGTAGCAAGCTGCTTGACTCGCTATGACCACTGCTCATGGATGCCCCCCTGGAGCAGGACCTAAGAATTGACTCAAGTTCATCTCCTGATAAATCCAAGGGGTCCAAAAGAGAAAAAAAGTAATCCCCGGACTCAGTTTCCTTAGTCATGTTCTGTATGATGATGTCATCCTTTTCCCTCGGTTCATTCCCCGGTTCATCCGTATTCAAAGAGGTATCTGTCTGCGTGTTTTTGGTTGTACTGCTGCTCTGAGCTTCCTCAGTGGTGTTATTCAGTCCTGTGCACTTTTTTGGGGAGGTGTTCTCCATGACAGGGGTCGCAGAATGGTGGGTTTCGCCTCCCATGGCCCCAGCATTAAGAAGAGTGTCACCAATTTTACTTGTCTGAGCCTTATGTTTGCTGGATTGGTCAGTAGTAGGGTAACAAGTGTCCCCCTCAACCTGTCCTTGGTTCATAGAGGAGTTTACCAGTTTTCTAATACCTCCTACCTATCCCCCTGCATCCTTTTGTGGATTATTATATTGCTGTTTTTTACCCCTCCCAGGTAAGAACAAAAGGGGTATATTGCGCTTACCGCAGTCTTCACCTTGCGAGCTTTCTCGTTTTTTTCCCTCCGTTTCTCCAAAGTTGTTTGCAGCGTCATTTTTCCCGCTCCGTTGTTGTATCAAACCGCCCTTGGCGGTTCCAGCCGTGTCCATTGGGGTGCGAGGTTTCCCTCGTACAGACTTCGGAGGCATCGGGACAGGGAACCCAGTCGGGCCAGCTCTGCCCCCAGTCCTGAAGCAGATCCGCGCTGTGTGCAGGGAATGCGGAAGCCGAGGAGGGTGCTAGACAGAGCCGAGGAGCCGTCGCGTCACAGACCGAGAAGCCGCCGAGAAACACCAAAACTTGCCTTGCCAGATCCAGAGGTAATTCTCATCCTTCCAGGGCTGCGGAGGCTGTAGGGGAGGTGCATTTCCGACGAGGGGGGGGAGAGTCCGGGAGCGTAAGCTAAGCGACCGGCAAGCGGTCGCCATCTTGCCTCTTCCTCACCAAAATTGAATGTGATAAATGCTAAATTTGTAGCAGGCAACCATAATTAAAACTATAGGCCTATAACATAGAAATGAATGGAGTCTTAACTTGACATAACAGAAATGCCATGAATGAATAAGAAACCATATTAATACTGAAAGGCTTGTTTTTCACATTAAACAACCGTTGTACAAGATGTTTTTCTTCTCTTTGCTGCAGACATTGCAATTTTAGTAACTACTGTTTATTAGTTAGTAAATAGATACTTGTTTGTATTACACGACTGATAGTAAGCTTCTCACCGCAAAATATGCAGACAACAAGGAGGATGATTCATGAGAGGAAGATTTGGAAAATAGGAAAGGATGTGCCACAACATTCAAGGACACATAGTTAAAAGACGATTGTGATAAGATGGGGAGTAAACCTGTTGCCAGGAGTGTGCTGAATTTCTATTGGTCAATATGAAGAAGAAACAATATTCATGTTGCAATAAAGAAATGTGCATTTATATTAGTGCATGTTCTTAGACTAGTTAGAGCAGTGGGTGTATGTCCCTTATCCTAGATACTCTGAAAGGAGACTCTTTACTGAGTTTTCTTAGACATCTCTTCATGAGAAGATTTAACTTGTTTCTTGGTCTGCAGTTATTTGAGCTGCGAATACTTTCCAGCTTATTATGCTAAAGCTTCATGCTTATGCTTGATTCTCTCATCAGAACCCTTCATGGGTATCTGAACTGACAGCTTTATTTTTTCCTTCTCACATTTAATTTGATTTAGTTAGAATAGGGACATTTCTTTATGGAACACGCTCATTGCATTATTATTGAATTGATGCCCTATTGATTAATATACTGATTTACTTTAATACCATATATATATATACCATATCAGTTCAGTTGTCTCCTCCAGTTTCAATACTTTGAGAATTATTAAGAAGATTCTTCCTTTCATCCCTCTTACCTCTTGAAAAACAGTCATATCCTTACTTATTCTCACGAAACTGGACTATTGTAACAGGCTCTATGTTAAGCTCCAAAAATAGTACGTGAAGAAATTACAGAGTGTGCAAAACGCAGCAGCAAAACTTATTCTTGATCTGCCCAAGTTCCATCCAGTCTCAGCTTCCATTAAGAGATGTCACTGGCTTTCAGTGAATAACCGAATCAAATTCAAGGCGGTATGCCTTACTTATAAGGCCTTGCATAATTCAGGTCCTTGTTACCTTAAACAATCCCTTTCTTGGTACATACCCAGCAGAGACCTACGATCTAAAGATTCCTTGATGGTCCCCCGCTCCAGTTTCAAGAGACTTAAATGGGGGGGGGGGGGCGGTTGCTTCTCCTCTGAAGCCCCGGCACTCTGGAATAGTCTGCCTATAAATATCAAAGCAGCTCACACCTTACTGAGTTTTAGGAAACTGCTAAAAACTTGGGTTTTCAATGCTTAGTACTCTCATGCTCTTGCCAATACTGCCATACCCAATAAGCACCAAGACACCCTCGGGTATTCGCGCGCTTTACAAATTAAATAACATAACATAACATAACATACCATACATTGATTGATTGATTATATTAGCTTTAATGATGAGATATGGAAAATAAAACATTAATAAAAGACTGAGTAACTAAAAGATTTGAAAATAAAACCCTTTAACTCACTCTGGACTGTTTGAACTAAAGACATGATAATTGATAATGCTT
Source organism: Calotriton arnoldi (assembly GCA_963921515.1). Classification (NCBI taxonomy): domain Eukaryota; kingdom Metazoa; phylum Chordata; class Amphibia; order Caudata; family Salamandridae; genus Calotriton; species Calotriton arnoldi. The sequence continues at coordinate 81,313 of CAWUFW010003189.1, read as the reverse complement.
TATATTGACTTCAACTCCATCTCTTTCCACATCAAAGACCCATCAATCTGCATGCGAAGTTTATGATTGATGAGTAGGTGAGATAGAAAACCCCATGCTCCAACACTACCATGCAACTACCGTGTCAATAAATAAGACCCAGTATGACAAATGCAGGCAATACATTCACTGTAGTGCTGTAGAGTATTATATACAGTTAAAAAAACAGAAACTGACGGCGCTGGCACAGACTGACCCTGCCTGCAGGCAATCCCTTGTAGCAGACCCTACTGGGAAGACAACTCAGACAGCTGTGGCTCATAGATTAATGACTGTCCAGTGCCTCAGAACTTGCAAAGATATTTCAAGGTATTGGAAATACAAAATTATGCATTGCGACAAGAAAGAAAAAAGTGGTGTCCCGAGACGTAGAATGTACACAAATGTGTACAAGGCAGTCAATGTTAGTAATACATAATATTCTGTAAGATTTTTGTAATTCAAAAATTCACTAAACGCACAGTTTTGAGAGGGCCCTGCTCAGGCGATGGCTCACACTGCATCTACCTGAAGCTAAATCCTAAGTGCAGACCATGCTCAGGAAATAGCTCGCACTCCACCTCTGTGAAGCCAGTCCCTTAGAGTAGACCCTGGTGTGAATGTTGCTCCTACTACGCCTGAATGAAAGCATCTGACAAAAAAGCAGTGATGTCAAAATGTGCTCTTCTAAGCATGTAAAAACATTCAAAGGTGCCAACGCCGAAAAAGAGACATTCATCAGGTTTACCCAATAACTGATTACGTACCAAAAATATACAAAAAACTATTCTGCCTCAGCAAACTGAAGTAAAAGAACAACTACTTGCATAGCATCATTGGTTAAACCTACAACTCCTGCAAAAAAAAGTACACATCCACGAGATGCCAAGGGAGGATTCCAAAGCTGGCAAGTCATCAAGTCAATGTCAAAATCCAGTAGAACCTAACAAGCCAATGGCCCAAAGCCTGTTTCTAAAGATTAAGGGGTTGATTCACAAAGGTAAGTTTGCACGTGTAGATCTCTGGATGTCTAGTTCTACACCAAGATGTAAATCTCTGCATGAATGTCATTTACCATTTCAATGCAAAGTTCTCTGCCTAGATGTATTTACAGGTAACCACCACCTCAAATGAGGGGCTGGAGACTCCTACCACTGAATTTAGAACCAAAATTTTACTAATAGAAACGTTTCCACTGGTTGTAGAGTTCCACTGGAGGGGCTGATGTCTCTTTATAGAAAGTAATTGGGAAAATTGAGAAAATTAACGTACATTTGAAAAAATATATTTTTTATTCATTCTTTTAAAGAAATCGTTCCCAACTCCTATTTACCTAGGAATACCACAGGAACAAGGGACAACACACCTGCATTAAAAATAACATATTTTTAATTTTAACTTATTTATTTTTTATTTCTATTTTAATTATTTTTAGTTAACTTAAAATTAAGGTACATGAATGCAGGTTTTTCATCCACCCACTGCTTACAGTATATTTTGTGCTGAATGTGTCACAATTCTGGTTGTAAGGTATTGTATGATTATATTTGTGATTCAAATTATGTTATCATTTACAATTTATTGTATTAAATTGTTATTATGTAAACTAAAAATCATTATTTACAAATGTTTTCTTTTAAAGTTATTTAATAATGAATTAAAAAATAATTTAAATACAATGTAGTTTAAAATGTTATTTAATTTAACTTATATGTTTCCTTATTTGTTACTCTTATTGTCTGTCTCAATTGATTTCTATTGGAATGAGCTCCAGTACCAGTCGCTGGACATGTTTGGTGCTTGACTTACTCTAAGACTGGGCTGGAGTATGTTTTTGCCTATTTGTCAGCAGTACTAGTATAGTATATTTGAATGTGATTTTTTTCTCAAATTGCAATTGTCTTACTTCTTTGTGAGTGTGTTCTTTGTATTATCATGTCTCTCCCTAATCCCCTCCTTCACTTTACCTTAACTGCACTTATTTAGAAAAAGGTTTTCACGATTTTCCATCCATTTCCTTTTATACTCCAACATTAACTCCTAAATCATTTAGTTACATGTGCGGAGATCTCTGTACAGAAAAGATAGTAGAGGCGGAGATGGGGATCTCTGGCCAGACGCTTGTGAATTTCATTTCCGAAGTATGTAAAGTAATTTTACTTTTCATACTTCACCATGGCTTTTGTGAATAGGCCCCAAAATGTTGAATGGTAAGTTGTATGTTGTGTTTTTTGTGTATTAGTGGCATGAGGTCATTGTATTAGCTAAAACATCTATCCAAATCTGAAAGTGTTTCATTAATTTTCCATGCCATATAAAAAATTCTTGATATGTAATGAAAAAAATTAAACTGAGTCATTGATCTTGTTTAGGCCTTGTGTATTTTGTGTTCTTGGAAAGTTGTAAGAATTAGGTGCCCTTAACATAAGGACTAATGCTGCAGTAGCTGCCGAGCCTGGAGGATCTTGCTACCTGTTCCAGACCTCCATCTCACACAAATTTACGCCTCCGATTCTGTCCGTCGGATCCGCAACACTTACCTCCCATATCACCTTGGATTTCTTTCATGTTACCGGGCCACCGCGCTTCGGATGAGTCGTGCCCCAGCATTGGTACAGAGGATTGCCCTTCACTTCTCGTCACCTGGCCTCCCGCCTCTATGAATACAGGTCGAAACACAGTCGACAATATAGCTTAATTTTGGGCGCAACTTTTTGTGGTTCTTAACAATTGTTTATCTCATTTGATTTCTTTGTTAATGAATTGCCACTACAAAAAAGTATTTTGTATAGATTGCCTACCTTGTTCTCCCTGCGCTGTTTTTTTAGCTATTTTCTGCACTTGTCACATGCGCCGTTCACGTTGCCTTGCACGAGCACTATTTTGCACAAAACTGTACAGATTATATGTACATTTAATGTTACAGAGTGTTATTCTTGCCTTTATCTTACCTTGTTCTCAATACAGACTACTCCTTACATTAAGTGACACTACGATTTATGCCTCCCTGTCTCGTTCTTTTTGCAATTTGTGTGCATTTTGTCTAAAATTGTCTTTAAATAGTACCTGTTGAGACTTTGTTGTTTTACTATATACACTAATCACCCGGTCTCAACTGGGTTTAAGGGTACCCTCCTGTAGTTTGTTTCTCTAAACATAAGGAGAGCCAGGTAAACAAACATAGAAAAGCGTTAGGTTTTGAAATGTGCATTGATGTAATATAGTTACAGGGAACAACATGTCTCACAACATTCTATAAAATTGTATTTTAATTTTAAGGCAATTTCTAGGGAAATTTTAAGAATGTTTTGAGTAGTGTGTGCAAATGTCCCCTTGGTGAAATGTATAGCTTTCTATGTTTAATTGTTTTCCCAACCTTTTGTTTGACTAAATGCAAACAAGTAGAATCCATACAAAAGAAGAGGAATAGTCATGTAATAACTTTGAATCAAAGATACCAAATTTAGAATCATTAAATGTTTGTTGGTAACATTTATAGAGGAAAGGCTGTTTTTCCCACATTTTGGAGTTAAAAAAACACAACTTTGTCAAAAATGTTGGCTATTTTCAGAAATTGTTATAAAGAAATAAACCCAATTCCAGAATTTATGTCTGTGTTTGTATGGTGGCACAAAGGAACTCTTGATTGAGGTAGATTTGAAGGTGTGAATATGACCAAAATTAAAAAAGTGAACTTGCCACTGGTGTGTAAAACCTCTCAAAGCTTTATTGGCTAATTTGCGGGTAGCTGGACAGACTGTAGTGCAAGCAGTTGGCACTATTAAGAAGAAACATGAGGGTGATTGCATTTTTGGAGCTCTCAAGGGGTTTCCTTAACTTGATGTCCAATAGCATTAGAGAAGTCCAAATGGGGCATTACCCTGTAAGTATCAGGGCAGCTATATGAGATAGATGAAGTAAAGGCAGAACAACCCACTGCAAATGTAGAAAGTTAAACTGTGTTGAACCAGAAGATAAAGAAGAGGTCACAGAACAACGATACCCAGTTGAAAACCTTCTGTAGCAACAATGGAGATGGTCCAAGCAAGTTCAACCAGTCAAAAGAAAGACATCCTGGGCTGGACAGGCACATGTACAGGATTTCTGTCTTAGATCCATTCTGGAGGAAAACAGTTTTGGTGAATACAGTCCTCTGTGTTTCAGACAAACTATTAGCATAGTTGTGAAAGAGAACCCAAAGGATAGTAGTACTCTAGTAGAGCTTTCCCAGTGCTCCTAATCCTGTTTTTAACAGACAGAGGTGGACCGAAGGATCTCTTGGTTAGTTTGGCAAAACCCCAAGCCTTAAGTAATTTAACAAGAACAATGCAACACTCTAAAGAGACAGAGAGCCCTAATTACAGATGAATGTACATTTTAAAAAAATGCAATAATTAGATACCACAAAAATCTTAAAGATAAAAATAGACTTTGCCATTTTACTCGGTAAGGGAATGAATTTTATTTATTTATTTTTCTGTGTTTACTTTTGTATAAGATAGTGTATAAGATGGCCTCTTCCAATTGCTTTTAAAATATCAAGGAAAAAGTGTATTTGAGGAAGTATACACATTAAAATATTTTAGAGTTCCTTTACGTGGGTTTCCACTGCTCTAGGAATTTTATGTAGCCAGGGTCAGAACAGATGTACAGTAAAAGTAAGTTTCAGTGTGGCAAACATTTAATGGCTTATAGGTTTGTTTGGTAGAGTGCTTCCAATCTGGTGCACTCTTTAGTAAGCATTTGACATAAAAATGTCACAGCAGCTAATAAGTGATAGGTGCCGAAGGTGATGTGAGTCTCAAAGCTTTGGGTATACTCCTTTTGATGATGTTGCTAATGGTTTTGGCTAGGGTGTACCACCACATTTATTGTGTTGATCAATTAAAGTCGGTGATGAATGAGAATGCTTAGAATTTGAGTGGGACAATACACAAACTGGACAATTAGTGTCTCTGGTCAAACTAATGGTGGAGGTTAGGGATGGGGAAAATTACCCTCAAACTTTAGAGCTTCAACCACTAAAGTAGGAGAGAGGCATGGGTGATGAGCAAAGTGGTTGCTAAGACAATAATAGAGGAGACATTGAATTTAAGGCCTATTTCACCACAGATTAGACATAACTATGGTATACAAACCAAAGATCAGTAATGTACCATAGACGGCCTCTCAAGGTTTTCCCATCTTGAGGGTGAAATTCACACATAACTTATAATATTTTTATCTTAGAGGAAATGTAATGCATCTATTAATTCCTTAACATTACAAAATGTAATTTTTCGATATCTCTGTTTTACCAAAGGTAATAGTTATGTCCCTCTACATATGTGCATGATTTGTGTACATGATTAGCCCCATACCCATGTATCATGCATACATTTAAAAGCACTATATGAACTGTAAGTACAAACCTTGCTAGGCTATGAGGTGTCAGAAAGGTATCCAATGTGTCCATATGCTACTTTACTCCACCACAGAGAGCTAAAAATAATCCTACTCGCAATGTTAAGAAGCCACACAAGAATAAACTTGTCTTTCATATAAGAAAGTGTCAGCAAAGACTTTCTATAACATTTGGTGCACATAAAGAATTGATAATACTCCCTAATATTCTGTTTAGAGTTTTACTTACAGTATTTCTAAAAGTAAATGTGGTTATCTCAAGTTTGATACCTATTCCACAAACAACAGCAAACTTGTGTATAATAAACTGCCATAATAGTATATGAGATGAGGCTGAATCATGGGAAACATTTTTCATACTTTAAGAGTTGGGTTAATGGGACTCCACGATAGTCAAAGGGAAAAGATCTATGGAGTGAGAGATTTTATATATATATATATATATATATATATATATATATATATATTTTACAGTAGGTAGGAAAAGCAATTTTTGTTTTGCCAATATTTTGGTGTCGCTTAACAAATCTTCACAAAATTCATGGAAAGCGTGCTTTTTTAGGTTGAGCCTAGGCAGCGCATGCGCTGCGAGGCATGCTGTATTTGAGTATGGACTTGAAGCCTCACCCACTCTCCGTACATATTTTTCACTGGCTTGTGTCATTGTCCTTCGTAAACGCTGGCTTCTGATTCGTTAAAAGGCTTGTTAGTCCCTCCTCAGTCTGCCTTGTCTTCATTTGTAACCTCACATGAGGACTGGCCCTTTTGCTTCTGTTGTTACATGGTATGTCTTATTTAGTCTTAAAGCACTATTTTCTTTAATTAGTTTCTCCGACTGCAGGCACCACATGATTTCCTGCAACAACAGCTGCTCTCTTGCTCCTTGGCTACAGCTCCACCCCTTCACCCCTCACTTCAGTTTAAGCGCGGCTTGGGGCACTTCTACAAAAAAAAAGCATTTGTTTGTGGCCCTCCCTCCCAGGGTCGATTTTGGCCCCGGAGACCCCATCCCTAGAGGTCCGGCCAAATAATTTTTACATTTTTAATTTTTTTTTAAGGAAGGGGTGCCAAGCGGCCCCCCTCCCCAGGCAGATTTCAGCCCGGGGACCCCATCCCCCGGGGCCTGGCCAATTGTTTGTTTAATTTATTATTTTTTTTAAGGAAGGGGGCTGAGCGGCCCCCTCCCTAGGCCCATTTTGGCCCCGGGTATCCCATCTACTGGGGCCCAGCCATTTTTGTATTTTAATTTTTTTTAAAAGGGAGGGGGCTGAGCGGCCCCTCTCCAGAGCATTATCGGCCCTGGGGACCCCATCCGCCGGGGCTTGGCCAACTTGTTGGGGACTGCGGGGAGAGCCTCAAGGCCCCCGTGGTCCCTGCCGGCTCCCAGCCTCCTGCGGGAGCCGGCATTGCTGTTGGGCAGAGGGAGCTGCAAACAATTCTGCTTTGCTTCATGGAAGCGAGAGCATTTTCAATGCTCTTGCTTCCATAAAGTGAAGCAGAGTTTGCTATGGCAGGCAGGAGCACTGCTCCCGCCATGCCATAGCAAACTGCAATGTCCCGGGGATGGCCACCCTGGGACATTGCTGGAGCCCGCCCTCGGGGTGTGGCATTCCCTAGGGCCATTTACGGCTACACGAGGGGGCAGCACGGCCCCCCTCCAACAATATTTAAGCCCCGGGGAGGTGATGGTCCCCACACTTTATTTTGAAATATATTCCGGGGAGGTGGCGGTCCCCGGAGGTCCGTGGGGGGGCTGGATCCCCCACACACATCTTTTGAATTTAGCCCCGGGGCTGCGTGGGGGGCAGAAACCCCCCCACGCGTTCTTTTTTGATAATATAGCCCTGGTGAGGTGGCGGTCCCCGGGGCTGCGGGGGTCTCGTATCCCCCCGCATTGAATAGATAAACCCCAGGGAGGTGGCGGTCCCTGGGGCTGCGGGGGCCCAGGCAGGCCCCACATGTATTTTAATCATTGCCACCGGGACCTAGCAAACCCTGGGGCCTAATTAAACGAAGCACGGGAGTCCGTGCTTTGTTTTTTTTTTAACTTTTCAGCCGGATTTGCGGATCCAACTCGAATCCCGCCCAAAAAATGTTTTTAAAAATGCTTTTTTCGGCCATGGGGTCCCTGTGGGACCCCGTGAGCAGGCCTAGGGGTCAGGGTGTTTCTACCCTGCCCCCTTTTCTTTATTTTTTACATTTTTTGACCATTTTTCTTGTGACTCGGTTGAACACTTCCTGGTTGGAAGTGTTGGCAGCCAATCAGATTGCAGGCACAAGATCTGGAGGGTTCGCGGATCCTACGCGTCCCTATTTGTATATCTGAGAAATGTTTAAATTTCTCAGTAACTACTGAACGGATTTACACCATTTAACATAAAGAGTGCACTCTGGACCAAGAGCTACCTTTCTGCCAAATTCAGTGTAATTCAGTTCAGCAGTTCGGGCTGTAGCTGCACCAACAGTTTCCTATGGAAATTAACATGGAGAAAAAGCGTTTTGGGACCCCAGCCCTTTTTCTCTGTCCCTGCTTGACGAATCTTCAAGACAGCAACTAAAGTGAATGGGCCATTCGTTTTGAAAATTTCGCGAAGATTCGTCAAACGGTGTCAAAGATATTGGCAAAAGAAAAAATGATTTTTGAATAGAAAGAAGGCCCTAACTATGACTACCTACTGGTGACCACCAGTAGGTTATATATATTTGCCTCGGCCCGAAAAGCGTTGGCATGGTAATGGCTGCTTTTCACAAATAAAGAACACGTAAGCTAATCCCAAGTGAGTGCGCTTCCTTTTTGCTTCGTGCAACACTTGGATAAATTAATTACTGGCTCGGCCCTGCTGGAGGAACGCGCATCACCCCGACGAAGAAGCGCCAGCGTCCTATCAAGTGTTCAGAATGGTGTGTGTATATATATATATAGTTAGAGGACTCTCTTCCCAGTTCGAAGAAATCCAGCCGCACCAACAGAGCTTCTTTTCCACGTTTAATTTACTGACAGCAAACGAAAATAACGTGTTTCGACCTGTTACGGTCTTGGTATATATATATTGTTCTAAAAATATATTGCCCCATCTGAGTTAATATTAAGCTAGTTAATATGGAAAATATTGCCACATTAATATTTAAGTATTTCCGCATTGGAGTTAATAATAAAGTTAGAAAATCTACTCCCATTTGGACTGCATTTTTATAAAACTTTTTTAGGACACAATTTTAATGTCAGACAACATTTCTCTAGACTGTTTTCTTAATACAACTTACCTTGATCCAATGTATGTTTATATTGTTTCTGAGGTAACACCGTTTGCACAGGCCTCTGATTATGATACAGATGTTGAATTACCTTTATAGGGCCCAGAAGAATTCTCATTCTGTAAATTATTCACCACAGTAATTGTCATCTGACCTGATCAAAATTCATTTTAGGATATGCGAAGGCATTAGTTAAAGATTCACTTTCATGATTGGCCAAATCATGGAATAGGATTAAAATGCAAAGTAGTATACCCATTCGTAATGACCTCATGTTGCTCAGGAGCAGATCGGAAGCTTAGTGTTTTAAATATATGTTATAGTCTGTGGAGTTAGAATCTTCTGACATGATTTTTATTCTTTATAAGAAAATGCAGATGCTTTCAGTTTAAAGAATATGATCAGCCACACTTCCCAGAATGTCTTTTAAAGTTTTGCATTCACACACCATCTGCACTGGGCACTTTAATACATGATTATAAATTTATGAAAGATGCCACATCCCCAAAGATACAGGGCATGTAGCACTTCAATTTCCTCTACCCTAACTTAGTTGTATTCACTATCACATTATTCACAAAATTGCTGGACATCTTTGACTTTGTTTAGATTAAGAATACATTATTTTTTTTGAAAATGCCTAATATGTAAGGCTTGCCAGAATGGGGAGAATATCTCCACTCTCACAACAGCTTTTAACAAAACTATCAAAATAAAAGGGAATCTTATATGCAGAACAAGCTTTGTGGCATACATACTTAAATGCCCATGTGAGAAGATATATGTAGGGAGCACCACGTTACCAGCTCATAAAAGAATTTTACAGCATAGGAGAGCTATAGTGAACAAGAACTGAAGCTATCCAGTGGCTAGGCATTTTGAGAAATACCATCAAGGTAACCCCACATCATTGAGATATAGCTGCATTGCACAAGTACCTAAAAGGAAAAGAGGAGGGGATGGGGTAAAGGAATTGAGAAAATTAGAAACGTTCTTCATCCTGGAGCTAGATAGTATGGAACCAAATGGTTTTAATATTGATGAAGAACTATTCACCTGTTTGTATTAAAAAATGCATCCCATCAGTACACTCTACAGAGAGAGCAGTTCAGAAATATTTTAAAGGGAAAGTAGAAAGATAGGGAAAATGTTTATTAGCACAATGCACTTTAATGAATAAATGCACTTTAGATACAATGCACTTTATAATGGTTTTGGGTAATTTTATTGGGAATATCATGAAATACACTATAAAAGGCACTAGCCAAGAAACAATAATTACATGCTTTAATTGCTCTTTTTTATAAAGAGGAAGGCTTTTCTTTAAGGGAATTTTCCAGTGAAGTCGAGAGATTTGTTACAAATGTTATAAGTGTAATGAATTTGGTTTGTGTCCAATGTGGAACATTCGTGGTATTGACAAAATGGATTGTTCATGAAATATTTTGGGCTGAATAAAAACCTAGGTAGAAAGAGCCATGGAGCATTAGACAAAGAGCGAACTTGCATATTACAAAATGGCGCTGATTTTGACCAGCTATAGTATATGGAAATGATCCAGATGTGTCCTTTCTCTATGTTTACTAAGTAAAAATACATAAAATGAACTGTAAAAATATGGTGCTCGTCATCGTTAACAAGGCTGCAACTGACAGCCGAAACGCGTAGATGAATATCTCGTTTCCTGAATAAATTAAAGTGAAACCCACAGGAGTGCCGACATCATTTTTTGTAATGGAAGGTGATTTAAAGGATATATATATATATATATATATATATATATATATATATATATATATATATATATATATATTTACCAATCCTGGCATCTACGAAAGACAGGCGCTGACTCCGTGGGAATTTGTCAAAGAAAATATTTATTCCAGAATGACGACCCAGACGCGTTTCGACGGCGAACCGCCTTGATCACTACATATATATATAGTGTTCTAGAAAATATATTGCCCCATCTGAGTTAATATTAAGTTAGTTAATATGGAAAATATTGCCCCATTAATATTAAAGTATTGCCGCATTGGAGTTAATATTAAAATTAGAAAATCTATTCCCATTTGGACCGCACTTTTATCAAATTTATTTAGGACACAATTTTTATGTCAGACAACATTTCTCTAGACAGTCTTCTTAATACAACTTATCTTGATCCAATGTATGTTTATATTGTTTCTGAGGTAACACCGTTTGCACAGGCCTCTGATTATGATACAGATTTTGAATGACCTTTGTAGGGCCCAGAAGAATTCTCATTCTGTAAATTATTCACTACAGTAATTGTCATCTGACCTGATCAAAACATTTTTTAGGACATGCGAAGGCATTAGTTAAAGATTCACTCTCATGATTGGCCAAATCATGTAGACAAGGAATAGGATTAGAATGCAAAGTAGTGTACCCATTCGTAATGACCTCATGTTGCTCAGGAGCAGATCGGAAGCTTAGTGTTTTAAATATTTGTTATAGTCTTTGGAGTTAGAATCTTCTGAAATGATTTTTATTCTTTATAAGAAAATACAGATGCTTTATTTTAAAGAATATGATCAGCCACACTACCCAGAATGTCTTTTAAAGTTTTGCATTCACACTCCATCTGGACTGGGCACTTTAATGCATGGTGATACATTTATGAAAGATGCCACATCCCCAAAGATACAGGAGCACGTAGTACTTAAATTTATTCTACCCTAACTTAGTTGTATTCACTATCACATTCTTCAAAAATTGCTTGAGATTATTGACTTTGTTCAGATTGTGAATAAACAATCTATCCTACCTGCTCCTAATCTACTTAATCTTGACCTTGGCATCTTTTTCTTGTCATAAAAGCTTTCATCTCATCTGCAACCTGATTTTCTTCATATAATTTATGAATTAGGTCCTATAGATCAAATTCTTGTTGATTGTCCACCATTTTATTTTTTGCTGGTATGAGATTTCTTCTATCTCTGTTTCAACAGAAATTAATTCTAAAATGTCTGCAAAAGGACAACCATTTGTAGAATATTTTACCTTTTCTGTACTAAAAAGATATGTGTAAAGTCCTGCGGAAACAGATTTGAGGACATACAAAACATAAAGAATGTATTCTAAAGGTATTCCTTTATATTAGTAGTAAAATTAATCCTTGCTTGATCACTACTTATTAAAACGGGTGACAATATCACTGTCATCTAAGGTATGATCAGAAAACATTGCAAGGAAGAACTAATAACAGAACATGCGGGGCCAAACCAGAAATAAAAACAGGCAGAAGGGGATTGCTTGTGTGGGAATGTGTAACATCTATCCACTACATGTTGAAAATGCTTTTTATTTATTTTTGCAAATCTGGTGTGTTAGTAGAGAGGTCTAAGACACAATTAAGTGCAACATTAAAATCACAACAATAAATAATACGATCAGAGTATTTTTAAATCTAAGTAATAACTCTGCCATGTACTGGTGTCCTATATATATATATATATATATATATATATATATAAATATATATATATATATATATATATATATATATAATATTTTTTGGTTTGGAAAAGATTTGTTCCAACGGGAACAGGGCACAGCCATGGGCACCTGCTTCGCCCCAGTTATGCTAATCTTCATCTTGGCTGGTGGGAGGAGCAGGTGCTCAGAGGCCCTGAACTGGAAAAATGGACCAATAATATTTTACTATGGGTTAGATTGATAGACGATGTTTTCGTACTGTGGCAGGGTGTGGAAACAGAAATAACTGATTTTGTCATGGACCTTAACTCAAACAACTTAAATCTGAAATTTGTAGAACACCATAGCAAAACCAATATCGATTTCTTTGATATAAGAGTGAGAGTAGAGGGAGAAAAGTTGGAAATTACTGTTTTCCGAAAACCGACAGCTGGGAATACAATCCTGCATGCGGGAAGTTCCCATCCTGGACCCCTCATTAGAAGCATACCATTTGGGGAATTTTATAGAGCACGGAGGGCATGCAGTAGTGAGGTGGAATATGAGAAAACAGAACAGGAAATGACTAACCGCTTCCTACAAAGAGGATATTCACTAGAAATTGTAAAGGGAGCTGCTATGAAGGCAAGGAAACTAGATAGGGGAAAAGCATTATTTGAGCCATCCAGAACAGAATTAAAAAAGATAAAACAAAACAGCCAGGAAACTCAGAGATTTGTCACAACTTTTAATACCAGACACAGGGATGTGAGAGCCATTTTAGATAAACACTGGCATCTTTTGAAAGGGGATCCGGAGTTAGGCCCAAAAAAAAAAAAACATCCAGAAATAACATACAAAAGATCAAAATCATTGAAGGATTGTCTAGTAAAAAGTGAATACAAAGAAAAAGAAGGAACCCCGACATGGCTCCAAAGAAAAATGGGTTTTAAAAAGTGTCTTAAATGTAAGGCGTGTCAGAGTGGAGTAAATCTAATGAGCTTTACAATGCCTTTTAACAAAACCATTAATATCAGGGGCTACTTGACATGTAGATCCAGTTTTGTAGTCTACATGCTAAGATGCTGTGAAAAGGTGTATATAGGGAGCACCACCTTACCTGCCTATAAAAGAATATTACAGCACCGGAGAGCAATTGTAAACAAGGATAGAACATACCCGGTTGCTAGGCATTTTGAGAGACTTCATCACAGTGACCCAGTTCTCCTACAGTACAGCTGTATTGCAGAAATCCCGAAAAGAGGAGGGAACAGGGAAAAGGAACTCCGGAGATTAGAGACATATTTCATCCTGGAACTAGATAGCAGAGAACCAAATGGTTTGAATGTAGATGAAGACTTTTTTTTTTTTTTTTTTTAAATATCTTTATTCGGCATACAAAAAAATACCATAAAAGTAGCAATTTTTCAGCAGGGTTAAAACAGAACAATTCATCAATATAAATCCTACATAATACAATTTCAGTACATGGATGAAGCTATACACATCTCAACAAACCATTTTTAAAACAATATGAGTAATGGACGCAAGAAATCTATAGGCTTCTGCTACCCTTTGTGGTCCTTAATCTAACCGCAGCCCTTAAAAAGTTGATGGTACAAAAAAGTGTAAAAGCATCTGGGGACAATTTTAAAAATAACAGGGCCACCCGTGCTTGTTTAAACCTAGCTCTCTTTAAAATGCCCTTCAAAAAACGACTTCTAGGATGTGAATAAAAAGGGCATAGTAAAACAAAGTGAAGGGTGTCCTGAGGAGACCTATGGTCGCAGCCACAGGGCCCCTTCATCTCTGTGGACAGTGTGAACTCTGCCGGTTCTGCTAAAACGTGATGCAAAAGATTTAGCCTAAATCGGGTCATTAAAAATCTATCATGGGCACTATTTAGACAAGACAAGTACGGTTCAATGCCCTCGGTAGACTTAGTTACTATATGTTCTCTCACCGACAGCTTAGCTAATTCTCGGTCTCCCCGGAGCGTCGAAGCGCACTTAAAAAACCGATCCTTGACCAGGGCCTTGTCCTGCATGGTCATTCTAGAAGGATTAGTAAAAAGCTCTGCACATCCTATTTTCTCAAAAGACTCCTTCACATACTTTAGCCAAGGGATTTTAAGCCCATGGTCCAAGGAGAGACAGTCTTCTATAACCTGCCTGCATAAGGCCGCCTCCTCATTTGCCCAGATTTTTACCCAACAAACTAGGGGTTTAACTGCCATCCTATCCGTAATGTAGCGGACACCCAATTCTTCATGGACAATAAAGGATGGCGTACTCTGTGGGACTTTTAGGAGACGCCGAAAATACTTATTCTCTTCAATCTGTAATTGATTAGCCTCTATGAAACCCCACACCTCACTTCCATACAGCACTTTGGCACAGGACATAGAACTATATAGTCTTAAAACCTGTTCTGGGGACCACCGTCCTAACCTTTGTGCAAAATTCATTATTGACCCAGTACATCTGGTCATCGATCGGCATTTCTCTTCTAATAAATATTTAAAATTTAATCGACCATCAAATAAAATCCCCAGGTACGAAAAAGACTGTACCTTTCCCAAACAGTGAGATCCAATTTTATAATTGTAGGATTTGCCTGGTTTTTGCCCACTTCCATAACATAGGATTTTGCCAGGTTGGGGGACAAATCCAGATTCCCCATAAACGACACAAAGCCATCTATCAGGAACTGCAGGCTTTTAGGGGTACGGGCCAGGAGTACTGCGTCATCTGCATAAAGCAGAACGGGGATCCCACGGGTACCTATCCTAGGAGTGTCTACCTGTAAGGTGCTTAGTGCTCGGTCAAGACCATTTATATATAACGTAAACAAGAAAGGGGCTAGTATACAGCCCTGTCTGACCCCACTAGAACACCTGAAGGATTTTGTTAGTTTACCCTCCTGGCTATATCTGACCGCAGCAGTGGTATTCAGATGTAAAGATTTTAAGATGTTAATAAGCCCCGGATCCACACCGAGCCCACCCATAATTGCCCATAATTTCCCTCGATTGACACTGTCAAAGGCCGCAGTCAGGTCCATAAATGCCAGGTACATCGTCCCTGGATTGACTGCTGTATATTTGGCTGAAAGAAGGTATAAATTAAGGCATTGGTCGGTGGTAGATTTCCCAGGCCTAAAGCCAAATTGGACGTCAGTTATAACTTGATGGTCCTCAGCCCAATCGGTTAGCCGGCTTAAGAACACCCGCCCTAATACCTTCGCTGACACATCAATGAGGGAAATCGGGCAGTAACATTGTGGGCTATCCTTGTTACCTTTTTTAAAAATAGGGACAATCGTGGCTGTGGACCAGGAGGCTGGCATTACTGTGTCCACTGCTGCATTTATAACCCTGGTCAGGATAGGGGCCCAGAGATCCACGTTGCTTATAAAAAGGTCAGGTGGGATCCCATCTGGGCCCGGGGCCTTGTTCCTGGTTAATCCTTTAATTCCTGTTTTAACCTCACCCAGCGAGAATCTAAGTGGAGTTGTCCTCTGCTCCCCACTATGGACCTGCAACTGAACCGTACTGGGATGGTAATTATAAAGCCCTTGAAAATGCTCATACCATTGCTCCGGCAGAATATTATTGCCTAGCCCTGGTTTGTTAGCATCTTGAAAACAGGGACTGTTTATGACTCTCCAAAAGGCGGTGGAATCCTTTAGTACCATCGCCTCTGTCAGATCTTCCCAGGCTTGCTGTTGTAATCGACCTTTACGTCCCTTAATAGCAGACTTATATTTTTTCCGACAAAGAGTCACCCGGTCCCTATCTCTTGGAGAGGTCTTTAGAGCATCTTTCAACTCTCTAAGGGCACAAGAGCACTGTGGGTCAAACCATCTCGGGTTGTCCGTTTTGACCCTATAAGCTGGGGCTCTAAGCAAACTATCAACTATTTGGGCAACGCCCTTAAAAGCCTCAACTAATTCTACTCCTTCCACTTCGAGGTCTAAACACCTTAGAATGACCTGTTCACCTTCTTTTAAAAGAGATCTATAAAAGGCCTCGCCATTGACCTGTGTCCATCTCAGCCTCCTACCCTGATCCATGGCCCTTACCACCCCCCCTCCCGCTCCAAGAGGTTCCTGGCGGTAGTGTGCGTCAACAAGGGATAATACAAGAGGATTGTGATCGCTAAAGGCACCATGGCCAATACTGAACCCAGACACACAATTTCTAAGTGCTGCGGAAACAAAAATAAAATCAATAAATGAGGCACATCCTCTGCCTTTGAATGTGGGATGAACCATTGTATCCTGTCTAACATCAATCAGGTCAATGGTGTGTGTTAACGCATACGTATTTAATAGGCCACAGAGTTCCCTTCCCTCCTTTGTATGTTCCATATGAGGGCCATCCTCAAGCGTACAAGACGCCCAATCCCCACAAACTACTCTCAGGTTTGGGCACAAATGACAGTTAAAATCACCTACTATAACCAGCTGAAGCGCCATCAGCCCTCGCTCATATATCTGGGTAAGTCTAGTGTCCAATTCATGCATACTAGCAGAACCCTGTCCATGTAGTATTGCATTATAAAAGTTTATAAAAAGTAACCTATAACCCTTATTAAAAAATGTGAGCCCCTGCGCTACTTCTGAGCCCCAAGCCAAATCTGTCCATCTTCCTTGTAGTGCAAGTTCTACAAATATGACCAACCCTCCCCTGGCTCTCCCTGACGTAGCCTTACGCGCTGGACAAAAGAAGGTTTTATAACCCTCTAGAAAAAAGTTATTGTTTACTGGTTCCCATGTTTCTTGTAAACAAATTATCTGAAATTCCCGGATGTAAAGTAGCCATTGTTCATTCTTAAATTTCGTGGATAGGCCTGCTATATTCCAGGAGACTATTTTTATTTCTCTTTCATTTGGCCTTTCTACACTAGCAAATACCTGGGGACTATGGGTCCTATAGACTTTCTTATTTAAACTATTGTCCACATGGGCGTTTACAACCTGATAATCACTGGTAATTTGGCCTTTAGCTATCCCCGGGTTGATCTCTTCTCCTCTCCCTCCAAGATCTTTAATGATCATGGGGGTGTCACGGGCTCTATTGACGTTCCCCAACATACCTAGTCAATCAATATCATTTAGATCTCTTAATGGGGCAAAGATGTTATTTGTCAGTGCTGTAGAGGCCCACCCGATTGCACTCTCCTGTTGACCCACATATCCGCAACTTTGGTTTAAGTTCGGCAGGGGTCTATAAAAAAAAACCAACGGAAGCAATTTAATGCTTGAGTCCACCTCAGCTTGGAAGAACCCATTACTCTGCGAAAGAATCTTAGGCACACGGTCGGGGTGTCTAAGCGTCACAATTACACAATCCCCTGAGAAGGCCTTCCTGGTTCTGCCGATCCGAGACACCCTTCTTGCCATCAGGATGTGTCTGTGATCTCTGATATTAAACCCTGCATTTCTACCCATCCAATGCGCCACCTTATTAATCAATTGGGTCGCAGGTTCCTCTTTTGGCTTGTATGTGCTGGGACACCAGTTAAAACAACTGTATACGGGCATGAGGCTGGGGGTAAGTCTAAAACTGGTAGGCCTATAGTGCTCTGTGCACTTAGAGAAGGCAGTTCTTTTAAATATTGATTTGCATTATCTCCCCTTTCTATCCTTACAGTGTCTACTTGCTGTAATAAGGGATTACATGGACTCCCTGTCGTCGCTTCCCTGGGCCCCCTAGCACCAGTGCTTGCATTGGGTCTAGTTACTTCCGGATATACATGTGGGACGCTATTAACTGCAACAACTACCCCTGTTATATATTCGCTATCCCCATTTTTCCTCCCCTCAATTACATTTACAGGCAATGGGGCTGGAACTTTAGGGACTTCAGATTCTTCCTGAGCAGCACGTGCACAACTACATGCCCCTTGGTTAACTAATGAGCTACTAGAGTTCAGGAGTAACAATAGTTTTTCATCGATTGTCCCTAGTTTGCATAAAAGGGGCCCCAAGAGAACAGTCATCAAAGTCTCCAATCTTCTCCATTGATCGGGGTCGTCCCCAAGCCCCACGTTAATGTCATTGCCACTTTTAAAAAATTGATCCATAGCCAATCCTTTATTAGATTCTGAGGCGGACTTATCAGGAAACTTCATTACTTGGTGCTTGGATCTAGGTTTTTGTTTTTGCTTTTGTTTTTGTGTGACTCCTCCCCTCATTCGCTTCGCAGGTGACTCTCCACTGCGTGCCGTCAGAGACTTCAGTATACTTGTCGAACTTTGCCTGGTGGCCCCTTTAGATCGAGTAATAACCTCACCACGGCACGAGCCAGATAAAGTTACGTTTGTGCCGTGGAAGGAATCGGTGTCTCTTCGACCAGTATGGGCGAAAAGACAGGCTCATCGTCCCCTGCGATATTATGGGCAGAATTAATGGAATTCATCTGCTCAACTGTAATCGCTGATGACAGGATTGGAAGATTGACTGATTCCCCAATGTTACTAAGACCAGGGGTCACAGAACATAAGTGGTCCACAGATTGCTGCCCACCCCTGGGGGATTTAGCCATAGCTAGGCCTCCCAATGATGACCGTTTTTGAGCCGCAAAGGTATCTAGTGAGAGTCTTTTTCTGTGAGCTGAATCTGATGGGTCAAAACTGACTCTGCTCTGGTCAGGAAAGCGTCCAGGGTTCCCACAACCCCCTCCTACCAGTGGACCCGTGACCTTGCGTTTGCTCATTCTGTCGGCAAGCTATTGCTTGATTACACACAATCCCTCGAGGTACACAAGTCCACAACTAAACTGTACCTTATTTCAATAACTGAACTCCACCTTAATGCTTGTAATCACGGAGGGGTGGCCCAGCCCAGCCTCTTCCTGTCTCTGACGGTCTCAGACGGGCCCGCCCTTGGCCCGGGCTTTGCCCGGCGCGCGCCCGCGCGCGTCTCGCGAAGCGGGTGCCACGAGAGACTTTCCCCCTACTCAGGTGCGGCAGATTAGTGGCAGGCAAGGCTTCCTGGGACTTGCAGTCCCCTCAGCGTCCAGCAGCGACCTCCTCCAAGCAGCGATGCGGCTCCCGCGAAGCGGGTGCCGCGAGAGGCTAAGTAGGCTTTTCCCCTACTCAGGTGCGGCAGATTAGTGGCAGGCAAGGCTTCCTGGGACTTGCAGTCCCCTCAGCGTCCAGCAGCGACCTCCTCCAAGCAGCGATGCGGCTCCCGCGAAGCGGGTGCCGCGAGAGGCTAAGTAGGCTTTCCCCTACTCAGGTGCGGCAGATTAGTGGCAGGCAAGGCTTCCTGGGACTTGCAGTCCCCTCAGCGTCCAGCAGCGACCTCCTCCAAGCAGCGATGCGGCTCCCGCGAGCGGGTGCCGCGAGAGGCTAAGTAGGCTTTCCCCTACTCAGGTGCGGCAGATTAGTGGCAGGCAAGGCTTCCTGGGACTTGCAGTCCCCTCAGCGTCCAGCAGCGACCTCCTCCAAGCAGCGATGCGGCTCCCGCGAAGCGGGTGCCGCGAGAGGCTAAGTAGGCTTTCCCCTACTCAGGTGCAGCAGATTAGTGGCAGGCAAGGCTTCCTGGGACTTGCAGTCCCCTCAGCGTCCAGCAGCGACCTCCTCTGGCGTGTTTTAAGTTTGGGTATTAAGTCCCTTGAATCCTGAGGGTCCCTGGGGTCCAACTAGCCCACCAGGTACCTCCAGTAAGCGCCACAGAGCTGCGTTGCAGAGAGGTGTAAAAAGGGGCATGGCCTTGGACCACCTCTCTGCAACGCAGGCCTGTGTTGCTTAATGGAAGTACCTGATGGGCTATTTGGGCCCCAGGGACCCTCAGGATTCAAGGTGACCTAATCCCCCAATTTAAAACGCGCCACGGGGCGCGTTTGCACAGTGGTGAAGGGAGGGGCTAAGTAGGCTTTCCCCCTACTCAGGTGCGGCAGATTAGTGGCAGGCAAGGCTTCCTGGGACTTGCAGTCCCCTCAGCGTCCAGCAGCGACCTCCTCCAAGCAGCGATGCGGCTCCCGCGAGCGGGTGCCGCGAGAGGCTAAGTAGGCTTTTCCCCTACTCAGGTGCGGCAGATTAGTGGCAGGCAAGGCTTCCTGGGACTTGCAGTCCCCTCAGCGTCCAGCAGCGACCTCCTCCAAGCAGCGATGCGGCTCCCGCGAGCGGGTGCCGCGAGAGGCTAAGTAGGCTTTCCCCTACTCAGGTGCGGCAGATTAGTGGCAGGCAAGGCTTCCTGGGACTTGCAGTCCCCTCAGCGTCCAGCAGCGACCTCCTCCAAGCAGCGATGCGGCTCCCGCGAAGCGGGTGCCGCGAGAGGCTAAGTAGGCTTTCCCCCTACTCAGGTGCGGCAGATTAGTGGCAGGCAAGGCTTCCTGGGACTTGCAGTCCCCTCAGCGTCCAGCAGCGACCTCCTCCAAGCAGCGATGCGGCTCCCGCGAAGCGGGTGCCGCGAGAGGCTAAGTAGGCTTTCCCCCTACTCAGGTGCAGCAGATTAGTGGCAGGCAAGGCTTCCTGGGACTTGCAGTCCCCTCAGCGTCCAGCAGCGACCTCCTCTGGCGTGTTTTAAGTTTGGGTATTAAGTCCCCTTGAATCCTGAGGGTCCCTGGGGTCCAACTAGCCCACCAGGTACCTCCAGTAAGCGCCACAGAGCTGCGTTGCAGAGAGGTGTAAAAAGGGGCATGGCCTTGGACCACCTCTCTGCAACGCAGGCCTGTGTTGCTTAATGGAAGTACCTGATGGGCTATTTGGGCCCCAGGGACCCTCAGGATTCAAGGTGACCTAATCCCCCAATTTAAAACGCGCCACGGGGCGCGTTTGCACAGTGGTGAAGGGAGGGGCGGGGCCTCAGGTGACATGTGCGCAAACACGCCCTGTGGTGCATTTTAAGTTGGGGAATTAATTCCCCTTGAATCCTGAGGGACCCTGGGGCCAACTAGCCCACCAGGTACCTCCAGTAAGCACAACAGAGTTGCGTTGCGGAGAGGTGAAAAAGGTGCGTGGCCTCGGAACGCCTCTCTGCAACTCAGCTCTGTGGTCCTAACTGTAGGTACCTGGGGGCTAGTTGGGCCCCAGGGACCCTCAGGATTCAAGGGGACTTAATCCGCAACTTAAAACGTGCCACGGGCGCGTTTGCACACATGTCACCTTAGGCCCCCTCCCTTCACCACTGTGCAAACACTGCCTTGTAGCGCGTTTTAAGAGGTAGTTTTAATCCCCCTGCCCTATTATGTACTAGGGAGTTACAGAGGAGGTCATGCTAATCACAGGGGTACCCCAACGCATAGTGTTCCCTAGTGTATGTAGGTGTTTTAACTGTATTCTAAGTGTCTTTTACCACAGCACTGGCTCTAAGCCTGGTTAGTCAGAGTCAGTTACCACCAGTACACGTCTGGAAAAGTTGTGGGCACAGGATGATTTTGCAACAAGGCCTCTTTCTGCTCCTCTGTTGGTTGTTTCTGCACATGTCTTGCTTCTTCCTGGATTTTTCTTCGTCTTTGTGGACTTCTGTTTCTTTCGACATTTCTTTTGCTTCTTTCTGTGCGTTTTTCTTCTTTCTTCACATGTCCTACTTCTGTAGGCATAGTTTCAAACTAGCATTTGAAAAACCTTTGAAATTCACTGGAAAAACCATAGGTTTCAGGCACGTTATAGTTAGAAATTAGCATTTAAAAAACCTTTGAAATTCACTGAAAAAAACATAGGTTTCAGGCACGTTATAGTTAGAAATTAGCATTTAAAAAACCTTTGAAATTCACTGAAAAAACCATAGGTTTCAGACACGTTATAGTTAGAAATTAGCATTTAAAAAACCTTTGAAATTCACTGAAAAAACCATAGGTTTTAGGGACAGTTATAGGTAGTTGGACATTTCACTCGTACAAAACCCGTGAAATTCCCCGTTATAGTTAGTTCAGCTAACTATAACTCGCACCCCGTAATGCACTGCTGATGACGTCACATATTACATCACTCATGACATGGTCAGTGACATCACTGATGACATCTCAAATGACATCACTGATGACATCATCCATGTGATAATTTCATGCATCTTGTCACACCCTAATATAACTTTTGATACACCCACTCTAAATTACAGACTGCCATTCTCAAAACCATACACACTCCAATACCAATATCTACATACCCACTCACTGATTCTTAGGTCTACACACACACACATCTACACACTCACCCGTACAGTCACTCATACTTACGGTCACTCAGTACAGGACTGTCATATGCACTCATACACCTATATAAACACTCACACATCGCCACTCATCCATAGAGGTAGTCACACACCTAGTCAGTCATGCAAAAAAATAATCACACACCCATTTACTCACCTATACAGTTATACACACACCAGCTCACTTACTCATACAAATACTAGCATATTCTTACGCTCTTATACAATAACTGATACAAGCACACACGCATCCATACAGCCACTCTCATAATCACACACTCTCACTTATAGCCTTTTAAATACTCTAACACACATATATACTGCCTTTTACATATGTAGTTACTCGCACATGTACCACTGAGATATACATTAACTCACTAACACACCCATACACACACTCACCCACCCAAGCAGTCCATCACAGATGCACTCTTCAAATCATGCACCCAGTGAATCACCCACTCACACATCTATGTACAGAGTCACACACACCCCACCCACACAAACACTCAGGCACCCATACAAATACTCAGAGAACCAATCAATAACCCATATAGACACTCATGTAGCTATTCGGAAATCCATGCATCCACTTATACACCAACAGACAGACGGATACAGACATTCACACAGTTTAGTCAGTAACCCATGCATTCAGTAAGATACGTTTAATCACTCACTTGTAGAGTCAGTCACGCACCGACTCAATCATCCATTGAGACACTTATACACCCAGTCATTCTTCAATACGCCTTTGCCTATATATATTAAACATATTTAAACTTTACAGAAACACACAGTCACTGCATGATGTCATCAGTGATGTCACTGACCATGTCATGGGTGATGTAATATGTGACGTCATCAGCAGTGCATTGCGGGGGCGCGAGTTATAGTTAGCTGAACTAACTATAATGGGGGAATTTCACGGGTTTTGTACGAGTGAAATGTCCAACTAACTATAACTGTCCCTAAAACCTATGGTTTTTTCAGTGAATTTCAAAGGTTTTTAAATGCTAATTTCTAACTATAACGTGCCTGAAACCTATGTTTTTTTCAGTGAATTTCAAAGGTTTTTTAAATGCTAATTTCTAACTATAACGTGCCTGAAACCTATGGTTTTTCCAGTGAATATATATATATATATATATATATATATATATATATATATATATATATATATATATATCTACTGGCGGTCGCCAGTAGATAGTTATAGTTACAACCTATTATCCATAGGAAATCCGCGACATTCTATTTGAAATAACTCTCTTGCCGGTTGACGTATCTTCGCAAAATTTTCAAACTTTATGGCCCGCTCCGGTCCGCTCCTACCCTGAAAGTCTCGGGGATTCGTCAAGCGGGGGCCGAGAAAAAGGGGGTCCCAAAACGCGTTTTCCCCATGCAATTTTCCATAGGAAACTTTAGACACGGCTACAGCCCGAACTGCTGAACGGAATTACACCAAATTTGGCAAAGAGGTAGTTCTTGGTTCAGAAAGAACCCTTTTTGTTAAATGGTGTAAATCCGTTCAGTAGTTGCTGAGAAAATCAAAAGTAAAAAGATAGTGATATCTAGGGCCGCGGATCCTCCCGAGCACGAGCTGGATGTTAATTGGCTGTCAGCTGGCTGTCAACATTCCGATTCAGGAAATGTTGGCAGCCATTTTATCCCTCGGTAGAACCGAGGGACAGAAACTAAGTGCGCAAAGCGCACAAAGGGGGCAGGGTAGAAACACCCTGACCCCCTAGGTCTGCTCAGGGGGTCCCACAAGGACCCCCTGGGCAAAAAAAATAAAAAATTTTAAAAAAAAAAAATCGGCAGGATGCGCTCAGGGAGCGCGAACCCTGCCGAAAAAAAAATCGAAGCGCGGTCTCCCGCGCTCGATGTTAATTGGCCCCGGGTGGGCCAAGTCCCGGGGGCATGCTGGGGGGGTTAATTTTATGTGTGGGGGGCCTCTAAGGGCCCCCAAGCCCGAGGGCCACCACCCCTGGGGCTTTATGTATAATGAGCGGGAGGGCTCTGAGCCCTCCCGCAGCCCCGAGGACCACCACCTCCCGGGGCTTCTTTTTAAAATTAAAAACCTGTGTGGGGGGCTCCAGCCCCACATGCCCGGAGACCACCACCTCCCCGGGGCACTAAGAAAAATTAAAATGGGGGTCCGTTTGGGACCCCCAAGCCCCGAGGACCACCACTTCCCCGGGGCTGTGCACTGAATGGGAGGGGGCCGCGCGGCCCCCTCCTGGAAGCCCTTGATGGCCCTGGGGACCACCACCCCCCAGGGCCGGCTCCTGCAGTGTCCCGGGGTGCCTACCCCCGGTACACTGCTGTTTGCAATGACAGGACGGGAGCCTCGCGGCTCCCGTCCTGTCATTGCAAACTTGCTTTGGATATTGGAAGAGAGCAGGAAACCTGCTCTCTCTTCCAATATCCAAGCCGATTGCTTTCCACATGGGGAGCAGCATGTTAGCTGCTCCCCATGTGTAAAGCAATGCCGGCTCCCGTAGGACACGGGGAGCCGGCGGGACTGTGGGGGTTTGGAGACCCCCACAGTCCCCAACGAGAGGCCAGGCCCCGGGGGATGGGGTCCCCGGGGCCATAAGTGGCCACGGAGGGGGCCACGCAGCCCCCTCCCCAAAGGAAAAAAAAAAAAAAAGTGCAAGGCCGGCCCCGGGGATGGGGTCCCCGGGGCCTTAAATGGCCTGAGGAGGGGGCTACGCAGCCCCCTCCAAATAAGAAAAAAAAGAGGCCATGCCCCGGGGGATGGGGTCCCGGGGCCAATACAGGCCCAGGGAAGGGGGGCCTCGCGGCCCCCTTCCCGTTTTTTTTTATTTTATTTTAATTTAAAAAGGGGTAAGGCCCTGGGGGATGGGGTCCCCAGGGCCTAAAAATAGGAAAAAGGAAGGGGGCCACACAGCCCCCCTTCAGGGGAAAAAAAAAACGATCGGGCCCGCAGGCCCGCCCCCTTCCTTCACCACTCTGCAAACGCGCCCCTGGCGCGTTTGCAGAGAGGCAATTCCCCTTGAATACTGGGGGTCCCTGGGGCCAACTAGCCCACCAGGAACCTCCAGTATGCGCCAGGGGCTGCCTTGCAGAGAGGTGTACAGAGGCCACGCCCCTTTTACACCTCTCTGCAACGCAGCTCTGTGGCGCTTTTGGAGGTATATGGTGGGCTAGTTGCACCCCAGGGACCCTCAGGATTCAAGGGGAGTTAATCCCCCGACTTAAAACGCGCCACGGGGCGCGTTTGCACAGTGGTGAAGGGAGGGGCGGGGCTTCAGGTGACATGTGTGCAAACAGGCCCCGTGGCTCATTTTAAGATGGGGAATTAAATCCCCTTCAATCCTGAGGGTCCCTGGGGGCCAACTAGCCCAACAGGTACGTCCAGGAAGTGCCACAGAGCTGCGTTGCAGAGAGGTGTAAAAGGGGTGTGGCCTCTGTACATGTCTCTGCAACGCAGCCCCTGGCGCATACTGGAGGTTCCTGGTGGGCTAGTTGGCCCGTAGGGACCCTCATGATTCAAGGGGACTTAATCCCCCAACTTAAAACGCGCCACGGGGCGCGTTTGCACAGATGTTACCTCAGGCCCCGCCCCTCCCTTCACCATTGTGCAAATATTCCTCTAAAATCAGCCGAAATCCGAATTCTGATTTACTCACCTGTTATCAGGAGAGACCTCAGTGCTGCATCTTTCAGCCCAGTACTGGTCCTGAAAAGTAATTTTAACCGTACTTACCGGTAACTTGAATTTCCTTCATAGGCTAACATTGACTGGTTTCACTTGGAAATTCTTCTAAGTGTGGAGTTTTGGAACTTTAAAATATTCCTCTAAAATCAGCCGAAATACGAATTCCGATTTACTCACCTGTTATCAGGAGAGACCTCAGTGCTGCATCTTTCAGCCCAGTACTGATCCTCAAAAGTAATTTTAACCGTACTTACCGGTAACTTGAATTTCCTTCATAGGCTAACATTGACTGGTTTCACTTGGAAATTCTTCTAAGTGTGGAGTTTTGGAACTTTAAAATATTCCTCTAAAATCAGCCGAAATACGAATTCCGATTTACTCATCTGTTATCAGGAGAGACCTCAGTGCTGCATCTTTCAGCCCAGTACTGATCCTCAAAAGTAATTTTAACCGTACTTACCAGTAACTTGAATTTCCTTCCATAGGATATCATTGCCTGCTTTTTGCTGAAAAAGTTTCTAAGTGTTGATTTTTGAAACATACAAATATTCCTCTAAAATCAGCCGAAATCCGAATTCTGATTTACTCACCTGTTATCAGGAGAGACCTCAGTGCTGCATCTTTCAGCCCAGTACTGGTCCTGAAAAGTAATTTTAATCGTACTTACCAGTAACTTGAATTTCCTTCCATAGGCTAACATTGACTGGTTTCACTTGGAAATTCTTCTGTGGAGTTTTGGAACTTTAAAATATTCCTCTAAAATCAGCCGAAATCCGAATTACGATTTACTCACCTGTTATCAGGAGAGACCTCAGTGCTGCATCTTTCAGCCCAGTACTGGTCCTGAAAAGTAATTTTAATCCTACTTACCAGTAACTTGAATTTCCTTCCATAGGCTAACATTGACTGGTTTCACTTGGAAATTCTTCTAAGTGTGGAGTTTTGGAACTTTAAAATATTCCTCTAAAATCAGCCAAAATACGAATTCCGATTTACTCACCTGTTATCAGGAGAGACCTCAGTGCTGCATCTTTCAGCCCAGTACTGATCCTCAAAAGTAATTTTAACCGTACTTACCGGTAACTTGAATTTCCTTCATAGGCTAACATTGACTGGTTTCACTTGGAAATTCTTCTAAGTGTGGAGTTTTGGAACTTTAAAATATTCCTCTAAAATAAGCCGAAATACGAATTCCGATTTACTAACCTGTTATCAGGAGAGACCTCAGTGCTGCATCTTTCAGCCCAGTACTGATCCTGAAAAGTAATTTTAACCGTACTTACCAGTAACTTGAATTTCCTTCCATAGGATATCATTGTCTGGTTTTCAGCAGAAAAGTTTCAAAGTGTCGATTTTCACAAACTACAAATATTCCTAAAAAATCGCCTGTATGACTTAAACGCATTCTTTCAACTGTTTACAGGAGATGCACCAGTGCTGGATCCAGGATCCAACACTGAGTAAGAAAAAGTAACGATAACAGTTTTTAACTTCTAAGTGAATTTCCTTCCATAGGATAACATTGGTGATTCTATGAGAAAAAGTTTCTAAGTGTGAACTTTTAAAGTACAATAATATTCCTTAAAAATCACGACTGTAACCAAAACGCTTTTACTCAACTGTTTACAGGAGATGTCCCAGGACTGAATCTAGGATCCAGTAATGTGGTTAGAAAAGTAATCCATAAAGTAACTAATTGCATTTAACTAGAAATTCACATTGAGCTGAATGTTGCATTGTGTTTGAAAATGTGTTGCCCATTGCAACAACTGTAACTACTGTACTTAAAAGTCTATTGCCTATGTGCAAAGTAATTAAACTAAAGTAATTCATTCTGAGAAAGTATTTTTGTAATGTAATGTATAATGTAATTACAATGTAATTTAAAAAATAAAATATGTAAAAAAAATTGTTTCTAAAAAATTTGGAAATCAGTATGAAAAAAATTTATATAACAATTAATACATTTAAAAATTGTCATTTACAAATCCTTTGAAATTCACTGAAAAAACTGTAGGTTTCAGACATGTTATAGTTACAAATTAGCATTTAAAAAACCTTTGAAATTCACTGAAAAAACCATAGGTTTCAGGGACGTTATAGTTACAAATTAGCATTTAAAAAACCTTTGAAATTCACTGAAAAAACCATAGGTTTTAGGGACAGTTATAGTTAGTTGGACATTGCACTCGTACAAAACCCGTGAAATTCCCCGTTATAGTTAGTCCAGCTAACTATAACTCGCGCCCCCGCAATGCACTGCTGATGACGTCACATATTACATCACTCATGACATGGTCAGTGACATCACTGATGACATCACTGATGACATCTCAAATGACATCACTGATGACATCATCCACGTGATAATCTCATGCACCTCCTCACACCCTAATATAACCTTTGATACACCCACTCTAAATTACAGACTGCCATTCGCAAAACCATAGACACTCCAACACCAAAAACTACATACCCACTCACTGATTCTTAGGTCTACGCACACATCCACTCACTCACCCGTACAGTCACTCATACTTACGGTCACTCAGTACAGGACTATCATATGCACTCATACTCCTATATAGACACTCAAACACCGCCACTCATCCATAGAGGTACTCACACACCTAGTCAGTCATGCAAATAATTAAACACACTACCATTTACTCACCTATACAGTTATACACACACCAGCTCACTTACTCATACAAATAGTAGCACATTCTTACGCTCTTATACAATCACTGATACAAGCACACACTCATCCATACAGCCACTATCACAATCACTCACTCTCGCTTATAGCTATTTATATACTCCAACACACATATATACTGCCTTTCACATATGTAGTTACTCACACATGTACCACTGGGACATACATTCACTCACTAACACACTCTTACACACACTTACCCACCCATACAGTCTATCACAGTTGCACTCTTGAAACCATCCACCCAGTGAATCACCCACTCACACATCTATGCACAGAGTTGCACACACCCCTCCCACACAAACACTCAGGCACCCATACAGATACTCAGACAAGCATTCAATAACTCATATAGACACTCATGTAGCTATTCACAAACACATGCAGCCACTTACACAGCAACAGACAGACGGATACAGACATTCACCCAGTTTAGTCACTAACCCATGCATTCAGTAAGATACGTTAAATCACTCACTTATAGAGTCAGTCACGCACCTACTAAATCATCCATACAGACACTTACACACCCACTCATTCTTCAATACGTCTTTTCCTATATATATTAAAAATATTTAAACTTTACAGAAACACACAGTCACTGGATGATGTCATCAGTGATGTCATCAGTGATGTCATTTGAGATGTCATCAGTGATGTCATCAGTGATGTCACTGACCATGTCATGAGTGATGTAATATGTGACGTCATCAGCAGTGCATTGCGGGGCGCGAGTTATAGTTAGCTGGACTAACTATAACGGGGAATTTCACGGGTTTTGTACGAGTGCAATGTCCAACTAACTATAACTGTCCCTAAAACCTATGGTTTTTTCAGTGAATATATATATATATATATATTTTCCAACAACAGCTTACACGGCACTCTCCTTGGTACAAAAATATATCTTTTTATTGAGACCTCCTTCTCCTCCACCTACGCGTTTCGAACACAAAGTTCTTGTTCACGGTAGTATACGGAGTCCTACTTCAGTTTCCAACCTTTTATACATGGTCTCCACGTTGCCCATAATGAGGCATTGTGGGACCAGTAGTTTTTACATATATTACAATTACTCTTTTTATTTCTTTTACCCAAAAATGTTGCAAGAAAAAGTACTATTTATGTAAGCCACTGTTACGCATTTTCATCTTATACATAGGATCTACCCAATGTGTGATGTACTATCAAGTGTTCATTACATTTAACTTGTGAAAATTGTCCGTTTTTACAGAACAACTCATCAACTTCAAAGAAATCATGACTTGGTGTCCCATATACTTGCCAAGCACATGAGAACACATGCCAACCGGACATGGTTAGACATGAAGTATTCAGGATTGGTTACAATTCCACCACATGACAGAGGAGGAAATCGAGTACTCAAATTGAGGCGCATGGAATCAAAACTGATTATTCGATTTAAAACCAAGGTCCCCCTTGGGCTCAATGGGGACGAAGAAATGTATATACATTTGTAAATATTTGGTTCAGTTTTGACATACAGACTTATAAGGAGTATATTTTAGAGATATCAATTTTCCACATATTAGCTTGTTTTCCTCAAAGTATAATGTGATTTAGATTTCAGGAGAACACGTAGCCGGTATTGTATTTTTATTGTGTTGCAAGTAGTTTCCTTTCAATAAGCCTAACTCATTAGCATTTGTTTGAAGTGTCTGTAAGACAGTGGGGCACTTAGCCCTCAAGTATATGGGACACCAAGTCATGATTTCTTTGAAGTTGATGAACAAGAACTTTGTGTTCGAAACGCGTAGGTGGAGGAGAAGGAGGTCTCAATAAAAAGATATATTTTTGTACCAAGGAGAGTGCCGTGTAAGCTGTTGTTGGAAAATACTTAATGCGAGAGGTGGTCCTGTCTCGCCACGAGCACCAGCTCGAGGGTGCTCCCCCCGAAAAGGACCGTGTTTGTTGATATTATATATATATATATATATATATATATATATATATATATATATATATATATTCATAACCACAGCACTCTCAGAACCTCCTCTCGGCGAAAAGAGAGTAACGGACACCCGGATAGAATGGCAAGTTGTTATTTATTCTTTCTCACTCCTCTGATGACGGGTTTCGAGCAACTAGTGCCCTTGATATATATAGAAATCCACACGAAGAGTAAAACGCGCTTTCAGGCGAGGGTGATGCATGCAAAATAGATTTATTACGCCATAAATCTGTAGTAACGCGTTTCGGCCGTCCAGCGGCCTTGATCACAGTGGGTGTGGTAGTGAGAGGCTTCAATACATAGTTGTGGTCGAACATAGTAGTAGGACTGGAAGTCATGTCTTAGACATAGTGATAAGACTGCGCAAATACAGTACTGTCAAGCATAATGTTATCACAGTTGCCATCTTGGAATGGAGACATATTGCAAGCACATTGCAGTAAAACTACATGGTACAGTTCTATCTCATGTTGCAAATCACATATAAATATTTTTTTTTTGCCAATCTTCTGTCGATGGGGTCCCCCAACCCTGCAGGGCGGCCTCAGTCCGGGGACAGAACATCCGATAAGTAAACTTACAACGACAAGAAAAATGAGGCCAATTCACGGAACAAATGCAGCATTTGTTTATATATATATATATATAATAAACAGTGTGGGTAACAGGATTCAGCGAACATCCATTACAACGCGGCGGTAACTACGCGCTGCCATCGCAACGCAACTTTTACATCGCAAGGATCTTTACATCGCATGCATTTACTACGCATGCTATTACAACGATGTGACTTTTACATCGCAAGCGATTTCAATGCATGTATTGATAAGCACTGATACATTAAGACCTGAGTAACAACTACATAAACATTAATACCTGGGTAATACCTGGGTAATAATGCTAAAGTAAATTATAAAAAATAATTAATGCTAAAGTAAATTATAATTAATAATTAATGCATAATAATTAATAATAATAATTCCTAGTTTAACGTTAAGGATTTTTAGGACATTATAGGACAAAAATGTTAACCTCAATTTTGAAAGAAAGACACATAAAAAATGATCGGGGAAATAATACCTTTATTGAAAATACTTTAAATATTCTTTCAATATTCGCAATTTGTTTTTACATATAACACACAGAAACTCCGGTGTGCATGGATTTTCCCACAGTTTCACATACAAGTCAATGGATCGAATTGTCTTTTCTTCATTTTTACCATAAGTGATGACGTCGGCGTTCATGCGTACATTTCGTCATTCTTGGTGTCGTTGCGAGACAGAGAAGATGGATGGAAGCGCTCCGTTAAGGTAAGACAGTTTTATATTATTCAAATCCTTAGTCTATTGGTAAACTTAATTGTCGAGGGTGGTAGATAGGAAGATAGGAATTGCAAGTTAATACTAATAATAGATATTTTGAGTTCAAAGCTAAATGTATTCCGCACTTCGTCATTTGTTAACATTTAGGAATCGGGTACTATTAATCTTTTATTAATTGTTAAATAATTATTGCAATTATTTAGATTTAATTACTTATAGGTTTTACAACAAATGTGTTGGTTAAAATCTTGTAATCTAAGTCATATTCATTGCGCACTATTCGCAGAACACACAAAAAAAAAAGTCCGACTTTACGTTGAAAAAAATGAGATATATGGAATTTCACGGAAATTTTTTTTTACAGTAACAATCAGACCCAACAAATATTGATTGAATTTTTTTTTTAATTTAAAAGAAAATATTTAAAGGGAAGTTTGCTTCCATAAAATCAGATACTATTTACTACATTGATTTATTACATACTTAATGTTTTCATATATACATTGGGACATTAATGCGTTTATTAGACACATATTTCCCAATTTTTTCAGTACATTCATAAGCTAATAATTGTCCTTTCTCCTTTTTTACAGTGGGC
Source organism: Calotriton arnoldi (assembly GCA_963921515.1). Lineage (NCBI taxonomy): Eukaryota > Metazoa > Chordata > Amphibia > Caudata > Salamandridae > Calotriton > Calotriton arnoldi. The sequence continues at coordinate 48,727 of CAWUFW010003189.1, read as the reverse complement.
CATGACGTTGACGCGCATATGTTTTTGACGTCATTCCGAGGCCTCGCCGCGAGAGAGAGCAGATGGAAGGCAGATCCCCGTCAAGGTAAGGCACTTCAACTTTATTAATATTTTAAGCGGTTTTTGATGGTTTATTGTACAAATAGTTAGAAACAGCTTATGTTTTAGTATATTAAATTTTAATAAAAAACTTTAGGGAAATCATACTTAGCATTATCAGTATGCATTGCGTTGTCGACAGTTTATTTGTAAGTAATTATTTACAATGTTATTTTATAATGCAGATTATTGTATTATATGCATTTTGACCAAAAAATGTTTATTCACATTATATTTTACACTTTGTACATATTTGAGAATTATTGTCCTTTTTCATTTTCCATTGTATGCGATGACGTTGACGTGCATACGTTACTGTCGTCATTCCGGGGTCGTCGCGAGAGACAGCAGATGGGACGGAGAGCTACATTAAGGTAAGACACTTTAACATTAATAATATACATAGTGTTGTACTAATGTTTATTGTAAGGACAGATGCTGGCAATGTCATTTCGATACTTAGGATGTCTTCTAAATAACACTTTTACTCCATTACAGGTTCCAAGACTAGGCCCAAGTCGGATCACGTGTTATATCATTTTTAATATCACGTGTTATTTTTTAAGACTTAGTTAAAATGTATCAGTTTAGCAGTTGGGGGCAATTAGGGACTTTTACATGAATGCTTCACTAATATTTGCATCTTTTCCTATATATATATATCTGGGATGTACAATCTCGCTTACAGATGCTTCTGGAAGTCCAATTTGGGGGATCGATTACTTCTGATACCATCGTCGGATTGGGTGGCGTTTTTGGAAGGGGGATTTGCCTTTTTTGTGGATTTCGGGTTGCAAGCGACATTGAAGGACTTCTTTGGAACACTCAAGTTTTGGTTCAATCTCTGGAATTGGAGGCGTAATTAGAATACAAGTCGAGGATTGCCAGCGAAATAGAACTTCTTCTTTGGAATACAAAATTTGGGTTTCAAAATTTCGAATTGGAGGTGTTTTGGGAATACAAATCGAGAAGTTATAGGACGACTTTGGATTGCATCGTTGGATTTGAAGGCATCCTTTGAATACATAGGGGGAAAACAACATTGGTGGATTCCACGGAGCAAGGGAAGGTGAATCCTTTTTTTTTTGGGTTGCACACAATGGAAAAAGGACTTTTGGTCAACACATGGAGAGAAGAAAAGACCAAGGGGTCGATTTCGATCTCGGCCGGTAGGGCACCTAACAGTATTCGTCCGGAAAAAATACAAGCCGAATGCGTGTTTCCCGACCGATTCGTACACTCGTCCGGACGAACAAGTACGATGCGTATAACAACCCAGTTTCCGAACGAGCCGTACTCACCCTATCCAGCTCCTGTTCCCCGCCCGAGCCGGATCCGTGAACGCCGAATTGAGCCGCACGGAAGCAAATACACAGCACCTTCCGGCCGGACTAGTACGATGCGCAATCCGTACGCGCCGAACCCGTCGCTACGTCCGGCCCGTTTGAGCATCCGGGCGAGCCATACATAAGCTCCGTTTCGCGCCACAAGACGATCCACGGCTATGAGACGAACAAGCCTGCTACGAGTACGACTCGAAGACACGAGAAACCCGAACGAGACGATCCAAGCATGAATCCCATTGCGCAGGTCCTACCTATACTCTACATCTATTACCGGGATCGGCACGGACGCGGACGGCGCAGACGGTAAGTCAAACACCAACAATACAAACAAACTACACGTACCCGAAATATGTCACACACATATAGGGATGCACAAATAACGTACACTAGCAACAGCAGAACCATAGGGGTGGGATGGCCAACACCAATGCCATACACACCCATAGGGGGATGGATGCCTACCACCAACACCACCCCCACTCAGGGGGGGCTAGATGCCTGCCACCACCACCACCCCTACTCAGAGGGGGCTGGATGCCTGTCACTACTACCATCCCCACTCATGGGGGGATGGATGCCTACCACTACCACCACCCCTACTCAGGGGGCCTGGATGCCTACCACTACCACCACCCTTACTCAGGGGGCCTGGATGCCTGCCACTACTACCATCCCCACCCTTAGGGGGATGGATGCCTACCACTACCACCACCCCCACTCAGGGGGGCTAGATGCCTGCCACCACCACCACCCCTACTCAGGGGGCTGGATGCCTGTCACTACTACCAACCCCACCCTTAGGGGCTGGATGCCTGTCACTACTACCATCCCCACTCATGGGGGATGGATGCCTACCACTACCACCACCACTACTCAGGGGGGGCTGGATGCCTACCACTACCACCACCCCTACTCATGGGTACCTGGAATCCTGCCACCACTACCATCCCCACCCTTAGGGGTATGGATGCCTACCACTACCACCACCCCTACTCAGGGGGGCCTGGATGGCTGTCACTACTACCATCCCCACTCATGGCGGGATGGATGCCTACCACTACCACAACCCCTACTCAGGGGGGCCTGGATGCCTGCCACCACTACCATCCCCACCCTTAGGGGTATGGATGCCTACCACTACCACCATCACTACTCAGGGGGGGCTGGATGCCTACAACTACCCCTACTCAGGGGGGCCTGGATGCCTGCCACTACTACCATCCCCACACTTAGGGGGATGGATGCCTACCACTACCACCACCCCCACTCAGGGGGGACTAGATGCCTGCCACCACCACCACCCCTACTCAGGGGGGGCTGGATGCCTGTCACTACTACCAACCCCACCCTTAGGGGGCTGGATGTCTGTCACCACTACCATCCCCACCCTTAGGGGTATGGATGCCTACCACTACCACCATCACTACTCAGGGGGGGCTGGATGCCTACCACTACCACCACCCCTACTCAGGGGGGCCTGGATGGCTGTCACTACTACCATCCCCACTCATGGGGGGATGGATGCCTACCACTACCACCACCCCTACTCATGGGTGCCTGGATGGCTGTCACTACTACCATCCCCACTCATGGGGGGATGGATGCCTACCACTACCACCACCCCTACTCAGGGGGGCCTGGATGCCTGTCACTACTACCATCCCTACCCTTAGGGGGATGGATGCCTGCCACTACCACCACCCCTACTCATGGGTGCCTGGATGCCTGCCACCACTACCATCCCCACCCTTAGCGGTATGGATGCCTACCACTACCACCATCACAACTCAGGGGGGGCTGGATGCCTACCACTACCACCACCCCTACTCAGTGGGGCCTGGATGGCTGTCACTACTACCATCCCCACTCATGGGGGGATGGATGCCTACCACTACCAGAACCCCCACTCAGGGGGGCCTGGATGCCTACCACTACCACCACCCCTACTCAGGGGGGCCTGGATGCCTGCCACTACTACCATCCCCACCCTTAGGGGGATGGATGCCTACCACTACCACCACCCCCACTCAGGGGGGCTAGATGCCTGCCACCACCACCACCCCTACTCAGGGGGGCCTGGATGCCTACCACTACCACCACCCCTACTCAGGGGGGCCTGGATGGCTGTCACTACTACCATCTCCACTCATGGGGGGATGGATGCCTACCACTACCACCACCCCTACTCAGGGGGGCCTGGATGCCTGTCACTACTACCATCCCCACTCATGGGGGGATGGATGCCTACCACTAACACCACTCCTACTCATAGGACGGGTAATGCATGACACAACTAGCATACTCCCACATAAGGAATGACAGAAGATTACATCCCCCAACACCATGACAAGTGTGTGTAGTCTGTGTCAAATGCCTACAACACTGAACATGACATTGAACATACAATGTGACCCCCTAGCACATGTGTCACACAGAAATGTGTGTGGCCTCCACAATGCAAGCCAACCATGGCCACTGTGGCAATGGGCTCGAACACCCCATCACCACAGTGACCAAAAGGTAAGTGTGCTATCCATAGCTGATCCACATTTTGAACAGTGTGGCAATGTGGCCTAAAGCCCCATCACCACAGTGACCAAAAGGGAAGTGTGGAGTCCATAGCTGATGCACATTTTGAACAGTGTGGCAATGGGGCCTAAAGCCCCATCAGCACAGTGACCAAAAGGGAAGTGTGGGGTCCATAGCTGATGCACATTTTGAACAGTGTGGCAATGGGGCCTAAAGCCCCATCACCACAGTGACCAAAAGGGAAGTGTGGGGTCCATAGCTGATGCACATTTTGAACAGTGTGGCAATGTGGCCTAAAGCCCCATCACCACAGTGACCAAAAGGGAAGTGTGGAATCCATAGCTGATACACATTTTGAACAGTGTGGCAATGGGGCCTAAAGCCCCATCACCACAGTGACCAAAAGGGAAGTGTAGTCATGGTAAAAGCTGCCAAAGCCAAACTGCATGGATGAATCCTGGTCACACAACAACAAACACATCAGAGGCATAGTAGTGCTTGTGTCCCATAGCAACATAGATTGGTCGAGGCAAACAGTGCAGTGTCACTGAAACATCGTTTTGGCCATGTGCATACAAACATCACCCATGGGGGCCCACATTGTCAACATTCACAAATAACACAATGACAGAAGTGACCATCATAATGCTGACCCACATATCTGCACCAATGGACACACAAATGTAGATATCCTGTGGAGACTGTAGATGTCAGGTGAACAAATACCATACCATGGCAGCAATGGGACATACAAACCATGATTATTGTGCTGACTGATGACCTAGGAGTCCCAGGGACAGCAGAGGAAAGCCACCAAACAACATACAGCCAATGGCAGACTCAAGATATGCCAATGCAGTGGTGCAAAGGCACAAACACAAACAGGCAGACTCACACTGCATATCAAACACAACAGGTGATGGGGGTGTGCCAGTGTCCCCAGGCAACCACACAACACATGAGGAGGCCTGAATTCCAACCACACAGATGTGTATACAGTGCCATACAAAAGTTACTCATGGATCGGATACCCCTATGTGGGCAATCAGGCATTGTTAGATGAGAGGGAGCCCAAATTACACATGTCACACAAGCTTGTAGGAACAGCAACTAACACAGCAAGAGACAGACCCACCGCAGCACTAACCCCAGGGACCCCACATTGTGCTGACACTAGCCTGCATGATAATCCCACTGTGATGACAAAGTTAGATGTCGTTCACACTGTGAACCACAGCCATGTGTCCTGAGCAACTAACTACCATCACACCTACACAAGCTCCAATCAATCAGCACGGCCTGCCAGCCAAGGCCAATATGGAGGTAGGGGTCTTGCCGTGCAACAACTCACTTTTGCACACACTCAACACCACACACCCTGATCTCCACCAATGTGCAGCAGTGAAGCTCACATGGACTGGTGACATTGGACATGCACCCATGACAATACCAGGGGTGGTGGTGGGAACTAAGGTTGCTGTACAACACGTATTTCGGGATACAACGCGTACCCGCTCACAACAGATGCAATGGGCCGGCAGGGCACCCCGATCGGTCCATTGCTGTACAACGCGTATTTCGGGATACAACGCGTACCCGCACACATCATATGCAATGGGCCGGCCGGGCACACTGATCGGTCCATTGCTGTACAACGCGTACCCGCTCACAACAGATGCAATGGGCCGGCCGGGCACACCGATCGGTCCATTGCTGTACAACGCGTATTTCGGGATACAACGCGTACCCGCTCACAACAGATGCAATGGGCCGGCCGGGCACACCGATCGGTCCATTGCTGTGCAAAGCGTATTTCGGGATACAACGCGTACCCGCACACATCATATGCAATGGGCCGGCCGGGCACACCGATCGGTCCATTGCTGTACAACGCGTACCTGTACAGGTCAGTCGCATATGTCACCATGCTTGTCACTGGTGAACGTATGCCAGCCACATATACCTGCCAGAGACCCAGGGGCACACCTACAACACCACACCCAGTCCACACTGTTTCCTGAGGCATGTAAGGCTGCATTTCCTTCTCTGTGTATGGGGGTTAACATGTGGTTTCTGTGGTGGCACTTGTGGGCAGCCACACCCAGGCTGTGCATGTGTTCATGGGGACAGGGTCCTTGGTGTGTTGTGCACATGACCACTGTGATGTGCAACAGTTCATTTTGGAGCATGTGGCATGGTCACATTTCCAGGTTGTGTATGTGTATGACATGTCACATACCCCCAGAGTCCCATGTGGGAAGGCATGTACGTCACAGGATGACCCATTGCCACAATAGTGATGTCCCTCCACAGTCTGTGTGCATGTTGTGTTTCCGATGTCACTGATTCCATGTGCACGATGGGAGACAGTCTCCACATCAACGTTGTTTGTGCATGGACTTGATGTTGTGCGTCACTGGCGTCCATGTCTGTCCTGCGGATGCGACAGGGCCACTACCTGTGGGAGTCATGTTTGTTTTTCTGACGTGTACATGATATGCCATGTCATGCCAGTGTCCATGTGGCAAGACAGGGTCACTGGGAATCTACCTGTCAATGATCTGTGATGCCTGTGGCGCATCTGTCCAGACATGTCACTGTGGTGTGTGTGTGGAACGTGACAGCAGTAAATGGGTACTGTGACACAGCCTAATGGTTTCCCATAGCACAACCTGGTACCTGTTGTGCACACATGTTGTACTGAGAAGTTAGATGATGGCCATGTAGGTGCGAGTTATGTCCGACAGAACGGCACACACATCAAGTACTTGTGTCACGTAATGATGTATCATGTGAAATTGAGTCTGGTGAATGGCACATATGTGGGGTGACTGACAATCTTTCTTCCTTCAACCTATGCACTGCAGGGCTCCAGCTGTCCATAGACCATTCCCTGACCTGGCAACGATGGTGGAACGTGACAGCATCCGACGGTACCGCTTCACCAGGCAGCTGATTGAGGATTTGGCAGTGCGCTTGGCACCACATTTGCAACCTGGCCGGACGTACCCTACGGCGCTGACCCCCAAGGTGAAGGTAATGGCAGCCCTACACTTCTTTGCCACCGGTAGCTTTCAACACACTGTTGCGACTGCCGGTCGGATGTCACAGACTATGTTCAGCCGTGTGCTATGCGATGTTTTGGACGCAATGTTGAGATGCCTGAACCAGTACATCTATTTCCCAACACGTCAACAACTCACTGATGTCAAGAGTGACTTCTCTGCCCTGGGGAGGATGCCACATGTCATTGGCTCCATTGATGGGACACATGTGGCTTTGATGCCACCACAGGCACATGAGCAGACATACCGGAACAGTAAACATTACCATTCGATCAATGCTCTGGTGGTATGTTTAGCAGATATGAGCATCACACATGTGTGTGCCCGTTTCCCTGGTTCAGCACACGATGCCTACGTGATGAGGAGTAGTCGCATCCCGAGGATGATGGCACAGATGCAGAACCAACGTGCCTGGCTTGTCGGTGTGTACTGACTTTGTACCATTGTGTGTGTTCTGATCTGTAGTATTCCACCCACTTTTCCAAATCAGCTAATGTGCACTTGTCTGTCCGTAGGTGACTCCGGATAGCCCAACATGCCGTGGTTGCTGACACCCCTCAGGAACCCTGTGACACCAGCCCAGATGCGCTACAATGAGGCACATGGTCGGACCAGGAGAGTAATAGAGCAGACCTTTGGTCTCCTGAAGAGCCGCTTCCGCTGCCTGGACAAGACAGGAGGGGCCCTCCCATATGCCCCAGCAAAGGTGTGCAAGATTGTCATCGTCTGCTGCATGCTACACAACCTGGCAGTGCGGAAGGAGTTGCCTCTCATCCTGGATGACGATGACCAACGTCCGCCACCTGTGGAGGATCCTGGCCTGGACCACGATGCCAGTGATGATGATGATGGTGATGGTGATGTCCGCACACAGCTCATCACCAACTTCTTCAGCTGAATGTGAGTATCCAGGGAGATGTAATGTGAATGACGTGAGTTTGCATGATATGTGTGGGTGGTGCTCTGGTGCTGTTTGAGTGTGGCCATGTGCTACTTGACTGGATGCGTGCAGCAATGTGTCCTTCCAGGTAGTCTGAACTCCCCAACAGTTTTGATATGCTAACTTGGTTTTGTGTAGTTGTCTTGTGACATGTATTGGGCATGAGTATTGCAGTACTGTCCTGTTCTACAGTGATTTTAACTGTGTGTCATGTCTGTCCTTCACAGGGTGCTTACTGAGTACTTTGGTCAACTTGGATCCCCCGACACCATGATTCAGCTTTCAGGGTGGCAGCAGTAGTTGGCCTACAAGTGATGTGCCACACACCCCTGGACTTCATATCTTCTGCACTTGTTGACTGTGTGGCCACTGCCATGTGGGTAAACCTTGCATTTGTAGTGGAAACAACATGTTGCAAATGTGTAATAAACCTGTGCTTCACTTTGGGATGTGCGTTGTCTGTGGTCACACATCTGACTGACATTTGCTTACTGCACCTGTGGGCTAGTTGACACAGACTCTGAATAGGTGTGGTGTCTGTGCATTCCACTGTATTTCCTGGCAACATCACTGTGGGCGATGAGTCCGATGGCCCTGGTGTCTGTGTTGTGTAGCCCCAGTGGTGTGTCTCCCTCATATGTGTCACGTCACCATGACTCACACGACGGTGTTGTACTTGCTGTAGAAGTTAGCATACACAGTGTAATTTAGCAGAACATCATCACCATAACTGTATCCACATTTGAATAACAACAGTGGCAAGTATGGTTTACTAGTGATTTTATTTACAGAAATGTGTGTGTGTATAGTGCACAGGATGGTGGATGCTGTACATTGGGATTGTGATCCAAAGTTCCCAGATGAGTTGGAAGTCTTGGTAGCAGAAATGTCCTGAGTGAAGTCCACAGTCATATGATACATTAGTCCAACTTGAACTCCCCATGTCATGTGGGAAAGTAGTGTTGCATTCGACAGGGTGAAACGTTTGCACACAAAGGAGAATTTCCGGAACAGGTGTTGGCTTCCTGGGGGATGTACGTGGCCATCAACCTCTCAGTTTTTCTTTCTCGGATGACCCCTCTTCTTTGGGGGGGACCCTCACGTGCAGGCTGCTGCGGTGCAGGGGACTCTCCGCCAGAGTCCTCCTCCCTCCCTGTGGCGGTGTCAGTTGTTGCAGCACCAGATGTTGTGGGCACACAGGGAGGTGTGGCCATGTTGGTGCTAATCTGGCGGAGGCATGTCAATATGTCCCTATGCACTGCTGTGAGTTCTTGCAATGTGTCCCACTTGGACTCCATGCCCGACATGTGTGTCTCCACACAGGCCATGTGTGTCTCCACACGGGCCATGTGGGAGACTAAGCGGGCATGATGGGCAGCCTGCTGCTGTTGTATGTCCTTGAGGATCCCCACTACCTGTCTGACCTCTCCGGTGCTATCCTGGTACGCATCAGCGATGCGTGCCAGTTGTGGGTCATCATGCAGTCCAGACCCCTCTGCAAGCAGCGACCTATGTCTACCACCCCTCCCACCACCCCTGGCGACACGTGCAAGACCTTTGGTGGCACGCACAGGTGACCCGAGGCCCACTTGGGGGTTGTTAGTGGTGTAGTCATCCGTTGCTCCACGGTGGGCCTGGGGCCCTGTGCTGTTGTCAGCGGTGGTCCTTGGTCTGTCCGTGTCGGCGGGGGTGGTCTGTATGTTGGCAGTTGTTGGAGGGGTGGGTGCAGGGGGTGCAGATGTTGGTCCAGCTGGTGCTGCATGATGACTCACACCGGAGGGGCCAGGTAGGTCTTCGCCATCCGAGGAGGGCAGAGGCTGTTCCACACCAGTGAGCTCTGTGTCCCCCGGAGCCTGGGACAGGGACTCCTCCTCGCCTGCTGCTGTGTCCCCATCATCGTCACCTGTATTTGGAAGAGACACACATTGTATGTAATGTTTCTAAAGGCATCAATGGTTCACACACCTGACAGTTGTGACTGTACCTCTGGATGCGGGCATGTACATTGCATTGTCCTAAGTTGTCACAGTAAGAGGTTGATATTGGTGTAGCACATTGTCATGCATACCTGAGGCATTTCAATATGAATGTTGAGGTGTGTGCATGGCCAGCATTGGTTGTATTTGGTGGACATCCGGCCATCCTTCTCCACCTGGCCCAGTTATCCCACCATGAAGCATGCCACCCTTGCAGTGGGTTCAGGTTGACTCTCAGGATGTCATTCAGTGGTGTTGTGCTGTTTGTTGGTGCACAGTTCCCAGCAGGGCCTTGTGCTCCCCACAGCAGTAGCCAGTGTCAGCCATCTTGTCAGTCCTTATCCACTCCCTGTGATGTGAGCATGGTTCAGAGTGGTGTTGATGGGCCAATTGTGAGGGTGAGCAGTATCTGTGACTCCAACTCCCATCATGCTATTGCCTACACCCCCTTCCCAGCATGCCCATACTTCCTTCCTTTGGACTCTGCTTCCCTGTGGGGTAGTGTGCCTGTGCTCACAGGAAGGCTGACAGTGTTGTCCTTGCGTTAGTTTGGCTACAAGTCCCAGGTGTGTCGCTGTGCTTCACACAGCATTACCCAGGGTGGTGGTTCTTTGTGGGATCTTCATTTGGTATGTGAGGCATTGCATTCTCCCAGGTGGGTTATGTGGAGTTTGTGTTGAGGGGGTGTGTGAGGTGAGCTGCTTGTAACTATGGTCAGTGCTGTGAGTCCTCCTTCCCAGCCAGCCAGATATCCCACCATGCAACGTGCTTGCATTGCAGAGTGCAAGTTGGCTTTCAGGATGTCAGGCAGTGGTGTTGTGCTGTTTGTTGGTGCACAGTTCCCAGCAGGGCCTTGTGCTCCCCACAGCAGTAGCCAGTGTCAGCCATCTTGACAGTCCTTATCCACTCCCTGTGATGTGAGCATGGTTCAGAGTGGTGTTGATGGGCCAATTGTGAGGGTGAGCAGTATCTGTGACTACAACTCCCATCATGCTATTGCCTACACTAACTTCACCAGCATACACAGAATTCCTTCCTTTAAGTGAGCTTCCCTGTGAGGTGGTGTTCTAGTGGTGGCAAAATATCAGGCAGTGTTTGTTGGTTATATTTGTGCCACTGCCTTGCTCTATTTGTTGTTAGGTTTGTACATGTCATGACACAGTTACATATCACTATGAGATGGCATGTATTGTGTTTATCGAACTGACATACACATCTTGGGATGATTATCTTTTGGTTGCTGTTGATTTGCTAGGGTGGATGGTTTGACTGTCCCTCGACAGTGATGTGTGTGTATTGGCACACAATATTGTGTATATTAGTTGTGTACTCACCAGGCTCTGGGATGTCTGTTAGTCCATATACGCTCACTGGTGGTAGGATGGCCCGCACCTTCTCCTCCCAGGGCCTGAGGTATACTGGTTTTGCAGGAGGGCCACTGCCGGTGTGCTGGCTCAGGAGGTAATCCTTCTTGAGTAGGTCTCTGACCCTCCTGCGCACATCATACCACCTGTTCTGGATGTCTTCCTTTGTGCGCAAACATGGTGATTGTGCGTTCACCCTGTCGACGATCCTCGCCCACATCTTGGGTTTCTGCGACATGGGGGTCTGTTGGACCAATGTGCCAAACAACTGTGGCTCTACCCTCAGGATCTCGTCTACCATGACTTCCAATTCACTATCTAGGAACTTTGGATTCTTCTTTAGGGGCATGGTGATGGGTGGTGGTGGTGGTGATTGATGTGTGTGTGTGTGCAAGTGAGGGTGTGTGTGTGTAGGTTTTGCTGTGTGTGTGTGAGGGTGCTATTTGTTGAGGTGCTAATGGTGTGTGGCTTTTGTGTTGGATGAGCAGTGTGTGTCTGTGTTTGCTGTGTGATGGTGTTCTGTGCTGGCAGGTCAGTGGAATTTGCATAGGATCATGGTAGGGATTTGTGGCCTTTATGTAGGTGGAGTTGGGGGTGTGTCCTTGTTCCATTTTTTCACCCCCTGTATTTATTGGCTTTGTCATTGCTTGTTTGGCCCTTTTTTTGTATTTTTCATTTGTGATTATTGTGCATGTAGGAGTCGTTCTTCTGACCGAGTAGGACGTTGCAGTTGTCTCGTGCGCGCCTCTCCGAGTCGTTCCCGCTGTGTTTCATCTCAGTTTCATATGCGGCGTATGCGGCGGTCGCGGAGTATTGTGTTTGTTCGGCTGGGTTTTGTATGCGTGTCGGTCGTACGGCTTGGGCTCCGTACGAATCGGTCTGAATTTGCACCCATTGCTCGTACTGCGCGGGTCGGCGTTCGCGGGTACCTTTCGTTTGGGTTATTTCCTGATGCGTGTCGGTCGGTTCGATTCGCGTGGTTTCCCGGCCGGATAGCTTGTTTCCATCCGGGTCGGTCGTTCGCCTTGTGTTCCGTGCGAGTCGGTCGTGATTCCCATGCATTTCATCGTACTACCCGGGTCGGACGGCGCCGGTACGTGTCGGTCGGACTAAATTCCAGTACCGAGTCAGTCGGTATTTTTTCCGGCCCGAATCGGAATCGGCCCCCAAGTGTTGAAGAAAGAAAACTTCTTAAGGTAAGGTGAATACATTTATCTATTAATGTCCAAATTTGGGTACAATTCTGAAATGTATAGGGTTACATTAGGGAGGCAAAACAGGCAAGGACTAAGTTACGCCGGCATAGGAATTCAGTATGTGGGCAAGGGTAGAAAGGTAGTCTGAAGCCACAGACAGACTTGTAATGCAGCCAATAGTCTTGCTTTGTTTGTTTTTGTTGTCTACAATGGAAAAAGGAGGCTTGGTGAACACATGCAGAGAAGAAAAGTGCAAGTGCTGAAGCAAGAAAACATCTTAAGGTAATGTGAGTACATTTATCTATTAATGTACAAATTTGGGTACATTGCAGAAATGTATGGGGTTCCATTAGGGAGGCAAAAGAGGCAAGTACTTAGATAGTCAGGCATAGGAATTCAGTATGTGTGCAAGGCTAGAAAGGTAGTCTGAAACCACTGACAACTTAAACAGTTGTAATGCAGCCAATAGTCTTGCCGACATATCCTTTGTTATGTGGGAAATACGTGGGTTAAGACTACCTGTTAACGATTGTGACATACGCATTTTTTGGAAACTTTGCTCATTCCTCAAAATTTCCAAAAAATGGTAGTAATTAGGGTGAGGTTTGCCAATTGAGTTGTTCAAGGAGTTGTGCCATCCCTCTATGGCGCTGTTTGTCTTTGCTCCTCCCTCTAAGCAGGTCGAGTAGCAGTTCTACCAGTCCACAAGAAAACGTGGCTTCCTCCTGCGACCCGACCTGCTTAGATGGCCAATCCATGTGTCTTCAAAATAATTTAGAATAGGTGCCAATTTCTCTTCGTTTGACGTAAAGTATTCAGAGTCAGTAATAGATGTGAAGTACTCGTCTACACTGTCAGGAGGAACAAAGCAAAGGGCAGTTAGTTTTTTAAGTTCAAACTAAAGTTTGCTGTCAGACACATAATCCTCAAATCAGGACGTTTTCTGAATTTTGCGCCAATATGCCTGAGAAAAGTGGAAAAAACATCCTTGAATTTGGGTATCCGTGTAGATTTTTGTTATAGTATTCATCATCGGTAATTCAAAGTCCATTATTACTTTTCTCGGACTTTTATTTGGAATTTTAGATTTTTCTACTGACATCAGTTCTGTATACGTTGAGGATTGTTTGTCTGGTAGCAAACTGTACACTAAGGGAACTACTGTGTTGTTAATGTAGCCGTGAATAGTGTAAATTTGGGTGAAAGGTGGGGGCGTGCTTTTAAACGTACCATCCATCATCCAAACTTCACTGTTCTCCAACCTAATAAGATTACGGGGGTGCTAAAAATTAAAATTCGCTTTTGAGGGCTTTTGTTGTCATGCAATAGGGAAGGTTCTTCAGAAACAGTGACAGAGAGTTGCGGAGGAATAGTTATATCTGAAAAGGTTTGGGGTGTAACTCGTTTAGGGTTACTTGCCTGTTTTTTTCGTTGGATAATTCGTCACAAATTAGGAATAGTGGGCATACTGCTTGCAACATGTTCAGGAATGTGTTGGGCTACCTCCCTTAAAATTGCACCACAGGGTTCATTGGAGTTGCCTGCAATCACTTTCATTTCATTTATAGATTCTCTAACTTCGATCGCCGTTGCAGAGGCAGAGTGGTTATGGTCTGTGCTTCTTAAAACAGAGTCACCCAGAGTAACCGCTCTGCCTCTGCAATCGGAAGAGTAGTATTGCACACACCTCCAATGACACCTGGGCTCCAAATGTCTCTACTTACAATAAACATAACCACTATGTTTTAGTAGCCGGTTTCCTCTGCTGGAGGTGATGTACTTGGCCATCTTGTGGGCAGACATTATCTGGTAACAAAGGAGATACAAAAGAAATTTTACTTTCAATACACACACATGTAGATGGCTTGCTCTTGTCAGTCGCATAAAGTTTAGACGATTTTATGAACATTACTTAATAAAAGGGCCTAGCTTGTGATTCAAATTGCACCTATATCCTTGGCAGATTTGCTCTATGGTTCAATCGGTTTACATTTTTACTCTGAGCAAAAACAGAATAGTAGGTTCATTCAAAACATAGATTTTAGAATCGGTGTTACCTTTTCTACTACTGTACTCAGAGCCTTTTTGGTTACACGAAAGAAGTTTCGCTTGCCTTTTTTGGTTTAAGACTCTGTAAAAGAAAAGGAAAATGTTGTTGGAAGGGTGACCTTTTACTTTGGTCATCAACATACTATACTCAAACAACGGTGGTACTGAGCGACAGAAAACTAATATTCGCTCTAAAATGCGATGCTACTATGCTACACATTGTGGTCAGAGCAATTTTGATGTAGTATTTGACTTTTTCAAATGCCATTTATTTAACTGTATAGCTTTCGTGAAGGTTTTATGAACATTACTGAAAAAAAGGGCATAGATTGGAAGATTTGGCAGATTTGCTCTATGGTTCAATCGGTTTACATTTTTACTCTGGGCAAAAACAGTATTAGGTTCATTCACAAAATAAATTTTAGAATCGCTGTTACCTTTTTTACTACTGTACTCAGAGACTTTCTGCTTACACAAAAGAAGTTTTGCTTGCCTTTGTTGGTTTAACACTGTAAAAAAAAAGGGAAATGTTGTTGGAAGGATGACTTTGGTCATCAACATACTAGACTCAAACTACGGTGGTACTGAGCAACAGAACACTATTATTAGATCTAAAAAGCGATGCTTGTATGCTACACATTGTGTTCAGAGCAATTTTGATGTAGTATTTGCCTTTTTCAAATGCCATTTATTTACCTGCATAGATTTTGTAAAGGTGGATTACTTGATGCTTATTTTGGTGGCCTTTCAATACTTGTTTGAAGGTTGTCGCTGTTGATGCCCTTTGTTGTAGATAAATATTGCATTACTAATTAGTTGGGTCACTTTACATTGGGGACAGCAAAAGGTTTTACAACATTTTACACCTACACTATCGATCAAACGCAATGACACAAGCACACTTTTGGTGTCTGAATACTACATCGCAGCGCTACACCTTGGTTTGGTGGAATACATTATTTAACCTCTACAAGAACATCCACATTCTATGCAACACTTTACACTTCACGCATTAACTAGCACATACCAATTAAGTTACACACTTACACGCTTACTATTACTAGATTCAAAGGACATGCTTTTTACCTAGAGTTTTGGCATGGAGGTTGGCCGCAATGTATACCGTCTGTATTGTTTCGTCCTGTGTCCTCAACAACTCTCGTTTTCATTACCAATTAACTGTAGTAAAAAAATAAAAGAACACCTTTACAAATTGGGGAACACTTGACAACAACATATAAAAGTCCGGTTACCAAAACATTGTAGAAATCAAGCACAAAAAATTTACAAAAACGATTCAGGAAATACACTGCTTTTTCAAATTGTTTGTTACTGGATACTACTTACGTACATGGTGCAGTTATAAATTACACATTTTTTCATGATCAATTGCACACAGGACACTTTAGAAAACAGTTCAAATGTTTGCCAGCATATCGATTGGTTTTAAGTCTAACCGTTTGTACACTGATAATAATGGGAATATTTGGGCACATTAAGGATCGGTTTAAAAACATCGGCGTCAAAAAAAATGTATGTTGCAGTTGCTTTACTTACAAACATTTAAACGGAATTGATGAGGAAATTGCCGCCTTCTCTAAATACAGACTTTGGAGGAATACCTCTGTAAACAATATAAAATGCATAGTTTTAGTACATTTACTGCGACAATATCGTTGCTTTACTTATATGTGTCGAATTCTTTTTACTTACTTGTTTGGACGAATGCCTCGGATCAACGTAGTAGTCACAACGTCTGCAAAACGCGACCGGTGTGCCGTGGAATCAGGTCACAACTGGCTTGGAAATGGAGGAAGCATCCTTTTATACCTTCCTTAAAGTGTTGCCATTTATTGCAGTAAAATAAGTTTAATGTACCATTATTTATGCTTGTTTTTTTGCGGGGGGAAACATGAATTTAAATTATAAATTAAACAAGTTTGATATTTGTGGGGGTGCTCGGCAAATCCGCCATTTTGTACACCTGTGGCTCATGATGCATCCATTGAAAGTGTTGTAGGACTTTTGTTTTGGGACTTTGGGAAATGGTGGGTCTCTAAACATGTATTTTTGCAGAGGGTTACAGGTTGCACAGCTTCGTATTCCTACTGTGGGGTCATAATAATTATTAACTTCCTTATAGTAAACAATAATTCCGATAACGAAAAAAATGCATGGGTATCAATTTTAATATAATTTTTAATACCCGGGTACTTATTTCCATACTCGAGTAATGTTATTACATTGCGCATTGCACATATTTAACAAACTCTCCCACCCAAAAACCCCTGGTTTCCCGACATCCCGTCCCAGGGAGTTATTGAACCTGAAAAAAAAAAACGCGTTGTAATGGTAGGCGATGTTTTTGTATGCGTTCTAATGACTGCTTCTATAGGTGAAAATACCTTTGCGGAGCAAGGCCATGCGATGTAAAAACGCACGACCTAATACCATTTGCGATGTAATAACTGCGTGGTAAATGCTTGCGTTGTAACGGTTCACAATGTATCATCATACATCCCAGGATTCCTGCCCGGCGCAAAGTATCTCAGTTACTGGTCCCCACCAGTATTTTTTATAATAATATAACACCAAACATCACTGAGATATTCACACAAAACATCAATAAAAAAATGTTTTGTTGTTATTTATTTTTCTTAAGCAGTTCAGAATGAAAAGAACTAAGATAATTTTGTAAAAATGTTTTTGTTAATATGCGTGGATGGAATCCACACGTGTGTTGTTAAATAGATCTATTAGGTTGATGATTATTATTGTATGTAAGTTTTAGATTCTAATTGTATTACTCTGTGTTTGTAAACAGCCCTGAAGAAGCGCAGTGAAGCGCGAAACACGTGTTGGCTTTTTCTGACTGCTTAAGAAAAATAAATAACAACAAAAAGAAACAGAATAAGAAGATTTGTTTTTTTTTATTGATGTTTTGTGTGAATATCTCAGTGATGTTTGGTGTTATATATATATATATATATATATATATATATTATTTATTTATTTGTATAGGTGTTTAGTAAATATTTGGCTGTCATTGTGATAAACAGAAAAGAAATGGAGCTCAAGAGAGTTTTAAAGATAATCAATCTTAATTAAAGGATAAGATGTGGTAGCTACAACACAGACATCACTTACCTTATTGATAAGATGATGTAGCTACAACATAGACATCACTTACCTTATTGATGGCCTAGAATGCATCTTACTTTAACTTTTTGTAAAACATATGCTGAGCTTTATAGGTTGAATGCATCTCATATAAGCAAAATATCAGGAACTATCTATAATGGAGACCATACAGTGTGTCAAGTTATGATCTTGATGGTACCAGTCTTCTTCCAGAACTGGCAACAACATGCAACCTAATCAAATGGTGATGTTTGAATCTCAATTACCAAAAATGCAAAAAAGACAAGCAATGGAAGTACTGCTTGTTCTATGTTGCATATAAATCTGTGTATAAATTAAGGCATGCAGCTTAAAATTGCATATAAATGAATTACATTTTGATAGGTTTCAATAATTTTTGTCCATTGTTTAAAAGTTTCCACTACCCATTCCACTAGCTGCAACTAGTCTCTCTAAGAAAGTGCATTCTACCCATAGCCAAACTCTCCACCCTCCACATCTGAGATCCCCTGCGTGCCTTGCCTGCAAGCTGTAAATTCACAGTGCAAACCACCGTCAGTCCACCCAACCCTCCAAGTGATTTATAATCACCCAAATTTATAATTAAGGAACATATCAACACAGAAGAATCAAAAGCAATGAGAAGAAAGTCATACCATTAATAGCAAGGCTTATTATCTTAAATGGTGGTATTACCATGCTTACTATACTACTTTGCAGTGCTACCAGTATGGATATCAAAAGAGATCTTCTGGGAGTTGTATGCATACTATTAGAGGTAATATGGGGGTTGGCACTAGCAAAACAATGAATGCCTACCATGGAGGAAATATTAGCTGTACCAGACAATGAATTATATTATATAGTGCACAGTTACAATGGGAAGCATGATAAAGGAGGAACGGATGGGCAAGGGGTGAGATGGCACTAGCACTCCCACATTGATGGAACTGGCGACTGTACTCTTCTTACCTTGAAGGGGGGGTTGGCTTGCTGAGACTCTTAGAAGTTCTCAAATATTTTTGGAAATTATTTCTACAAGGGACACACACATGGACACCACCTGTGCCTGTTTCCTACAACTGGGATGGCAACTATCCATCATAGAGGCAATTGGGGAGAGGGCTGCAAGTAAGGAAGGAGGATGGGTGACCTCTTTGAGGGAGGTACCCTTGGAGACTTCCAAGAACCAATTATTGACCACAAAATTCCAACTGGACATTTCCTACTATATGGATCAATGAGAGCCACAACTTCATAAGTGTGGAGTTCAGAACAATGTGAACCTCCTACACAGAAAGGGTTAAAAATGATTATCCCAACCACAGGAAAAAACAGGGATGTAACACTGTTATACAGGGCACTTTGCAGCCAGGCTAAAATAACACTATAAAGCTGACTTTGGCAACAGACATGGGTAGGCCTATAATACAGGATGGTGGGGCACAACCTAAATAATGTGTCACCAATGTTCAGAAATGCCAGATTTAAACTAATACACTTACACTTGAATTATTTACATCAAACATTACACCCAAAAGATATAACACAATCTTCCCATGGGTATTAGGACACCACCCTAGGTGTGGGGAAGTAGATATGGACTTCTGTCACCTGAAATGGAGTTGTCAGACTTTGAAGACATACTGGGTGAGAATTATACACCTAGTTAACAGTGCAATGGTTAGGCAATTAGACTATGCCTCTTGGGCCTTTACCCACACCCAAAGAACAGAAAGGTTACCAGTAGATTTATGAATCTAGCTCTAGCACCTCCCAAATGATAATTAACAATTAGTTGGAAGGCAAGCGATGCACCCAGCCTTCTCAAATAGAGATGTGAAATTATGAAATGGATGAAATGCGAGGTCCCAATTCTACAAATGCAAATGACATGAATGACAAGAAATCTGACTATGCTTTTACAAGAGACAGAAAAGTGGATGGGCAGTCTGACCCCTGAACTGCAGAGAAGAGCAAAATTACTTAAAAGGGAGCACTATAGCTAATTGACCTAGGTGAGGGCCAGCAATTATGATATAATACAATTAATACACTGTAAACCTAATGTAGTATGGCCATACTATCTACTAGAAGACAATGGCACAATCAGAGCTACACACTATTGAACTAAGGTTGAAAAAAGACACCCAGATAACCATTATTGGTATTGAGAATACAGAAACAAATATATTTGCTCGGGCAAGAGTGCTATGCTAAGTGCAACAGAGAGGTGATCCGAGGGAGGCATACCTATGATAAACAAATGTTATCCATGAGCTACAGCGCTGATGTATATGAATCATGTCTGATGTGTTATTTGAATAACTGTGAAACAATAACATTTGTTTAAAAAAAGCAAGATTTATAATCTAGCGTAAGTATTTTTTAGTGAAGAAAGATTTCTTATTGTCACATCAGAGGCAACATTCACGCTTTGTTTACATTCTTACTCAGGGTTTATAGTTTGGGAGCTATATACATTCTGAGCATCTCCAGAAGAAGTACAAATGTAGGTATAACCATGGTAACGAATATTCAGTAAAGCAGAATCTTGGAAGATCTCCTGGCATCCTAAGTTCTTAAACACAAGAGCTTCTTGAGATGCCACATGGCGGCATGTTTCAGCATGTTTCTGTGGGCTAATGACCGGTACAGAGAAGAAGTAAAGATCATCATATGCATATGGCTTGTCAGGTTACAAGATGCAAGAAGCTGTTTCCATTGTGATTTTCTCAAAAAGCTTGCGAGTGTAGCTCCCATGGCTTTAATACTGTGCCAAAAGGGAAGCTAATGAACCTGTTGGACTTCTAACACAAAATCCCAGTTCAGGAGCTCGGGAAAAGCATGCTTCAGTAGCTTGGCCATGGATTTTGGCATGTCAGACTCTTTTCGGCCTATGGGTATACCAAACCATGTTAAGTCATCTTGGCCCCCAATAGATTTAGTGTGTTCCTTTAAAGCATCTTCCAATAGTCTTGTTGCTCCTCCAACTCTATACTCTGTGATAAAGCTCTTTTGACATGCTGTACTAATTGTGAGATCTGTGTGATAATTACTGTAAAGTGTTTCTCACATAAGTCTGTTCTATGATAAAGGTCTACCATATCTAAAACTGTGCAGATACCTTAGACAGCATGTCTGACAAACAATCCAGGTTTGGTTGACATCTGATAGCAACGGACACCAGACAACATGGAGGAGATTACTTAACCATGGTGAATGTTCCTACACTTGATCCAACTGAAACCCTACTTTAATCTCCTTATATCGGGCCCGATTTAAATGTTGGCAGAGAGGGAACTCCATCACAACGGCAACAGAGTTCCCTTCCCGGCAACATTATGGTCCATCCGCCTGATTTTGATTTGGGCGGCCATAGTTTGATGACAGCTGAAACGTCTATATGCCAGCGCCCCTAATTTAGATGGGCGAACATATAGCTGTTTTTCAATGCCTGTCACGGACAGGAAATACCTGGCAGTAAACTTAAAAATGCTCAATGCCTCCCTCACCATAGCAAGGGGTTCCCATGACGGGGGGCATTGTTTTTTTGAATTTCCAAATAGAAAATCCCATTTTGAGATTTTCTTTTTGAAAATAAAAAAAAATTGGAACATTGCCGTACAGCTCCGTCATGTTTGATGGAGCTGTCCAGCAAAGTTACTATGCATTGACAGGCACCGCTGCGATGGCGGTTCCTGTTAATGCTTGAAATGTCCACCAGGCCGACGAACATTTCGAAATATAGTGATCAGCACCTCCATCAGGGCGATGGAGTATTTTTCTCCATCACCCTGGTGGAGGAAGGGACGTGCGCCCAAATAGAAATTGGGCCCATAGTTGTTAACCAGATGTCATCAAATTCATGAGAGCCAGCTGATGGGTCTCGCTTTGCTCCTCTGATTTATCTGAATTGTCAGACATTCGACTGTATCTGCTCCTGGTACATAGTGATAACTATGGTAGACCACACCACCACAAGATGCTGCTCAATTAAGGACTGCAAAGGGTAGTAAGGAATGCTAAAATCACCCTTTGCCACTTGTACTCCCCTGCCTGTGAACTCAAACCTGATTACATAGGACTGAAGTGAATGTCATGGCTCAATGAGGTAACTAGTGGGTCATGTTTCTCAGCAACTGCAGCAGGTGGGAGCTATGACTGCAGAAGTGAGAGGGGAAGCATCTAGCAGGGGGTGAATGATGTAACTGAGGCCTGGAGAAAGATCAGAGACTCAGTGTGGGCACAGAAATCAGAAGTCATCTCTGCCATTATGGATTGGGATGCAATAGAGAAGGAAATCAGCAGTGATAGGGACGTAGAGACACTATGGGAAGGCTAGAGGGAATTACTATATTCCAGGTTTAAAAGTTTGTTAAGCTTTGTGCTTATAAAACCTTGCTACTATGGTTAATGTTATATGTTTACATGAGACCTGGGGAAAATGACAAAAGAAAGAACATATTCACTATGACTGCATGACTTCCATCACTGTTCACACATATTCACAAACGATAACTTATGTTTCATCAATGTTTTCTAGTGGTTAAGTAAATGTTTTACAACCTGAGGGTTCCTGGGAGTGAGCTGCATCACCAAGACCTAAACTCCAGGATTACCAGGATCTATTGATCGAAATGAACCCCTGTGGGGTTAAATTTTCTTTTCCTTCTACTTTACTTGATGTGACACATATTCAGATACACCTGACTGGTACTATCATTCAATAAAAGTTGCAGCATTGACTGCTTCATCCAGTAAACACCCCACCCATTCACTAGTGGCATAGCCTCGGAAATTTTGAGCTCCCCTTTATTGTTTAATCATTACTATGTTCTCCTGAGTTGATACTGACTGAAAGATTATCTCCATTAATGTCAAAAGATTAACTCAGTACATAAAAAGAAAGGAGGTTCTCAGTTTCTTGCATAGATCAAACTCTTGCTTTGCTTTAATGTAGGACACTCATTTGTCATAGGCAGAATGTACAAAGATGAAGCGGAATTGTGTGTGGAGAGTAGTTTTTGTGAGCAAGATTACACCGGCATATGTATTACCAGTAAGTGTGTCTAACCATGACCATATAGATTTGAAGCTAGACCTCAGTCTTACGAGACCACCCACAAAATTGTGGCAGATGAACATGACCCAGTAAAAATTGCCAGAAGATTAGAAATGGTTACAGTCTTACTTATTGTCATATTTAGAGATGTATGAACCCTCCATTGACTCTACACAATTCCTTTGGTCAGCCAGGAAGGGAGCTTATGCTACACTCAGTCCTAGATAAAAGAGAGAAGAAAGATTTCCCAAATGATTTTAGAGCATAAAGTACGCCAACTGACGGATGCATATAAATTCTAGACCTGGGCGTAGTTCGCAGAGTTTTGCTACGCGGAACTTCGCGAAGTTACAAAAAAACTCTGTGAAGTTCCGCGAGTGGCGGAGTGCAGTGCGAACTGCAGTTTGTGCTGGTATTCCTGCCGCTCGGGTAGAAGTTCTACCCGATCGGCAGCTCACGCTCGCGAACTTACTGTTCGCGATCGCGAACTTACCGTTCGCGATCGCGAGTGGGGAAAAAACTCCGCTGCACATCGCGAAGCGGAGTTTTCTGCACTCCACGAGCTCCACGGAGTGCGGAGTGCAGAAAACTCTGCAAACTCCGCGAGCGGAGCGAAGTTCACCGCCCAGGCCTAATAAATTCACGCTCACCCTGACAATATTGAGATCCCTAAAGAAGGCAAATTGTAACCTTAAGTCCTTGTTCACCACCCACCTCTGTTTCACAGCTTACACAGACGCGGTGTGAGCAAATCATGGTAAAGGTTTCATTGTATACAGCAGATTTGATTGTGTTTGCACATTTTTGCCGCTATGTTGTATAATCCATTGACACTCTTTGACATTAATGACTTGTCTCCTTGTCTCAGCCTTAGCCCCATATGCCCCTCTTATTAAATATCGAGGAGGAATATAAATAGGGCTCTTTTAGTCTGTTCACTTTCTGTTCTTGCTCCTGCCTTCATGACTCCCAAGACTGGGGGTAGCAAAGATGGTGAGACAACTACCAAATGTTACGTTGTAGGTTACAATGAAGCTGAAGCAGAGATGGTCTGTGAAATACCTCTACCACCTGCCTGCTGAGGGCAACAAAGATGACAGTCCTTGCCCCATGCATCGAAACCAGCGCCAAAAACACCAAGGAACTTTTCAACATCATTATGGGCCTGATTACGATGTTGGGCAGACTTGCCTCCACCCGATACCGTTGCGGATTGGAAACTGCCCGACTATAGGCCGGCGGTTCCGACCGCACAGTTTGGATGCGGCCACCTATGGGAGGTCGGAAACATCAATTTTTCAATGGCAGAAAAGGCCCGCAGCATAAGCTGCCATTGAAAAATTGATGTTTTTAAACATCCCTTCACCGTGTGGCAGGCACCATGCGGTGCCCACCACACGGTGCAGGGATATTTAGGGGTGCACCATAGGTGCCCCCCAAGTCCCATAGTGGAGGGCCAGGGGGGAAGGGTCCCTACTAGGGGCCCCCAAAGTCACTTTCTGACAGCCTTTCCATGTCAGAAAGGACGACATGGAAAGGCTGTCGGAAAGTGACATCATAATCCTGATGGCAGAGCCGAGGCTGGCACCGCCGTCATTATGGGATTATGTGTGTTTCTGATGCTCCGATGGGCTCCTTGAGCCTATCAGAAGCGCAGTGGATGATCCCTCCGCCCGATGCCTCCGCCTGCTACATCGTAATGCAGCAGGCGGACCGCAATGGCAGATGTCGGGCGGACCCAAATCGATGGTCAGTCGGTTGCGGTCCGCCTGGCATCATAATCGGGCCTCAAGGAATTCTCCAACCTGGCTGCCAGCAAAAGAAACATCATACCTTCACAGGAGCTGTGCGAGAACCTCGCCCACTTCTTCCGCAACAAGATTGCAACCATATACAGAAACTTTGAGCCCTAACCCACACCTACGGACTTCCTTGACAGATACGACCCCACAGTAAATGACACCGACCACACACTAACCACATGGAAAATCCTCTTCACCCGGGACAGCACCTCCACCATGGAATACATCCACCCGGGAGCTCCCACAGACCCAGGCCAACACCACATCTTCAACCTTGGAAAACAAAGGACCGGCCTGGAACTCACCACCCTACTGAACATCTCTATTACCACTGCAACATTTCCCGATGCCTGGAAACATGCCAAACTCAGACCAAAACTCAAAAAACCCTCAGCCGACCCCAGCAAACTCAAAAACCACTGACCAATCTCACTGCTCCCATTCCCAGTGAAGGAACTGGAAAAGATCATCAACAATCAACTTATGACACACTTGGAGCAGAACCAGCTACTCGAAGCCTCCCAATCCGGCTTCCGCAGCAATTGCAGCACCGAAACTGCCCTGATCGCAGCCACTGATGACATCTGAACCCTCCTCGACCGAGGAGACAGAGCAGCTTTAATCCTCCTCGACCTCTCGGCAGCCTTCTACACCATATCCCACCACACTCTGATCGAAAGGCTCCACCACATAAGCATCCAAGGGGATGCGCTCAGATGGATCACCTCCTTCCTCACCTGAGGAATCCAGAGGATCCACCTCCCACCTTTCACCTCTGAACCCAAGGAAATTACCTGCTGTGTCCCCCAGGGCTCATCCCTCAGCCCCACACTATTCAACACATATATGACCCTGCTGGCCAACATCGTCAGATCCCACGGTCTCAACATAGTTTCCTACGCAGACGACACCCAATTCATCCTCTCACTGACAGACGACCCCACCACCACAACTAACTTCCACAGATGCATGACAAACGTCGCTGACTAGATGAAGAACAACTGCCTGCAGCTGAACACAGACAAGATGGAAGTACTGATCTTTGGCAACAGCAGGAACACATGGAACAACTCCTGGTGGTTATCAGACCTATGACCTGCACCCACTCCCTCTGACCACGCCAGAAACCTCAAAATTATAATTGACAACAAGCTAACCATCAAATCACAGATCAACACCGTCTTCACCGCCTGCTTCCTCACTCTGTGCATGTTACATAAGATCTTCAAGTGGCCACCCCTACACACGAGATGCACCGAAACACAGGCCCTCATCACCAGCCGACTGGACTGCGGCAAACCCCCCTACGTAGGAATCGCCGCACACCTCCTACAAAGACTTCAAACCATAAAGAACACAGCAGCCAGACTCATCCTTGGCCTACCTCGATGAACGTACATCACACCCCACCTCAGGCAACTCCACTGGCACCCCATACAGAAGGGGTGCCAACTCCAGCTGCTGACCCATGCACACAAGGCTCTACACAACCAAGGACCGGCATACATTAACCACCGCCTGAAATTCCAGCAACCGTCAAGAAGACTATGCTCTGCCTCCCTTACACTTGTCATACTCCCTGCATCTCCTGAAGCAGAAGTGGAGAACGGTCCTTCTCCGACAGCGCAGCCAAGACCTGGATTAGCCTCCTCAGGCACCTCCGGACCATCACCTCACTTCTGGAATTCCGAATGGCCCTCAAGACCTGGCTGTTCAAATAAGCCTCCGGGACCTGCAAGAGCCTGCATACGCTATCGGGTGATTAGCTGCACTTTATAAATCTTGATTGATTGATCTATCATGCACAGGAGTAGATCGCGCTAGTCTGAGCGAGTTCCCTCCGGCCAAGAACTCACTTTCTATGTTTGGTAGTACTAAGAGGGTACTATTCCCTATTTTCTTTAGATTGATTGCAGATTCTATTTTTCTTTAAGTAAAGCAGACAAGGATTGTCGAACTGTTTAAACAAAGCACATTGGAGTGAAAAGAGAATCGCTGTGTGTGGGGATTGGTTGTTACGTCATTTGGTGTTGCTCTCCAATTTGTTGGTTCTGTGGAATCGCACTGTGATTGGGTGCTTGTTTTGCTGAATACTGCATTGTAATTTGCTGGGAACTGCCAGTAATTTTAATTTGAGATTAACAAATTCTGTGTTATTTTACGTGAGTAATGAAAATGAAATTATTTAAGAAAATAAGGGCTATGTTGAAAAATAATGATGCACCTGTTTGTGAGGTGAAGAGGCTCCTTCAGAGGGCACAGCCGCATATGATATGCCTCCTATTGCTGGACTTCACACTTGTTTGGGGCAAATAATGAAATAAGATCACAGGGAAAGATTGTTGCTTCCAATTTACTTGGTGTGGCACGTTCAATGTGAGAAAGACATGGTGAGAGAGCATGCTTAAGGATGTGGATGTTTATCCTGCAATCGTTAAGGAAGAGGTGGAAGTAAATAAAGTCACAAGAGGGAGGTGTGGATGACAAGAGAGAGAATGAGAGTGACAGTGATACAAATGATGAGTTCTTGGACTATTTTTGAATTCTCAACCATCTCCATATAATGTTGTTCCTCAACCCACAGAGTGACATCAACCACAGTTGGAACTGGAGGAGGGGGGACAGACCCCATAGGAAGTGTGAGTGTGCCAATTGAGCAGGGGCATCCCCGCTGGGAGAGGTCTACCTCCTGTTACTTTGGGTCCATTCTCAGAGTTCTCTTGTACATCTGTTGTCATTACTGCCCCTAGTGCGTCTATTGTCACAACAGCCGCTGGTACATCTGCCATCATTACCACTCTATATTTGGGAGCATGACTTTGGACAGAGGAAGCTTCCTCCAAAGTACATCTGCTGGCACTACTGTTGTAGTTTCAGAATGACAATCTCAGGTGGAAGAAACCTCCAATAAAGAGATAAATGTAGTACAATTAAAAGCAGAGTTTAGGAGCTTGTAAGAGGGTCCCTTGACCCAGACTTCATGAATATGTACAATGAGACTGAGATAAAGTTCCTGAGTAGGGAGGGAGCTTTTAGCTCACAATACTCTCTATTTTGAACAAAATTCAAGATAGAGAGTATTGGGAGCTAAAAGGGTTGGAGGAGTCCAGACACAAGATGCGGGAATCCAGAATGTCTGTGTAATGGCTAAATTCAATTAGTGAAAGTGTGGTGTGGGGTGATTCCCAGAATTACCAGAAGAAGGGTTTGGTAATGCTTTTATTATTAAATGGTTTGCACTAAAATGTCATTAACTCATAAACATACACTTGTTAATTGTAGAAGAGAAAGCCTGTTTAATTACATTTAGATTTACCATAGCTAATGCATGCCTGCATTTTAAAATGGCTAACGTTGGTTGCCATCTTGCTTTATGACACGAGAACGTTTTACTTCCAGGTGAAGCTGGAGATCTAATTATTGAATGCAATGTTCTTTTGCCTTCTTTCCCTTGTAAAGACATGTTTTATTTTCATGGAAGATATTATGCCTTTGAGGCACGTGATAGGTAGGAAGACTTGGCTGATAAGTTTGGGATTGATTTGAATACAAATCAGATAGTAAAGAAAATTTTTAGAATGTTGATGAAGGAGAATGTTATGTTATACAGAGCTTGTAAAGCGCAGCTTTCACTCCGGAGAGCATCATGGCGCTATGCGGAGACCAATAGACACACACAACCCTAACTGAGGGAATTATATAAGTGGGTAAGTAGACACAATATCGACTTTTAAATATCGACATGCCATTATTTCGAGTTTTAAATATCGATAGTAAAAAATATCTATGTTTAAAATATCGATGTTAATAATATCGTTATAGTGTGTTGTTAAAAATATTGTTGTGATAAATATCGTTTGTTAAAATATCGACATTAAAATATATCATTTTAGTATTTTATTTTATTATGTTACATGTTTGTAAATGTTATAATAATTGTTAATAAATCTTTAAAAATTTAGAATTATAATTTTTTTGTTAGGAGCGGGATGTTTGGTTTATAGGGGATAATGGTGGGAGTGTTTTAAAAAAAATTAAGTTAAATATTTTATAAAATTAAAATTTTAAAATGAAATGAAATTTTATTTTTTAGGAGCGGGATGTTGGGGTTATAGGGGATTAAGGTGGGGAGTGTTTTAAAAAAATGTTTAATTTAAATATTTTATAAAATTAAAATTTTAAAAAGAAATTACATTTTTTTTCGGAGCGGGATGTTGGGTTTATAGGGGATAAGGGTGGGGAGTGTTTTAAAAAAATTATGTAAAATTCAAAAAAAATTATAATTTAAAATGAAATTATAATTTTAATTTTTAGGAGCGGGATGTTGGGTTTATAGGGGATAAGGGTGGGGAGTGTTTTAAAAACAATTTTTTTAAATTCCTAAAAAAATGTAAAATTTAATTTCAAAATATAATTTTCTTTTTTGGGAGGAGGATGTTGTGTTTATAGGGGATAAGGGTGGGGAGTGCTTTTAAAAAAGAATTATTCAAATTTTATAAATTTTGTTATTTTTAATGGAATTATAATTTTTGGGGAAGTGGGATGTTGTTTTTATACGGGATTCCCACTCCAAACTATATTAACTCTGGGAAGGTGCTGGACACTAAACATATATAATTTACTATTCCCACTCCAACGTATATATTAACTCAGGGAAGGTGCTGGACACTAAACATATATAAATTACTATTCCCACTACAACTTATATTAACTCAGGGAAGGTGCTGGACACTAAACATATATAATTTACTATTCCCACTACAACTTATATTAACTCAGGGAAGGTGCTGGACACTAAACATATATAATTTACTATTCTTACTCCAAACTATATTAACTCTGGGAAGGGGCTGGACACTAAACATATATAATTTACTATTCCCACTCCAACGTATATTAACTCAGGGAAGGTGTTGGACACTAAACATATATAATTTACTATTCCCACTCAAAAAACCCTCAGCCGACCCCAGCAAACTCAAAAACTACTGACCAATCTCACTGCTCCCATTCCCAGTGAAGGAACTGGAAAAGATCATCAACAATCAACTTATGACACACTTGGAGCAGAACCAGCTACTCGAAGCCTCCCAATCCGGCTTCCGCAGCAATTGCAGCACGGAGACTGCCCTGATCACAGCCACTGATGACATCTGAACCCTCCTCGACCGAGGAGAAAGAGCAGATTTAATCCTCCTCGACCTCTCGGCAGCCGTCTACATCGTATCCCACCACACTCTGATCGAAAGGCTCCACCACATCAGCATCCAAGGGGATGCGCTCAAATGGATCACCTCCTTCCTCACCTGAGGAACCCAGAGGTTCCACCTCCCACCTTTCACCTCTG
Organism: Calotriton arnoldi; assembly: GCA_963921515.1. Classification (NCBI taxonomy): domain Eukaryota; kingdom Metazoa; phylum Chordata; class Amphibia; order Caudata; family Salamandridae; genus Calotriton; species Calotriton arnoldi. The sequence continues at coordinate 18,808 of CAWUFW010003189.1, read as the reverse complement.
AACCCAAGGAAATTACCTGCGGTGTCCCCCAGGGCTCGGCTCATCCCTCAGCCCCACACTATTCAACACATATATGACCCTGCTGGCCAACATCGTCAGATCCCAGGGTCTCAACATAGTTTCCTATGCAGACGACACCCAATGCATCCTCTCACTGACAGACGACCCCACCACCACAACTAACTTCCACAGATGCATGACAAATGTCGCTGACTAGATGAAGAACAACTGCCTGCAGCTGAACACAGACAAGATGGAAGTACTGATCTTTGGCAACAGCAGGAACACATGGAACAACTCCTGGTGGTTATCAGACCTATGACCTGCACCCACTCCCTCTGACCACGCCAGAAACCTCAAAATTATAATTGACAACAAGCTAACCATCAAATCACAGATCAACACCGCCTCCACCGCCTGCTTCCTCACTCTGCGCATGTTACATAAGATCTTCAAGTTGCCACCCCTATACACGAGATGCACCGAAACACAGGCCCTCATCACCAGCAGACTGGACTGCGGAAACCCCCCTACGTAGGAATCGCCGCACACCTCCTACAAAGACTTCAAACCATAAAGAACACAGCAGCCAGACTCATCCTTGGCCTACCTCGATGAACGTACATCATACCCCACCTCAGGCAACTCCACTGGCACCCCATACAGAAGGGGTGCCAACTCAAGCTACTGACCCATGCACACAAGGCTCTACACAACCAAGGACCGGCATACATTAACCACCGCCTGAAATTCCACCAACCGTCGAGAAGACTATGCTCTGCCTCCCTTACACTTGTCATACTCCCTGCATCTCCTGAAGCAGAAGTGGAGGACGGTCCTTCTCCCACAGCGCAGCCAAGACCTGGATTAGCCTCCTCAGGCACCTCCGGACCATCACCTCACTTCTGGAATTCCGAATGGCCCTCAAGACCTGGCTGTTCGAATAAGCCTCCGGGACCTGCAAGAGCCTGCATACGCTATCGGGTGATTAGCTGCACCTTATAAATCTTGATTGATTGATCTATCATGCACAGGAGTAGATCGCGCTAGTCTGAGCGAGTTCCCTCCGGCCAAGAACTCACATTCTATGGGGGTCATTACGATGGCGGTCGGAAAAGCTACCCGACCGCCATGGTAGCGGAAACTCACCGCCCGCCGCTACCGCGGGAAAACCGCTGGCTAGATTAGGATCCTCGGTAAAAATCCAACCGCGGCGGAAAGGAGACCCGAGAAACCGCCCGTCCCGTGCGGAGAAGCCCGAAACCCGTCCGCGGCGTTCGGAATCGCTGCGGAAACAGCACAAACCACCACAACCACAGCGGAGACACCACCATGGAATTTATGATATCCCCGACATGACTGCGGTGCAGAGCGCTGTTTACGACCGCCGCGGTCGACAATAGTGAGGAATGAGAGAGCCCGCGGAAGCGCCGTAGCATAGCCACTGCTGCGTACGCTCCGTGAAAAAAATGGCGGTCGGAAAAAATACACACAATATGCCCACAAAGTGCATCAAGCAAACAAGTCATGCACCCAAAAACACCTAACACAGCCCAAAGACACACCCCCATGGTAAACTCAAAAACTACAAATCCCAGGACGACACACACACCACACCTGCAACCAATACCCCATCCTGACACACCCACATAGCCCAGTATAAATCCAGCCCCCTACCAGACCACAACCCTTTGCAAAACTCCAGAACTGAAGGGACATACACCATAGCTGACAGGAGAGGCAAATCTGCACAACACACACACATCACCACCACCACCACCACTTCTACACCTGCACCTCTAACCCCTTTGCACATCACACACCATACACATCACCACCACCACCACCTGAACACTTGCACCTCAAACACCTTGGCACATCACACACCATGTCACCACAGAAAATGCCCAAATTCACTGACAGTGAGTTGAGGGTCCTGGTAGATGAAATAATCAGGGTAGAACCCCAATTGTTTGGTAACCTGGTACAACAGACACCAGTAGCCACAAGAACGCTAATGTGGAGAAGGATAGTAGATAAGGTAAATGCAGTAGGGACCGTGCCAAGCAATAGAAATGAAATTATGAGGCGCTGGCACGATCTGAAGGCAGTGGTCAAGAAAAAGAGAGCCAAGAACCATGAGCTGGCTAACAGGACAGACAGTGGCCCTCCCGTTCCACTCAAGATATTCACCGAATGGGAGGAGAAGGTGCTTGGCATACTGCATCCAGAGAGTCTCACAGGAATACCCGGGGGAGTGGAGGCTGGTAAGCACAAACAAATGCCTAACATCACACTGACATGTACTGTCTTGCACCACTACTAAGCTATACCTCCCAGGTACAAATGCAGTCATGCGCACCACACTGTCACCAACACATCTCTCACACATTAATCCAACAGTCCCTCAGGTTCACCTCAAAGGTAGCTACAAACATCACCATGGGTACATGCTGCCAGCACTACAACTCCCACAAGGCCCCCTTGTCCTACAGGTGCGCAAGATGGAGCCCTGAACCCCCCCCCATGTGGCAGCCATTGCATTGCTCACCTTAACCTAACAGGTAGGTAGCCATCCTCACAGGGAGGTGTGTGTGTGTGCACTGGAAGTCTGCACTACAACTCCCACCAGGCCCCCTTGTCCTACAGATGTGCAAGATGGAGCCCTGAACCCCCCCCCATGTGGCAGCCATTGCATTGCTCACCTTAACCTAACAGGTAGGCAGCCATCCTCACAGGGAGGTGTGTGTGTGTGTGCTTTGGAAGTCTGCACTACAACTCCCACCAGGCCCCCTTGACCTACAGATGCGCAAGATGGAGCCCTGACCTCCCCCTCCCATGTGGCAGCCATTGCATTGCTCACCTTAACCTAACAGGTAGGTAGCCATCCTCACAGGGAGGTGTGTGTGTGCTTTGGAAGTCTGCACTACAACTCCCACCAGGCCCCCTTGTTCTACAGATGCGCACGATGGAGCCCTGACCCCCATGTGGCAGCCATTGCATTGCTCACCTTAATCCAACAGGTAGGTAGCCATCCTCACAGGGAGGTGTGTGTGTGGTTTGGAAGTCTGCACTACAACTCCCACCAGGCCCCCTTGTCCTACAGATGCGCAAGATGGAGCCCTGAACCCCCCCATGTGGCAGCCATTGCATTGCTCACCTTAACCTAACAGGTAGGTAGCCATCCTCACAGGGAGGTGTGTGTGTGTGCTTTGGAAGTCTGCACTACAACTCCCACCAGGCCCCCTTGTCCAACAGATGTGCAAGATGGAGCCCTGACCCCCCCATGTGGCAGCCATTGCATTGCTCACCTTAACCTAACAGGTAGGTAGCCATCCTCACAGGGAGGTGTGTGTGGTTTGGAAGTCTGCACTACAACTCCCACCAGGCCCCCTTGTCCTACAGATGCGCAAGATGGAGCCCTGAACCCCCCATGTGGCAGCCATTGCATTGCTCACCTTAACCTAACAGGTAGGTAGCCATCCTCACAGGGAGTGTGTGTGTGTGCTTTGGAAGTCTGCACTACAACTCCCACCAGGCCCCCTTGTCCTACAGATGTGCAAGATGGAGCCCTGACCCCCCTCATGTGGCAGCCATTGCATTGCTCACCTTAACCTAACAGGTAGGTAGCCATCCTCACAGGGAGGTGTGTGTGTGTGCTTTGGAAGTCTGCACTACAACTCCCACCAGGCCCCCTTGTCCTACAGATGTGCAAGATGGAGCCCTAAACCCCCCCCCATGTGGCAGCCATTGCATTGCTCACCTTAACCTAACAGGTAGGTAGCCATCCTCACAGGGAGGTGTGTGTGTGTGCTTTGGAAGTCTGCACTACAACTCCCACCAGGCCCCCTTGTCCTACAGATGCTCAAGATGGAGCCCTGAACCCCCCCCCATGTGGCAGCCATTGCATTGCTCACCTGAACCCAACAGGTAGGTAGCCATCCTCACAGGGAGGTGTGAGTGTGGTTTGGAAGTCTGCACTACAACTCCCACCAGGCCCCCCTGTCCTACAGCTGCGCAAGATGGAGCACTCCCCACAACCATGTGGCAGATATTGAATGTGACTCCTCAAACTTACTGGTAGGTAACCATTTCAACTGGGAGTGGTGTGTGGAATTGGTGACACTGCAGTACAACCCACAACAGGCCCACTTCTTCAACAGATCAGCATGATGGAGCACTTGTCCCACTCATAGGCATGTTACATTTGTTCCCCCGCACATCACACCATACCACTTTGTCCACAGTCACCTACACAAATTATGCTAAACAGTCATATTGTACTCAGCATGCACAAGTCTCACTGCAAAAATTTCCCACATTGTGTCTACTGTGCCAGGCATCACACACTGCAACACTAACACCTATCATGCTTCCCTGCAGCAGTGTCTGGCAGGTTGGTTGTCAAAGTGCTAATCACCCATGTCATACCACAGTGTTGCAATGTAAACAGTGGAAGTGCAGATTACCAAAAACTCCACTGGACCTGGGACTCACACTGCTAAACTATGCACATCCCAACTGTCTTGCAACAGACCCAGCTGCCACAGTGCTGCACTGAATTGCATAACAAGAGTACCTTGTCTGACTAAAATGCACAAATGTGTCTGCTTGGGACCAGCAATGTGTGTATGCATTGACAATGGTCACATCTCACACTGTCTTTCTGAACAGTGCTGGTATAGTCTGGCCCCAAAAGCACACATTGTCTGCACATGGATGACTGTATCTTACAAACACACCACTGTTGATGACAACATGTAAGTGTATGGATGCCCCTGAACAACTGCATCACCAGTACTTTGATCATGTTCTCAGGTCCACAAATCCCATGAAACCATGATAGTGTGGAAATGTTTGCTAGGTGAGATGTTCAACCTGCTGTATGTCACCACAGTGATAGGAGCCTATACCCCATGCCCTATTTTGCCTGCAAATGTTGGGGGAGTGAACCCCACACCCAGATAGTTGGGACAACAGTGATGGTGGGGCCACACCCCATGCCCTAATGTGATGTGAAAAGTTTGGGTACTGAAACCCACACACACCTTCTGCTCACCACAGGCACGTTCCTCCCAAGAATGACTCTTAAGTCACATAGCCATGTCATTGCTCACCTTCACCTCAACCGGTAGGTAGCCATCTTCACACGGAGACGGTGTTGTGGTGTTGGCAAATTGTCCCACAAATCCCACTATGCATGCTGTCCCACCCCTGAGTAGGATGGGCCACTCCACCCCCAATCAGAATCATGTGGCAGGCATTGTATGCCACCCACTCAACTAACAGGTAGCTAACCACATCTCACAGGTCGGGGTGTGTGGGGGTGGGAAGCTTGCACAACAACTCACACAAGCCCACATGAGCTCCAGCCCCCAAGACTGATAACACCCTCGCACTAAGATGCATGTGTCAGTCATTGCAATGTCCACTTCCAAATCACTGGTAGGTAGACATATCATTCTGACTTGTCCCACACTGGACCAAGATGGAAGCCTTCCTCACACACACACAGAGAGGTCTTACAAATACAAGCAGAAAACAGCAAACAGAACATATCACCAGCCACTACATGCAGCCAGATTTGCCTCACGACAAGCATGGTGGCATAGGACACCAGGCCTCACATTGCACAACTGCACACCCAGATAGCATTGGCCACTATAGTGTGCACACACCTAAGCAAATGAAACCATGACAGCAACCAAAGTGTGACATTCAGATCCGCATGTAGATGTAACTCAGAGCACAACCCTGCACACCACTGCATGCCATCTGAAAATGGCAGGGGTCCAGACCAGCAAGGACCAAATGAAAGCAAAGAAAGCATGGCTGGAAGTGCAAATACAGATATGTACACCACATGCCAAAGGTATGGATGCAACTACAATGTTCCCCCAATGTGCAGAGAAAACGGCTGCAAGGGCACAACAAGTGACATACCTTTTTAACAGGATCACATATGATTAAACACTCACTAGATGCCAACATGAACCTGTCAATGTAAAAATTGTAAATTGTGCATGTCATGTCTTGCCAACTCCCAATATGGACGAGTAATGCATGTACCTCAACAGCTTGTAAAGCATCACTGGAAGTCGGTAACTGCAAATTAGATCAGTGAACAACTGCTGGATGTACAAACAGTTGATGTAACAGTGCGAACAGAAGCTTTGCTGGTTGCAACACAATGACCATTTCTCATCTGACCCACAGGTGACCAAGAACTCACTGCAGAGGACGACACCACCAACCTGCAGAGCCAGTCCCCCACCCCGGAACAGAGACTACTGGATGAAGACTCCTGGATTCCTTGGATGAGAAGCCCCAAGCCAGCACATCTGTTGTGGCAGGCCGCAACCAGGCCCAGGCACCCATTGTCCCCACAACCACATCTGCTGCAACCCATGACCTTCCCCAGACAGCTGTTGTCATGGCCTGTGTGGCAACTACTACCATCACCACCACCACCACAGCTGCCCGCAACACCCTCCCTGCCCCAGGTGATGAGCACCCCACGACATCTACTGAGGAGGCCAGGGAGAGGATGCAGCGGAGCAATGTGGGGAGCCAACAGGCCCGTGGCAGCAGTGTAGGTGGGAGGGGCAGGGTCATGCAGAGGGGAACTGAGCCTGGGACGGAAGCCCTGTCCCACATCAACAGAGTCCTTGGGGCATACGAACAGGCCAAGGGACGAATGGGCCGGTCTGAGGAAGATTCTTGGGAGCTCCTCCTGCTGATGAGGTCCATGGACACCCGCATGGGACAAATTGTGGACCTGTTTGGACAGCAAGTGGCGATCCTGAGGGACAGGTCAGCGCAACATTCAACATCTCCGCCTCCCCCTGATGGGCAGCAGGATGACAGTTCGTCATCCTCCCCTGCGTCCACAGAGGGGGTGAGTCCTCAGACACCACTGCCCCTGCAGCACAGGCCCCTCCAGTCAAGCGCAAAGGGGCCGTCCAAGGAAAGGCCAGGAGGCATCACGTGCCAAAGCACCTGCCAAAGGCAAGTCCCGGAGCCAGCCATGATGGCAGACCACTGCACCACTGCATTTACCTTTTGGACTATCCTTCCCCACACTGCCATGTGAATGGCATCTGTCTGTTGGACTGGGTCTCCACATCACTGTGGTGACTACTCAATTATCTCATCTACCATGTCCGTCAACTCATTTCTTCAAATTCCCCCATGTACATTTTCTCGAACCCTCACATGTCACAATTGTAAATAAATACACCTTACACACATGTTGTTGTGTCTGCTCCGTCTTTAATACAGGATGTGCAACCTTCACCGTGATGTAAATGTCCCAGGGAAATGGAATGTAGGTAGGCAAGGAGAGGCTGAAGGGACCTAGGAAAAACATTAGAACAAGAGTCACTTGTTTTGGTGTGGCATCACACACATCACACAACACTTGTCAACAAGGTACTCCAATCTTCACACATTACACAGAGCAACAGTCGCCATGGAGACATCCTGTATCTGTGTCAAACTACCCTATCCCACAAACATTGCCAACCAGCAAGGAGTGAACACAAGGCTGCAGTCACCAAGCTCACATACACGCTCACAGCAACTGCAACACCATCAGACCATGTGTCCCTCCTACGTTGTCACTCACCTTCAAGTAAAGTAGCGGTTGATGAGCTGTTGACGCATGTCGACACCTTCCTCCTCTCCACTGTCCTCGTCACTGGACCCGGGTTGGTTTGCAGGCGGGGGCCTTGGCTGCTCATCATCATCCAGGATCAGGGGTATTGCCTTGCGAATGGCCAGGTTGTCGAGCATGCAGCATGCCACGACTATCTGACACACCTTCCTTGGCGAGTACATCAGGGCACCTCCGGCACGGTCCAGGCAGCGAAATCGTGACTTTAGGAGACCAAATGTACGCTCTATTACACGCCGTGTCCTCCCATGGGCATCATTATATTGCACATCAGCTGCTGTCACAGGATTCCGCAGTGGGCTCAGCAACCACGGACGGTTAGGATATGCAGAGTCACCTGGGTGTGAGAAACACAGATTAACCTTGATGTTCAACAATGCCACAGGACAGCATGTCACACACACACCACGCTACTCCACTATGCATACTCACCCACAAGCCATGCAAGCTCAGGAAGCAGATTGGCCATCAGCTGCGGGACGATGCTGCTGCGCATGATGTGCGAATCATGGGCTGACCCGGGATACCTGGCACACACGTGGGAGATGATCATGTCCGCCCGGCACACCACTTGAACATTTACTGAGTGGTAATGCTTCCGATTTCTGTAAACTTACTCACATGCCTGTGGTGGCACAACCCAACATGTGTGCAATCAATGGCACGCAACAACATGGGGGATGTGTCCAAGGGCATAAAAATCTCCTTCACAGCCACCAACTCTGGCCCCTGGGGAATTGAATGTATCTGTCCTTGTAGTTCATCATAGCTGACAGTACATCCCTCAGTACCATGCTGAACATCGGTTGTGACATCCCACCTGCGCTTGCTACCGTGTGCTGGAATGAGCCTGTCGCAAAGAAATGCAGGCATGCCATCACCTTTGAAGTCGCAGTGAAAGCTGTTGGATATGTGCGACGTGGCTGCAGGTGGGGCTTCAACATGGCACATAGGTTTTGTAGGGAAACTCTATCCAGCCTGAATTTGCGGATGATCTCTTCATTCTCCATGTCAGCCAGCACTGTGAATGGACGATGGATATTGGGCCTCCTCCTAGGTCAGATGAAAGTGCACATATGTCAATGAAACACACCATGAGATGTACAGGACATTTCACATTTCTACAGACACATTGCCAAATGTTACAGACTGCACCATCAACCAACTGAGCACTGCCGAAGTCGGTACACATCAGGCACACTACTCGTACACTTGTCCCCTTACCCGCAGCAATGATCTGTGCACACCTCCTGCTCATTGGCATGCACAGTGGGATATGGCACCACATGTGTGCGCACACCTGTGAGTATTACCCCCAGCATATGTGTCAAACTACAATACTACCCTAGCACACCGTGCTGCTGTCCATGATACACCTCCCAACACAGGTTGCACATGGCACACATCAAGTACACACTGACCACAGCCTGAGCGTGGTGAACATGTGTGTGCATGTGCAGTAGACAATGTGACACTCAATGATGCCCCTAGTTCACACAATGAGACAGCATTGTGCATTACATTGCACCTACACACATTGACCATTAGCTACATATGCTATGCAACACAAAAACTGTACAGTCTACATGCCCTTACACATCACATGTGACGTGTGTATGTGTCAATGCAATTTATCACATACACATATATGGCATGTGTAGGTGACATGGAGTTAAATGTCCCATTCGTTATGTTGGCCTCATGAGGGTCCTTCAATGTTGGAGACACTGGGCACTGTTCATGTTGGGCTATGGATAGAGATGGATGACTCCATATGTGCCCAAACCTGCTCCGCAAGTCCACGGACGGTCACTACAGGCACTGTATGGCACCCATCTGGCGGTGCCTACCACCTGGCCCCTGCGGACTGTCACCGCCAATACCCCAGACACGATCGCGGTAGTCTCAGCCATATCTACATGTGTATATGGTGGTTGGCATGCACCACTACCCAGCTCACGGTCACTACAGGCACTGTATGGCACCCATCTGGCGGTGCCTACCGTCTGGCCCCTTCGGACTGTCACCGCCAATACCCCAGACACAATCGCGGTAGTCTCAGCCATATCTACATGTGTATATGGCGGTTGGCATGCACCGCTACCCAGCTCACGGTCACTACAGGCACTGTATGGCACCCATATGGCGGTGCCTACCGCCTGGCCCCTGCGGACTGTCACCGCCAATACCCCAGACACGATCGCAGTAGTCTCAGCCATATCTACATGTGTATATGGCGGTTGGCATGCACCGCTACCCAGCTCACGGTCACTACAGGCACTGTATGGCACCCATATGGCGGTGCCTACCGCCTGGCCCCTGCGGACTGTCACCGCCAATACCCCAGACACGATCGCGGTAGTCTCAGCCATATCTACATGTGTATATGGTGGTTGGCATGCACCGCTACCCAGCTCACGGTCACTACAGGCACTGTATGGCACCCATATGGCGGTGCCTACTGCCTGGCCCCTGCGGACTGTCACCGTCAATACCCCAGACACGATCGCGGTAGTCTCAGCCATATCTACATGTGTATATGGCAGTTGGCATGCACCGCTACCCAGCTCACGGTCACTACAGGCACTGTATGGCACCCATATGGCGGTGCCTACCGCCTGGCCCCTGCGGACTGTCACCGCCATGGACCATGCCCTGGCAGCCAATGGGAAGCACCTCGCGGTAGCCTGATGCAATTTTGAAGATAGCGGTAGGCGTGTTCCGCAACCGCGTAGCCGGTCATTGGAAGCATTCAAAAGATGCACCACCGCGGTACCGCGCGCCTGGCCCCTGTGGTGTGTCACCGCCATGGTCCATGCCCTTGCAGCCAATGGGACGCACAGTAGCGGTTGCTTCATATGGCTTTGAAAATCGCGGTAGGCGTGCACCGCCACCGCGGAGGCGGACATTGGATGATTTTAAAAATAGCAGACCTGGTACACCAAGTGCAGTGGCGTGGGACCAATGACACAGACCCAGGGGCCTATATATGTGTGGGAGGGTGCCCCACATTTCCACTGCTACCAGGGACTACTGCTGCCTGCCACCCTCCACCTGCTGCTGCTGCCTCCAGGGACTCCTGCCTGCCACCCTCCACCTGCTGCCTCCAGGGACTGCTGCCTGCCACCCTCCACCTGCTGCTGCTGCCTCCAGGGACTGCTGCCTGCCACCCTCCACCTGCTGCTGCTGCCTCCAGGGACTGCTGCCTGCCACCCTCCACCTGCTGCTGCTGCCTCCAGGGCTGCTGCCTGCCACCCTCCACCTGCTGCTGCTGTCTCCAGGGACTGCTGCCTGCCACCCCTGAACTCCACCTGCTGCTGCTGTCACCTGTCCACAGTGATGTCAAGGACACAGAAGATCCGGGCCAGTCCCTTCACCAGCGAGGGAGCTGGAGGTCCTGGTGGACGGGTGCTTGCACAGTACCCAAGGCTCTATGGTGCCCCTAATGTCGTGGTAAGTCTCCAACAGTGTGAGTGAGAGTGCAGGGGGCACACGTGAGGTGGAGGTGCTGCAGCATGTGTCAGTGAGTGTGGGGCTCTGGCATGCACTGCCTAGCATGTTTTCTCCAGGGGAAGGGCTGTGTAGCCACTTCCACACGTTTCCCTGCATGCCCATCCAGATTTGAGGGACATGTATTGTCCTGTCAGCCATACAGTGAATCAGCAAATTGGTAATGCAGGAGTCAGGCCAGTGATTGCTTGTGTGAATGGCTGTGTGGGTCCCAAATGTCCCTCTCAGTGTCAGCCCACCTGGCCTGCACAGTCGCCGCCCAATTCCCACAAGTACACATCACTGCATGTACAGTGTGTTCCATGTGTCTTTTGTTCACACATCTTCATCAAAGAGCCATCTCAGCCCTGTAGATTGCACACGACAAGCCTTGTGACAAGGGTGTGTATGAGAGTTGATGTCACTGTATGTGAGCTCCATGACACAGTGAGCCATTCACAGGGCTAGGACATTGGGGGCTGCGCAGTGTTGGACACAGTGAGTCCACCAACAACCATGTGTTGCTATCTAATCTATGTGTTGCTCTAGCTAACAGCGGACAGTAGATGTGGGCAGACCACACATTGCTTGATGTGCTGGCATCCTGCATGTGAATGGGATGTAGAGGTACTGTGTCCACCCTCCCACCTTCATGGATTCACGTGTGGTTCTCCAATGCCGTTGTACCATGTGCCATGCATTCTTGGCTCTGTTACACATATCTGTTTATCTGGGATGAGTGAGTATCGTGCCACTGTTTTGAGAGATTTTGGTAGTATACACTGTGTCACTGATGTATTACCCCTCTTGTCTCCCATGCCTGCAGCTTAAAGTCCACCAGCGTAAAGCGTGTGGAGGGCCATTGCCTCCAAGGTGCGTGATCTGGGTGTCAAACCGACGGCGCAGCCACTGTCATGAAAGGTGGGGACGACATCTGCCGGCTGAGCAAGAACGTGGCCGAGATGACGCTGGGGCTGCTCCTTGGAGCGGCAGGTTGGCCGACGCACCATGACACCACCTAATGGCCCGCATCTTGGCCGTAACACAGCCTGAGTTGGATGTACAATTGAAGGAGCATCAGCAGCAAGCTAGGGGTGAGTATTTGTTGACGGGTGGCTTTGGCAGGGATTGGCTGCATGTGTCCACAGATTGGACAAACTCTGAGCTATGTGAAGTTGGTAGTGTGATGCAGTGGATTGTAAGTGGAGTCTGTGCTGGGTGCATCTGACATGCATTTGTCCCACCTGTACTCACTGATGTGATCTGCGCAATGTGCATTGACATTGCAATCAAAGCTGTGGCATTCAGGTACACTTGTGCAGTGGGGTACTGTGGAATTCATATTGCTGGCGATGGCAGTGTGCCTAATCTGAGTGTGTTTCAATCAATGCGTGCAATGCCTGACAGCAGATTTCAGCTGCTACAACTTGTAGAGGACAATGTGCTACAGTACATGTGCCTGCAAGCAACATGGTGGCTGGCATGCGCTAATGACCATTGTGGGCTATTATGTTGTGGTCTGTGTGTGGGTGCTCCCTACTGCTCCATCCATGTACATGACTGACACCATGTTGTGGTGTTCATCCTTGCCATCCTCAGCACCCTGTGTGGTCAGAGAGATTTTTGTGCCTGTGTCTGAAGTGGTACAAAGGGATGATGGACGGAACGCTTGAGCCAATCAAACACTCACCCCCAGTCAACTGATCTGGGTTTAATCCATCATCATTCTTTAGCTCACTCCACCACCCCAGTTCAGACATGGCCATATGCAAATCAGTCTGACCCTGTGCCTCATGGGAACAGTCCAGCACGAACTGCCAAGCCATGTCTTCCCTGGACCGGAAACAAGCATCCTAGGACCGGTTTCTGGCATTCCAGCCGTCATCAGCCAGGCTTGCTTGAATCCAGTGGCAAAGTGAGCAAGGGACCCACGTCTGGGCATACCCCGCCAACTTAGGGCGAACAAAGCGATACAAAAGGGGATGATGGACGGAACGCTTGAGCCAATCAAACACTCACCCCCAGTCAACTGATCTGGGTTTAATCCATCATCATTCTTTAGCTCACTCCACCACCCCAGTTCAGACATGGCCATATGCAAATCAGTCTGACCCTGTGCCTCATGGGAACAGTCCAGCACGAACTGCCAAGCCATGTCTTCCTGGACCGGAAACAAGCATCCTAGGACCGGTTTCTGGCATTCCAGCCGTCATCAGCCAGGCTTGCTTGAATCCAGTGGCAAAGTGAGCAAGGGACCCACGTCTGGGCATACCCCCGCCAACTTAGGGCGAACAAAGCGATACAAAAGGGGATGATGGACGGAACGCTTGAGCCAATCAAACACTCACCCCCAGTCAACTGATCTGGGTTTAATCCATCATCATTCTTTAGCTCACTCCACCACCTCCAGTTCAGACATGGCCATATGCAAATCAGTCTGACCCTGTGCCTCATGGGAACAGTCCAGCACGAACTGCCAAGCCATGTCTTCCCTGGACCGGAAACAAGCATCCTAGGACCGGTTTCTGGCATTCCAGCCGTCATCAGCCAGGCTTGCTTGAATCCAGTGGCAAAGTGAGCAAGGGACCCACGTCTGGGCATACCCCCGCCAACTTAGGGGCGAACAAAGCGATACAAAAGGGATGATGGACGGAACGTTTGAGCCAATCAAACACTCACCCCCAGTCAACTGATCTGGGTTTAATCCATCATCATTCTTTAGCTCACTCCACCACCCCAGTTCAGACATGGCCATATACAAATCAGTCTGACCCTGTGCCTCATGGGAACAGTCCAGCACGAACTGCCAAGCCATGTCTTCCTGGACCGAAACAAGCATCCTAGGACCGGTTTCTGGCATTCCAGCCGTCATCAGCCAGGCTTGCTTGAATCCAGTGGCAAAGTGAGCAAGGGACCCACGTCTGGGCATACCCCGCCAACTTAGGGCGAACAAAGCGATACAAAAGGGGATGATGGACGGAACGCTTGAGCCAATCAAACACTCACCCCCAGTCAACTGATCTGGGTTTAATCCATCATCATTCTTTAGCTCACTCCACCACCCCAGTTCAGACATGGCCATATGCAAATCAGTCTGACCCTGTGCCTCATGGGAACAGTCCAGCACCGAACTGCCAAGCCATGTCTTCCCTGGACCGGAAACAAGCATCCTAGGACCGGTTTCTGGCATTCCAGCCGTCATCAGCCAGGCTTGCTTGAATCCAGTGGCAAAGTGAGCAAGGGACCCACGTCTGGGCATACCCCGCCAACTTAGGGCGAACAAAGCGATACAAAAGGGGATGATGGACTGGAACGTTTGAGCCAATCAAACACTCACCCCCAGTCAACTGATCTGGGTTTAATCCATCATCATTCTTTAGCTCACTTCCACCACCCCAGTTCAGACATGGCCATATGCAAATCAGTCTGACCCTGTGCCTCATGGGAACAGTCCAGCACGAACTGCCAAGCCATGTCTTCCCTGGACCGGAAACAAGCATCCTAGGACCGGTTTCTGGCATTCCAGCCGCTCATCAGCCAGGCTTGCTTGAATCCAGTGGCAAAGTGAGCAAGGGACCCACGCCTGGGCATACCCCCGCCAACTTAGGGCGGAACAAAGCGATACAAAGGGGATGATGGACGGAACGCTTGAGCCAATCAAACACTCACCCCCAGTCAACTGATCTGGGTTTAATCCATCATCATTCTTTAGCTCACTCCACCACCCCAGTTCAGACATGGCCATATGCAAATCAGTCTGACCCTGTGCCTCATGGGAACAGTCCAGCACCGAACTGCCAAGCCATGTCTTCCCTGGACCGGAAACAAGCATCCTAGGACCGGTTTCTGGCATTCCAGCCGTCATCAGCCAGGCTTGCTTGAATCCAGTGGCAAAGTGAGCAAGGGACCCACGCTCTGGGCATACCCCCGCCAACTTAGGGCGTCGCTTTGTTCGCCCTAAGTTGGCAGTTCGGGCTGGACTGTTCCCATGAGGCACAGGGTCAGACTGATTTGCATATGGCTATGTCTGAACTGGGGTGGTGGGAGTGAGCTAAAGAATGATGATGGATTAAACCCAGATCAGTTGACTGGGAGTGAGTGTTTGATTGGCTCAAACGTCTCCGCCCATCATCCCCTTTGTATCGCTTGTTCGCCCTAAGTTGGCGTGGGTATGCCCAGACGTGGGTCCCTTGCTCACTTTGCCACTGGATTCAAGCAAGCCTGGCTGATGACGGCTGGAATGCCAGAAACCGGTCCTAGGATGCTTGTTTCCGGTCCAGGGAAGACATGGCTTGGCAGTTCGGGCTGGACTGTTCCCATGAGGCACAGGGTCAGACTGATTTGCATATGGCTATGTCTGAACTGGGGTGGTGGAGTGAGCTAAAGAATGATGATGGATTAAACCCAGATCAGTTGACTGGGGGTGAGTGTTTGATTGGCTCAAACGCAGGGCTTCCTTTTCTTTATCATGAAGTACCCTACTAGGTGTGGAATCATGCCTTACTTGCGGTACCAATGGTGTCTTTAATGGTGGTGCAACTTGGGGTGCATCCACTTTGTCCCTTCCTGATATGGTGGGGGGTTCTTTAATAACTCTTCCATGAATTCATCTTCAGAATCTCCATTTCTCATCAAGTGTTTTGTCTTTTCTGTGCATTTGCTCCCTAACAGTTCTTCTTCTGTCAATGTTGGATACAGTCCCTCTGTAAGCATCGCTCTTTCCACTGTTTCATCTGACCGTCCCTTGACTCATTGTGGTATCTCGGGAAAAATCCCCGATAATCCCTATTACTTCTGGATCGGTCGCTTCCAAATGCCTCAGATTCCCACTCCTCTAAGGCTTCGTATTGAGTTAATCTAGGTCTTGGTTCTAAATCATTCATCCTCAATCTCAAATTTTGAAGAATTCTCCCAGTAAAAGTACCATTCTCGGGAAATTTTAATATTCCATCATTTTTGGTATATTCTATCAATTTTCTAACCATACGCAAGTATGATAACCTCTCTCCATCATCATGAATGAAGCGGCGCTTTAACTGGTGGAATAATAATTCCTTCTCTAGTTTTGATTGGCTTATCCTTTTTAAAATAATTCTTAATCTTTTGTAGGAATGACATTTTCCTCTTCTCTCCGTACCATTTTGGTAAAGCTTCGGTGTATAAAGTTATATTCTGCAAAACCTAGGAATCTCCTATCCGGACGAGTTCCTATTAAAGTTGGATCGCGTTTTAACATGCAATCTTAACTATCCACTAAGATTTCTGCTTCTATTTTAGCAACCAATCAAATTCCAGTTTACTTTTGTCTCTGAACCAATCCTAAGCGGTCTTTTCTGTGACGTTGGTCTGGCAACCCCTCTTTTACAATCTGCGCTTTCTGTACCTCGCTGTTTCGACCAATCCCAGCGCGGCACTCTGTGACGTCAGTATTACTCTGACTACTGACCCCTCCCTTTACAGAGTCTTCCACGCCCACGGTTTCAACCAATCCCAGCGCGGCGCTTTCAGCGAGCGTCAGCTCCTCTCCGGCAGCTGACCTCCCTTTACAAATTTGTACGCAAAACCTTATTTTCTCTACGATTAAAATTCAGTAACAACATAAAACATATCGCTATCGTGCCAGTTTCTCTAAATTGAAAAAGATAGTTTTTCGTCCACACTAGTAAACCCTTTCCGTTTACTAAACATACACTACTGAGTAAAATCCTTCCGTTTACTCCTCACTTGAGCATCAAAAATACCTGTTACTTCTTCAATGTTACCCTTTCTAGGTGATATAACATCAAAATTTCACCAGCATATTCCTTTTGCTATTACTCACACGCATAGAGTCCCTAACAAGTACTGATAGCCCTGCTTAACTTTTCAGTACTATTTCTGCCTGACAGATAACCTCACTGCAGTATGGCTTCCACTTACCACCTGCTATTCAAATTTCCTCCCCCGGGAATTCTGGACAACATAAAACAAAAGCTTTAAACAATAACAGGTGTTAATTCATAAAAATATAATCCTCATTACCCAATTAACAAAGCACAACCATCCTCTGATAATCCAGAAAACTGATCCAGCGCGATACTAGTAACGAGCACTCATACACCAGATACTCACTTGGGCCCATACATTCATACTACGCTAGCATTTCACGCTGGGGTATCAGTTGTTACTCTTTGTCAAAATCCCTGCTACCAATTACCTTCTGATTGAAGAGTAATGACTTTACCAATGAATCCTTTGCTAATTGGGAAGTTTAAAATGAGTGACATTCATTACAGTTCATAATCCTGAACTAATCACAGAGTCAGGAAGTTTTAAAATGTTTATCTAAAGATTTAGCAGAGTAAATTACAGAATTGCATGATACTTAATCGCATATCAAGGATGAAGCACAAGAAATCATTTATCGATTAATGACGGCTCCTTAGAAAGGAGAAGATAGAGACAGCAGCGCAACTAAAGGTTGCATATATTTACCTAAAGTGCAAGAACCAAACCCCTTGGCCAAGGAGTTGGGAAAGATAGGACCCAGGAAGGATGAAGAGCAAGACCTCCTCCAGGTTCAGGACAGGACCGGTGACCTCTCTCACCTACGACGCCTGCGCCGTTCCCCTCTCTGATACTTCATCTTCCTCGATTCTCCCTGTGCCTTCCTTCTAATGGACTCCGCCGCCCCCTCCCCAGGACCTCTCTGGACAGTAATTCAGTCTGCAATCGATCAGCTTGGCGGTCTGGAGCTCTTCTGTCTGTCAGCGTCTAGTCTCCTGTGCTAACTAATTAGTTAATTCTATATCTATTATACCCTTCTACGCCCATGTACCTCCCATTAATGTTACAAAAATATGGGACCACTACTTCTGTTTGGACAGGGACAGGGGGTTGATCCTCACACCATATGAATTTAGTTCGATTTCTGAAGACCATTGTTTTTTAAAATACCGCCCATCAAATTTATACATTTGCTTTATTTCCCACCCGTATCACGACAAAATTTATACATTCTCCATGTACAATGTTGCATTTTTAACAGGAAAGACATGGGTACAGCAGTGTTCGGCCATCAGGTCGCGGCCTTGGACCTCGTCCAGGTTGACTTCATCCTTTTCTCTTGGCAGACATGCAAGACGCATGCGCAGAATCATTTGTCTCTCGAGTTTCAGTTCACCAACCCCAGGCCCCAAGTTTACGAACTAATAAAAGTACAAGAAGAAAATATTAAAATCACAAATAAAATGTTTCACTGTATCCCCACTCTCTCTACTCTATTCCCATTTATTTATAAATTCTATCCCGCATTAATAGCGTTAAGAAAACAATAATTTAATTACAACACAAAAGCAAGCTGTAGCATGTGAAAACATTAAGCAACCATTTTAGAACACACTGCGCAGAAGCAGAATTTTCCCAACAAGCAAAGTAAGACGTCACACCATGTGATATGGTTGAGACATGCGCAGAAGAGTTCCCGCGTTTTAGCGGCCATTTTCAGAACAGATAAGCGTTACTTGTTAGTTAAAACACATAAGCAAGCTTCACTTGCTATTTATGTCGTGTGTGCAAAATTAGTATGAACAATACGAGTTTAATACATTAATACTGTGAGAGATTGCCTTCGAGCAAGGCTCATTTGTGAGTCCTTGCCCATCA